>CM046464.1:13109743-14317243 GCA_025506415.1 Flaveria robusta | reverse complement strand
GTGATTGGTTGAATTTGGTTTTCATGGTTTTCTATTAAAAGAGTGGTTTTCATTTTATATCTCCTCTATATATAGAATTGGGTTCAAATGAAAATAAGAACTCTATATAGGGTTAGGTTATTTTCAAAACTCTCTTTAAAATAAGAACTTCCAGAACTCTTAATAGCCATTGATTATATTAATCGTGTTAATATGTTATACATATATGTTAAGACTACAAGGATAATATGTATATATAATAGTTTAAGTGCATACCTATTGTTTGCACTCGAAGAAGGATAATATATTTAAGACTTTAATGTTATGGATTAAATCAGTTTAATGTTTACAAAAACCATGAAATAAAATTTATGAAATTAGAGGTTACGTTTCTAATCTTTTTTAAAGTTTGAGAACTAGTTACCGTACCCAAAACTTCCTCGGAAATTATTGTAATTTATATCTAATATGATTAAGTAGATTAAGTTATTGGTATAGATATAATTGCAAATTTGATTTATATATGTACCATCTATAACATCACAAATACATATGTGTAAACATTTATAAATATAGAAAGTTATTATAAATAATTATTCAATTGTTAAATATAAAATAAGATTTATGAATTAACATATAAAAAATATAGAAAATTACTATAAATGGTTTAGTTATTATATAGAAAATATAGATAGTTATTGGTAAAGATATAATTCCATATCTGATTTACACTCTACCATTCATGATCAACACCAGCATCATCAACAATAATTTCATGATATGATCATTTGAAATATAATTAACATTCATTGACTACTCATCATGTACAAAATTGTACATCGTATCAACATTCATTGTTCAATTTTGCATAGCATCAACATTTTCATGAACTCTCGTATCATTACGGTTTTTCAATTCTAGGACAACATCGCTACAAATAAAGTTAAATAAAATCGATATTGTTATGAATCGATTATATGAGTTACATATTTTGATGAGCTTAAATAAACTGTAACTTCTAATATATGAATCATTTACAAAAAAATTATGAATAATGCAATGAATTTATGAATCGATATTGTTCTTTCATAAATTGGAGTATATATTTGAGAACGAAATGGAGTATTTTCAAATATCGTAAATATTAATAATCCTTGTTTGTTTAAAAATAATCTTCAAAAATAAACTGATTTAATTTGCATTGCTCGTGGATATAGGTGATTTTCTACATGTGATCGAAAAGGGATTCAATTTGAACACGATTTCGGACTGCTTTCTTTCTTGGATATGGAACAACTTGATTTAAAAATGTGATTGAGATTATTATTTTTGATATTTTGGTCAATAAGAAAGTTTAATTTCTAAATTTAAAGGAGATAAATATGGGATATATGAATGTTATATTTATAAATTTACCTTAATACACTTTAGAAATAAATTAAACAAATAATAAACACTATATCAATCAATGGCTAGGATAAGTTCTCGCAGTTCTCGTGATTTTTAGGAGTCCTAAAAAGATTCTAACCCTATATATATATATATATATATATATATATATATATATATATATATATATATATATACATACATACTTCAGAGTTTGTGTCGGCCACCTTCCCAACAAGTATTACCTCATATTCATAGTACAGATGCTAGCCAATGTTTAAAAACAATAGTTTAAGAACATATTTCAAACTATTAAAGTTTTAGATACTTTACAACCCAAAAACAGTAAAATAGTTATTACATATCTAATGGTGTTGAACTCTCCACAACCCCCAGCTTAAACAATCACACAATCCAGTCAAACCTCAGGATGCACCTTCTCAAACACAATCACCTAGTTTCCAGGTATTAAAGTATTAATCATAGAAGGTTCATATTTGATTCATTTCTTGAGTTAGGTTCTATATCTTGGTTAAATTCCAACTGGCACAACCTATGAGTATGTCTATCCCATCTATAAGGGATACTAACTCGTTCCCCTATGGTTACTTTACCAATATCATACGAGTATTATAACCCTCTACCTTTATTTGAGGTGGCTACCCTGGTTATGGGAGTTATTTCCCATAGCTAGTCCATGGAATGTACTTCTAGCCCTCTAGGTATCTTACTTACTTACCCCTCCCCTTTGGGTCCTTAACCCGACCTTCCCTAGTCTTCGAGAGTGGAGGGAACATTTACTTCTTTGCGTCAAACGCATTGGAAAATACCGAGTATTCATCTAACTTAGAGATAGAAAGTAGAGAGAGAATTGACCAAAGAGCCCAAATCTTGGACTGGACTTGCTATTTATAGGCAATCTGACCGGGGATGCGTAGGCATCGTTAGGGTGATGCGGGCTGCATTACCCCTAAAACCACCTTAGCAAACCACCTCACCGATGCCACCAGCCATGTGTCGAACGTTAATTGATTCCTTAATCCGGTCAATGTGCCCCGCATCCCCATTCCGAGTAGGCGGCATCGGTCTCTTTTTTCTTTAATTTTGATTTTTTCTTTAATTTTCTCCACGACTTTGCCCCTTGGACCCCACCAAGGGATGACACCCCTTGGACCCCGCTTTCATGGACTACCACCCTCAAACCCTTGTTGTCTAGTAGATGTTTGGGTCCGAGGTTTGGTTTTACTTGGGGCTTTTCAAAGGGGTAAAAATACATAATTACTCTTCATATGAAGGGCACATAACATAACTTAGCACCTCAACTGGATGAGAATTATTAGAAAGTAGCAAAGGTATGCAAAATTTTCAAACTAAGGAGATTTAGTATGATTATTGAGGTGTAAGGACACAACATGCAAGTCCATATATTAATAAAGGACAATCTATGTAGTTTACTCTTAAATATGTTATTTAATCTTTATTTAAGAAAAGCTAATGTTATAGAGGGTTCAAAAGATAATGTCGTAACCCTTAATGGTAGTTTTGGGTTCAAATAAGGAGGCACCTTTTAGTTGGGTGGTGTTAAGGGTATTTGATGATTTAAAAATATATATCCCTTACAACCTATACAAACTGTTTTTTTTTATACGAGACTAAATTGTTTCTTATTATTGAAGCAACAATCTTATACAAACTCATGTGTCTAATGTCGGCTCTTCAACATATAACAACCTAGAAGATACATCTTTTTCACCAACCTATAATGATATGACGATGATAATTATGGTTTTGATAGCTTTACTGATTGTAGTTTGGAAGGTAGTGAAGATACAAGAGAGACGTTTTGCTTGTTCATAGATGAATCTAATGATGGTGAAGATTATTGTTTTGGAAATATTAAAGGGTTCACTAAAGGAGTGGCGAACTTTCTAATGATGTTAGGCAATTAAGTGACTCTCAAGATGCTTGATTTTCAAAGAGACGATCACATATGTGTATGAATAATATAGTAAATGAATTTCATGTATGTTTTGTAAATCCTTATACGAGGTAATGTATGTCATTCGACGGTGGAATCCTATTAGTAAATGGAAGCTTATTCTCATGAAATTAGATCTTCAATATGGAAGGCAAGATGATACACTTCATTTATCTTCCAAGCATACCTCCATGTGAATAGTTTGTCTGACATCCACTAAAAGAAATTGATACATGTAAAGAAATTCAAAAGATGTTAGTGCACTCAATTGCTACGAAATGGTCATTGACAATAACACATGGTTTTGAAAACTGGACCGGACCGGCAGGTCCGACCGGTTGGACCGGGGACCGGGAACCGTACTCCAATCCGGTCCGGTTCGGTGCTTACAACCGTTTTAACGCTGAACTAGTGGTCGGACCGGTTGAACCGGTCGGACCGGGAACCGGACCGGTTGAACCAGTGGTCGAACCAGGGTCGGGACTGGTTGAAGCAATTTTTTTTATATAATTTTTTATTTTTTATTTTATGTAATTTTTACATATATTTATCAAAAAAATAATTATAATTTTATCCGGTTCTTATATCCGGTTCGACCGGTTGAACCGGTCTAAGCAGCGGACCGGTAAGGCGTCCGGTTCACTGTACGGTCCGGTTTTAAAAACATTGCAATAACATCAACATGAGTTTAAAACCAAAAGATATTACACTATGGTTCTTCTATCCTCCATCTAATCGTAAATTAATTCCTTGAAATTTTGAATCCATGTTTGACTCATTTCCACTTTATTAAAAGTGAGTCCAATAACATCTAAATTTGAGGTCAAGGACGGTAGAATTGGTTGATAAAACGAGGTCAGCTACCTTAATTTTGGTTCATATCATCTTAATAAAAACTACAACATTTGCTCATAACTATAGCTAATAAACTAAAAACAACAAATACAACAATAAAATCATAAGACACTTTCATTACGAGTTGTTAAATTCAAACCAAAAAATGAGTGGAATTTAAAAGATTTAGATCTTCAGTTCTCGCCTTCTTTTCCTTATAAGGATTGAAATCATCGATTGTCTTACATAGAAAAAGAGAAAGCGAAAGAAAAGAAGAGAGATAAAGAGAGAGAGGGCTACTTGGATGTTAGTACACCTGACAATAGGATTAAAAGTTTCATTGAAATCAACATCTGGTTTTTTCAAAGGCCCTATGCCACAAGACGAGCCTTGTAATGAGTAATAACACCATGTGATTAACATAAAGAACTAAAGATCATGTGATATTGTTTACACGTTCTTTAAATTCTTCGATCATGGTTTAATGCCATTCTGGATGTTGTTTTACAATGGTTAAGGATAAAGGCTCAAATAGTGACAAAGAGAACATGGTTGTATGATTTGAGGAAGGGTTATAAAGACCATGTGGTATGGTATTTTGTGGACAAGGTGATTGAGGAGGTGGTGAAGTTATAGATGATTATTGTGAGTAAGAAGGAAGGCTAGGTGTTGATGGTTTGGCTAGTTGAGAGGTTTGAGTGTCAAATGTTGGAGACGAAGGTGTTGAAATTCATTCGTTGAAGGAAATGAAAAGTAGCAGTTCAAGAGAGAATTGTCGGGACGAGAATGTGTAGGTATAAATGCGCGTAAAGAGTAAGGTCTATTTCAACAGCATGATGGCGACGTCATTTGCCGAAACCAGTTTTTACTTGTATGAGGTCAATATAATTTGCTACTGATTCCAAAAAGGAGGTGAAAAAACTTGTTAAAGTTCTAAATTCACTAATCTTTTTGAGCATGTTTGCTTTATTAAATTGATGTTCAACCATATTAACAAAGTTCGTAAATATGTTGTAAACATCAAAATTTCGAGTTGAGATAAAGATCCACGTGTAACAAGAGAAATGATCAACTCATAAGAAGAAATAATGATCGTCATCAAAAGACAATACAGAGTGGGGCCCACACATCATAATGAATTTAGTGAAAAAACTACAAATATATATTACAGACAAGTAAAGATAATTTAGTAGACTGCCAACATGACATGTATAATATGAATTTGAAGATGAGTTGTAGTAGTAGCAAACTATTTGAAAACATGAAATTTAAAAAACAATGATGTGGATGACCAAGACGCTTGTGTCAAAAGGTAGAGGAGGCTCATGTAACAGAGAATGCTGACTTATTAAGTGTGTGAGACCAAGAAATGATGCTAGGGTTTAGTGATTACATAGAGTTAGATAGATATAAAAAGAAGTAAACTAAAAAAAATGAATGCATCTTTAAACATCATGTATTAACACTGTTTGATTCGATAACCACATTTGTTATTTCCAAACTTACATAGTTCATGGATAAAAAGACCTACATATAAATGTTTTAATCTACTTTAAATCATATCAACTATGAAATCCCCAGATCATAAATTAGGGTATTTTTAGGAATAATTCAATCCCTAATTAGTCCAGCAAACATATATAACAAATCAACTGATAATTCAGCTTGATTAATGGGAAACCTAATATTGTAACTGATAGCTTTAAAATCTACTTACAAGATCAATAAAGATTATAAATGGCTATCTAAAATCAAGATCTTCGCACCACCATAAACCAAACAAGGAAAAATTCATTCAATATTGAATAATACATAAAATACGAATCACACACCGCGCTTGTCGACCACCGGTCACAAGCTCCCTCATCCCTATCTTTAATATCAATCAATCGACCATGACTTCCACTTCAGTTAGGTTAGATTAGATTATGCAAGTATTAAATCACAACTAATTTGAAATCAAATCATCAATCGAGTTGTAGATTAGATCGAATCGAGTACGAGATAGAGTGTCAATAAAGAGAAGAGAAATAAGGAAATGAAGCAAACCAGATTGAAATGAAGAACACATGTAATAGCCCAAGCATTGTTCAGATATTGTCCACTTTGGCAGGCGACACCCCCTCAGGTGCCCCGCCCCTAACATTTTTAAAGCGTGTCTAATTAAAAAGGTATTTAGGCTAACATAAGAAGGAATTCGTTCCCCTTTTCGACTAATGTGGGATGTTACAACACATTAGGAGGTTGGAGATTGATGGAATACCATTTGATGGGTTTAATGGAGAGGTAGATACGTTAGAGACTGTTTAAACCTCAAATCACAATCAATTAAGCAAATTATTAAACCTGAAACGCTACACTAATCATATCTAATTCAATCACCCAATCAATTTCACTTGTAATAGACTAATCATGCGGCAATACGAGTAGAAACTCCTAATTCAAAATCCTTAATGCATTGATATTGAAATAGCCAAATTACCCCTATATAATTGCGGGAAAACATCCCATTTGGTTACTTCAAACTCTATAAACACCCAATTGATTCTGCATCAATCAAGTAAGTTACACACACACATACACTCAGTTTTACATGTGGAATTAAAGCCCAATGTTAATTCTAGTATCATAATCGATTTGTGCTTCGATTTGATCGATTTGAAATTACGGTTCATGAGGAGTTGGGGAACTACAAAATTAATGTTTTAAAGATTTTAAAACAAAATCTAATCACAAAATGGGCATTAGCCCGATGGTAAAACACAATACACACACATGGGATCTGGGTTCGGCGAACCCAAGGTACCCCTGCCATTTTTTAAATATGTTTCTTTGGTATTTTAAATTTTAGAAAATTAACGCTTGTGTAGATCTTACAGGAGTGTCCCCTCTTGTTACGATTCGGGACAATGGGTTTGTTGCGACGTAGGCTGCGCTGAAGGCAGAATTAGGCTAAATTGCTAAACACGAGAAAGCTTGCTTAGAGAATCAACACATGTTTATCCCTTTTGCTTTTGATACGTTTGGTTTTCTCGCACCTCAGGCTGTGAACCTTCTAAACAGGTTCAGCAAGTCGTGCATAGTAATTTATCAGCCTCTAAGTCTCAAAATTTTATTTTTAGTAGAATTGGGTGCGCTATTCAAAAAGGGGTCGCGGCACAACTTGTTGCTCGTTTACCTGCCACTGTATTGTAAACACTTTATCATGAAATGATGTCTTATTATATTATATAACAAAATTTTGTTAAATGACTTGACCAAGAAAAAAAATATTATTTAATTTTTGAAAATTCATAAAATATTTTAGTTTCACATTTTGATTATTTATGAAAAATTATAAATGTCATAAAAAATTATTAAATCACTTAAAAATGATTTTAAATCATACCCAAACTATTTTAAAATATTTTAAATCAATATATTGTCAATCTTTTAACTAATTAATTAGTCAACTAGGTGTTTCTCACCGCGCGCTGCGGCGGAACACCATCTCACACTAAACATAATCATCCGTAGAGTAAACACTATAAACGTGTGAGAACCGAAAAATAATTTCATGAGGCTCAGTAAAGAAAATTAACTACAAAAAACATACGATACCTGTAAAGAAACTTTATAGAAAGAATAAAAAAACATATTTAATAAAGCTCACGAAAAGTTACACTCCCATCTTCATCTCGAGCTTAAAATTACGTCGAAACAGCTACCGAATGATGCATGATTCACACCATTATGATCTGTGATGCAAAATTATGCACATAGTGATGTATTTGAAACAACTATCAGGTGATGCAAGATTCATGCACATTGTTCTATTTGGAGTTAACTGTATCACCTGGTCATTATATCCTGTACTTATGCATATTGTTTTATTTGGAGTTAATTGTATCACCTGGTAATTATATCTTGTACGCTTGTGAATGCTACCAATGGACTTCAAAGTGTATAGAAAAAGAATCATTTATGGGAAAGAATGCTAGCAATACATGTGAATATAACAAAAAGCTACAATGAGGTTGGTATCCATTGAAATAGTACCCGAGTATGCTTGACTACATGTCCGCTCTCGTCTTGTAACCTATGAAGCACATACAAATTAATGTATTCTTTAAATTTTCAAGACATATAGGCATGAAATGTGAAGTCTCCAAATGCTAATAGAAATTTCATAGAATGCCTTTGGACTTAGATTTCCAAGACTAATAATCATTAATTTAAAACAATACACCTGTTTGATCCATCTAAGCTATTCAACATACTAATCCTAAATCAATTGGCAATAAAATATACAAATGCTATTCCATATTAACCATTGTTTATCTATTCTCAGCACGAAATTAATAAAGTACTCATGAAATTCATTCACATATACTCTTAAACACAGTTAAAAAGCAACACAAACTGGTCTGCAAAATCATTAAAGAAAAGGTTACATTGGTTTCCTACTTATCCGCAACACGATTTTCAGGTAACCATAACTTCAGAATGCAAATAAGTTGAAAAAATATATTGAAATGGAATAAAATCACAGTTTACACGTTCAAGTAAATGCTAATGTCCACTTTCCACAAAATCAATTGGCACTACGAGTTCCTTGTAATGTCATTTGAGTTAACTAATGTCCCAACCGCATTTATGGATCTAATGAACCGTGTGTGTCGACCAATGCTAAACAAGTTAGTGATTGTATTGATCAAACGATATATTGATTTACTCAAGATGCAAGGAAGATCATGTTGGTCATATTTAGAAGGTGTCAGACTATTGCCATCGGTTACCTTTAATCCCACGACCAGGTTGGTGTAGGGACCAAGGATCAAAAGTCTTTTACTAATCTCCTTGACACATTGCAAACATTTACTGGTGATGGATTTTTTATATAAAAACTTATTATTCAAAAAGGTAAATATTTTCTTAGTTAATCAAATATAAAAAGGAGTTATTAAAATTTGTAACTTCTTTTTTTCTAATCATGACGTATTCTTACACTAGACTAATGACCCGTGTAATACACGGGTTCAATCAGTAAAAGTTTTTTTTGATTAAAAAGGTTCGTAAGTCGTAATATTGTTGTTAATACTTTGTATATCGATTTTTATGTTTAATTTTTTTTAAATAATCTATATCTAATATTAATATATTTTCTGTATCAATACTTATAAGTGTAAATAGTGTATAATATGAAATGAACTTATAAATAAGAATTTTAGGACAAAATTAATTATATTTTAGAACTCCTTTTTTAACTGAATTTAATAAAACTATCAAAAAAAGAATAAACGAAGTAAATTATTTAAATACTTTGAGCTACACGATATGACAAAAAAATACAAAAATGTGATGAGGGTGGGAAGAAAGTTTAGAATGCACAACAAAAAGCTATGTGTCAATCTAATTATCCTTTTAATATATATTGTAGATATAAATATATAAACTTTTATTTATTCTTAGTTCATTTCTTCAATTTTGTTAATTTTTATAAGAATGCATAAAAGACATAGGAAGAAACATCAACCTATGGTAAAGACCATTCAAAAATTCAAATCTAGATGTGAAAACATTGTATAAATGTAAAATCTAAAACTATAACATTGAATTGAAAAATGTAGTACAACTCAATGTCAAACACAATTGAAAATGTTATAAATGGATGTCATATATATAACATAGTCATTACATGATATAGTTTCTTTTCTTCACTCAAAATGTTATATAACACACTATATTAGTACAAATTAAGTGTAAAATAAGCTTTGATAATTATGTTTATATTGTAATCTATAATCAAAGAGTATATTTATAATATATGAACTTCCACATGACTACTTGTAGCATGCTTTATCTTTTCCTTCTTGAAAATAAACATGCGCAAACAATTACCGATTCATCACACCTGCACTTGTACATACCAAACATTTGCAATGCTATATGAAAGTACAAATAAGATTTAAAACTAAAAACTAAGTGTATAGTCAATACAAGCACACCTCTTCTTATATATACTATTTCAACTACATCATATTTTGTATAATTCGATACATAATTGATACATTAAAAAAAGCACCTGAAGCATAATTTTCAAAGGCGTAAAGTTATAAGTTAGAATGAGAAACCTAAATGTGTAACTGACACTTAATAATTTCCATTGAGTCACCATACCAAATAAACAATTTTTTTCAACTTCAAACTCTTCTTACCAAGATCTTTATCATCAACATCTTCATCTACATTTTCTGCAAATTTTGTTTCTTTCTTTTTAACACTCATAGGATCCCAACCTACAACTAATGAAAAGGAATGTTGGCAAAGTTTTTCTCAAGTTAACATTTGAATAACAAAACATACAAAGATAAGATAATCCTAATTTAAACTTATATAGATAAAATCATGATCTAATCCATCTAAATCACAATAGATGTTACAATTTAGGAATATTTAAAATTTTTGTTGAGATCATTCAACTTAAAATTTAGGATTATTTAAAATTTTTGTTGACCAAAAACATAAATTAGTTTCATGCATACATCAATTAAAAGTAAATCAAAGTTTCATAATTTCTTAAACAAAAATATAAATCAGTCAAATTGATGTAAGAAACCAAAATACTAAAGTTTATCCTAAAATCAAAATCAAAATCCTTGAATCATACGAACCACTGCTACTGTTGCAATCGAGATTTGTGTATATGAGCATTGAATTGAGACTTGGCAGAAGAACTGTTGTAATTTAAAACTTGGGGTGTGAATGATACTAAATAGATAAATAAAGATGTAAAAAGATCGGTGAGTTGAACTTGAAACATAACATGATTTAGGGTAAATCAAAACCAAGATATGCTTATAAATTGATGGTTCATCTTTCCATTTGAAAATTGATATCATGATTTGGGAAAATTGAAACCCTGAATTGATTATTTAATACCCTTGATTTTTTATAAAATATCTAAAATTGTTTCGGAATAGAAGACGCGTATGGGGTTTCTTCTCATTTGCATAGGACGAGTGAATTAGAAAACCTTTAATTGCTTGTTTGAATAAGCAATAATCCAACACGTTTCATTTCACAATTTAAATGTAATAAAACCTGTTTCAGTTTACAATTTTAATGTAATACAACCTATAAAAACTCATTGTATTATCTGTTCGGCAGGTATAGAGTCGACTTGTTCTTGAGTGAAAAAACAGTCAACTATAACTTGCAATGTGTTTCAGGGTTTTATTTTGAAAGCATCACAAATGCCTTTTGTAATGAATTTTTTTCAAAGTAGGATTCGTAGAAAAATAATTTAAAAAAATAAGTGTTTTCAAAAATATTTATCACAATGGTTTTTTTAGTGGAAAGTTAATTTTTCTAATTCATAATATGATTGGATAAAAGTATTTTTGTTTTTAATAATGTTATTTAAGTAAAGTTAAAATTATAAACTTTCAATAAAACAAAAACCAATTTAGCATCTGCCATGATTTTGAAAAATATTTTATAGTTCTTTTTATGAAGATTTTCTAAAAACCTTTTCAATAACGTTTTCTCATACAAAAATATTAATATTTTTTCATCGGTATTTTTTAACGTCTATTTATAGAAAACATATATAGAATAGATCTTTTTATGAAATTAAATGGTTTATGTAATATATTTAAAATACAATTATATTATGTAACTGTTTTAAACATTAAGTTATATATAGTAATATTCATTTACATTTGTATATACATAAAAGATAAAATAAACATCATGTACATACAACGTTAGTTTCATCTTGCGAGCTGGCTCGATCTCGACATATGAAGCTAGGGCTCAAAACCATTTATTAAATGAGTCATAAAATGAGTTCAAGCTTGTTTAAGGTCAGCTTGGTTAAAGCTTTTAGCGAGTCGGTCCCGAGTGGCTCACGAGACGGTGTTACTCATTTCTCTCCTAATTGTTGTTAAGAGTCTATTAGCAATATACATGCCCTCAGTAATTGAGGATTACATTTATAATTCGTAAAATAAAAAATAAACCATTAATTTTGTTTGTTTCGTCATGATATTTATATAAAACATTTTCTAAAAATGCATTTTTTGTTAAAAATAGTTTTTCTTATTACATCGTTTAAGCTACTTAAAAAAATTTTCAAAAAAGACATACTTTTAAAAAGAATAAAAAATAACAAATTTGCCTACTTTTGTGTGAAATTGAAACAAAACTATAGATGAAAAAATTTAACTTTTTTATATGAAAAAACGATTTAAAATTAAGTATAAGTGAATTAAAAAAAACAAAAATAAGTTTTAGCAAAACTTTCTGTTTTTAATTACGACATATGAAACAAATCTTCCTAATCTAATAAAAGAGTAACTAAGGGAAACACGTGACAGCACCATATTTATACTCATTAAAATTTTTCCGTTTCTCTCTCCTACAAAATAATTGCCTTGATTACTAAAAATACTATTTAACTCTTTTTTAGATTAAAAATAAATTTTTTTATAAATTAATAAAGAGATCTTTTAATTAATATTATATCTAAACAAATAAATTTTATAAAGTAAGACGTTCTTCTAATAAATCAAACTTTTGTAAAATGCGAAATAATTTAAATTGATGTTAAATTTTTTATAAACAAAATAATTAAAATTGCAAGTTATAATAAGCAAATTGTTAGAAATGACATTATTTAGTACGGTTTGTTTTGAAACAAAATATTTAAATTTTATTTGGGAAAAAAATTTTAAAAAGTTATTATCATTGTTTTATAATTTATGGTATTTACTCATACATAGTTTTCATCATATCTTATGTTATAATATCGTTTTATAATTAATAAATATTTATAATATTTAATATTTTATTTATTCAACCCCGTGTAATACACGGGTTTACTAAATCTAGTAGTTTTATAATTTTATTAATTAACCTTTGTACTTGACTCTTTTTAAATAATATTATTCTAAAGTGAAATATATTTAACCAATAACATTATAGTGAGGAAAAAAAAAACAATTTCTTAAACACCTATTTTGGTAAATAAATTTTCAATATACACTATTTTAGGAAAAAAACGCACTTTGTAATTATGGCAATAGTTGATTTTATTCAAATGAACTATGACTAGAAATAAGGATAGATACATTTTTAGGCGGGAAATCAAAATAATAAAGGCCTAAAAAAATGACACGTGGCACTAAAGATATTGTTTTATTAATAAGTATAGATAATAATTGGCATTATTCACTTTATTTTATTAATTTTTATATTTAAAATAAATAATTTATTTGTTTCAAAATAAGTGATTATTATTAGTATTTCAAAAACATTTTATACCCGCTTTTTTTCAAAATCACTGCTAGGGTTTGAGAAGTGGCCTACATATTAGAACTCCTTAAGTGTTTGGTGGACGATGACGTTGTTGTTTCCCCACAGATATTGAATTGGATGAAAGACTGAAATATGTAGAACAACCAGTGACTATCCTAGATCGGAAACATGAGCAATAATGGAATAAAGTAATTAGCCAAGTTGAGGTGTAGTGGAAGCACTGAAAAGGATTAGAAGCAACATTGGAATCAAAAGGGGAGATGAGTTTACACTATCTAGATTCTTTTAAGGATTACTAGTTTTCAATGATGACCCTAAATAAGAGGGTGGATCTATAACACCTGAAATTTTTTCTTAAAGTTGATATAAAGGAAGGTTAATGAAGGATGTGATTTTAATAGGAGTCAAGAAACTAAAGATGGACAAATATAACTTCACTACCTTTAGTTTGGCTCTAAGAGGAGGAGAACAACCCATTCCTTTTTTCTTGCATTTGAGCATTTTCAAATAAGCTAGAAAGAGAAAGTTGTTAGAGAGAGAAATTCAAATGAATGTGGATAGTCACCCGAAGGTGAATTTGTCACCCGTATGTGCCATATAAGTGAAAGTTATAGAACTTAGTCATCTGCACTTGATATATTCATCCATAGGTGAGTCTACTCACTTGAATGTGAACAGTCACCCGTATGTAAGTTGTCACCCGTATGTGGATCATTTCAACCGCAGCCGACCTTAGAATTTATGATAATATAAACATTGAATGCATAAACAAAATGAAGTCATAGAATCTAAAAAACAAAGGATCAAAATAATCATCACAAAGAAAGCTATAGTAAAGTTTAAAGTTAACGTTGACACAATAGAAGAAGCTAATGTATAGATAAGTGCTAAAAATAATTACAAATAATGAAGGTTAAAGTTATGGTTTCAAATTGAAGGATGGTGGAGAATTTCATTCAAATTCTAATATTCCAACTTCATTTTTAATTCCTATTCTATTTCTTTGCAACACATTTATTTTAAAGAGAATCCCTGAAATTAGAATGAAAATTAAGGCCTAAAAAGTAAAAACTATAGATACCTTTTAAACCAAATACAAGTTACTCATAGCTTAAAATAACAATTTTTTACTAGAAGATCATAGATTTTGTATGAAGAAAAGAAACAAACAATCTAGATTTAACAAAATTTTCATATGGGTTTTGTTTAGTTTTAAGTAAAAAAACTGAACATCTACCACCCAAATTTTCATCTGCTGTGCAAAAGTAAACATGATAATGCCAAAATGGCATTAAGCAGAACAATCATGAACCGGGTTCTCGAAATTTATTTCATTTATAACATGACCAATACATAGTTTCAATGGTGTCCAACATTACAGATACACACCTAACTGTTGAAATCTGCCATTAATGAACACTCAAGCTTTGATCATCTACATACATTACTAATTCTTCATGATCTTCAACTCTAAATGCTGAACAAGTTTGCATTTTCGATCAATCACACCTTAACAAGATGAATTCTACACGTTTACTTGATGGTGATGTACCGATTAGTCCCATGCTTAGCCCAATGCTCCTTAAGATCAACTGGATTAGACAAATCATGGCCTTCAGCTGCAAGTCGACTAATTAACTTATTGAAAACGCTTCCACTCATCTTTCTACCACCAACGCGAGCATGTCTTTTATTCGGAAGCGATGGGAGTGGATACACTGACATGGTGGTCGTGCAGCAAGATGATTGCCACCCACCGTTTCCCCACTTGTAGCACGGCCTGAAGACACCAGTGCACGAGCACACGGGTATGGGCATGGTGGTGTCATCATAAGCAACCTGGTTCAGCCCAAGGTCTTGATCCTTCCACTCGGATTTGGACACATGGTTAAGTTCACCACCACCACCCCCACCGCCGCCACCCTCCCAATCATGGGTGTCCTCATACATGGCCTTGTTCAAATCATCACATTCCAGTTTCACCTTTCTTGATGATCTTGAGGTCTTGTTAGAGGCTGTTGTAACTGATTTGATCTCTTTTGTGCGTTTTACACGCCTAGATTTTGTGGGTTCTGGAGGAGGTGGAGATACTGGAAGCAAGTTCGTATCTTCTTGTTGGTATTGCTGTGGGTGGTGCACGTGTTTTACATTACGCGAGATTTGGCATCCTGGTGGGCATGAAGATGTACTATTGTTGGTATTGTTCATGGAGTTCTCTCTGTACTGCAGAGTGGCAATGGCATTATCGCGTTCCATGATGGCACTATTTCGTTCGGCAATTGCTGAGTCACGCTGCAGTAGTGCCATGTCACGCTCAGCGAGGGCTGTCTTTTTCTCTGACATGGCTAGGTTTCTTTCTTGAATGGCAGCGTCCCGTTCAGCCATGATCGTCATTATCTGCTTCATTGATGGCTGATGCTGCATTAACCACTGAAAACTCACCCAATAAGTTTTTCGATATACTGTTTAAAATGTGACCCTGAGGTGTGAAACTGTGAAAGATTGATACCTGACCCTGAGGCTGCTTTTGCCTCCCATTTTCACGATGCCCGTTGTCATCCATTTGAAACGTGTAAGATAAACTTCTAATACAAACCGCGGTTATTCTTATTCATGAAGCTGCTACTCAAATTGGACCTACTAAAAGGCACCCGCAGCTCAAGAACTGTAAATGAGACCATGGCTGTAAGGTCCGTGAAATGAAAATGACTGAAAAAATTGTTTTCAGATCATACCATTGTACTACATTTAGGTAAAAACGTCTTTTGGGCGTAAAAGCTTGTTGCTTTCCTTCATTGCTAACCTTTACTAGCTTATGCCCAGCACCTACAAAGAAAAAGCATACATCTAGTAATGATTATAAATTCAAGCTACAGAAAATCACAAATAAAGGCACATTTTCGTCATTCAAATACAGAAAACTGATTATCTGCACCCCATAATCACATAATCTGCACATTTTAGTTAATCCAAACATAGAAAACTAATTATTGAACCTCACAATCACATAATTAGAAGCACATTTATGTTAATCCAAACATAGAAAACTGATTATTTGAACCCCGTAATCACATAATAACAGGAACATTATTGTTAATCCAAACATACAAAACTGATTATCTGAAGCCCAAAATCACAAAACTAGAGACACATTTTGTTCATCCAAACATACAAAACTGATTATCCAATTATCCATGTAATCACATAATTAAAGGCAACATTTTGCATGCACACAAGCATACAAGTACATAGAACAAAAAACATATGAACTACACTAACAACACACAGAAAACATATTTGGGAAACCATAGAGGTAGCGAGCTTCTAAATCCATAAAAGTTTCAAGCTTATAAGCCTTTATTACTTGCAGAAATAACCTAAATTTAGGGCAAACAACATTCAGGCATCCACACACTTAAATTCTCACAGAAGAGTGAAAGGTAACTTAAATCAGCTCAAATTAAGCTACAAAATCACAAACAAACCTTCAAACTTAACAAACATCAAAACCCACAAACCGAACTGAATAAAATCTCAAAATCAGCTCGACTTCAGCAGGTAGAACAAGAATTGAGTCAACAGAAGTCAAATCAACCACAAACCCATGATCAATTAACCAGTAGAGAGTGAAAGTTCAAAGCTTTAGTTGACAAGATCACTTACCTACAGAATCATCAAATTCTTGCAGCAAGTGATGAACCAAAAGCTGAAGATTTGAAACAAGAAGAAGCAAATCAAAGTGGTGGGTGATTGGAGTGAAATCAGAGGGATGATAAAAACCCTAAAAAGAAAGGGGGAAAATGTAGAAGAAAGAGTAGTTGGTGAAGGAGGAAAGAAGAGTGAATGACCATTGATATTATTTTTGGGCAGTCACTATCTTTTTCTTATCTTTGTTTTTTTCTTTCATACACGCTAATGCTAGTACAGTAGTGATGGGTGGTAGGCTAAAGAGACGGGTGGTGATGGTTCTCTGGGTGACCGTAAATTCACTACCGTGTGTAGTACTTGATTCGTTTATACTAAAATTTTTTTACTTTAATAAAAAGACATTTATAGGGTGTATTTGATATCATCATATTAATTCTTATCAAATTTATTATGTTTTTATCTGTTAGTAAATATTTACATTAATTACTAATAATATTATTTAATTAATTTAAATCTAAATTAGTTTAATAATTAAATTAAAAAATAGATCTTTTTATTAGTGTTATTCCTAAGTAAATAAATTTTATAAAATAAGAAGCTTTTTAAAAACACTAAATTTTTTTAAATATATTTTTATAACGGTTTGTATTGAAACAAAATGTTTAATTTATTTTTGGGAAAAAACAAATGAAGGTTTTAAAATAAAAGTTTAAAAAGTTAAACATAATTTTTTTTATTACTTATAGTTCTTAACTACATCTTATATTATAATATAGTTTTATAATTAATAAATTTGTATTTTATAATTTTTTTATCAACCCGTGTAATATACGGGTTTATTAAAGCTAGTGATTACATAAAGAGTAAATATTAGAAAGAAATTTATTTATACTAAACTAAAATACATAAAATTAAATAATGAATATGTAAGGATCTCTTCTTCGAAGTTCTCATAGTTAGTTTCGTATAGTTAATTTCACAAGCACAATTCTTAAACTAAAAATTTTATTATCATAGAACCAGAAAACATTTAAATATTCAACCTTAAACTTAAAATTCAAACACTTTCGATTATATAAACGTAAGCATTATATTAAAATCATAACACAAACTTTAAAAGGAGATGCAAGTCTCTATTCATCAGGTAATCTTTATCCTGCTAATCTGAAATTCAGCTTAACCAACCTTAGATTTAGCAGACATGCACAATATAAAAAGAGCGTTGCTCAACAAAAATGAGTTTTTTCTTGGAAATGTAAGTATTCATACTTTGAGAATTCATATGTTTCATAAATGCTGAAATAAGTGACATTATACTTATCGCCATATTATAATAGTTATATATTAACATACCAAAAATATACCATGAATCAAGACTTTAGTGATATGCTTGCATGAGTTATGCACAAAGACAAGGCAATCCTATACTTACATAAGTAATACTACAATCACATTCTTGAACAAGACAAGACTGGGGTGACCATGCTATGCACAAAATAGATCAATTATAATCTTGCATGAAACAAGTCTCTAGTGACATACTTGCAAAGACTCAAACGACCCACCCCATTTCCTCTTAGGCTCCATAATGTCAACCTTTTCATCAGCTATATCATTATAAATGATGCTGACAGCTCCATCACAAACTCACAAATGGCAAGTCTATGAGACTTCACATGAGTGTGGACTCTAGATGGCATCAAAATTTTAGATTCTATCCTGCCAATCTCATTTGCGGGCATAATTTCTTGATCGCTAGACTCTTTAAATCATCTCAAGCCATCTTCTTCACATTCTTTTTTGTTTGCTTCACAATGATCCATTGGTTCAATGCTTCTAAAATGAATGAATGGGTGGGAAACTTGGCAATCTCGACAGTCATTGATATTAAAGACTACCTCCATCTCTACAACTCACTAGTAGTTGTGATTGCGTCCTTTTTTCATCTAAAGATCAAAGGTTATATCATTTGGAAGCTCGGTAAGTATATCCCCTCAAGGGCTTTTTTTTAGAGTCGTCATCGCTTATTTCCGGACCTACAATGCCCTTGTTTTGATCACCCTTACTTCCTTTACTAAAATTGGACGTTGATCCATTTGCCCATTCTTTGTCAACAATTTTCAACACTTTACTTCATATGGATGACATGGTACCATGCACGCCCTAGTGGACTTCATTTGCTATTGGTTCTCAACCAGGGCTTTCTAGAGTAAACTTTGCTTCCTTATTCCCCATTCAATATTAGTCTCAAGTACATCTTGGGTAGTAAAAATTTACACTATCGGATTAAAATTTAATACTACTGACGAAAAAAACAGGGGGCGGCGCCCCCCACCCCTCGGCCCCAATAAAGCTTCGCCATTGTTCTACAAGATATGAGACACCAACGTCATCATGTAAGGTAATAGTCTAAATCATAATAAGTATCGTAAGCTTTTAATAATAGCAAGCTATTGTAATTAACTACTTACTTTATTTTTTATATCATAAACATTTCCAATCATGGGTAACATTATATTCATACATTAGATTCTATAGCAATGCATTAAAGACATTTAACATAATTTTTACGTATTTAAACATCTAACTTTGACTTTACTTATGTGGCATGAAGCTACCTACTAGCATCTATTATCGTTGGTTCTGCTTACATTTTAAGTTATAAACACCATATAATAATTACCAAAATAATGCCTATTACATTACACAATCTATTATATAACACTAGTCAAACACAAACAAAATCCATTAAAATACAGCTAAAATTACTTGATTTCTAATTATAGAGAAATGACAAAGGATAATTTTATAAAATAATATTCAAGTTTTAGGATTGTTCTAATTAGATCATTTATAAATATTTTTGTTTCAATCAAGGCACACACACACACACACACACACATATATATATATATATATATATTGTCCTAATCAGGTCACTAAATTTTCACTAATTTTCAAATTAGGTAATTCATAAATTGCAAAATATATCTAAAAAACTAAAATATTTAAAAAATTAACATTATTTATAAAAATCCAGTTATTTAAAAAAATTTAAAAAAATACGAATAACCTAATTGGAATATTTCTAAAACTTTAGTGACTTCATTAAAACAAATAAAAATATTAATGACATGATTGTAACAAATAAAAATATAAGAGTTAAATTCAATTTTACTCCTTGAGGTTTGTTAAAAATAACTATTTTCCTCCAAAAGATTAAAAACATCAATTTACCTCCAAAAGTTTCATAAATTGTTTCAATTTTAATCCAAAAGTTTCATTAGTTGTTTTAATTTTATCCAAAATAATAAAACATTTGGAGTGAAATTGAAACAACAAATGAAACTTTTGAAGGTAAATTGATGTTTTTAATCTTTTGGAGGAAAATTGTTACTTTAGTTAAACCTTAGGGAGTAAAACTGAAATTAACTCAAAATATAAATATGATTGAAACACTTTGAAATTTTTTTATTATTATGTGAAAATTTTCCCAAATGATAATAAGCATATTGTTGTGTTCTTTGACTTGAGGTTGAAAGGATATAAGTTTACCTTTAAAAGTGCGTCTTGCTCTAATCAATCAAGCCCAGAAATAATATATTAGACCAAAGAAAATATGTAAAAACTTGATCTTAGGTCAAAATCACAATTGTAAAAATAAAAGGCTCAGTTTCAAACAACAAAACATTCTACACTCAACAAATTGAGGCAAAAGTAGAAAAGTTGCTTCAGTTCCATGTTGCTTGAAATATAACCATATCACTATTGCCGCACCATAGAAATGAGATACAACCATATCATTATTGCCGCTTCATAGAAATGAATAGAAGAGGAAATACATCCGAGCAAATGAGAACAAGAAGACAATTCAATTCTTACACAAAAGAGACAAAAATTTATATAAAAATAAAGATTTTAACCTCGTGCATGATTTCAAATGATATGATAAAACGTTAAAAACTAATGATCACCCATCATACAAATCCGTAAGTCCGTAACATAAAAATAACATAACAAGTCCATGACACTAACATGTATGAGTAAATTTCATGAATAGTCCCTATGCTATGTCCAAATTGCGGTTTTGGTCCCCAGGTTTGGAAAACCACAAAGTTAGTCCCAAGGTAGGCAAAAACGTAACATGTTTGGTCCCTGACATGGATGGACAATTAACTTTTTTCTGTTAAGTGGTGTGAAATTACCCAAACACCCTTCGAAAATAAAATAGAAAGACTCCACCACACCAGGCACCCTCCGACCACCAAACCAAGCATCGCCAATCACCACCCTCGTTAAAACCCTCAACTGCTGGCCATCACACTCGCTGAAACACTCTCAACGCCACCACCCTCACTAAAACCCCTCAACTGCCTGCCACCACCCTCATTGAAACCCCCTGAACCGCCAGCCACCACCCTCGCTGAACCCGTCTCCACCACCAACCACCAACCTCGCTAAAACCCCCTCAAACCACCAGCCACCACCTTCGTTGAAACCCCCTCAACCGTCAGCCACCACCCTCGCTGAACCCGTCTCCACCACCGACCACCACCCTCGCCAAAACCCCCTCAAACCGCAGGCCACCACCCTCGCTGAAACCCCATCAACCGCCGGCCACCACCCTCATTGAAACCCCATCAACCGCCGGCCACCACCCTCGATGAACTCGCCTCCACCGTTGACCACCACCCTTGTTAATCTTCATTTTCTTCCATCGCAACCACACCTCCTACCCCTCATTCCCTTGCCGAAAAAACGATTGCTTTTGCCTCAACTCTTGCTTAACTCGCCCCTACAAAAGCAGATTGTTAAATATTTTAATGATTTAATATAGAGGTATTGTTGTCATTTCAAAAATATTTAATGAAAAAGTTAATATCCATCCAAGTTAAGAACCAAATTTATTACATTTTTACGTACTTTGTGACTGAGATTGTAGTTTTTTAAATCTGTGAATTAAAACCGTAATTTAAATATAACACTGGTGTTACCCATGTGATTTACTCAAACATTTATTTATAATAACAACACTTCAAGATACAATTCAAGTCATACATACATCATAACATCATCTCTCTCGATCAACATCGATCTTCAGATCCGAGCTACCGATCATGTCTTCAACGTTCTCCGGCGACGAAACGGCCCCATTCTTCGGCTTTCTCGGAGCCGCTGCCGCCCTAGTCTTCTCCTGTAACTTCATTCACTCTTCAGTCCTCATCTTATTTCTCTCAAATTCTAACAATAACCACCGATTTATGCAGGTATGGGGGCGGCGTACGGGACGGCGAAGAGCGGCGTTGGAGTGGCGTCGATGGGAGTGATGAGGCCTGAGTTGGTGATGAAGTCTATTGTCCCCGTTGTTATGGCTGGAGTTTTGGGGATTTATGGGTTGATTATTGCTGTGATTATTAGCACTGGGATTAACCCTAAGGCGAAATCGTATTATCTTTTTGATGGGTATGCCCATTTGTCTTCTGGTCTTGCTTGTGGTCTCGCTGGTCTTTCTGCTGGTATGGCTATTGGAATCGTCGGTGATGCCGGTGTTAGGTAATTTTGATTCAATTTTCTTAATCTGCATCTCTGTTGCTGTTTTGTTGTGATTACTTTGAAATTGGTGTTTTCATGGATGTGAGCAGTGATTCAGTATGCATTTGGTAATGCTATATACTGTCAGATGTGTATGATTTGTATCTCATTGTTCTCCGTTGCTGATATGTGAATTAGCATGGGCTCATGTTTTCAATCCGTCTCACGAATGAATAATTAATTGATCTTTTTGATGGGAAACTTAGAGTGATGAGATACTGTTCATAATGTTGGAGACATATATTTTGTGCCCTGTTTTTTTGGGTCATTTATCACTATTATAGCTGCATATATGTATATGGCTTGTTGGGATGCAAGTGGCTCGCAAATAGGTGATTTTCTTGTTGTTTCATATTTGATTTGATATTGTGTTAATAACTTTATAAAAGGATCTATTAGAGATTTACCATCTTATGTTTTTTATTGCTTTAACTAGCAGCTATTGTGTGTGCCAGACTAGAATCACATTAGCATTTGTATCTACTTTTAACCATAAGCTTTATGTTGTAATTTTTTAAACAGCTTTGCTTACATTATCATATCATTGTTGATGCTTCATTTTTGCTCATCTTTGCTTCAATCTCATGAACCAGACTAGAATCACATTAGCATTATGCCTGTCATCTTACTAATTGAATTTAAATTTAGTCCCGTTATGTTCATGTCCCAAAACTAAGAAGTTATATATAGTTATATACGCATCACCATAAAAAGAATATAAAAGGCAAGAAGTACAAAACTGAGATTACAATCTGTGATTTTCTTTGGCTTGTGTATCTCTTGATAAAAGAAGCCTCTAAACATACAATCTGTTGTTGTCTCTTTTGTTGGCTATTATTTATGGCTGACTAGAAGAGTAGAAGGCATCACATTAATAGTATAGTATAGTATATACTATACTATATACCATAAGGTTCAGGAAGCAATCTACCTCTCAAAGAAACAAATCCCTATGATAGTAAACTATAGCGTACAGTTCAAAGTGCATAGGTTGGTTTTGATTATGTCTCAGAGATTTCTTTTTTTCTGTTTGTGCTCATTGTGCCCAGAATTTCACAAATCAATATCATATGAAGTGTATATCGTAAATATGAATGAAACATCTAATTATTTCATCCCCTTCCCCAAAAACAATGCTGCTAGTTGTGATAATGCCCAGTTGTTTTTTTTTCAATTTAGTCACATGTATCGAACTGAAGTATGAAAATATATGAGATTTTAGAAAGGAGAATGTTCTATATCTGAGAATTAATTGCAAATAAGAATAAAGCCGTGGAGATTATTTAAGGTAAACAAGAATTGCTTGTGACTTGTTAAGTAGAATAGTATGATTTGCTTTAGCTCAAATTCAAACATGAAACTGGACTGATTTGAGGGTTGAGTAACGAGTTAAAATGTGTGATTTTTGGCTTGATTGGAACTCCTTTTTTTTTTTTTTGTTTCCTTGTGAATAATTTCCATGTTAAATTTGCTTACAGAAAATAGACTATAACAATAATAATATCTTTATAATAAAATGATTTAGTTAGTAGTATGCATCAAAAATTAAAATGCTGGGCAGCTTTGAACTACTTTGACCCATATCACCAGTTTTTTTTGTTTCCTTTTAGGTCTAAACCGTAACATGAAACGACCCATTCATAATTAAATAAGTAAAAATGGCTCCTCAAGGGGTGACATAATGCTAAGCAAATTATTCCCCTCTAGTAGAGAACTTAAGGTCGAATGTAGCTTCCACTGTCTAAAACCCTGAAGGCCACCTGCCTAGTGTATGTTAGGTTTTTTCTAGTCACACTAGTTATTAGGGTATTGAAGAGTCCCGTGAGTTTTCTTTGAAGGTTTCTCACTGTTAAAAAAGGAAAATATTACCTGTCGTAATACCCTATTCGGCCACATGGTGAATTCTTGATACTGTTTTATGTATCTGAACTATTTGTATTTGTGCACTTTGGTTTGAATAATATCTACAAAACCGTAACATATGTTCATAATTTGTTTCTTTTGGTTGAATATTGATTAAATCTAAATTGTGTTCAGAGCCAATGCACAACAACCAAAACTTTTTGTGGGGATGATCCTGATCCTCATCTTCGCTGAAGCCCTTGCTCTCTACGGTCTTATTGTTGGCATCATTCTTTCTTCTCGAGCTGGTCAGTCGAGAGCAGACTAGAAGAGTAGAAGGTTCATGACTGATGGATGATCCTGTACTCGCTCGTGTGTTTTACAGCTATAACTTGAAGGATGTTTTGGTCGTCTGTTTGGGTGGTGTTGAAGCTGTGTTGTTTTTTTCCATAATTTGTGGGTGGTAAATGGTGATGATATGTGTTGAGGGTTGGTTGTAGACTAGAGTGTAGTTTTCTGCTATAATAGGGGTGTCCCTGCTACTGGTATTATTTTGTTGCAATATTTATATGTTTATTTTATTTGAAAAAATGTGTTTTACTCTTGATCTCTCCTTGCATATACCCAAATCTAGCCGGATAGCAACAGCACAACCAAAGAAAACATAACAGACTATTATAAAGCAAACACAATCACACAAAGTGATATGTTAACCTTCGTTTAAGAATGTTGAATCATAAAGCGATAAAATAAAGCAACACCTATGAAAAAAGACAAGTCATAACTCTAGTATGCGAATAGGCTTTGATAATAAACTTATGTAATCCATGTATAGGAGACCTTCATTCATACAAACAAAAAAGGATATTCAAATCAGCAAATGTAGATCCAAAAAACACAAAGTATATAGATCCAAAAAACACAAAAAGTGTTGAAACATCAAATTGAGACTATGTGCATACACACATAAGCATTGAGATCAAACGAGGTGCATGTAGAAACTATAAAGAAAGGGAAACTTCAGCTTTTTTTGCCAATGCATTTTTCATTCAGGTCAATTAAACAATGCTGCACTTAAAATCAATTCAAAAAGGGCATGAGCATCGACAAAAGCAAATATTAAACAGAACCGTGGGTTAAGAAACTGACCGGCAACTCGATCAACCTCAATGCTGACATCGAAGATAGCTTTAGAAGGCTTCTACATGTTTGCATTTTTTTTCTTGTTTCCATAAGTCTTCTCGCGATCTTCGCTAATCGGGTCTTTAACTACCATTATCTCCATCGATTTTTGATACCCAGCCACCACGTTTAGATATGATTTTGAGTCCCCTATTGAATCAACGGTCTAAAAGTTCATAGTTTTTAAAAATCTTTTTTTTTCTTTCAATAAAATCTATTTTTAATCAAAATATTTAGTTTATAATTAATTAAAAATATGTTTTAAAAAGCATTGATTTTAGAAAAAGGTGGAATGTTTAAAAGAAAAGAGAGAATATAGATATTAGTTATTTTGATTTTTAAAAATTAATAAATAATTTAAACGAGAAAATAAATAATAAAATTAATCTGATGGTAACATATGTCAGCACAACGTAATTATTTATTAGAATAGATATCTTCAAAATTATCAATTTCAAGCATTTCCCATTCAATCAGGATATTCACATGCAAAGCCTTGATTTTCGTTTATTCTATTAAAAAACAGAAGCCAGATGATACAATACAACTACTGAATTATACGAAAACAAATTAAAAAATCTGACAACTCAGATTTGGTTCAATGCCAAAGTGTTCTTGATTTCTTCGAAGCTGGACTCATCTGAGGCACCATGAAGCAATTCCCATTGTCAGATACCCACTTTCTGCTTGATTTACTCCCCTTTGTAATCTTATCAAGATTCATATAATCATTTTGTGCAAATGAAACTGTTGATCCGTTGATTGTTCGATCTCCAATTAATCCCATATTTGAAATGGGTTCGAATTGTTGAGGCACATGAGCATATAGTGACTCCGGCACCGGCGGCGGCGGTGATGCTTTTGGAACCCATATCCCCATTGATTCCGGCGAGATATAACCATTCAAGCTTCCATCTAATAGATCACCGCCCACAATGGACCGAAGATCATCGTCACCAGCCTGTAATTTCTTCAACCCATTAACAAAAAACTTTTCAGATGACCCTTCAAAGCTCATGATCAAAACATGCAAACGTATTCGATAAAATGCTCGAAACGAGCCGAGCCCAAGCTTATAAGAACTCACTAAATTATCGAGCTCAAGAGCCTCGTAAGACTAAACGAGTTTTTTTAATTATTTATTTGCAATTTAATTTATTAAATATGTTAATATAACTAGTTACTATCATACATAATGTTATATTTAAAAGAGAAAATTACATAAATGGTTTGTGTGATTTAACCAAATTACATGTTTCGTTCTCAAACTTTAAAAATTACGAAAAATATTTCAAAGTTTTATGTAATCTTTGCATGTTTGGTCCCTGACATTAAATTTATTTATTTTTTATGCATCATATAAAATTTTAACTAGCTTTTAAATTTAATTTTAAGAATCAAAAGTGTGACGACCACATAAAAATTTGAACTAATTTTGCATTTTTGTAAAATTTAAAGACCAAATTTACAATGAATTCACAAAAATTTGAACTAATTTTGCAATTTTCAAAAACTGAAAAATCAATTATGCAGTATGGTCAAAACATATAAACTAGGTATGTAATTTTCTCTATTTAAAATATATAATTATAAATCTCTATAAAACTAAATATTAAAATATAAATAATTAAGAAATAAACAAGCTCGAGCTCAAGTTTAAAAATAATTTGATTAGTCAAGCTCAAGCTTTAGCTTTAAATATAAAATTTTAAACGAGCTCGAGCGGTCGAGCTCTCTTACGCTAAACGAGCTTAAGCTCGGCTCGACTCGTATCCACCTTATGTGATAATAAGATAAAAGAGCACTAATAAGTTGCAGACCTTGGGGAAATCATGAGTAGGATCAAGAAAATCTTCAACATGCCACCCGGGAAGCGTCTCGATCAAATACTCCGATATGCTACTGGTGGTTGAAACATGATCGGACCCTTTTGGCTCTCGGTGGCAGCTCAGAGTTTCAACAGTAGTCTGGTTCATGATCGGAGAAGAAAGCTTAAAGCCGGTGAGAAGAAACCGGTGGTGATTTCGTGTGTGTTGGTTGACTTTATGAATCGATAGATCACAATCTTTGCATAGGATAGCTCGATCTTGTTGACAGAACAAGAAAGCTTTGTTGTCTTTACAGATGTCGCAAATGGGTGGGTAGTCTTTAGGTGAAGGGTGGAGGAGGGAGAATCGTGGGTGTTTTCCGGCGAGCTTGTTGGCGTGGTGGACGCGGTGGTCGCAGGCGGAGCAGAGGGCGGCGGCGTCGGCGGAGCAGTAGACTAACGCCTCATGTTTGTTGCAGACGTCACACTGGATCTTCATCAGTGGAGATTTGGTGATGGTGATGAGTGTTTGGGATCCTAAAAATGGAAAGGGTGATGGGTGTGATGGGGAATGATAATAGTAAGAATATTACTGGTGTAATGGTATGAGTGTGATAGTTAAAGTTTCGTATCTTTTAAATTTTGGGTTTAAAACCTGACTTAAGAGGGGTTTTCTATGATGATAATTTAGGTTTGAAGCATCAAAATTAATATGTACGATTAAAATCTCGTCTCAGAAAAGCTCGCTCGGGTATCAGAGATAGTCACAAAAA
The DNA here is from genome assembly GCA_025506415.1 of Flaveria robusta. Taxonomy (NCBI): domain Eukaryota; kingdom Viridiplantae; phylum Streptophyta; class Magnoliopsida; order Asterales; family Asteraceae; genus Flaveria; species Flaveria robusta. The sequence continues at coordinate 14,288,919 of CM046464.1, read as the reverse complement.
CCATTTAAAAAAGGGATAATAAGAATATTATTAAATGGAAGGGGTCTGATGATGACACTTGAAGATCAATAAAGGTCGAGGGAACCTAAAGTCGTGTGGACAGCGGAGAGTTTTTGTTTTTAACTAATATTAAACATGAGCAAGGTGGGTTTATTAATATAATATTAAGCAAATAATATACATTTTTGAAAAGATCCAATGAATCATGTGTGAACGTGTTAGTTTTCCGTCATTGATGGGATCTTGCAAATAATTACGAAATGTAAGAAGTAATCTTTAGTCGTCGATTTAACGTGATATGGGATGGAAAAAAGCGATATCAGTTTAAAAGAAATAATGATCTATCAATACGTAACATCATAAGTGACATGTGCATTAATAATCCTATTATTGTTGAAGAACACATCATGAATATATATATGCCTTTCATATAGACAAATCATTTTTGTTGCATCATATCTTGCTAAGTAATATATATTTATACACTATATACACATATGCATACTTAGTTTGTTTATAACTTTTTTAGTTTCCATTGGTTGCTATTAATCATTTCACCTTCAATATAAAAAGGAATATATTCTTGATTTTATTAAAGAAGAAAATAATTCCAAATTCTACGCTTTTACATATTTAATTGATTGAGTTCTTGGGCTTACATTTGAATGAAAAATGGTTAATGTATGTTTCTAATTAGTTATTAATATTTTTTCTTGTTGATAAGATTAAATTAACAATTGTGATTTAAATGCAATGTAAGCAAAAACTAAAAAAATTAGGAATGCGGTTTTATAGTTATAAAACATATGTATGAGTTCGTCAAAGACATTCGACATAAATTTCCAAAGAAAGTAAGTTATTTTTATCCATTTTTATACTTTACATATTGCACTATATATATTAAATCTCGTTTTTTTTATTTTTTTGTAGATTTTGAATGACAAAAGCTATATGTCAGAAAATAAAAACTAAGAAGTTGATTTTACAATTGATGCCGCCGTTTATTAGTAAAATGTATAATAGGTAGACGTTCATACATTTTAAGGTATTATTGTATTGTAAATTGAAATTTTGCATACTAAACTCTAAGTGTTTGTAATATTATTGTTATATTGTATTAGTTTTGAAGAATTGTTGTACAATCAAGTTGACGTTTTACAATATATATTAATACTTTGTATGGTATGGTTTTAGATTTATATGGTGAGTTTGTCAATACAACAATGTTATTGAATATGGAAATTTAACAAAATATATCATGGAAAATGATCATTAAAAAACTCTAACAACCGCCCTATAAAACACCCCCCCAACCCGACCCAACTGTGTTTTTTTGTACCTGGGCTGAGGTGTACCCAGGTATGAATATGGGTCAGGTTCACTCACATGAAAAACCTACCCGCTATAACCGGATAGGGTAGGTTCGGGTTTGTACTGGGGTCTAATATCAGGTTTTTTTATTCTTGTGTGTGTGTGTGTTTGGCAACTTGAACATTAATAGACACTATAACAATACTAAATAAACATAAAATTGAGTCTTTGCCTAGCAAAGCTTCACAAAACTTACAATAAGCTTTTACAGACCTATCACTCAACTCAACCAAATGCCAATTCCACCAAACATCCATGTTACGACTTACGATTGTGCGCAAGAACCCGAACAATGGTTGGAGCGCTAGACGAATCTTGACCAACGGAAAATTGTGAGTGAGGCATTATGTGTATAAAGAAAGTGTATAACGAAAGTTGAAGTGCACACGAGAGTAGTTTTTTGCGTATGTTTTTGCGTTTAGGACTTGAGTACTTAACAATATTAACCAAAACCTATTTATACTAAGTTGTGGTGCTAAAATACAAAAAAAGGTCAAAATTTCGGTCCAACGGCTCTATAGCCATTAGAAGCGGCTATTTTTTTAAAATGGCAAAAAACATGGTCAAAACCGGGTTGGAACCGAGTTCAACCAGTTCGGGTTCAGGTCGGGTCGGGTCGGGTCGGGTTCACTCAAAAATAAAAAATTTAAAACCGGTACCTATCCTACAGGATTAAAAGGGTACAACCCGAGTACACCTCCCATCAGATAGTACCCAGACCTGGGTCCGGATTGGATCCGCCGGGTCAGGTTCGTACCCCGGTTTTTATGCCCACCATCGTATGCTACATGCCCTACGATCCAACCCAAACTACCTCCTAAATCCATAAAACACTAAAAATTCTATTAGGCCCCATCAACCGTATCAACTAAATAAACATAAAAACAAAAAATATCGACAATTAGCAATTATTATATAAATAATTTTTGTTTGATAGAATTAAAATATATATTTCAACATCACCTCAATTTTATAAGCAAACAAATCAAAACATATTTACCATTTATAGAATCTAATAAAGCAAGATTTCTTTTGCCACTTTACATTCTCTTAAACCATATTTTTGACATTTGTCATTCTTTTAAAAAATATTTTTGACACTTGTCATTTTTCTAAATATTTTCAATTCATTTTCCCTTCAAAAGTATATTATAGCAATTTAATACTTTAACTAATTTCTCTCTTTTAATAAAAATCAATTTTATTAATTGATATATTTCCCTCTTTCATCTACATTTTTTAAAATCAAGCTATAATTTTGAAAACAAAATTTTATTATGGAAATTAAAAAGTACATCTTTTTATTAAATAAAAATAATAAAAAATTTTATATAATATAAAAATTTTTAAAACACTAAATCTTTTTGAAACAAAATATTTTAAATTGGTCATTTCTTAAAAAATTATAAAATATGAAATTTTTTAAAAGTAGTTTTATTAGAACAACCAGAATAATTAAAAACTCGAGTTTTTAATAAACAAGATTTTTATAAACAATACATTTTTTATAAAAAAAAATCTTAAAATGAATATTTTAAAATAAAACTATTTAGATAAGAGAGTTAAAAAAAATAGTATAATTATTTTATTTCTTGAACTATTATGTATATATAATTTTAATCATATCTTATATTAAATATCGTACTGTAATTGTTCGTTTTTATTACTAACTATAATCCGTTTAATAAATGGGGTTCTATCCTATCTATTTATCTATATATTTATCTATCTATAACAAATAAAATCTAAAATAAGACTTGACACAATTGTAAATTTTATCATACTAACTTTCTCATTTCTCTTTATTATTATTAATACTAGTGAATACTAATAGTATTAATCATACTATTTTCATATTAAAAATTATATAATTTAATAAATTAAAACTTTTTTTTTTTTTTGAAAAAACCACACTTTTAACAATAAAATTTTTATAAAATATAGAATACAACAAACTTTTTTTAGAATAAATTCATTTTTCTTAAAATAAAATATTTAAAACCCACATTTTTTTATAAAATTAAAGTTTAAGAGAAATATATTATTATTTATTTACTTAAAATAGCTATTCATATACAATTATAATTATATTTTATATTCAAACATAGTTTTATAATTTATAAATTTTTATTACTAATTATTTAGTATTTTATTTATTCAATTCGTGTAATACACGAGACACTAACCTAGTTTATAATAAAACATACTAGTCAAACTAGTTGACTTATGAGTTAACTTTCCCTTATTTTCCCTTTTGTCCAAAATAAAACCATGGAGTTAAAATAATGAAACAAAAAAAGTAAACAAGAACCCTATTTTTATAATTTTTAATTTGACTTTGAAAAATAAAAGACTTGAAATTATTACTTTTCAAATAAAGAAACCGTGCTCTGCACTTTTATAAAAACCATAAACATATTGTTAGGCATATTAAAAATACGCATTGTCTTCTTAATTCCTTCTAAGCCTTCATTAGATAAACAAATATAAAGTGAACTCAGATATTAGAGAGCAACACTAAACAAATCAGAAGATAAGCACACTGAATATATGCAAAGAATATAACAGTATTCCTTTTCACAGCTTGGACTTTTAAGCTAGCAAAAAATTTTCAGATATATTTTAGAACTCCTTGAAAAATATTTTTGTCAATAACTATAGTTTGTTGCTTTGAAACCAAACACAATCTGGTCACTTTTTTAACAAATATGAGTTGGAAAAAACTTGTGATATCAACCTCATATACGTGTGTTAAAAACATGGTTTTATTTGACAAATTGATTACAGAGCTTCACTAATACAAGCTATTTAGAACAGAAAATACAAAGTGTAGAACAATGTTACACTAGTCGGCGAGATTTAGCTTCATGAAGTGAAGGTGACAGATGAGAGGCTGCAACTTATATGGTGCAGAACAACAAGCAAGCAAAACTGATCAGCAAGATGAAGTTGAGTAGGGAGAACAATTGAGAGAATGAGAGAGTTCGTATGTTGCCTCTTCAACCTAAAGCCAAAAGGGTCTTTATATACCCGAGGAGAATTAACAAAGGACAGCTATGATCCTCAATACCATCCTTAATTCTTCAAATTAGTCCCTCCAGTTGTAACCAGCTCTTATCATGCCAAAAATAGAACATAAAAATATATTAGAAGATTTAATATGAATAAATTGCTAAAATAATATAAATCATACCATAGAATTAGTTAATTTTAACATGCCCCCTTAATACCATGGTGTGAAAAGGTCTACAAGCTGTAGTTTTTTACATAAAACCTTGTGTTGAGAGATTCCCAATCCTTTAGTAAAAACGTCGGCTGGTGGTTCAGTGGTATGAATTTTTTCTACTTTAAGCACTCCTGCAATGATTTTTTCTCTAATAAAATGAAGATCAATTTCAAAATGTTTTATCCGGTCATGAAATACTGGATTAGCGGATATATGAACAGTTGCCTTGTTATCATAATATAAGGGTACAGGAAGTTGATAATCAACCTTTAAATATGCTAATAATTTTGTAAACCATATCACCTCGCACCATGCCATAGCCATAGCTCTATACTCAGCCTCAGCGGATGATCGAGAAACAGTTGATTGTTTCTTGCTTTTCCAAGATATAAGGGAGTTGCCAAGGTACACACAATATCTTGAAATGCATCTTCGAGTAGCTAAACATTTCCCCCGGTCAGAATCCACATAAGCTCTAAGGTTTAGGCTGCTACTTTTGCTAAACAAACAGCCTTTACCCAAAGATTCCTTTAGGTACCTTAGCAATCTCATTGCAACTTTGAGGTGTGAGTTTAGAGGCTTGTGCATAAATTGGCTTAGGCACCGGACAGTATATGATATGTCTGGACGGGTTAGAGTTAGGTATATTAATTTTCCAATTAGCTTTTGATAGCTAGTGACATTAGACAATTCAGAATCATCTTTATAAGAATACTGTTTAACAGTCACGACTATGTTTTGTTCAATTGGATTGCTAACTAGTTTGGACCCAAGCATCCCAAACTCATTTAAGAGATCCAGACAGTATTTTCTTTGGGATAAGACTAAACCTTGATTGGATTTTAGCACTTCAATGCCTAAAAAATATTTAAGCTCCCCAAGATCTTTTATCATGAATTCTGACATTAGACTAGATTTGACCCTTTTTCGATCGAAAGGATTATTTCCGGTTAGAATAATATCATCTACATAAATGAGCCATGCACAAACAGAGTCATTTTTAGTTTTTACAAACAGAGAGTAGTCATTTTTACTTTGTTTGAACTCAATTTAGGTTAAAGTATTGGTTAGTTTCTCATTCCATTGTCTAGAGGCTTGTTTTAGCCCATACAAAGATTTAACGAGCTTGCATACTTTAGTTTCATCTTTATTATAGTATCCTTCAGGTAAATTCATATATACTTCCTCATTAAGTGAGCCATATAGGAAAACATTGTTAACATCTAATTGACATAGGGTCCAATTATTTTGAATCGCGACACTAATGACGCACCTTATAATTTCCATTTTTACGGCAGGGACGAAGGTCTCATCGAAGTCTAGGCCTTCTCTTTGACTGTAGCCTTTTGCTACAAGTCTAGCTTTGTAACGCTCAATCTCCTCATTCGATTTACATTTTATTTTGTAGATCTATTTACATCCTATGGGTTTTCTGTCTTTTGGAAGATCAGATAAAACCCATGTGTTATTTTTAAGTAAAGCTTCCATTTCAAGATTCATGGTATTTACCCAGTTTGGGTCTTTTGAAGCTTTTTGGTTCCATAGTTTTGTTAAGATTTGACACGAAACAAAGATTTTTGGGGGATAGGTTGGAGTAGTTGACAACCTTTTCAATTCCATATCTGACCTTTCCTTCTACAACATATTGGTCAAATTTTGGTGGAAGCGTTGATTAGGCCTTATTTCACCCTCAGATTCGTTTTATTCAGTCCTTAGGACTGCATTGGGTTCTTCCCTCCTGGTGTCTTGTGCAGTGGTATTACCTTGATTCTAAGCTAGGGTTTCCGAGTAAGAGTTAGCGTTAGAAGGTGTACTTCTGTAGGACTGCTTGGCTGCGATTTCATCGCCACGCCACTCGAAGCCTCCTGACTCAGAATCGGCAGCCTCTGCTGAGGTGTCCAGTTGCTGAACCTCAATACCTTGCCCCTCCTGATCATTTGACACCTTCATCTCATCATCGAGTGCGGGTGCTTTGTTTTGCATGGTTTTTGGTTTTTTCAAAAACTTTGTCAAATAGATTTAGTCCATCTAGAAAGTTTGAACCTTTTTGTTTAAGTGGAAAAACGTCTTCGTAAAACTTTACATCTCTGGAAAAAAATAAGGTTTTTCGTTCTAAGTCCCACATTTTATACCCCTTTTTTTCAACCGAATATCCAATGAAAACACATTTGATTGACCTTGAATCAAATTTATTTGTTGTGTTTAAATTTGGGCAAAAACAAAGATACCCAAAACGTCTAAGATGGGAAAAAGAAGGTTTAGTGTTAAATAGCAGCTCATATGGAGATTTACCCGCGAGAATAGATGGAGTCCTATTAATGAGGTAAGTAGCTGTCAATACACATTCATTCCACATATTAAGAGGAAGGTTGCCCTGAAACATGAGAGACCTTGCTATGTTAAGTAAGTGTCGGTGTTTTCGTTCAACAATACCATTTTGCTGAGGTGTACATGCACACAAAGTTTGGTGTATTATACCATTTTGTTCAAAAAAATGTTTTGTTTGTTTGTTGATAAATACTGTTTCGTTATCAGTTCGACTTACTTTGATTTTTTGTTTAAATTGTATTTCAATTAGTTTGAAAAATCCAATGATGTGTCTAAGCACTTCATCTTTTGATTTTAGAAGATATATCCAAACTAACCGAGAATAATCATCTACGATAGTTAAAAAATATTTGTGACCTTCTCTACTTGTTACCCTAAATGGTCCCCATATATCCATGTGAACTAGATCTCCTGGTTTGTTTGGCCTGATGACATACTTCACATGGGTCCGTTGGTTTGAAATTTTTAAGAGGTAAGCCGTCTTTTAACACATGTAGCACTTTATCAGATGGGTGTCCCAACCTACTGTGCCACAACTCAGCAGAGATCATGGCCGAGTTGTTAAAGGTAAAGTTACAAAAAGACTGACCCTTGTTCATGGTATTGATAAAGTATAAGCCTCCTAACTCGTTACTAGTTATCATGAGTTTCTGGTGCTGAAAGTCTGAACATAACACGTGGATTCAGTAAGTAGTCTGTATACTTTGTTTTCCTATGCCATTTTATTAACAGAGAGTAAGTTTACATTGTATTCTGGGATAACCAACACATCTTTAAGTGTAACATGTTCAGAAAGTTTTAGGTTCCCAATTTTAGTTATGTGAGCTTTTGTTCCATTTGGATGAGAAACAGTAAGATTTAATTCGGCAACATTCATGCAATTAATTAAGCCTTTGTCGGACGCCACCATGTGTTGGTTGGCACCAGAATCAATGATCCAATGATTAGAAAAATTTATGTTTTTGAAACTGTTTAGACATAGAAAAGTGTTGCAGCCTATAGAGCAAAAATGATTACCTGACATGTTCGAGCTAGTATGGTTGCTTTCGGGGCGTTTCGCAAATCAAGGACATGATTTTGTTGACCTGTTCAGGTGTAAAGGGAAAAGAACTAGTTTGAACAGAGTTAGCCATCTTTGTTTTATCTTGATTCATTTTTTATTGTTGAGCCCTTTGTAGATTAGACTTTTTATTATAGTTAGGTGGATAACCCACAAGCTCATAACACTTGTCAGCAGTGTGTCCAGTGAGTTTGCAGTGAGAGCACTTGGGAGACTCTTTTTTAGTTGGTTTTTTTCTCGGGTCAGGTCCTCTAGCAACAAAGGTAGTGGACTGAATTTTCCCGGAAGAATTGAGGGCCCAGTGGGACTCCTCATTGGAGATTAACGCAAAAGCATTTTTGACAGAAGGCAAGGGTTCCTTAGACAGTATATGGGTTCTTAGTGGCTGGTAAGAGTCATCGAGACCCATTCAAAGCCGCATAAGTTTAATTCTTTGATTAAAATTGGTGATGTCTTTTGCAGCGACGCAGGTGCATTTAGGAAGATTAATTATAGTGTCATATTGTTTCCACATGCAGTTTAGTTTATGATAATAGTCAGAAATGGAGGAACCATTTTGATGTGTAGAGTAAATTTGCCTATGTAGATCATAAATAACCGACCCATTTATTTTATTGTATGTTTCCTTTAATTCATCCCACACATCAGACCCTATTTTTGAAAAAAATTGCCCCACGTAAAGTTCTTCGCTAATAGAGTTAAGAATACAAGAAAGAACAACAGAGTTGCATCTTTCGCATTGATTAGCGAGTGTGGGATTATCAATTGATTTAACACAAGTTCTGTCAATAAATACAGTTTTATTCTTCACTAAGAGTGCTAATTCCATTGAACTAGCCCATATGGAATAATTTTCAGTTCTAGTCAATTTAATATTTATGATGGATAAATTATTGGTGTGATGCGTGAAGATACAAAGGATTACCAAAATCAAGATTGCTTATTTTTTCAATGGGATTAGGTGGATTAACAGCAGCCATTTAATCAGGTTAGAGAACAAATAGAGAAAAATAAAACACATGAGCACTCAGCTGCTATGAACCCTTTTAACCAACCGGATACCCGATCAATTTGATTCCCGATCAATTTGTTGACCGGCCAAGTTGTGACAATCGGCAATCCCAGGTCCACTTTCATTCGTATACCATACATACTCGCATGAAGACATTTACATGTTAGTCCTAAATTTGGTTAATTAGGTCATTCGTGCACAATAAAATCCATGCATTAGTGACTGTAGAAACTAACTAGTCCCATGGTCTAACCCGACGCGCGAACGTTGGTGAAAATTATTAAAAAGGAAAGAATGTAATATTTTTTCATTTCACTTTTTTTAGTGCAATGATAAATAATATTAAAACACATACCTGTGTAATTTAATGCTAACCGAAACTTTAGCGAACATATTTGTAAATTATAGTGATCCCATCTATCATCAAGTTTATTAGTGTTTATGGAACAAAATATAATATATATATATATAATATTTCAAAAATAATAGTTGTATATATGATTGAGTGATGTTTAAAAAAATGAATAATAATAATGAGAACAAAGAACTAATACATCAATTGAAAGAAATAATAATTATAAATCTTACCACAACTTCGACAAACCACCACAAGAAAACAAGCCCCCCCCCCCCCCCCCCCCCCCCCCCCCCCGGATCTGCAGCCAACTTTTCCCCAACCACCATGTCTCCCATGCCATACTTGGTCAAATCATTTTCTTCCACACTTGCTTAACACAATGGGTATTGCATGGAGCAAACTCTCAAATTTTTGCTTTATAAAGAGCATCTTTTCTCTGCAACTTGCAAAAACTTAAAAGTTCATTTTCTTCTTACTTTCAAACCAACGACAACACCACACCCACATACCATTTTCATTTATCCAATCTTTCTTCAATTAACCTACAATTCAAGACTCTTTCAAGTAATTTTCAAGAGAGCTTTCAAGCATTCAAGTCTCATACAACTCCTACACATCACATTCTTGCTCATTTTAAGTAAGATTTCAACCCATTAATTCTAGAATATTTCCATTCTTGATAGATGATGAAATACAACAAAAAAAAAAAAAAAGATTCTGGTAAAGTCTTTAAAAAAAAGAAAAAAAGAAAATATAAACACAGAACTTTAAGACATGACAAAATTTAACGATATATATACAAGGCATCTATATTTTACTAAAGACAAAAATTATGAAGAGAAACTCAAGTTGGTGATATGATTCTAACTAATGACTTTTAGAAAAGAATACGTATATTATAAATTATGAAAGAAGAAAAAAAAAAAAAGAAAACATCAAAAGTCATGGGTCAAGTGTGTGTGCACATGTATTTTAAGCTGGGTCAAGAGACGTATCACCAACGAACGTTAAGCCAAACTTTTATTTTATATGATAATTATGCGTAACATGTTAAATTGGGCGAATATGATTCATGGACCACATATTTTCTTAAATTCATTGTTGGACCTTAAGTTGTCTTAAATGATTTAGGGCACGAGTAGGTCGGGTTACGTTGACGCACTTTACTTTATATCACGTGTTGTTGCTTGTTTCAATACTAGAAGAACCAGGTGAGTCTTACGGCCCCTATTTTAAATCGTCTTTTAAATAATTGGGGGAGAATACACGCCAAGAATTATTTGGTTGGACACAAGTACTTGACTATATTGTTACATGAGTAGACATTTTATCGCATTAAGTCCCCGGTATTCTATAACTGTTAATTTTAAGTAAGCATGAAAGTTATGGATAGATCTATTTGGGTTGACACCCCCGCCTGTGGTTGGTAGCTCCAACCATGTACTAACCGGGCGCATAATTGTTCATTTCATTACAATGTTTTGCTATAGAACATTGGATTGGGGCGTAACTATAGACTTGTCAAGCATCAGTTATGGGAGCTCATGGTAACTTTGACTTGAGACATTGTTTTATCTAACAATAGACACACTGAAATCTTGTGGTCCTAATGAAAACTATATATATATTTTTTTATTAAACCCGTGAACTCACCAACATTTTGTTGACTTTTTAAGCATGTTATTCTTAGGAAATTGAAGCACACCAAGTTCATCATTTTGTTAAGCATTTGTATGGTGTCATATGCATACTAGAAGGCTTTTGGAGTTTTCCTTTTATAGTCTACGTTGTAGGCCATAGCCGTAAAACTCATATTTTGTGATGCAAACTTAATTTGTCATTAGGAAAAACAGCTTGGATCTGGTAATATGTAAACCTTGGAACCTTTTAGTATAACTCATTTAGATGTTGTTCAATGTAAACAATGACTGTGAAGCATGAACGTTACACCTTGCATTTCCGCCTTGGCGGGGTGTGACAGATTGGTACCAGAGCTATTGGTTATAGTGAACTAGGTTACATAAGTAGACCTAGACTATAACTATAGGGTCATAATATGGTTCTTGCAATGAATATACCCTTATATGGTTCATATCATGCTTAGTATATGAATATTATTATCGCAGAGATGTCTTCAGCTTCATACCCGATCATCATCTACGATTCAGATGAGGAGTATGCACCATTGGCACCCTTATCACTGGTATCATCGTCCGTGACCCCACCCCCGTTACAGCCCTTAGTTACCGATGACGACAGCATTTCAACCCCAGTCGCTGATGAGGACCTAGAGGAGGATCCCGAGGAGGACCTAGAAGAGGATCCCGAGGAGGAACCTGCCCCCCCCCCCCCCCCCCGTGATGGAGGAAATTCCCGAGGAGATACCAAGTCCCATTCCCCCTCCTTACCACCAGACTCCTTATGGCAGGCTTATTAAGCATACACCAAGGAAGAAGGTCAGAGTTGTTCGCCCGAGGCAGGTTTCACCTACGCCCCGCGCTCCAGAGGATGCTGAGCCTAAGCCCAAGAGGCGTCGAGCAGACATCAGGAGATGGACATGGATGCCTCATACTATTCGAGTATGGAGAGACGAAGAGGGTTTATCTTCGACCTTTGAGATTGGAGAGTCGTCACAGGCTCCGCAATCACTACCACTCACGGGGGAACCCGTGGAGTGCACCATTCCCACTCTAGTGGCTCGTTGTGCTTGATATGGTCATCAGATTCATCAGTTGCAGACCGATGTGGACGACCTACAAGAGATCCGAGATTTGGAGATTTTGAATGGACGTGTGGAGACACTCGAGGAGCAGCATCACCTTGATGATCAGGCGCTTCATACCATGCATCACGGAATTTCAGAGCTTGAGAGTCGGATGGCCGCTATGGAACAGCGAGTCACGGAGGCAGAGCAGAAGGCCGTGGTAGCCGAACAGCGGGCTATCGCATCTAAGGAGCATGCTACATTCACGATGACGCTAGCCGTGGCATGTGTATGCTAGCTTCAGTGGTTATGCAGATTGGCGCGTCCTTCCATTAGCTAGATAGGCCTATCGTGGGCGGGTTGTGCTCACGTAGTATGTTAGGATGAAACTTGTATTGATGAGGCTATGTACCCTCATCCATTTTGTAACCATTACAACTTATGTAACAAGTTAGTTCATCTATATATTACGTGTTTCTCTTATCATGGTTGTTATAGTGGTTGTTATTGTTGTGGTTGCTTACATTTCGTGTTCATGTGTTGAAATTATTGTATATATTGTCTTATTCTTTTATCGTTTATGATTAGAAGAAACTCATGGCACTAAGAGGAAGGCCAAGACGTAACAACCAACAAAACTCGAAAACAACGCCGCCGATGAGTTCGGAAGCGATAGCGCAGTTAGTCTCACAACAAGTGGCAGCCGCAATCGCACAATACGAAGCCAACCGCACCAGAGGATCTGGCGACGGGACTCGAGACAATGGTGCCGGCGGAAGTGGTACTGGAGGATCCGGCAATAGGACTGGAGACACTGGTATCGGTGGTAGTGGCACTAGAGAACATGTTAACGGGACTGGAGGTACGATCAAATAAAAGAGAAATTTAAAGGAATATAAAGTCTCATGTACGAATATCACCATCATGACATTAATCCTCACGTAGTAACATTTACTATACAGGGACTGATGACACCATTAGAGGATGCTCTTACAAGGCCTTCTTGGCTTGTAAACCTCATAACTTCAATGGTTCGAAAGGAGCAGTTGGCCTCATACGCTGGATAAAGAAGATGGAGTCCGTCCTCAATATCAGCAATTATGCAAATGATTGCAAGGTCAAGTATGCAACCTGCACCTTCCAAAATGAAGCACTTAGTTGGTGGAACGCACAGGTTCAAACAGTGGATTTAGATGCTGCTATCAACTAACATGGGCTGAATTGAAGGACATGATGAAAGAGGAATACTGCCCTAGGAATGAGCTTCATAAACTAGAAGTGGAATTCTGGAACTTAACCATGGTCGGGGCCGAGGTGGCAGCATACACCACTCGATTCCATGAACTCGCACGTCTTGTGCCTCACATGGTTACTCCAGAGTTCAAAAGAATCGAGAGGTACATCTGGGGCCTTGCACCCCAAATTCAAAGCATGGTAACATCATCCAAGCCGACCACCATCCAGAGCGCGATAAGACTAGCACATGATTTGACAGATCAGGCGGTCCGTAATGGAGTGTTGGAGAAGAAGGGTACTAATGTGAAAAACTTTGACAATAAGAGAAAGTGGAATCATAACTTTGGAAAAAGTTCAGGGCATCCGGCTAATAAGAAGCAAAACATGGTGAGGGCTTATGTTGCAAGCACAGCTGAGAAGAAACAATACGCAGGAAACCATCCGAAGTGTAACAAGTGTAGCCTCCACCACACGGGAACTTGCGAAAATTTTGTGTGTCATAAGTGTAAAAGACCTGGGCACATAGCAAAATACTGCAGGCCCCACACCAGTTGTAAACACAGGGGTTAACCAAGTTTGCTTTGAATGCGGTGTTGCTGGACACTTTAAGAAAGATTGCCCAAAGTTAAAGAATCATGGTGCAAATAATGCTCGTGGGAGAGCATTCGTGATTGGAGCCGGAGACGCCCGACAAGACCCTAACATTGTTACGGGTACGTTTCCTGTCAATAATAACTATGCTTCTATACTATTTGATACGGGTGCCGATAGAAGTTTTGTGTCAGTCGACTTTAGCTCATTAATGGGAATAAAACCAATTGCACTAGACAGTAAATATGTAATAGAACTAGCTAATGGCAAACTCATTGAAACAAATGAAATAATTCAAGGATGCAACTTATGTTTTGGGGATAATTCTTTTAGTATAGACCTACTATCCATAGAACTTAGGAGTTTTGACATCGTTGTTGGTATGGACTGGCTATCGGAAAATCAAGCGGAAATTGTATGTCGCGAGAAGGTTGTTCGTATTCCGCTTCCAAATGGACAGATCCTGTCAATTCATGGAGAAAGGAGTAGAGCTAAGCTACAAATCATTACTTGCATGAAGGCTCAAAAGTACTTACGTAAGGGATATCATGCGATATTGGCACACGTGACAGAAAAGAAGTCGAAAGAGACGCGACTCGGGATATACCGATTATACGAGATTATCCTGAAATTTTTCTAGAAGATCTTCCTGGACTTCCCCCACCTAGACAGGTTGAGTTTCGGATCGACTTAATACCAGGCGCTGCACCAATCGCACGATCACCGTATCGACTAGCACCATCTGAGATGCAAGAGTTGTCTAATCAATTGCAAGAATTATTAGATAAAGGATTCATTAGACCAAGCTTCTCACCATGGGGAGCTCCGGTCTTGTTCGTAAAGAAGAAAGATGGAACATTCAGGATGTGTATCGATTATCGTGAGTTAAACAAGCTAAGAGTCAAGAACCTATATCCACTCCCGAGAATAGATGATTTGTTTGACCAGCTACAAGGTTCCAGTTACTACTCCAAGATCGACCTACGATCAGGGTATCATCAGTTGAGAATTCAAGGGGAAGATGTCCCGAAGCCCGCATTCAGGACCCGTTACGGTCACTATGAATTTCTAGTTATGCTTTTGGCTTAACTAATGCTCCAGCGGTTTTCATAGACCTTATGAATAGGGTTTGTAAACCCTACTTAGACAAATTCGTGATTGTATTTATCGATGACATTCTGATATACTCTCGGAGTAAAGAAGAACATGAGCAACACTTGAAGTTAATTTTGGAATTGCTTAGAAATGAGAAGCTATATGCAAAGTTTTCTAAATGTGAATTCTGGACTAGAGAAGTGCATTTCCCTGGGCATGTAATCAATAGCAAGGGAATCCACGTAGACCCAGCTAAGATTAAGGCGATTAAAAATTGGGAAGCTCCAAAAACTCCGACTGAGGTGCGCCAATTCTTAGTACTGGCTGGTTACTACCGACAATTTATCGAGAACTTCTCTAAAATAGCTCAGCCTTTAACCACATTGACACAGAAGGACAAGAAGTTTGATTGGGGTGATAAACAAGAATCTGCATTTCAACTGTTAAAGCAAAAGTTGTGTTGTGCACCGATTTTATCTTTTCCGGACGGAGCAGATAACTTTATGGTCTATTGTGATGCGTCACGCCAAGGACTTGGCTGCGTATTAATGCAAAAGGATAAGGTTATCGCTAATGCATCCCGACAACTCAAAGTGCACGAGAAAAACTACACCACTCATGACTTGGAGTTGGGAGCCGTAGTTTTTGCACTAAAGATCTGGAGGCATTATCTATACGGTACAAAGTGCACTATCTTTACTGATCATAAAAATCTACAACACATCTTTGACCAGAAGGAGTTAAACATGCGACAACGAAGGGGGGTCGAGTTACTTAACGACTACGACTGTGAGATTCGCTACCATCCTGGCAAGGCAAACGTAGTAGCAGATGCCTTGAGTAGAAAGGAAAGGGTTAAAACCCTACGAGTGCGAGCCTCGGGAATGACGATTCATACGAACGTCACTACCCAAATTCGTGAGGCTTAACATGAAGCACTCAAAGAACAAAACTTGGAAGATGAGTCCTTGCGGGGCATGGATAAGCAGCTAGAAGTTAAATCAGATAAAACGCTTTACTTTATGGATAGAATTTGGGCGCCAAATTTTGAAGAGTTGAGAAAATTGGTGATGGATGAAGCACACAAATCTAGATACTCAATTCACCCAGGATCAGACAAGATGTATCAAGATCTTAAGGAACAGTATTGGTGGCCCAACATGAAGGCTGACATCGCCACCTATGTCAGTAAATGCTTGACTTGCTCCAAGGTCAAAGCAGAGTATCAGAAACCATCAGGATTGTTGCACCAACCAGAGATACCCCAATGGAAGTGGGAACAGATTTCTATGGACTTCATCATGAAATTACCTAAGACATCAAATGGTTATGACACGATATGGGTAATTGTCGATCGGTTGATGAAATCAGCACATTTTCTACCAATCAAAGAGACTGATAGGATGGAAAAGTTAACTAGGGACTATATAAAAGAAGTTGTTTCAAGACATGGAGTGCCAATTTCTATCATTTCTGATAGGGATAGCCGATTCACTTCTAGATTTTGGCAAACATTACAAAAGTTATTAGGTACTCGGTTGGATATGAGTACCGCATATCACCCGCAAACGGACGGCCAAAGTGAGAGAACTATCCAGACCTTGGAAGACATGCTTAGAGCATGTGTGATAGACTTTGGAAACAATTGGGATATTCACCTACCTTTGGTTGAATTCTCGTACAATAATAGTTATCACACTAGCATTAAAGCTGCACCGTTTGAAGCACTATACGGGCGCAAGTGTCGATCGCCCTTATGTTGGACAGAAATTGGTGATAGTCAACTCACTGGCCAGAAATCATTCAGGAAACGACAGACAAAATCTTCAAAATCCGAGAGAGACTTAAAGCCACGAGAGATCGTCAGAAAAGCTACACCGATGTGAGACGCAAACCATTGGAATTTCAAGTGGGAGATAAAGTTCTATTAAAAGTCTCCCCTTGGAAAGGAGTTGTAAGATTTGGAAAACGTGGTAAGCTCAGCCCTAGATACATTGGACCATTTGAAATTTTGGCAAGAATTGGCCCTGTTGCTTACCGACTCAAACTACCGCACAAACTCAGTGGTGTACACAACACGTTTCATGTATCAAATTTGAAGAAGTGTTTATCAGATGAGACCCTAGTTATACCACTTGAGGAAATTCAAATCGACAATAAGCTTCACTTCGTGGAGGAACCCATGGAAGTCAGGGATAGGGAGATCAAAAGGTTGAAACAAAGTCGAATCCCTATAGTAAAGGTTCGATGGAATTCAAGACGAGGACCCGAATTTACCTGGGAACGCGAAGATCAGATGAAACGTAAATATCCCCAATTGTTTGTGAATGCTCCAATTATGGTTAATCGAAGCTGAATTTCGGGATGAAATTATTTTAACGGGGGAAGAATGTGACAATCGGCAATCCCAGGTCCACTTTCATTCGTATACTATACATACTCGCATGAAGACATTTACATGTTAGTCCTAAATTTTGTTAATTAGGTCATTCGTGCACAATAAAATCCATGCATTAGTGACTGTAGAAACTAACTAGTCCCATGGTCTAACCCGACGCGCGAACGTTGGTGAAAATTATTAAAAAGGAAAGAATGTAATATTTTTTCATTTCACTTTTTTTAGTGCAATGATAAATAATATTAAAACACATACCTGTGTAATTTAATGCTAACCGAAACTTTAGCGAACATATTTGTAAATTATAGTGATCCCATCTATCATCAAGTTTATTAGTGTTTATGGAACAAAATATAATATATATATATATAATATTTCAAAAATAATAGTTGTATATATGATTGAGTGATGTTTAAAAAAAATGAATAATAATAATGAGAACAAAGAACTAATACTTCAATTGAAAGAAATAATAATTATAAATCTTACCACAACTTCGACAAACCACCACAACCCCCCCCCCCCCCCCCCCCCCCGGATCTGCAGCCAACTTTTCCCCAACCACCATGTCTCCCATGCCATACTTGGTCAAATCATTTTCTTCCACACTTGCTTAACACAATGGGTATTGCATGGAGCAAACTCTCAAATTTTTGCTTTATAAAGAGCATCTTTTCTCTGCAACTTGCAAAAACTTAAAAGTTCATTTTCTTCTTACTTTCAAACCAACGACAACACCACAACCACATACCATTTTCATTTATCCAATCTTTCTTCAATTAACCTACAATTCAAGACTCTTTCAAGTAATTTTCAATAGAGCTTTCAAGCATTCAAGTCTCATACAACTCCTACACATCACATTCTTGCTCATTTTAAGTAAGATTTCAACCCATTAATTCTAGCATATTTCCATTCTTGATAGATGATGAAATACAACAAAAAAAAAAAAAAATGATTCTGGTAAAGTCTTTAAAAAAAAGAAAAAAAGAAAATATAAACGCAGAACTTTAAGACATGACAAAATTTAACGATATATATACAAGGCATCTATATTTTACTAAAGACAAAAATTATGAAGAGAAACTCAAGTTGGTGATATGATTCTAACTAATGACTTTTAGAAAAGAATACGTATATTATAAATTATGAAAGAAGAAAAAAAAAAAAGAAAACATCAAAAGTCATGGGTCAAGTGTGTGTGCACATGTATTTTAAGCTGGGTCAAGAGACGTATCACCAACGATCGTTAAGCCAAACTTTTATTTTATATGATAATTATGCGTAACATGTTAAATTGGGCGAATATGATTCATGGACCACATATTTTCTTAAATTCATTGTTGGACCTTAAGTTGTCTTAAATGATTTAGGGCATGAGTAGGTCGGGTTACGGTGACGCACTTTACTTTATATCACGTGTTGTTGCTTGTTTCAATACTAGAAGAACTAGGTGAGTCTTACGGCCCCTATTTTAAATTGTCTTTTAAATAATTGGGGGAGAATACATGCCAAGAATTATTTGGTTGGACACAAGTACTTGACTATATTGTTACATGAGTAGACATTTTATCGCATTAAGTCCCCGGTATTCTGTAACTTCTAATTTTAAGTAAGCATGAAAGTTGTGGATAGATCTATTTGGGTTGACACCCCCGCCCGTGGTTGGTAGCTCCAACCATGTACTAACCGGGCGCATAATTGTTCATTTCATTACAATGTTTTGCTATAGAACATTAGGTTGGGGCGTAACTATAGACTTGTCAAGCATCATTTATGGGAGCTTATGATAACTTTGACTTGAGACATTGTTTTAACTAACAATAGACACACTGAAATCTTGTGGTCCTAATGGAAACTATATATATATTTTTTTATTAAACCCGTAAACTCACCAACATTTTGTTGACTTTTTAAGCATGTTATTCTTAGGAAATTGAAGCACACCAAGTTCATCATTTTGTGAAGCATTTGTATGGTGTCATATGCATACTAGAAGGCTTTTGGAGTTTTCCTTTTATAGTCTACGTTGTAGGCCATAGCCGTAAAACTCATATTTTGTGATGCAAACTTAATTTGTCATTAGGAAAAACAGCTTGGATCTGGTAATATGTAAACCTTGGAACCTTTTAGTATAACTCATTTAGATGTTGTTCAATGTAAACAATGACTGTGAACCATGAACGTTACACCTTGCATTTCCGCCTTGGCGGGGTGTGACAGATGGAAAAAGGGAGCAGAACGAAAAACAGAGAATAAAGAAGATGAACACAAAATCCTTAAAGAATGCCTAAAAAGCAAGCAATAAGGGGATGTCTCTTCCTGTTTCAATAGAGATGCTCGTACCCCTAACCCAAACAAAACAATGACTAATGTAGAGTAATTAGTAAAAAAAAAGAGAGAGTTTAGAATGGTCTCATGAGAAAGTGCCCTTATTTGATTAAAGCAACCTTTAATCAACAGATTGTTAGACTTGGGTGATTGGATCCCAAGTGATAGATCTTAAGAATGCTTCCTTTAATCAGCGAATGTGCTTAGCTCTTTCTGGCCCCAAGATTGTGATCTATAGATATCAAGAAGCGGGAGATCGTATCAACCGATGACTCTTTCGAGACTTCCTCAATGATCTGAAAAAAAATCAAACCAAGAACCAGATCACAGACATACAACCGGTTTAAAAGAGCAATAAATAATTAAATGTCTAACAGTCCCTTGGTTAGGAGTTTATCTTAGAAACTAGGGTTTTTAGTAATGAATCAATTTGTCAATAATAACCAGTTATCATGAGCACCGGGCTCTGATACCTTCAGGTTATATCAACAATTTAGGTTATTCTTCGATTCTTCAAAGTATAATCCATATGATTCTTCTATATCAATATTATATCAATCTCTTGTTTCAGATTCATGTATTTGAAGACATACTCATGCATTTGGATTTCTATGTTTCAGTTCTTATAAGCCAAAGATGGAATCAAGACTGAATCTCAATGCGTTTAACACAAGGTAAAACCTACTCTAATTCTATATTATTTCTAACTTAGTATATTCATGTTGGCTGAATCATTTGCTACGTATACTTACTTAAAAAGAAATCAAGATGGTGGAACCATATGGCGAAAACTTAAAGCACTTCTACAAAATCCATACACACTCGAAGAAGAACTCGAAGAATGAATCGAAGAACAAATGAGGGGTATTCGGAAGTCTGGTTTCTATAAATGGGATGATCTAAAGCGCATGCTTCGTGCTACTGATGAAGAACTAAATCCGCTCTTAAGCTTGTTTCAGCCGTGGAGATTAATGGGTATTGGAGAATTGTTGATGATTTGTCCATTGATCTCGCGCTATACTATCTTGCATTGGAAGTAGACTATAACACGCTTAATAACAACGCTCTTCTATCAGGTTTTATTTATTTATTACACGTCTTTAATCTGTGTGCTTGTGTATGTTGTTTGTTCTTTACTTGCTAACATTTTGATATATAAATCTAAGTAAACCAGGCAAATGGCCCTTGTAGAGAGTCTGCACACAGTTTTCTTTTGAAAGATACTCACTTTCATGAAGTCAGATGAAAAAACAAAAGGAAAGTTTTCAATTAACTATTATTATGTTATAGTAACTACTATTATATCCTTTTCTTGAACAATTTTGGGTTTAACCACCTTCTTACTCAATTTAATAGGTAATTAACATATTAATCTGTATTGACCCGTCTTTATAAAAGTGTTTATAAACTAATGGTCAGTTTTGTTTTAATAAAATAACTAAGGAGCTCTAAAGTTTAAGTAAATCAGTTATGACTTTCAACCTGATTGAGTCACACTTTATGTTTAGCTATTTTTATGTTTTCATTAGAAGATGGATGATGTGTTGGTGTTAGGTATGAGTTTTAGATGTTTAAAACATTGTTTTTAACCTAACTTTGATATCCAATATAATCACTTTGTTACATGTTTAAAATATAGGTTAAATGAAGATTAACGAACATTATTTGAGAAGGTTACAAAGGATAGCAAAACTATGGCTTTAAAGGTGCTGAAAACGAAGAAAATTATGAAAAAATCAGGGAGGTCGTAAGCTACGGTCTAACGCGATATTTTGGGGATTGTTTCAAATTTCAAAACCTATTTAATCCCTAATATTAGAGTTTTGAATGGAGACTTTCCTTGAGCCCCAAAAACGAATTTTTGGATGAAATTCACCCTTAGAACCACCTTTAATCATCCACATACAACATTCAATCGATAATGGAAGATTCAAGCATGTCGGTTAGCGGCTAATTCGTTTGTAATCACTTTCGGGAGGAGAGTTCTTGTAAGTGAAACACTAGGTTTAATTTGAGTTGATGTTTTGGGTTATGTTCTTTTGACACAAGAATATAATTGTACGTTTGTTTAAAGTTAAAATACTTGTTTATGTTTAAGTATTTGTGTGCTTTCATTCGCATTCGATTTCCTTGCATCGTGAGTAGTTTTTCATGTATGTGAATTCTTTGCATAAATGAGTTGGTAATTGTGTGAACGAGCGAGTCTTAAAAGTTTGTTTCTTAATTATCACTTTAATCAAATGCTTTCACAAAATCATGTCTATGTGATTCCAAATCAATTCTTATAAAGCCAAGTGTAAATTTTTGAACTTAAATCTTGAAAGTGATTGTCTTTTTCTCATAAGTTTCAAAACCCATTATCAAGTTTATTGCATTCTTAATTATTTTAATTCAATTTACCTTTCCGTTTAAATAAAAACCCAAAAATATTTGCTTTTTAGTATTTTCGTTTTGTGTTTCAAGTTTTAGATATAAAGCTTTACACTTTCCACCAATTCCCTATGGAGACGACCTTACTTGTCCATACTAGTTATAGGTAGTTAAGTTTTTAATATTAACTTGTTTTTTATCCGACTACGACAACACGATCAAAGGACTTGTTATTGCTGTTAATGAAGATGTAATTAAACAAATCCAGAAAATGAAAGTATGCAGAAAACAATTATAAGCTATAATATTTAACGAAGTATATATATAACTTCTCATAATTAATTTGTGTATTTGTCCTGGCTCTAGTGTCCCAAGCCTTAGCAGGTAATTCATCAATTCTCTAATCTAATCCTTATCATTCTTCTTAATATAAAATGATATTGATTCTTTATGTAATTAATACACTTGACTGGATTATGTACCTAAAAGCTTGGTTCAGATTTTTTTATGATTGTCATTGTGATACCAGAAGAAGTTTGGTTATATAACCTCAAACAATGAGATATTCATTTCGGTTTACTTTATAAAACAACTTCCAAAATTGTTTATGGGTTTAATGACTGTTTGGTTATTTAGTTTTTTGTGGTCATGGTGATGGAGGTTTTCTATGTTTCAGGTTTTACAAGCCAAGGATGAGAAAGACTGAACCAAGTTATATTCTTATCGAGTATGAACAAGTCGCAAGACTTCCTTATATAATGACTCCAACAAAGGGTAATAATGCACTCTTATTATACATATGTTATCCTTATGTTAATAAGCTAGCTGCATCATTATTTAATTATACTTAATAATTTTTTACTCGCGCGATCAGAGATGTAAGCAGATACTTAAAACCACTTATTCTACAAAACGCGTACAAATGGTTAAAGATCTTTGGAAATAAATCTTGGGTTTATTTGCCACAGTAGGCCAAATGGTAACATAGGTTTTTCCTTTACTTCCTAATATTTTGATGTTTAAACTAAAGTTAACGATGGGCGGGGTCGGGGGTGGGTAAGTCATGTCGTTTTTGTTAAGGTTTTACTTGACTTGTAAAGTTAATATTTTCTTCTCATAACTAATTATTGTGTTTGTATTTGCCCTAGTGATGCACTAGAAGAAATCAGACTATGCAGATGCTGTGCAAGATGATTTTGTGACTTAATTTCAAGAATTGACAACTTTTGTTTCTTCCCTTCTCATGTTTAGTTACTTGTTTAATGTTTAGCATTTGCCTACACTTTGGTTACTTGTTTGATGTTTAGTATTTGTATCATAACACATAAAGTATGAGATTTTGAATTTATGGTAGTGTAGCGTGTTGGAGTGTAGGCTTTGGATAGCCTTTGGTCCGTTCGACATTATTTTTTGAATTTCCTCGAGTTTTTTTTGTTGATACAGATTCCAACTAAGCAAGTTTTGTTGATTTGAACTTGCGAACTCTAGAGTTTACGGCTAGAACTCGTAAAGCCTATAAAAAAACTCGAACTTTTCAACTGGGGTTGCAAACTATCTATTAACCACTAAAATTTAATTCCACCATAGAAACCTTAACTTTAAGTGCACAAACTTAAAAATCATAAGAACTTCTGACGTAGTTTCAAGGAAAATAAATTTATAAATAAAATTAAATGTTTCGCTGGAAATATGTAGGAAACTTCAGACCCTCTTTCAACAAAAATAATTTTTGTGAGGTTTTCGGTTGGAGTTTCGTTGGAAATGTATAGGAATTTAAACAGGAAAATTTCATAGGAAATGACATGAGCTATTTTTCTAATACTATCCTAGCAATGTGCAAGTCTCACTATCCTCCGACCAAACCCACTTAAACAATCCCGTTAAAACATTCACATTTTATTACTATTCTTATAATTATATTAAAATTTATTTTTTTTTTCAGTTAAATAATATTTTTTTATAGCTTTATAATTATTTTTTTTTCTCTCTTTACTCACAACCATTTTTAAAAATATTAAAAATTTTACTGAGGGTGAACAATGATTCTTTAAATATTCAAATGAACAGTAATATTTTTTCTTTTATTCTCTTATAATCATTTACAATTATGTTTAAAATATAAAAAAACACACTTACATAAATATAAAAACCTACTATGAATGCTCTTATAAGCTCATTTAAGTTTTTCAACATCTCGAAGACAATATTTCCACCGATCACAACACAGATAAGCAATGGCACATAAGTCTTTTTTTTATTTTAAATTTTTTTTTTTGTTATTATCAATACGAGTGATGTACATCGTCATTTAATCTGAGTGAGTCATTTTCAAAACACAACTATGAAATCATAAACGAGAATATCTCTACGTAAACCGTACATCAAGGTTGTTATCCAATATATTTACATTGCCAATACTGCTCATGAGTTATGTGTTTACTCTCATGAACACATTCCTTTAGTTTTCTGACTTGTGGTCTACTTCTGTACGTTTCGCATACATAACTCTCAAACTCTTTATTATAACAAGAAAAATTTAACTCAAAAAACTTAATTAGAACTCATCTCAACGTGGGTTTATATAATTTAACTAATAGTTATCTATCTATAACTCCTAATATGATTTGAACTTATCTAAAATAACAAACAATATTTATCTAAGTAATTATAGAAAAAACTAAATTTGAATATTAAACAAATTTGACCGACTTGTCAACTTAGGTCCCCAAATTTCACCGAATTGTGAAACGGGTAAGAAATTACCGCCAGCAAGTGTATATTCAGGGCTGCTGGTCTCAGTCGTGGGTAAAAAGTCTTTGAGGCGAGTAAAAAGGTTGATCTTTGTTCAAGGCTGCTTGTCTTGGTCACATTCAAAAGCCTCTTCATGCTGACAATATATTTTGCAGTAACTATTACAAATTTCATTAACAAATATATACACTAAATGGAACTAATAATCTCCCTCTATATGTTGATAAAGATACAAACAATATAAAAGGTTTTATAATTTAGACCATGTTGATCAGCATGTGATTTAGTTGGAGTAAAATATGGTTTGATATTCTTATCACTTGCAGGAAAGAGTACAGAGAAGGGCTGCAGTTTTAGTTCTTTCAAATTCTTGAACCTGTTTTCTTGATACAAAACTTACTTCCAACTCTGGTTAAAAGATCAGCCCCCGTTGATCATAACTTCGTCTCATCACAACCATAAATTAATTTTCAGCCTCAACCTGAGCCATGGGATCAAACTGTGCCTATGCTTAGTCCATCAAGCAAGATAAACAGTGAACTGTTGTGGGTTAGTTCTGATCATGCTCCATATCACATGTTATTCCACCATGTGCATTAGCAATGCTGAAAGACTTTATAACTTTTGATGGTGCTGATTTTGCATTAGGAAGAAACAGATATGTACCGAACATTATGTTGGTTTTTGTAAGTGGAGAATCTTCATTTTTATCATATGAGAATTTCTAGACTCAATTGACCTCTGATCATCAAAGGCTCGTTGATTAGTTGTCCCTTATAACTTCACACTGTTTGCATTCTCCACATCAGATAGTTGCATTTGTAACCATCCTTGTATTTTAACGGCTTCTAGAGCAACACCTAGAATCTTCTTTAGCTTTCTCCTTATCACTTTGATTTGTGCAAATTTCTGTTTTGGTCCCTGTGGTTTAACCATTTTAATTATTTCAGTACAAAAAGAAATCTTTGATCATATCATGTCCTGTGGTTTCATTTTTGTAACGGTTTTGGTCCCTGATACTAACTCTGTTAGTTTTTCCAGTTAAATGTGAGGGTGCTTTGGTCATTTTACATTTGAAGGACTAGTTATGTAAATTATATTAGATTAGGATATTTGTTGTAATTTTTTAAAACAATAAAAATAAAAAAAAAACGCTACGGTGGTGAAGCTGCAGGCGGTGGCGCTGGGGATGGCGGTGGCGCTGGGGATGGCGGTGGCGCAATCGGTGGTGAAGTTGCAGGCGCAGGCGGTGGCGCAGGCGGTGGCGGTGGTGGTGGCGCAGGCGGTGGCGGTGGCGGTGTCGCAGGCGGTGGCGCAATCGGTGCTGAAGTTGCAGGCGATGGCGGTGGCGCTACGGTGGCGGTGGCGCTGGCGATGGCGCAGGCGGTGACGGTGGCGCTGGGGCAGGCGGTGGTGGTGGCGGTAAAGGTGAAGATGCAGGCGGTGGCGGTGGCGCTGCGGTGGAGGTGGTGCAGGCGGTGGAGGTGGGTTAGATTATATTTAAGTTTTGTTTTTTTATTTTTTATTGTTTTAAAAAATTACAACAATTATCCTAATCTAATATAATTTACATAACTAGTCCTCCAAAATAAAATGACCAAAGTACCATCACATTTAACTGTAAAAACTAACAGAGTTAGTGTCAGGGACCAAAACCGTTACAAAAATGAAACCACAGGTCTTGATATGATCAAAGATTCATTTTTGGACTGAAATGGTTAAAATGGATGAACCACAGGGACCAAAACCGAAATTTACTCTATCTTTTATTTGTTACTCATCTTATGGTCTATGTTAACCAGAAGGTGATTCGGAAGATGACTAAGGGGCTGTGTGATTACACTGACTCA
This sequence comes from Flaveria robusta, assembly GCA_025506415.1. Lineage (NCBI taxonomy): Eukaryota > Viridiplantae > Streptophyta > Magnoliopsida > Asterales > Asteraceae > Flaveria > Flaveria robusta. Next base: position 14,262,238 of record CM046464.1, on the reverse strand, counting down.
GTAAGATCTTACTAAGTAAGAAGCTGACCCAGTTAAAAGTTCTGACTGGGTATGCATCTGACTGAAACTTGGCTGTTTGATTCAGTATCTGACTAGAATCAAAGTATTTAAGTAACAAAACCCACCGGAGTCACACCACCGGTCGTAACCACCACACCACCACCACAACCACCACTGTCACCATACACATTCCGACCACCACCGCAATCCACCGCCCTTCGCCACCGTCGTCCTCCGAACCACCACTGCCACCGTCTTCCGCCAAAGTCGGAACCACCCACCACACCATCGTAGCTGATCGTAGCTGACCACCACACCACCGCCACCGCCACCGCCACCGCCACCAAGGGGAGCCACGACCACCGTAGCTGACCACCACACCACCGCCACCGACGACCACCGTAGCTGACCACCACACCACCAACGCAGGAGAAGGGGCGACGCCCAAACTCAGGCGGGGGGGGGGGGCGGGCCGAACTTGGGTCGCGCAGGGGAGGGGGGATCGGCGCAGGGGTGGGTCAGCAGGTCAGCAGGTCAGCATTATGAAAATTCAGGTCCGGGTCAGATGTTTTGACCCGGTCAGCTCGGGTTTTACGCACATCAAACAGGCTGACTGGCGGTCAGCCAGTCAGCCGGGTCAGCCGAAATCAAACACCCCCTAAGAGTACCATATCTGAATGTCAAGCATTTTTAGCACTAGGATGTCATAGTTACTACAAGTTTAATCTTTTAATAATTATCATCTTCATGTTAGAAAGTAAATCTATAGTTGCCTTTTATCAGAGAACGTGTTTGATGCTCGGAGGTTTGATGCTTTTCTTGAGCTATGACTAGTGAATCTTTGCATGCTTCGGCCAGGCTTGTTTTGCAATCCATGTAACACGTCACCACAATTACGATTCTGATTAATAACAAGCCATGGAGACAGATTAACACCCGTAACGTCAACTAACATATCAAGCATACAAACAGAAACGTGCGATTTAAGAGCTGCTTCTTTTTCAGTCTGATTGAAACAACTTAACTCCTCTCATTCATTTCTGATATCTTGAATTTTAGCATATTTTTGTTTATTATTGACATCATTTGAGTTATAAGACACTCAATTTTGATCACATTAACAACAAATACTAGTATTAAAGCTAGCATCAGATAAGAAACAGAAATTGACACAAAATAAAAGGCTGAAACATGTGTCGGTCATTCATCCTTTTCTGTTTAAGTACACAAGCTAACGGAGTTAACTAACCAACTAAAAACCTTTGTTTACGGACCCTTAATTTGTTAGGATATTACATTTTGAATCTCAATGCATTGTACTACATATCAATAATCTCATCCTTTAATATATTTGACCTCAATATTTGAAAAAGTGATAAATGTTTCTTCTTTTGCCTACCATAATTTAAAATTTGAAGTGATGATACATGTTTCTCCTTTTGCATACCGTCTTTAAAATTCAAAGTTATAATAAATGTTTTCCCGTTTGCATACCATTTTTATAAAAATTGAAGTGATGATATATGTTTCTCCTTTTACATAACCACGAAGCTTAAGAGAAACAGGTTCCCATTGGACCAAAGCCTTCATAGAAGCATGATGGTTCCGTTTAACAAGCATGATGGTTCCGTTCAACAAGCTTAAGAGAGACGGTTGCTTGTCGCTTTGAGGACCACGATACAAGATTAATTCCCAAGAACGCAGAATAACCGGATGTAGAACTCCGGGAATCCGGACATCCTCCCCAGTCTGCATCGGAATATGCGACTAGGTTCTACGACCGGGAGGGTGGGAGACATAAGCCAAGGTCGATGGTGCCTTTGACATAACGCAGAACACGTTTTAAATAGTAAAAATATGAGTCACGTGGGGCGTGCATGAATAGACAAACATGTTGCACGGAAGAGGTTAAATTAGGCCGGGTAAAAATTAGAGGTGTCTGTACAGTATAAACAACTAAAGCAACCGCTTTAGGCCTCCAAATTTTAAGGGCCCTCAAATTAAACAAAATACATTTATCTATTATTTAGACTGAAAAATATATATTATAATCTAATCAATATATGTGTTTTTAGACATAAAGAAATGATAACAAATTGATTGAAGGATTATCGAGGTCGACTTACAAAATTTGGTTCATTAAAGTCGACTTATAAAATTTGGTTCCTTCAGGTCGACTTATGGAATTTGATTTCTCAAAAGTTTATCGATTGTTCACGACTGAGAGCTTTTTTAGGTTCATTAACTCTAAACTATCTTTTGCAATCTATCACCTAATCTACTACTATTATTTCTGATCAAGATTTATTCTCAATTATTTTCATTTACTATTGTTCTTTCGTTAGTTTATTTTATTGTTGTTTCTTTTGATTTTAATCTACAATTGGAGTTGATTTTTCTTTTCTCTTTAATATATTATTGTATGTTTATCATTTAATATGTCCTAAGTTGTTTTCTACCAAACTATAAACAAATTTCTTTACATCGTCGGTCGAGACCAAAGATGTTTAAGAACAATATATAGACGAGGGTCTCAAATTTTTATTTTGCTTTAGGCCCCTAGAATCGTGGAGCCGGCCTTGGTAAAAATTATGTATTGTAATGCACCCGCAAGCATAATTGAATAACCATCACCGACCATCCCCTCCTCCGCATACTCCACCATCACCATCACCATCATATCAACATCATGCCTGAACCACCATCACCATCACCATATGTTTGTCTCGGATTCACCCGTTAATGTTGTAGCTTGAATTGATTTCTTCTAGCGGTGGCACTTGTAGGGATGGTGTCTGAGGGAAGGGGGAGGCAAAGGGAGACGATGTGGTTGGGGTTGAGGTTGGGTTGGGGAAGATGATGATGATGGTGTGTTGATGATAATGATGGTGGTGGTAGTATATAATTAATTAATTAAAAAGAAAGTGGGTCATGTATGCTTTTTATTATTAATATATGCATTTTGTCTTTTAGATATGGGTAAAAAAGTTATTTTACACCCATTTAACCCAAAACCTCACGTCCATCCATATCAAGAACTATGAGTGTTATGATTTCGCAAACAGTTGGGATCAAAGTTGTAATGATCAATCCTGCAATATGAATATATCATAGGGACCAATCATGTAATTAAGTATTTAATTCTTGAGTAAATTACAGTTTTCGTCCTTTATTTTTATAGCAAATTTCAGATATTATCCTTAAACTAAAGAAATTACAGTAATTGTCCTTTACGTTTAAGTTTTATTACACGTTTAGTCCTTTACTCTAACGTCCGTTTGTTTTAATGGTTAAGTCAGATCACATGACTTGCACATGAGGGGTAAATTAGTCTTTTCACATGATTACTTCATAAATAAATATATGAAATACTAAAACACACCCCACCCACCGTACCCCATCTCTCTCTCCCACCACCACTACCACCACCGTTCACAGTTATCTTCAACACCCCCTTCTCTGCCGTGTCGAGCATCGCCTTCACCCTCTTATTACCAGGGTCCCAGAAAATACTCCTTGCTCGCACTAAGGTCCAACGACCCAGTTTCACACAATCGACACCATCAACAAATGCAATCTCTTCAATCGTCTTCACTCCCTCTTCTGATTCCACCTCACAACAGTAATTAGAAGCCCTAACAACAGTGTGTGCAAACCCACAGACTCTGGTAAAGATGAATTTACATTAAGAGACAACTTTTTCCGTCATTCTCGAGCCCTCAATCAATGGAAACATCACTCCTGAGGCGTCGCCATTAAAAGCGTACCGGATGAAGACGATTGAAAGCTTACAAGGTGTCGTCATTTTTAGGTGAGATCTGAGGGTTTGTGGGTGGGGGTGGTGTCGGAGATGGTGGCGGTGGTGGATCTGATCGACGGAGCGATTAAAGTCTTGGGTTTGGTTGCAAAGGTCAGATTTTTGAAGGTGGAGGTTTTGTGGAAGTTGAATCATAGAAGGGGAATGTATGGTCGGTGGTTTTGGTGTTACGGTTTTGGCGCACAGAGAATGGCGATGGAGGAGTGCAGCAAAGGAGGGAGACAATGGTGGTGTTCTTTGTGGGGATATATATATATACACACACACATACATATACGTAGAAAGAGAGAGAAGAGATGGGGGTAGGGTACTAGGGTGGGTGGGTTGGGTTTTAGAAATTCATATAATTATTTGTGTGGGTGAAAAGACAAATTTACCCCTCATGTGACCTGACTTAACCATTAAAACAAACGGACATTAGAGTAAATGACTGAACGTGTAACAAAACTTAAACGTAAAGGACAATTACTGTAATTTCCTTAGTTTAAGGACAATATCTGAAATTTGCTATAAAGATAAAGGACGAAAACTGTAATTTACTCTTAATTCTTTTATAAACTTTCATGGTATTAGAGGTATATTCAATTTAAACAAAGAACTTTCAATTATACCAATTCAAGAGTGAAGATCCAATAATTGAGATAGAGAAAGCAGAAGAAGCACCGATGATTACCTACTGACCTGGTTTCTCAATTCTAACATTTATTTCTATATAGCTATTGTGATAAATTCTTCTAACCTATTTACCACCTATGATTCTTAGGCTGCCTCAAAAAAGGCGATGAAAGATCTGGCAAATGTTTTTTTTAAAACGGTTAACAATTACTTATAAAAACTTCTGTGTGTTGTAGTTTGCTAACGGAGCACCATGGATCAACCTAATTCTAGCGGCACTTGTGTACACAAGTCAAAAAGGTCAAAGCTAACTTCTTTTCTGAAATTTGATGGTTCGGCTTATAGTTTGCGTTGTGAAAAACCAGATGGTTCAGTTTGATTTACGGTTTGTATTTTAGGCTGCCTCAAAAAAGGCGATGAAAGATCTCACAAATATTTTTTTAAAATGGAGAACAATTACTTATAAAAAACTTATGTGTGTTGCAGTTTGCTAACGAAGCACCATGGATCACCCTAATTCTAGCGGCACTTGTGTACACAATTCGGAAAGGTCAAAGCTAATTTCTTTTCTAAAATTTGTTGGTTCGCCTATGATTTGTGTTGTGAAAAACCAGATGGTTCGGTTTGGTTTACGGTTTGTATTTTAGACTAAACCAATAAATCAGATTGGTCGTGTAAAAGGTGGATTTGTAACGATTCTGACCTGAGTTAGGATCTTTACATAACCACTTTCAATTGCAAAATCAAAAGAATCATTAATTTACATGAACATAAATTATGAACTATTGATTTACATAAATGTAAACTAAGACCGATGATATTTAGTTGTTTTACATAGTTTATTATTCATGTTTGATATACACATATATAAAACAACTCAAATATCATTAGACTTAATTTACATTATGTAAACCAATGATTCCTTTAGTTTTCGAGATAAAAAGTTGTTTTGTAATGATCCTGATCCTATGTGTACACACACATACACATACACACATGTCCACAGGAAGTTGACACAACTTTAATTCCAAGCCCAACATTTATGATTTCATCGTAATTTTGCGCCTAGGTATAACAATTATCATTTAAGAGCATCTGCAATAAGGGTGTTTTTGGTTGTTTTTAAGGAAAGAAAGAATGAGTTGGATGAGAGAAGTTGTGATGTTGAAGAGAAAAACTAAAAGTTCATGTCAAAGAATGGACGAATTTGAAGAGGGGAAAAGAAATGAGAGATGAGAGAGTAGATGAGTTTTTAAATTGGTTCTTTTGATTATGAGAGGGGCAAGAAAGAAAGAAAGCATAAGGTAGTGTCATCTTACTCATGTTTTATACCCGTTATTCGTGAAGGTCTAAGCATATGTCGGTCCATATCATTAATTTTAACTTTTTTACCCAAGCGACTCTTCCGGTTCTCATTTTCCAACATGGAAAAAACAAGTTAATTTTTAAACTCAACTGCATTTCGTTCTCTGCTCACAAACAAACAATGATTCTATGTTGAGGCCATGGATTGATGATCGAATAGTGGATGAATAACTTGAGGAGTATGCACATAATGTGCACGGACAAGTGAAGAACAGAGGGTGGGAAATACAAGAATGATACACACAATACAATATGATTTCCACCACATTCAAATGTCTATGTACAAGGGTATCTATACCCATAGATTGACGGTTAACAACTAACTAAACTAACACAATTAACCTCTAAATTACCGCCAATTTACATATATTTGACTTTCTAAAAAGTCACAGTTTGACTTTTAAATTAACTTTCTAAAACATATAATTTCTTGATTAATATCTTCCAACATTCAAAACCTCTAAAACAAGTTGACGATTCTGCATTCATCGTCTTCTCTGCTTGATATATGATCTAGCATTTAGAGTTTTGGTTTGGTGCAAAAGGTGTTTTTATGACTGGATTTAATGATGATGAAGCAGATACTCTCACTTTTATGTGTAATAAAAGTAGTTTGCTTATATTATGGATATGGTAAGTAGTCTTGCTTTTCTTACTATTATATATTAACATATAAGTTTCAAAGCAATTCAATATTTAAGCCTTCTGATTTCACTTAACATGCATAAGAATATTTATGGGTGGCTAGGTGGGAGTCATCTTTTTTATTACTTTACTTCAGTTGTGATGATATTTTTTGATTAAATATTATATAGGTATGAAAAAATTAATAAATAATATAAATATAGAAAATGATGGTGACTTCGTTAAGAATGAGCACGTTAATTCAAAGTGTGAAAATTCTGAAACAAAGAAAAAAAAAGTTCTGGAGTATGAGGGCACTTTATTATCCCAAATCCAGTTCCAAAAGACAACCCCGAACACGATGCAAATATTGCAATGAATTAAGATAATGCTTACAACCCTTCAAAAAATGATACTTCAAGTTTATGGGCAATTTAGCAAAATGCAAGAAATACCCCTATAATAAGAAAGAGAACAAATGTAACGCCCCGGAATGTCAAAACGAGCCACTTAGTAATAATGGGTTAAGTTGGGGGTTATATATATGATTAAAAAAAGAAGATTATGGGCCAAATTACCTTATGGGATAAGGGTTTGATGGGTTTAAGGGCCTATAACCACCCATTAAACACCCGTAATTAGCCATATTCTTCCCTACTTGCAACCCAAGCCACCAACATTCTAGAGAGAGAAAGTAGAGAGAGAAAGTAGAGAGAGAAAATGGAGAAAAATCAAAGATTTGAAGTTTCATTGACTCAAGGATTGAAGATCTGAGTATTAGTGCATCAAACATCAAAGAAAGAGCAAGAAATCCACGTAAGAATCACCATCCAAACACCTTTTTAGAACAGATCTCCGGATTCTAGGGTTTTGGGTTTTGAAAAGTAGCAAAGAATCACATAAAGGTCATATTTTTATGTATGAAATCATGTAAAACGCTTAGATATAGTTTCATGGATGAAAAACTAAGGGTTTGGATGTAAAAGTTGAGATTTTAGGTTAAAAACGAGCTGTTTCATCATTTTTATACGTCTAGTAAAACTGTCAGTTCTTCCTGCGAAACTAAGACAATCTCCTTACAGCGAAACTATAGCTTCGATGGTAATTTCGCAAGTGCATAAGTAGACCAGTTGATTTAGCAAATCTAGGAAATTCCAACGAAAGTTGGGCGATTTTGGTAGCGAAACTGCCATGTGAAACTAGCAGCAAAACTGGCAGCGAAACTGCCATGCGAAACTGCGTGCGAAACTGTTGATGAACTATGTAGAAAATGACCTATTTGTGCGTTAACTTATATGCAGACCGTGTACCATGATCCTAGCTTAGAAAACTTAGACGTGAAGTTGCTTACTGACCAGGTGAGTTCTAGATCCCCTTATTTACACGTTTTCAATGTTTTGGGGCGATATGCATACTAAATATACGATTTTTATGGCAAAGATTTCAAGAGGTTTTAACAAGAAAATAGAATTTTCTATAAAAAATTATGCTATATAAAGTCTTCAAATAAAATTTCTTCACGCTGACCTTGCAGCTCGGCCCCAGCCAGGGGCGTTGCCCCTTGACCCCACTAGGGGCTGTTGCCACTAGAACCCCGCTATCAGGGGCTGCTGCCCCGAACCCCCGCTGTCCCACGGAGGGTCGGTTATACTGTTTGTATTCTTTTGTTGAAGAACGTGAATATATGGACTATGAATTGATTCTTAGCATGTATAAGTATATGTATAAATAAAGATGAAAGTGAAACCTAAAGAAATGTTATTGAGCTCATAACAATATACCATTGTTAAAGTAAAATCTTGCAAGCAAATGATAAAGGAGAGTTTCATTTGTTGTACTCTCATGGATAAAGTAAAGTCTTATGTTCATCACAAGTATGGATAAAGTAAAGCATTGTGTTCATCACAAGCGGGGGTCTGGCCCTTGGGTAGATCTCAAGACATAGTAATTGGGAATTGATGGATAAAGGAGAGTAATAGATAATAAACAAGCGAAAGTCTTAATGATAAAGTATTGATAAAGTGACAGTCTGTGTATAGTAAATGTTTGTTGTTGTGATGACTAATTTGGAATGATAAAGTTAACATATCTCACTAAAAGATTATGCTAGATAAAGTAAACCTAAAACTCACTCAGCAAAGCTGACTTTTGTATGCATATTAGTTTGACAGGTGAGCTGTTGGGCTTAGAAGGATGGGGGCATGGATCCAAAGCTTCTTGGCAACTGAAGACTAGCATCCCAAATCTTAAAAAATTGTTAAACACTCTTTAAGACTTGTTTGATGTATTTAAGAAAATGTTAATGTTTTCTTTGAATTATGTCACGACGAGTTTGAATTAAAGTAATTTCCGCAGCAACATTTACTTAAATAAATGCTTTCAATCTTTGATATGTTGTGAATGACCAACTGTAAGGCTTTCTGGAATCAGGGCCTTACAACAAATAACAAAAGAGTTTAGATTGGTTGAAAAGAGTTTAGACATTTTTGATCACTAATGCACCTACATTCAAATTATAAATGAGTTAATAATTGCTAGGGTAATTATGTCCATTTATGTAGAAGAAAAGAAGTTAAAATTGATGTTTAGCAAATCTTCCCAATAGATATGTCTTACTACAAATACTTGGACGTCAATACAAAATTTTATTTACATTGTCTCACCGGCTTACTACCTTGATCATGATTGGATTTTACAAAAACGAATTTTGAATTTCAATGATTTCCAACCATATGGGTGAGACAATTGGAAAAATGATAGAAGCTTGTTTGATTTCTTAGGGTATCGAGAGGGTTTTAACTATAAGCGTTGATAATGCAAGTTCAAATGACGTGTTGTTGTGTCATATATTAATTTTAGTTGTGACTAGTGGTTTGAAAGAGTATGATCGTTCTATCAAAGTCATCGGAAATGCAGTGAGATATGTTAGATCATCACCTTCTTGGTTGAAAAAGTTTAAGCAATGCATTGAACATGAAAAAAAAAAGATTTTGGTGGGAGTCTTTGTTTAGATGTTCCTACAAGCTGGAACTCTACATTTTTGATGTTTTGAAAGTTATTATATACAGTAATGAAACGTTTTAAGGGTTGTTATATGTTACTTCAAATATCTATTTTGATGATCTTCGCACCATGCATGTTCATATAACTACATGTATTAAAGATGTTGATGCAAGTTGAGTCTCATGACTATTGATATGAAAGAGAAATTCAAAGAAGAATTAGAGAAAATTAATCCTCTACTATTTGTTGTTGTGGTCCTTGATCCTTGTTGTAAACAAAGATACGTTGATTGGAGTTTTGATAAGATGATTTGTCTCTAAGTAAAAATCAAGGGTAAAAACAATTTTGGAAAGACTCTTTGACTGTTATCATGAACAAGATACAGATCGTATCAAAGAAGGAAGTTCTTCATAAAGGGCTACAAACTTGGATGAAAATTTTGATGATCATATACAAGATGTACGAAAGAGGCGTTTATTAAAGTTCAAGTCTTATTGTAAAATGAGAAATGACTATAAAAGAAATGAATTATAGAGATGCATGAAATAATAAAATGAATGTACGGTTGGGATTGATTTGTTAGGTTGGTGGAAAATGAATTTCGTAAAATATAGAATTTGTCTTGGATTGCTAAGGATGTCTTGGCTAATCATGTTTTTACTATTTCTTTGGAATTCGTTTTTAGTACCAAGAGGCGAGTTTTAGACTCTTTAGGAGTGCTCTTACCCCAAAAATGGTACAAGCACTCTTATGTTAACAAAATTAGTTAAGGAGTCAAGTTTTATAAGTGCCGATAAAATACAAGGTGTTATTGAAGATTTTGAAAATATTAAAAAGGGTATGATTTTAACATTTTTAATTGCGTGTTATAGTATAATTGTTCTTTAACTCATCCCCACTAATATTGCTTTGTTATGTTATTCAGATTTTGCTACCGTTTTATATCTATGTACGGAGCACATTCAATGACAACACAAGCATGATAGAGTTTGAGGGTTATCAGGACCTGATTTTTTCGAATGGATTATGACTTTTTGAAGTTTATCTAGAATTACTATGACTTTTAAAGTTTGTTATAAGCTATTGTTGGTATTATGTTGCTATTGATTCTGTCGTTTGTCTTGTAATTCGTCTACTCCAACTTACACAAAACAACCATTCAATTACACACGATTAAAACAAAATACATACAACCATAGCATGATGAAAAGCTTATACTTTTGATGATCAAACCAAAGGTTTGCACCTTGAAAGCAACAACAGTCTCGTAAGTTGACCGGATTCATGAAAAAATTTCAAGCTTTGCAACAATCGCACCTCGAAACAAAACTGGCGATGATAGCAGTGGTTCACGGTGGTAGTGACGGCGATGTCATCACGGTTCAAAATCAAGAGGGGGGTGTAGGTGGTCGACGACCAAACAATAGTTGGGATTATGGTTTCCCTTAATCTTTATCTATATCTATATCTATATCTATATCTATATCTATACTACTATATAATACATATTAAAAGAATAAGATGGTAATTTAATTTAAAGTGTAAGACACCTATACAATATTTTAAGCATAGAGTACAAGTGTTTTATACAATAATTCTACTTTTGCCCCCATTTAATTAACTTCTTCTAATTGTTGTATTATTTAATACATATTATTAATACATTATTTAATAATATGATATTATTTAATTCATTTCATTAAATTTTATTTTATTTATAATAATATAAATTGACATTTAAATTTATAATTACTAATCATAATTTTAAAACTAAAGTTTTATTTTATTTATAATAATATAAATTGATATTTAAATTTATAATTACTAATCATATTTTTTTAACTAAATACTATTTAAACTAAGTATTATTTTATTTAAATACTTATATCTATACTACTTTATAATAAATCTCTCTGGATAAAGATGTAATTTTACCAAACATACAAGTTTTGAATTAATATGTATAAAAAAGTGCAAGTCATTTAAGAGTGATAAAATAGAGAACTGATTATGATTTTAAAACATTTTAGGGGTAATATGATAAATTTATCGTTTAAATTTTATATACCTTGGCATTTTTGCTCTTGTCTTTTTCATGTATTTAATAAACATTATTAATATATTATTTAATTATAAGATATTATTTAATTCACTTTATTAAATTTTATTTTATTTATAATACTATAAATTGACATTCAAATTTATATTTACTAATTATATTTTTATAACTAAATATTATTTAAATTAAGTATTATTTTATTTAAATATTTAAGTATATAACTTTTATATATATATATATATATATATATATATATATATATTCATGTTTATAATAACTATAATACTAATATTTTTTTAGGGCATATTGTGAGTTTAATAATTTTAATATTTATCTATATCTTTTATAATAAAAGTGACAGAAGTATTGAATGATAATTTTACATATGTATTATGACACCCATATGAAAAGTCATGCTTAAGTTTCAAAAAATCAAACATTTTATTTCATTTATACCCTTACAATAAAGTATAATATACGATGTTTATAATACAAATGCTAAAGCATATACACGTGGCCAAACAAAACCGTCATTTACTTTTAATTCTGTTCATTCACTGCAATTGAGCACTAATCCTTCTTTTTCTTTTTCTTGTCGGTTGTTAAAAGCTCAATAACAATTGAGATGGTAATTTGTTGTGATAATTTTTCAATTAACTTTCTCTAGTCTATGCAAATCACCACCAAAAACTGTCTCCGATGATTATAAAAGTCTAACCTACATTCATAACATGAAACCCCCTTAAAATCTAATTAATAAGTGATTTTCGACTATAAATACCACCCATGTTTTTACTAATCTTGTTGAGATAATATAGTTGTCTTAAAGACTTTTGCAATATACGTACTTGTTTTCTTTCATTCAATTTTTTCAATAATTATATTTTGATTTTTTAATTTACATCATAACGCACCGAATCGATACTGACTAAAATCGAATTCCAAAAAAATCAAGCAACAGCCGTACCGCCGCAACGCGCGGGAATTTCCGCTAGTTTTATTTAAAACGCATTGTCGTTTTGGGTAATAATTAATAACCCTTGATAATTAACTTCTAATCATCAAAAACTTTTTTAGTTTATTTATTAACTTTTAATCTAATAAACCTTTAAACGTTTAATTAATTATCTATTAAATAATAAACGTTGAATCTCCTTTTTATTAATTTATTCTCTAAATAATTAATAACCATTTATTTAATTCACGGTTCGTGAATCGTAACGTAAAACAATTACACGTCATTACTTTGTTGTTGTTCAAAGTATAACTTTTTAAATCGTACCTATATAATTATGTTGATATTGTAAATAATCGAGCATCTAATATCCAACAATTAAGATATTTTGTCACTTTGTCTGTCTCTACACATCTGTGTATATATAGAGAGAGAGATCAAGATAAAAAGAATGCCTTAATAACTAATAAATTTACCTATATCAATCCTTTAAAAAACACTTATAACTTTAAAGTGTCTAAATTCTATATATCTTGAAACGCTTAAAGGGTTCCCCACTCCGCGCCATTTGGCCGTTTCATGATATCCCCACGCTGGTTTCTTCATTCCCATTTTGAATGTTACAAAGATCTGTTAGGCTCTCCCACGGCGAGAAAAACACGATGTGAGAAACCCCCCACCCCCCACCCATGTGGTGCGGTGTTATGTAACGTAACAAAATTTAATTAATGAGTATGTAATGTGTATAATGTTACCATTCCTCGTGCCTTAAGTTCATACACTAAAAAAAGTTAACATTAACGTTTGATAACTACCGTAGAGGGCTACGACGAACTTGCGTGACGCTTTAGTGCTGTTGGATAAGACAAGCTACATTCCCACTTGCTCCATGGCCACCATAGATGAATAGACTCCTCAACAACTCAAAATAATAAATATAAATGTCAATTTCTACCTTTTAATTACATTTTATAATAGTTTATGCTGGCAGCCTCCATTATTGCGAAAATATATGTACTAAAAATCTAGTTATCAATACATATTTCATTAATGAAAACAGATAAGACAATAACTTATCTTTTAATAATCAGATACCCAAGAAAGCAATGTTAATCTAAATATGCAGTGATACTAAAAAACATAAGTCTGTCGTCGTATTTATTTAAAACGTAGCAGTTATTAAACGATGGTTTATATATCTTTTTATATGTAACACGTAAAATTATATAAAACAAAATAATCTGTCATCGTATTAAAACATTACATTAGTGGTAATAATTTATGGTATCATCAAATACACTTCAGATTTTTGTTCTGTAATGTGTAATTTTTCTACAAGTCAGTTTATAACTTTATTATAACCCATTTACAACATGCTTAAATTAAATACCTATGTTACACATGTTATGTGTGAGAAAATAATTTTCAAATTTGATATTTCTTAAGAGAAATAAGTACATGGATAGGGATGATAATTGACAATTATTAGTAATTCCACTCAAATACCTAACTGTAAAATTTTGTCCTCGTACACCTAAAAATACATGGTATGTGTGTTAGGGGCTTTTTAACAATATCGGAATGATTAATTGCTGAACCAATAAGAGGTCTGAATTATTAAGTGCTGAACCATTAAGAGGTCTGAACCATTAAGAGCTAGTATATCGCTTAACTATTCAAAGGCAAATGTCTGACCATTCAGATAATAGGTCTTAACCATTCAGCATTAGAACTCTTAACCATTCAACATTAGTATAATGCTTAACCATTAAGAGGCAAATGTCTGAACCATTCAGACATTTGCTCGCGAAACAAACAGTCTGAACAATTAAATACTGAATCATTAAGACATCTAAACCATTAAGAGGCTGATTAATAGACTGTCAAACAACCCCTTAGTTTATTAAAAGGATACCAATTGATATTTGTGTTTTTTTTTTTACTTAGCATTATAATGTTCCAACTACAACAAATTAAAACATCATAAGTCACACATATCATCACCCATAAACTATTTTAAAATATCAAAACCTGTTAATTACATAATTAAATAATAATATAAATCCCAGAAAAAAACTGGCACAACAGCAAGCAACCACGTGGAGAAAACAGTTTAGGTGGAACTAATTTTAAAATGAAATAAAAGCCCAAACGAAATGTTACTAAATTAAAATTGTGAGTGTCGTTTACTTAAATTGACTGGTGAAATCTGCCACTTTCGTTAAATTATATGTCCTAAAATAAAATAAAAAACTCCATAGGGAAGGAAAGCACAATGACATTAATAAATTAGGCCATGGGTACATTTGGAGATAAATTCCACTTGAGCAAGTGGCCAAGTGACATTTACGAGCACATGTCACTAATCATAATAATTTAAATTAATTTAATTTAAAAACGAATTAAGATAAAACAAAATCCACCTCATACATCGAGCCCACGTGCAATGAATCTGTGATATTGGGTCCCACGTTCGTCTCCTGATGCCTTCCTCTGTCTTTTTTGTTTTTAAATATCCTAAATCACGTATTTCTCACGCCTATTCATGCCGTGAGTTAAAAGAAAAAGTATTTTTAAAAAGAAATTCAATGTCTTTTTTTAATCAAATTTTCTTAAAACGTCCATTTCAAAAAGTCTATCCCTTAAATTTCCCTAACAGACAAAGGCGCTTGAACTTCTAATAGAGGCACGTGATCTTATTATAGAGGCGTTTGAATTTTCAATACGCTTGAAGCTGTTGTAAAGACGTTTGACAGTACTATAGAGGCATCCAACCGTATTATAAAGGCATTTTGGCCTCTTGTGTGAAGACATCCAATTTTACTATAGAAGCACTCAACCCGATAATAGAAACGTCTTTTTATATAGGCGCCTAACCCCACTATAGAGGCGTCCGACGTTACTATAAGAGGTATCCAACCATGTAAGATATACAATATAAAAAAAATAACATTATAGGCAGATGCCACTATGACACAATATTAGATAGACGCCAACATCTTGTTTAATAGGAACATTTTGAGACTTATCTATTCAAAAAGACATTTTAAACGATTTTTATAAACATTTTAAGATTTTTCTCGTTTATAAAAAATCATATCATCACATCAACAATCCCTTTTTGTCTGTCCTCCTTGCTACTTTCACTAGCCGCCCATAAGGGTGGGAGAGTCACTGGCTGCGGCCATACTACGGTTCACGGCATGGTATGGCAACACTGCCACCACCCAAAAAATACGATGCATAGCGTAAGTTGAAATTCTATTGACGTGATTGTGCACCAAATTTTACAGTGTATGTGAGTCTGGCAACACTGCCTTTAATAATTTTGAATGTGTAGTGTAATGTAACATGACAATACTTGATTAGTTAGTTTATGATGTAGTATGATGGGTGTGACATGAGTGCCCCTTTCATACTAGAGATGAGTGCTCCTTTCATACTAGAGGTGTACAAACCAGGTTTTTTTTTTTTTCCAAACCGGTTCGGTTTTTAAATCGGACGAGTTTTTTGTTATGTGATCAAACTGGATTTTTACAAACCGGTTCAGTTATAGTCCAGTTTTTCTAACTGAATACTCGAACCCATCAAACCAGTTTGGACTGCTTTTGAACCCGTTTTTTAATAAAAATACAAGTTTTTTTCCGGTTAAATCAGTTTTTTTTGTTTGAACCGGTTTTAGATGTTGGTCTACCAAACCGGTATACAAACTAGTGATTCGAATAACCAAACCGTTATTTTTTTAAACTGGAATGGTTTTTTATACTGATATTTTTACCGAACTTATTTTTCTTTTTTCCCCCTCTACTTCAAACTAAAAGATTTGGGCATCTTCAACTTATATCAATTTTCTATCTTTATTATAATACTCGTTTAACATTTAATCCTTATTTCTCTTTAACAGCATGTAATCTCTGGTATTTTCTCTATATTATAATATTACATGACCACATATTAATATCTGTCATTTAAATATCACTAATTATCAAGTTAAGGTTGCACAAATATGTGTATCCTGAGCATTATAAGTTGTACATATTTTTTTTCTTTCTTTTAACTTTTTATTTTTAAACCAATATTTTCTTTTTTACAATTTAACCTTTATAATTTCTTACTTTTAACTTTGTTTTTTATACTTTTCATTTTTTTAAAAAATTTTTGTTTATATATTGGTCTAAGTTTTGAGAGTTCACACGCCATAATGTGCACACGTGTTTCAACGTTGTTAAGCCTATATTTTCCCATTTAACGGCTCTGTCGTAACATGCGGGTCCTAGATAGACTTATATATTGTTTTTAATGTTTTACATTTCATGTGCATGGTGCAACGTTTTTATGTCTACTTTCTGTTAGTTTTTGTTTTTTTACAATTTTATTTTTTTTTCAATACGAGCTTTTTGGTATTCATGATCGTTGATTATGGTGTGATATTAATGCTTATTGACATAATTTTATGCCCTCGTTGTAAAACGATGAACTTAATACTAGTTTTATCCATGTTTTAATATCACAAGACCAAATGCTATGTTAATATTCTACAAGACTTATCTTCTAGACTTTTAAAAGACATTAGACACCAGTCATCATTCAATAAAAACAAAACTAAACATTCACCCAAAAATATTTCTTTAAACAAAAATAAAAATAAAAAAAGAACTTTCATACACCCTTCTTAAAAAAAAAAAAAAAAAAAAAAAAAAATCCCATATATATCACATCCCCCCTCACACTCGACCCCCATCCCCCCACCGGCGCACATTATCCCATG
This sequence comes from Flaveria robusta, assembly GCA_025506415.1. Lineage (NCBI taxonomy): Eukaryota > Viridiplantae > Streptophyta > Magnoliopsida > Asterales > Asteraceae > Flaveria > Flaveria robusta. Next base: position 14,245,032 of record CM046464.1, on the reverse strand, counting down.
GCCCTCGTCCGCGATCGCCGCCACCCAAAACTCAACCTCCGGCTACCGGAAATCACCCAACGCCGCCCAAGATTCCCCACCACCACCACCACCACCACCACCACCACCACCACCACCACCGCCGCCACCACCACCACCGCCGCCACCACCACCACCGACTACGAAACAATCAAAGTCCTCGGCCACGGCAACGGCGGCACCGTCTACAAAGTCATCCACAAGAAAACCTCCAACCTCTTCGCCCTGAAAGTCGTCTCCGCCACCAGCGACCCCACCGTCCGCCGCCAGATCTTCCGGGAGATGGAGATTCTCCGGCGAACAGACTCCCCCTTCGTCGTCAAATGCCACGAGATCTTCCAAAAGCCCGACGGCGACATCGCCATTCTCATGGAGTATATGGACGCCGGAACCCTAGACTCCTTCTCAAAATCCGGTAACCCGATGACGGAACAAACCCTCGCCGGATTCGCCCGTCAGATCTTAAACGGACTTAACTACCTTCACGCTCACAAAATCGTCCATCGGGACATAAAGCCCGCGAATTTGCTAGTGAATAAGCATATGGAGGTGAAGATTGCTGATTTTGGGGTGAGTAAGATGATGCATCGGACCCTTGACGCCTGCGATTCGTACGTGGGTACGTGTGCTTACATGAGCCCTGAGCGATTCGACCCCGATAGCTATGGTTCGAGCTACAATGGTTATGCTGGTGATATATGGGGGCTGGGGTTGACGATGCTGGAGCTTTATGTGGGTCATTATCCGCTGGTGGTGAGGGGGGAGAAGATGGATTGGGCGACGCTGATGTGTGCGATATGTTTCGGAGAGGCGCCGCGGCTGCCGGAGGGGGCGTCGGAGGAGTTTCGGGGGTTTATTGGGTGTTGTTTGGAGAAGGATTCTGGGAAGAGGTGGACGGCGGCGGAGTTGCTGTCGCATCCGTTTTGTAGGCTGCCGGAGGACTGAGAGTCGCCGGAGGAAGGGAGGAAGACGACGGTGTGTCGACGGACGGTGACGGACGGATAATGAGTTTTTTTGTTTTTTTTTTTCTTTTTTTTTTTTTTTAGTGTAGATAGTGGGATGGGGAATTCTGTGTATATGGAATTTCTTGGTGTTTTGTTTTGAAGTGTATATATGTTGAATCTTTTTTTTTTTTGGGAAATTTAATTGAAAAGTAAAATTAAGATTAAAATGATAGATGATACCAATGATTCTTAGCCTAACTGGTTAAGGTGAGGTGCTCATGACATGTAAATATTGGGAGGTCATTGGTTCAAGTTTCACTTTGAGCAAAAATGCTTATAGTTAAGCCAGTAAGTTTTCTTAGCAATGGATTTTCTCATGAGGGGGTTTGGGGTGCAGTCTAGGCTGGAAAACGAATATGTGGGCCCGATTAAGATAGCACATATTTTCCAAAGCAGTGTCGCACATTTACCGTTCAAAAAAAAAAAAAGATGATAGATGATAATAACTAAGCAATGATTGCTAGTTTAAGTGGTTAGATGAGGTAATTAAAATACGTAAACATGAATGGCCTTAACATCTTGTTAATGGTTATCTTGTATTAATAAAATCGCCGTTCAAAAAAAAAATACGTAAACATGAGGAGGTTTTGATTTAAATATCAATTTGAGTAAAAATGCTAAAGGATGAACCAAGATGTTTTTACAATTGTGGATTTTGGGGGTGTGGTTCTGGCTGGAAAAAAAATATGTGGACTTGATTAAGATAATAAGTATTATTTGAATTAGGGATGAATATTTTTTGTTAAGAGAAAGATGATAATAATTATTGGTTGGGGTTAGCGTCAAACGATTGGTGCAGTAATTCTTCAAATACTCGATTCCGATGATTTGTTCGATGGTATTAAAAACGTGAACATTATTTATGTTGAAATGCTAATAGAAAAAAGTGTAATGGAAAAAACCATTGTAAAAAACCGAATCCTTAAATTAAAAAAACAAAAGAAAACTTTACTAAAGTCTAGAGAATTCGGTATAAATCCGACATAACTTAAGTCTATTGAAGTATCTATATATAAATTATATTTTCTAGGTACCTCTCTAACCACTTGTTTTAAAATTAAAAAAAATTAAGTGTAAAAATGAAGTAGCATAGAAAACTTAAGTGTAAAATTAAATAAACAAAATCCTAGAAAAACTTTCTGGTATACTGTGTTTCTAAATTATGATATATAAATTATTTGTAGATCTTTTAATGATATTTAATTTTGTGTGTTGACATATGGTATACGACGAAAAGTTAGATAAGATATGCATCTCATCTGATGATTGATTATTAAAAAACCATTGTTTTTGTAAGCAACACTATGCATAAAAACAATTATAAAAACCTCGATTTAGACAAATGATAATGTAAACTATATGCATGCAACCTAACTCCAGATTGAGTGCAATTTACTATTTATAAAATCACATATCAAAACGAAAAGAAGACAAAAAAGTTTGTTTCAGCAAAAGTCGGGTCGGCTCTTTGGTTGAAGTTTATTTATTTGAGACAAGATCCTAAACCATTTCGGAACCGGTTTGGGTGAAACATTCGAACTGGTTTAGTTAATATGTAGAATCTATCTTTATAAGACCCATTGTTTCCAGAAACAATCACAGTTGAACATTTATAGCATAAAACGTTTATAAACGTAACATTCGCAATGAAAAATCATAATAAATCATTTAAATATTGCTTGTCTTAAAACATCCTTCACACATCTTATAAAACATCGAAATTGTATTCATAAAAAACATCATCTGCAAAATTATAAATGACAGACTTGAACTATCCAAATAATTTTATTGTCCATGTCTACATCTACTCAGCATTAATGATTACCTGCCAAATATTATGCATACAAAATCAATGACGCTAAGTGAGTTTAGTTGATAATAAAATATACTTTTCTTTCTTTAAAACTTTTACATTGCCATACGTGAACAAACATCAATACGTACATGTTAATATGTTTATTTTATTATCTTTCATAGCATTTCATTCATTTATTATCTTTCACTGTAACGAATCAATGTCATATGCCAGACCCCTAACATATGTTACGAGACTAATCATAATCTCAAAGACAAGCAACAAAGATCCCGTTCCTTTCATGATCAATCACAAGGATCAGACCCATGCGAGTATCCTTTTGCGTTAACAAGCCACCCACAGTTAAGCTAACAACCTGTTGGTTGTGAACCTCCATTCATACGTGGTCAATCGCACAGATTAGATCCATATGTGCATCCTCACGGGCTAACTAAATTGCACATAGTTGAGCTAACGACCCTTCGTTTGATTGTGAACCTTCATACATTTTACTTGCAAGACTTTCATTCATTTATTACGTTTTACTTTACAACAACTTTATCTTTTACTTTCATGATATAATACTTTACTTATAATAGCATGTAAACGTATTAAGCAAAATTTATATAAAACCTTTATCATTTTGAAAACATACTAGAAAATGAAAGTAACTCATTACAAACACTTAATCAAGCGAAAACTTACTTAACTACTCTAGGTATGCAAGAACTCGAGGTTCATGCGAGAACACTACTACCCGCGATAACATCATAATACGCGAGAACATCATATCGCGTGAGAACCTTAATGTCGCACGAGAAGATACTAAGATTCAAACCCTTTCTTAGGACCGTCAATTAACCCGAAGTTCATTACTTTTCGTTATAACATTTATTGTCTTCGTGAAATTTAGATATTCGAAGCTGTAATAATTAATATCATTATTTGGTTGCGCGAAGTTCTAATTTATAAAAGATAAATTAGTAACTTTAATTATTAAAGTTTGAATTTTTTTAAATCAAAATCTTTACTTTTTTGTGTTTGTGATTGATTGCGATTAAAATCGAGCACTAGTGACCCGTGTTTGGATGGTTTTCGTTGATCATATAGTTTTTAATATTTTTAATTAATTTGGGTGTTTTGGAATGCTAATGTAGTAGGTGGGTCAATTTTTGTATTATTTATAACAATTATTTATTTATAATTCTTGTTAACCGAAAGATGAAGATTAGAAGACCAAAGACGAGGACATGCGGTTGTCAAGATGGAGATCTTGAACCAAGTGGGAGATTGAAAATTGATTGTGACCCTAAACTAGTTCAGGTTCGTTTAATGGCTCAAACGAAACCAAACAATATCTACAAGTTGCTCGATTTGATAAAGTGGAGTGGGGTAAGACCTATAATTAAAACTGTTATAATATGACATGTAAACCTATTATGACCCGACCCATATCGATCATATGTTATCCTAAACAACACAATTTGACCCACTCATTTCAACAATTCAACCTATTACAAACTCAGCCCAACCCACCCATTTTGACACTCATTATCTGTATTTACAAATATTTTAAGTGCAATTTCTTGTCCTGGCATTTTTCATTTTTGTTTATGCCATAGTTGGTTAATAAAACCATATGCATGCTTTTGATGATTTATGACTCAACTATTGCTTTGTGGCTAATCCAATGCACCATTTGTTGCATGACCACCCATTGCTAGGCTATAATAGCTTTTCAAAGAATGTAAGCACATCAACAACCAACAGGATGAAACATGGTCCACAATACAAAGCCACTGGCCGGTTTCTTTTTTTCGCAAGAGAAAGGGTATATGTTCTGACAAGTGAATCTTTACGTTGAAGAAACGAACTCTGCTAACAATTTCAAGTATTGATGAATGTATTCTTCCATCCCGACAAGTTCAAAATTACAACGGTTTTATACAGCAAACGAGCCATGGGCGGATGATTAAGGGATGAGACCTCAACTAAACATAAAACCGTGTGAAAACAGCTACAACTATATACCAACCTTGTGTAGGTATGAAAAATCAAACTAAAAGGCTTCTTTACTTGTTCATGGCGGATCTAGCTCTTCAGAAAATCCTTCAGAGAGAAGGGTGACATTGCATCCTGTATCAAAAGTAAATGTAAGGGAATTAGGAGGCTATTACTTGAGAGATTATCTATATAACTGCTTAAAACATAAGCCAAAATCTTCATAAAGGCCTTGAACATGAACCAATTTCGATATATTCACATATACATGTGAAGATTGGGTTATATTTTATCTTTAACAGACCACATAGGTTAAATTAAAATATTTAACTACAAAGGTAACGGGTCAACTGTCATCTCAGAAGTCATCTAAAGTGTATGAATGCATAAAATTAAGTAAATAGCTTTATGATAAAGATGTGTCTACTGTTGATAATAATATAGTGTTTGTAATGTTATGAATCACATTTATAATTTACTAATTTTGAAAACCAAAAAAACAGAAAGGTAGGATTTAACCTCTTAAACAACCTGCTGATTTTACCATCTCTAAATCACATGTTTGGTAACTTTTACATCGAAGATGCACATTTTGCAGAGGAAGAATTTTATGTGTGGGGTTTGGTAATGGCGAGAGAGACATGCTATATCATTGTAACATCCAAAAGAAATACATTTGAAGTTAGCAAGGGCTACAATATGTGGGGTTTGGGGAAGCAGTTAAACATGCTTTTTAGGCATTTCTGTTATTACTTATGCTAGCCATATTACAATACCAAGATGCAAACTGATAATGAAGAATCTCTTATGCATCAGTTAGAGCTCTTTTCATCTATATTCTAATTTTTAGAATCAACATTGTGAGCTAAATATAATAAAATAGTCTTATTGTTGAATGAGCAAAAGATTTAAATATGAACCAAAACAAAGGCAAAAAGTTTTAGTTTACCTTTCCAAGTTCTTCACTTAAGCATTGTCTAACTACAGTTGCCTGCTGTGTTATCCTTTCTAGTTCGGAATAACTTGGCATGCCTACATGTGCTAACGGTTAAATAAATCGCATGAGAATCAACAGTTGAGCATAAAACTATATGTTCTAAGGAAGAGGGGCGGAGGGAAAAAAGTAAAAATATAACGCCAAACTATACAAACAACTGCATGCATGAGATGGTTTATGGGTTGTATAAGATAGCTTAAATATACACACCCAAAATTGCTCTGTTCAAGTCGTCTGCAACATGCTGCCGGTAGTCCAAGCTAAGTAGATGAAACATAGGTGATTTTTCTGGTTCCTCGTAAGCTAGTAGGGCCATCAAATTCTGTGTGAATGTAAGTTACTTATTAACCAAACTCGTAAGGAGTTACATAACAGAAACTTAGGAAATGACTCGGTTTGATGGAAAAAACCTACTTCGAGCTTTTCAACATATTTTTGCACTTTTCCAAAAGGAGTTAACTTGGCCTGAGCAAATTCAAGAGCTTCTGTGCTGCCATTTAATATGTACATTAAAATAAAATAAAAATCTAGATAAAGCATAAAAAACTAATCAATATTATGCTTGTTGTGCTCACCATTTCTTTGAACTAACAAGTTCAACAAAGCGAAGGCTCAGAAGATCAAAATGCAGGTTCTTGTTAGTTTCAAGTAGGTTAGGTGCCATCTGTTCCGTCAAATGCATAGCATCTAACACATTGCCATTTAATGCAAAGTGTAAAATTCCTGAAAAGGTTATGTCAAGAGTCTCATAAAAGGCATGTTCATGTGCAAAGGAACTAAAAGCATTTAATATGCATAACTCTTGACAACTTCATTTACCCAAAAACAGAAAGAAACATAATGCAACTGTATTAACATTTTAAAACTGAAATTTGAAACTGGGACTCTCAGATACATTAACAAGGAATAAAAAAGACAAGAAGATTAATAGAAACTTGCGTTTTCTTTTATCCATGTCGTCCAACTGAGCAGAAGATACTTTTAATCCAGTAGAAGCAACAAGAGATTCCACAGTTTCTTTAAAGCAGCCATGTATGAGATGTGATAAAATGATATCGTGGCTATCTTTGCCATTAATTTTCTGCCATGTTCACATGAGAAAGTTGAAGTTATAAATAGGAATGCAAGAGATAATTCAGATCAAGTAGAAAATACAAAAAGGATATCATGAACACAAATGGAAATTTCAAGCTAAAGAAACATGGAAGTTTTAAGGGTTTGGAGGTGAGTTTCAAAGCCCTAACTATCTCTTTTACCAAAAGTTCAAGGTAACTCTTTGGATAAATAGCAAAGCAGAACATAATCACAAGCTCCAAACTATATTCATTTTAAAAGGTTCAAGAAAGCATGGATAACCACTCCCCATATCCTATATTAAATGTGGATTGTGGAAAAGGCTAGTTTACTTGATGTTCCATATAGTAATTTAATTTATGCATATAACCAAGGCCAAGGTTAGAATTGGATTTCTTTGCCACCGATACCATAAACATTAGGCTATTCGGTAATATATTGATGCCTCGTATTATCTTTCTGACATAAGATATCACTAATTATTGATTTTATCAGCTGATGCCAGCCACCATTAGGCTATTTGGTACTTTCCAAATTTCTTAATAATCAACCAAGCAAAGCTACTAGATAATAATATAAAAATAGTCCATCCACTGAAAACTACAGTTACTTCACTATGTAATCTACTACATGAAGGGGACAAGATTATATTATCATGAATGCTCCTCATGAGCGCATGCATCCCTGTCTTTAAATCTTTTGAAAACAGCTTTTAATCTTGAAATGAAAGCTATATGATTCTTCAAAATCACCTCAACATTGTCATGAATACACATTAGTAATTCAACTAAGCATATGAAAAACTACATGAGGGGGACACAAATATAATACCACTGGTGAGTCCTAATTAAATTGGTATATAACCTCAAGAACTAACAATTAGGCATAATAATGATATCACCTTAAAAAAGGAGCAACAATGGGGATTTCAAATTTTCAACCATCATCAAATCTCCAATCAAATCTTGATCGATTACACACGCAATTTCAACATTAGGTTTTCGCTTTAAAGATTATGCAAAGAAGCTTCAGTAATACACAAATCACAAAACTCATTTTGAGCCCTAGAATGGCATAAAGCATACACAATCATCAACAAAACCACAATCATTGGCCAAAATCGATCACAAACAGTTGAAAGATACATCGTTGACTAACAAATCATAGGATATTCAATGATTTCAGAGGATGAATTGATTCTTGACGTTAAAAACAACTAGAATTGATCGAACTTACGATATGCTCGTACTGTTTGGGATCGACATCCATTGTTGAATGATTATTTTCTGTTTGAAATGATATTGCTGAATATTGATTGTTTATAGGATACAAAAGTGCAACAGGATGATTGATGTTTTTGGAAATCAAATTTTGTGTGGGACTTTGTGTACGAATAGGCTCCCAAAAATCTTACTGTTTTTTTTAAGAGAAAATTGTCATATGGTTTGATCAGTCGATTCCCAAACTTTAAAATTAATCAAAAATTTTACATAATTATTATAAATTTGGTACTTAAATTTTGTAAAAGTACAAAATAAATCTAAAATTTTATATGTTCTTTACATTTTTAGTTCTTAAATTTAATTTAAAAGTTAGTTTATATTTTATAAATTTACATAAAAAATATAGTTAATTACATAAATGGTCCATGTGGTTTATATAAAATAACATGTTTAGATACTAAGATTTTTTTGTAACAGGTTGGGGTATTGTGTTTTAAATTTTGTAACAAGTTAAGGTAGTAATACTAACGGACGTTAGTTTTTCTATTACGTTTAAGTAAAATGACTAAAATTCTCTTAGAGAGACTAGTTTTGTAATTTTATATAGTTCTTTTATTCAGGGACCATTATTGTAATTACTTATAACTTAAAAAAAACCAACCTCCCTTTCCATCATCGGCCACCATCACCACCATCCACCCACAACCACCACCATCCACCCACCGTCATCACCACCTGCTCCTCCTACCCATTAGCCATCACTAAACATCCACGAAGACCATAATCACCACCATCTACCCCACCATCACCGCATTATCGCCACCATCACAACAAACCATCGTATCATCACTATCGCCACATCATAACAATCACCGCATCATCACCACCATCGCAACGGTACCATCGTCATCATCATCCCCACCTCCACCATCGCACCATTATCATCATCTCACCAGATCCCCTTCTTTCCTTTCCCCTTATAACCTTTAAATTAAAAAAAAAAAAAAAAAAAAAAAAAAAAAAAAAAAAAAAAAACCCTAAAATTGGGGTGTTTGGAGGTCGAGAGGCAGCTTGGTTTAGATCTCAATCAAGGTATTTAGTGGTATATGGTGGGTGGTTGATTTGGGTTTAGGGTTTTATAAGGGAAAGGGAAGGGGGTTCGGTGATGACGATGAGGATACTCGAGAAGGGTGCGGTGGTGTGAGGGTATTGATGTGGTGGTGACCGGCGGTGATGGCGAAGGCGGAGACCAACGATGAGACCGACGGTGGTGCCACGCATTGGAAGATAACAGCGAAAAGGGGTGACGCTGGTGGTGGGTGGTTCATTGAAAGTTAACATGAGAAAAGGGAGGAGGGATGGTGGTGTGAGGGCGGTGATGGTGGCTAGTGATGCCGGCGGTGGTGGCCGGCGGTGATGTCTAACGGCAGCGGCGCCGGTGATGTCTGACGGCAGTGGCGCCGATGAGTATTATATAGTCTGTGTGTAGAGATATATAAATATAATATTTTAATTAAATTACATAAATAGTTTCTCTAATTTACATAAATATCCTATAATGTGAAAAGACTAAATTGCCCTTAAACTTAATAGAAAATCTAACGGCTACGGCTGTTAGTGTTAATACTCAAAATTGTTACAAATTTAAAAGTAAGTACTCAAACTTGTTACTTTTTTTGTTTAGTACCCAAAATTGTTATTTTACATAAACCATATGAACTATTTATGTAATTAACTCTAAGAAATAAATGAATTTAATGACATGTACCAAACATGTAATGATTACACAAAATTTGAATTATTTTTATAATTTTTAAAGTTTGAACATCAAACACGCAATTTGATTAAAACACAAAGACCATTTATGTAAAATTTTTCTTCATTTTTAAATTGTGGAAATGATTTGCTTCTCAACTCAAATATGTAATGGAACATAAAAAATTTAAAAATGAAAAAGAAATGAAACAGTGACGCTGTTATCGATTTCTTTTTAAGAAAGAAATAGAAGAAAGTAAAAAAAAATTGTTTTAAGGTTTTTTAATAAAAGAAATTGGAAGGAAAATTTATAACAATTTTTTTTCTAGCTTTGTTTCTAAATTAGAAAAAAGGGAAAGGAAGTGAAATATAACTTTTTTATAATTTTTTATTTCACAATTTACTCTTCTAATATGTTTAATTAAAAGATTAAATGTGTGATAATAAAATTATAATTTCTTTTCCTCTCGACTTGGAAACACGTAATATCTTTTTTTATTTCTTTCGAATTTTAGAACAAAAAATAAAATTATGTATGTCCTTTTCCCTTCCTTTATTTTCTCTTCTTTTCTTTCGTTTGTAAACTCGAGAACACGACGTAAAATATATATATATATATATATATATATATATATATATATGTATGTATGTATATATAGGTATGTATGTATATATATGTATGTATGTATATATGTATGTATATATATATATGTATGTATATATATATATGTATGTATGTATATATATATGTATATATATACGTATGTATATATATATGTATATGTATATATATATACGTATGTATATATATATATGTATATATATATATATATGTATATATATATATAGGGTTTGGTTGTAATGAGAACCCAACCTTTTTGTGAGAACTCTTTAACTTAACATCAACCATTGATCAATAAATCAATGGACTAGATCTTTCTATTCTTTTTTTAATACAAAAGGGCAAAATAGTCATTTTGTCCACTCATTAAAATTCAGTTTTTATTAAGAATAAGACACATGTCCCCCCTATTTCCCCCTAATTCTTTTTTTTTTATTTAAAATTTTTACCCCCTTTGTTTTATAGTCTTTATAACTTTTTCATATATTGTTAATTTTTATAAAAATTACATCATTAAACTCGTCTCATTATTTTCTGTAATTGTAATATAGTCTTGAAATTTTTAAATTTTTTTTCCTGTACGTTACATATTACAGTGAATTACATCATGTTCATATGCAAAACCTAATATCTACAGTAAATTACATCAAATAAACATGGTGTACTAATAACAAAAAACACCAAATTAAACATTAAACCATATCTAATACAACGAATTACATCATATAACAGTGAGTTACATCACTATAGTTACACTACTGCATCAAATTTACACCATTAATGTTTTTTATATGTAAACAACACAAGTGCAGGGTTACAATGATGTAACATATTGCATAAACAACATGATTTCAATAACATAACAACCAAACGACATTAAGCCACGTAACTAAACCTCCAAAACGATATACGTACAATGAATTACATCATATTGTAACTCTTTATAATGTTTTACATCAAAAAAATATATAAAAACCAACAAAAATATTTAATAAACAACAAATATCTACTTTAAAACATTAATGTGCTACACCACAAAAATAAAAGAAATATCACATGTACTTAGTTACATCAGGTTTTAATGCTATACTAATGCAACATTTAGCAAAATTGTAACGAAACATCAAGTTATACTATGTAAAACCCAATATTAACCAATATTACACCAATGTAAACCAATGTAAACTGATGTAAACCAATATTAACCAATGTAAATAAATCTGTAAAACAAATATAAACTGATGCAACTTACTGTTACGTTAATATAAATAAGTGTAACACCATTGTAAGAAGGTATAACATAATGTAAAAAGGTGTAACATAGAATATTAAAAATATGCATCAATGAACCCAGATTTGAAAATAACAAAAAATGAAAAAGCCTAGTTACATGAAACAAAATTAAAGTACTCAGATCTTGATGCAACTTTTGCACCTTCTTCTCTAACTCGTTCGCCTCCTCCATCCTTATCACCTCCGCCGCAGCGTTCGCCGCCTCCGCCAACTCCATCATCTCACGAGCAATCATCGTTCTCCTCTTCTTTTTCGACGTCTTCATCAACATTACTACACATAGAATTGAAGTAATCACCACTGAGATGGTTGAACCTAACATACAACCTGAGATGGCTATTGAATCCAGATCTGAAACATAGTGTGAACCCAAATCTGAACCCAGACTTAAACGTAAGGGTGGTGGCGGCAGTAGTGTGGTGGCGGTGACAGAGCGACGACGCTGGTGTCTGTGTTGCAGGAGAAAGTGCGATGGCAGCTGGTGGTGGTGTTGTCGGCGAGGTGAGCCGGTTGTGGTGGTGGTGTTGCAGGTGGCGGTGGTCGGAGGGGAGAGAGGGATGGCGTGCAGGGGGCGGGGCGGAGGGGAAAGAGGGATGGCGTGGTGGTGTGTAGGTATGCTCGTGGTGGTGTGCAGGTGGTGGTGGCGTGGAGATTAAAGAGAGGATAGATGGGATGAAAGAGAGGAGATGGTAGTATGTTTAAAGATTTTTGAAGATAAAATCAAAGAAAAAATAAAAAAAGTTGAAAAGATGTTTCTGGCAAAAGCATAAAGCAAAAAACAAAGTAAATGACTAATATGCCCTTTATCTCATCTCCACCATTCAAATGACATCTATATTTTTTAATATTAAATCAATGGACAGATCTTGAGTTAAAAGGTTTTTACAATTTCCTAGGGTTCTCACATGAACCCAATCTTATATATATATATATATATATATATATATATATATATATATATATATATATATATATATATATAGTAACTAGGTTAAAAACCCATGTAATACATGGGTGGAATAAAATTGAACATGTTAAAATTATTATTTTTTTATAAAAGTTTTGTATCTTACATGTTATTACTTATTAGCGATTGGTGAAATTAAAAATAATAAATATCTAAGAAATTATAAATAAAAATAATAAAAGATAAAAAATTTAATATTATATTTTAAGATAAGATATAATATAAATCATATGGTTTAGTATGTTTTAATAAATTATTAGAATAAAAACATTTATAATTTAGATATTTTATAGTATAGTTTACATATTTAAATTAATTCTCATTTAATAGGAGAGAGAGATAGGAAACATAATTTTAGAGTTAACAAGAAATTGCCAAGTGTCCGCTTTAAACATTCTTTTATTATAATAGATAGATTATCATATTTGGTTAATTGTTACGAAATTACAAGAAAAGAAGATTAGTAATAAAAAGCCCGTAACTTATATAATACCTAAAAGTAAAATAGCATTGATATAAATTATACAAGTGATTAGAAAACGGCATAATGTAAATGCCAAAAAGTAAATAGCACGTAGTCACGTACCCTCACATTCTTTACTGCTAGTAAAATAAATACTAATAGATAACCTGCAAATAGAAGACAAAAAAGTCAATGAAAGGATGAAGAGTTAGAGAGTAAATGACAATACAAACAAGAAAAAAGAAAATGGTGATGAAAACGTGTGTGAAGATGGCCGTAAAGAGAGAAAATGGCTAAGAAGACGAAGTAAGCATGAAGATGAGTAGGGAAAAGTGGAGTGTGTATACAAAGAAAATATCCCCAATGTGATAGCTTGGTGGTAAAAAATGTATTCTCCAACCAAGTGGTTGTGGGTTTAAATCCTGTATTGTGTATGTTTGATGAAAATTTTTCAGATAATAAGAATTGCTGTTAAAAGGAAAAATTAAATAAAATAAATATGCCACGTGAAGAAATGCATCTTGTGTATAAGCACACACCCTTCATAAAAAGGTGAAACGGGTGCGGAAGGTTAGGGGCTGTTTGATTTGCTTCTGACCCGGTTAAAATGTCTGACCCATTGACCCGGACAGACATTTTGGCTGGTTAGTGTATTTGATTCTCATTATTTCGCGTCTGACTCGGTTCGACACCACTGACCCATGCATATTTTTCCTCTTATCCGGTCAGTTTTGGAACATTTTCTTACTTGGTCAGCCCCTTCTGACCGAGACCTGTAAATCAAACAGCCTCTTAGTCGGATTGACCCTGAGACTCGTCACTCATAGGACAGGAACCTAATCACAATGCCAAGTCCTATTATTATACAAAAGTAGAACCATAAAACGCAATGTAGGAAATTAAAAAAAATTATTTAAAGTAATGATGTAGGAAAGAATGGTATTACATGCTTAAGATCTTGTTACAAATGAAGAGTAAATATTTAAAGGGTCACTAATTTTGGCATTTATATTATATGTTAGTAGAAAAACCAGCGCGTTGCGGCGGAGTTTGGTGATTTAATCGCTTGAAAGAAGAAAATTTAATGCTGTGATTGCATACTAAATTTTCTAGTCATTATCATTTTATACCTAGCAACAGAAATGATATTTGACGATTGAGCTTCATAAATAATACCACCGTTAATCATCATTCCACCAATCTGTTTAAAAATCGTCATGTCTTCTTTTCCTCACAAATATTCCATACCTATAACATTAAACATCAGACGCACAATGAAGCATCTAACTAAAAGCAGAAAATTTTGAGAGCAAAATTATGAATCATAAGAGTAATGGAACAAATAAACAATAAAATCAAGTATTGTGTGTACTTGATGCAATATGCAACGAACCTAAATTGTTATTATTCAAATCCGAAATGGTCGAATGAAAGTAATGATGTATAAGCTCTACCAAAGCCTCAGTTGGTTATATTTTGCAGTACTTCCTCCTTTCATCAATGATAAAACTACACTCAGGAGGATTGTTAACAGCCATAGCCTAAATTAAGAAGCAAAAATGAGCTAAAAGATCAAAACAAAGCATAAGAGTTGCCTACATTAATAACTTATTTTCATGAAACAACGATGCTTTATGCTTACTACCAAGTACCAATATGCATAAACAACAACATAAAAAAATAAGGAAGTTGACATTTTTTGAACAATTGCTTAGATCTTCTCACAAACTCATGTGACGACACTTTCATCCTAAAAAGAACTTGCTTGCTGTTTGGGAAACTCCCAACATTTATCAGATATCAAGACTCAACTGTGTAAAGCAATAGATTTTAATATTTGTCGTTCTGAATTATGATTTTGGTACCAGTCTAATGGACCACTACAGCAGAATAACCCAATCACTGTCATGCTAGCTACATGATAAGTTTTACACACCCACCATTACCAAGACCAAAATGATCCAGCCCAACCCACCTAGGCGAACCCGCTTTATGTTTTGTTACAACAGAGACAAACAATAGGAATTGACAACTTGTATCACCTTTAAATGCACATACAAGTAATTTTTTATAATAATTAACTTTAATTATATTGACAAATCCAATATACAACCATTCAACTACCATGCCCCACGACCCATGTTTAGTTATAAATTGCTTCTTTTGAAATTAACATTAATGTAAGTATATTTCTATTTTTGATAGTTTCCGGTTCTAACCCATGCTCAGTCCTAGGCTGACTATGTTAGAAGTTGAGATGGCACATTGTGTTTGAGACAGATTTTTAATTTATTATATTTAGTATAACACAAAGATGTAAGGAAATTAAGAAGTTAATCTGATTGTTTACAAGTCATTAAAAATAGTTAAGGGTAATTTTTAGAATATTTACTTTAAAAACAATAAAGAAATGACATTTATATTCAAAGAGACCCAAATTAGGAAGATAAGTAAGATGGATGACTACATTCATGAGATGGTAACTATAATAAGTGATACAATTGTTAGCCTTTTATTAGTTGTGTGATTTCCCTACTTCTACATACCACATATAGAGGTGCACATAGAAACCCGCTGGCCCGACCTAATCCTTGGCCCGACCCGGGTGCAACCTACTCGGCTACTCGTCATGCAAATGCTATTGTTAGTATGCCACCAGTTTTACCTTTGTGTTCACCAAAAGATTACATATAGCTTAACTATATGGGCACAAAGGTTTCTATGAAAATCTAAACTGAAATTAGCTTGGTGCAAAGATGCATTCTTGCATGTTGATTTCCATGATGTCATTTGTCTAATTGTCATTTAGAAAGAATGTAAATTAGTTGGGGGAGTAAATATTTTATGGGAAACTTGTGCATACTATAGGAAGTATGTCTGAATAAACATGGCTGAATAAATAGCCGCCGGTTGTGTTAGGTATCACAATCAGAGTAGGTTCCAGCGGAAGCAATCAAACACACACAATCACACAATATATATATAAAGTAGACACGAGAGAATTATAGTGGTTCGGTCTAGGTGACCTACGTCCACTCTGCAACTAGGGTTTATATTATTATTGTGCTCAAGAATACAATTACATCATGGGTCTATTTATAATGCTAGATTAGGGTTGTAATTAAGGTAATAACTTAGGCTCCAAGAATTAACTAATTAACCCTAATTAGGGCCGGCTAGCCCATTCTTTTGTTTATCATTAGCCTAGCAAAACAGGCCCGAGCCCTGTCCGGCTCGGCCCAAAGCCTTCACAACCCAACAATCTCCCACTTGAAGGCTTTGCACAAGTCTACAAACGCCGTCCAAGTAACCCAAATCCAGTAACTCCAGTATTCTTCATATCCAAAAGTCTTCCAAGCTTCAATTCCCATCAGCTAAGACTTCATTGTAACCCCTAGTTGCACCCCCTCTCAACAAGTACATGAGGGGACAGTTGAAGCTCCCCCGAGCTCCAACCCATTCTCTATCTCAACTGATATGCACGATCCACCAGCTCCAGAGATAACCCGAGAATCATCAACACTCTCCTCATTCAGCAAGACATCCATAGGAGAGAATTTAACAATCGGAGTAGTGGTCTTC
The DNA here is from genome assembly GCA_025506415.1 of Flaveria robusta. NCBI lineage: Eukaryota > Viridiplantae > Streptophyta > Magnoliopsida > Asterales > Asteraceae > Flaveria > Flaveria robusta. Next base: position 14,228,238 of record CM046464.1, on the reverse strand, counting down.
ACAACCCAACGTTGTTTTGTGACTGTACCCGAAACACGCCCCGTGCTCCCACTGTCACCAAACCCCTGACCTGGTTTAGACCTCCGATCCCGCTCAGCTTGAATCACCTTGGCACCAGGCTTCAGTCTTGCAAATTGAACCCTCTTTTGCCCCTTTGACTCAGCGAACCCAACTTTGTTTTGAGGAACGGTCATACTTTCCTCAATGGGTACTTCCACCATGTATAACGATCCCCGCTTGTTTCCAAGAGCAATAACCAGATTTCCTTTTGTTACTTTCCATTTACCTTTACCAAACTTTACTTCTTGTCCTTGTTCATCCAGTTGACTAACAGAGATAAGATTTCTCTTCAAAGCTGGAATCACCCTAACATTCTTCAAGTTCCAGTAGGTTCCCAATGGAGTTAACAGATTAACATCACCTATGCCCGTAACATCAAGGATATTACCATTTGCTGTTTGTACCTTCCCAAAGTTGCCAACTTTTAGATTCACCAACGTCTCCCCGCTGTGCATGGCGTGAAACGAAGAACCGGAATCCATAATCCAAGAGTCCACACTGTTTTCAGCCTCGAGTAGTAATGTGTCATCATTACATTCATCCTCAGCAGCAGTGTTTACCTCACCAGATTTTCCTTGTTTACGCTTTGGACATTGACTCTTAACATGCCCAATCTCATCACAACTCCAGCACTTCACAGTTTTCCGAGCTCTAGACGAACTTCTCCCTCGACTCCCACTGCTTCTGTTATTTTCCCTTCCCCTGCCAACATATAACAAACCAGAAGATGATCCACCACCAGTGCTTTTCCGGCGAGTTTCTTCACCTAGCACAATGTTTCGGACCCCGTCAAATGTTAATCCATCAGTCCCCACAGAACTAGTAATAGCCGTTACAGTTCCAGACCAACTATCTGGCAAAGAAGATAACAAGACTACAGCTTGAGTCTCATCATCAAACTTCATGCCCACAGAAGCTAACCTGGACATGATCGAGTTAAGATCATTAATATGCTCCAAAACTGAAGTTCCCTCATTCATTCGAGTCATGAATAACTCCCTCATCAAGAACACTTTATTGGCAGCAGACGGCTTTTCATACATATTTGACAGAGCCGTCATTATACCACGAGCCGTGGTTTCGTGCATAACGTTAAATGCAACGCTCCTCGTCAAAGCCAATGTAATAGCCCCTCTAGCCTTCTTGTCCTTTGAGTTCCAAACCGCTTCTTCAGCTTTGTTCATTGTAGCCGGCTTTTCTTCCAATACTACTTCCAAATCTTTTTCACCTAGCAATGCTTCTATTTGCATCTTCCACCAAGCAAAGTCTGTCCCGTTAAACTTTTCAATTCGAACCCTCCCGTCTTCAGCCATTGCAAACGAGAAACGAATACAACCAAGAAACAGAAACTGAAGTTGATGAACACCGTTAGAAAAGATTAACCTTTGAAGAAAAAAAAGCCAAAGAACCAAAGCTAACCGAAGCCAAGCACACCTCCAATAAAACCCTAAAAAAGAAGATACCTAAACCGGTAACTTCAACCTGCAGAACCGAGAGCACCCTAAAACCCGACCCCAAGGATTCAAGACAGAAACCCTAATCAGAACCGAATCAATACCAGCGACCCCAAGGATTCAAGACAGAAACCCTAATCGCGAATCGCCAAAAAAAAAAAAAATTAATAAAACCCGGACAGCCCTAGATCTCGAACCAGCAAAAAAAATCGATAATACCACAGCCCTCTCGAACAGCCTCCTATGATTTCAGTGCAAACCCGGTGTGTTTCCGAACCTCAGCTCTGATACCACTTGTTAGGTATCACAATCAGAGTAGGTTCCAGCGGAACCAATCAAACACACACAATCACACAATATATATATAAAGTAGACACGAGAGAATTATAGTGGTTCGGTCTAGGTGACCTACGTCCACTCTGCAACTAGGGTTTATATTATTATTGTGCTCAAGAATACAATTACATCATGGGTCTATTTATAATGCTAGATTAGGGTTGTAATTAAGGTAATAACTTAGGCTCCAAGAATTAACTAATTAACCCTAATTAGGGCCGGCTAGCCCATTCTTTTGTTTATCATTAGCCTAGCAAAACAGGCCCGAGCCCTGTCCGGCTCGGCCCAAAGCCTTCACAACCCAACAGGTTGACTATCAACTAATGATCTAAAATTCAAAATCTTTAGTAGTGCATATTGTAGTTTATGTGTTCAACCGCATGTGCCCAGCTATTTTTCATATTACAACATTTCAATCAACTACATTTCAATAATAAACTAGGATGCTATTACCAAATTTATATGAAGATTACTTGAATTTCAAAGAACACATAAAAAGATAAGCAAATGCAGAATTGGTTAAAGAGGAAAGAAGCGTGAGAAAGCAAAGTGTTAAAAGAGGGTTAATCTCATCTCTATCATTTTATTCCTTTATTATTATTATTGGTTGTAAGTTGTGTTAATGTCAGTTGTGTTTATTTGTGAGGGTTGTTGCTAGGCTTCGGATGCGTTGATGTTGGTTGCTTGTTGGGCTGCTTGCTTGTTGCTGGTGGGCTGCTTGCTTGTTGCTGGTAGGCTTTGGAGCGGATGGGCTTGGCAGATCCTTTGTGTGGATCCAAGATAAATAGAGAGTGTGAGAGAGTTGAGAATTCATTCACATATTCTCAACCATCTCACATCCGAATCATTTCTCTCGAACCTTTGTCTTAGGGTTTCATCTGTGGATGAAATGTTCTATTCTCAGCAATCTGATTCTTGTATAATCAGATTCATCGTGTTGATGATCTGATCTCTTTGTTCTACGTCTACTGAGCTTTTCTTTGTATTTGGTGTTTCATACACATTTGTCTTTTCTATTTGTTTGTTGTTACGAGAGATTGTTATCGTGAATGTTCTTGGTAATCAATAAGAGTTATTCTTTGACATGGTATCAGAGCGCGGTTGAGCTCTTATATCTTTGATTCGGTTCTGTTAATTCTGATGCGTGGATGAAATCCTAAGGGTTTCTGGTGTTCTTGTTCGTTCTTGATTGAAGACGATTGAAGATCAAGGGTTTTTGGCTTTTTTTCTTGTCTGGCTTGCTGTAACCCTAATCTAGGGTTTGGTGGTTCTGGGTTGTGTGAAGGCGATGTTCTAGGGGTCACAAAAACCCTAGAGTCTCTTATTGTTCGTACCCCCAATCAAAGGGTTCTTACTTGCTTCTTTCTTGTGCAACCGCTGTGAGATCTTTCCTTTCTACTCGTTATTGTTTTTTCTTTACGATTGACTGCTATATCTCACTGGTTAACTCCCTGATTAAGACATGTCGGAGCACTTGAACTGGGAAGAATCTTGACACTGATCAGGCTTCGCTAACCTGTTAAGATTATTTGTCTTTATTGTTTCTGATTCTCTTCTTTACTGCATAAGTTTGTTGTTCTTTGTTATCTATTATGTGCCTATCATGACTTCACCTGATGATGTTGTTACTGATACTCTGGTCAGTAAGCTTGATTCCAGTAATACCTTTCACCTTCATGCTAGTGATACTAGCAACCTCACTATCACTAGTATTAAACTAAAAGGTACTGATAACTACACTGTCTGGGCTAATTCTATGAAACTTGCCTTAGAGGTAAAAAATAAAACTGGTTTTTTTTTATGGAACTCTAAAAAGATCTACTAGTGATGAGGTTCTTGGAAGGCAATGGGATCAATGTAATGCTGTTGTTCTTACTTGGATTTTAAATTCTGTATCTGAGGAACTGTATTTAGGTCAGGTTTTTTCAAAACTAGCTTCTGATGTTTGGAAAGAACTTCAAGAAACCTAGGACAAAATTGATGGGTCTGTTGTGTTTGGTATGTATCAAAAATCAATTCACTTACCCAAGATGGCACAACTGTTTCTGAATATTATCATGAACTCAATACTTTATGGAAATAATTTGATCAAATAATTCAGTTGCCATCGTGTTCTTGCAAAGCATCTAAAGAATTCAATGACTTTAATCATCTGATTAAACTAATGTAGTTCCTCATGGGTCTTGACAATATATATCAATCTGTTAGATCAAATCATTACTTAAAGACCCCTTACCTTCTGTAAAAGAAGCTTTTGCAATAGTGTCTAGGGAAGAATCTCATAGAAACTCAGTATCCACTTCAAAAACACCATCTGTTGGTTATAATGCAAAAACAAATAAGACATTTGATAAAATTGTCTCTAAAAATGACAAGAAAAGAAAGTTTCAAAGGGGGCAAAATATTAATCTGAAATGTACACAGTGTAACAAAATCGGTCACATAGTTGAAAGATGCTATGAATTGATTGGTTACCCCTCCAATTTTAAAACTAAAGGGTCTCAAAGTAACAGTAGCACATCTAACTCTAAATCTGACTCGTCCTCTAGTATTCCTAACTCTCTTACCTCTGATCAGATCTCTAGACTTCTAAGTCTCTTAAATGAAAAGAACTGTGATTCTGGTCAAGGGTCAAATATTGCAGGTAATTATGCCAATATATATTGTTGCAGTTCTTTCTTAAATAAATTCTTTTGTTTCAACTCTTCTAAAAATAATTTTTCGAAAAATCTTAGTTGGATTATTGATTCTGGTGCAAACCAGCACATGGTTAAAACAGATGAGTTTTTAATAGATCCTGTGGATGTTGCTGAATATAATATTAGGGTTAATCATCCCAATGGCACTAGTGCCTTAGTGTCTAAAATTGGAAATATGAAACTGAATGACAAGGTCACCTATATGATGTATTCTTTGTCCCTGACTATTGTATAAATCTTATATCTGTGTACAAGTTGGCTAACGATAGTAAACTTAGTGTTTTGTTTGATGAGCGTGCTTGATATATTCAGGATTCTCACACAAGGAATTGCCTGGTGACTGTTAACATACTTGATGGTTTGTATTTCTATGGGTGCTCGTTTGTTTGTGAAAAGGTATGTTTTAACAGTGTCACTCAGTTTAACCTGTGGCATTCTAGGCTAGGTCACCCTTCAGTGCAAGTCTTAAAAATTTTAAAACAAAAACTAAACTTACATCAGATCTCTGAAACTGAAGTGTGTGAAGTTTGTCACTTGGCTAAACAGCACAGGCAACCTTTCCTGTTGTGTGATCACAAAACCACTCAGTTGGGTCAACTTGTTCATTTAGATGTTTAGGGCCCATATCGGGTTACTAGTAGAGAAGGATACCGGTATTTTTTAACAATTGTTGATGATTACTCTCGGGCTGTATGGGTTTTTCTATTGAAACATAAAGATGAAGTTTTTGAAATATTTTTTCAATCTTTTGAAAAATCAATTTAATCAGTCTGTAAAGATTTTCAGAAGTGACAATGGCACTGAATTTGTTAACAATCAAATGACTAGTTTCACAAATGAGCATGGAATTATTCACCAAACTACATGTGCCTATACACCTCAACAAAATGGAATAGTTGAAAGAAAACATCGACATTTGCTAAATGTGGCTAGGTCTCTTTTGTTTTAAGGGGGTCTTCCCCTTTATCTTTGGAGTGAGTGTGTTCTGACAGCTGCCTATTTGATCAACAGGACCTATCTTCTGTGTTGCTTGGAAAAATCCCTTATGAATTAATTCATAATTTTGAGCCTTCTTTGTCCACCTTCGTGCTTTTGGTTGTCTATGTTTTTGTACTCATTTAAACAATACTGATAAGTTTGGTAAACATGCCTTAAAATGTGTTTTTGTGGGATATTCTTCAAATAAAAAAGGGTATAAATTGTGGGATTTGGAACATAAACAGTTTGTTATCTCTTGAGATGTCAAATTTTATGAATCTATCTTCCCTTTTAAACAGAAAAACTCAAAACATGACTCAGTGTCTGAATCCCATGATTTCTTGAACTTCCAAAACTTTTTTGACCTTTATGAGAACATAGATGACCACTCTCCCAATGATGAAGTGAGACATGAGACAGGGTCCCCTCATGGGTCTCTATAGCCTGGTAGTAGCAGTATTGAAGCTATTGAAAGTGTAGCTGAGCAACAGCTGCCCAGTAGCTCTACAGATCCTCCTATTAGGGATCGTACTCTAAGGGAACATCTCAAGGTGAGAGTCTACGAGGTGGGTTCTTCCTTCTCGGTTTAATGATTATGTCTTAACTAACAATGTTAAGTATGGGATTGAAAAATATTTAAACTACTCACGTCTGTCTGATAACAATTGGTGTTTTATTTCGAATCTAAATAAAAACTCTGAGCCGAAGTCCTATAAAGAAGCTGCTCTAATTCCTAAGTGGGTTGAGGCTATGAATCTAGAAATTGAAGCCTTAAGTAGAAATAACACCTGGGAATTAGTGGATCTTCCTAAAGGACGGAAGCGTATAGGCCGTAAGTGGGTCTATAAGATTAAGTATAAGGCTTCGGGGGAAATAGAAAGATACAAAGCTAGGCTGGTTGCTAAGGGATTTTCTCAAAAAGAAGGGGTAGACTTTGATGAAACATTTTCTCCAGTTGTGAAAATGGTAACTGTGAGATGTGTTCTTAGTCTTGCGGTAAATCAAAATTGGTTTATTTTTCAACTTGATATTAATAATGCTTTCCTGTATGGAGAGTTACATGAGAAGGTGTATATGACACCTCCTGAGGGATATTTTCCAAAAAATGAAACTAAAGTTTGCAAGCTGCTTAAGTCCTTACATGGCTTAAAATAAGCCCCTCGTATGTGGAATAAGAAACTTGTTAGTGTGCTGTCTGAGTTTGAGTTTGTTCAAAGTTGCTGTGATCATTCTTTGTTTATATTGAATCGTGGGTCTGTGTTTCTGATTTTACTAGTTTATATGGATGATATATTACTAACTGGTAATTGTTTATCTGAGATTAGTAAAGTCAAACTAATGCTTCATGATAAGTTTATGATTAAGGATTTAGGTCTGTTAAAGTATTTTCTTGGTATTGAGGTGATGCAATGTGATGGTGGCATCTGTCTTACTCAACGAAAATACTATTTAGAACTTCCCTCTGAGTTTGGAATGACTGGCTGTAAGCCGGTTTCAACTCCTATTGAGCAGCATCATGTTTTGACTCGAGAATGTTGTGATCATTCTGATCCCCTGTTTAATATTACTGGATATCAATAACTGGTTGGCAAGCTCATTTATTTGTCTCATACACGCCTTGATATCGCTTATGTTATTCATTATCTTAGTCAGTTTATGCATAAGCCTTTAGAGGGGCATTTGAGAATTGCTCTTCACCTCTTAAGGTATCTTAAAGGCACCCCTGGTAGAGGTATTCTATTTTCAAAAGGCTCAAAATTTGAGCTGGCTGTTTATGCAGATAGTGATTGGGAAAGTGTCTTGAAACTCGAAGGTCGGTTACTGGTTTTTGTATCTTTCTTGGAAGTTGTCTTGTTTCCTGGAAAAGTAAGAAACAAAGTACTATCTCAAGATCTTCAACTGAGGCTGAATATAGGTCTATGTGTGCTGGTGTGTGTGAGGCTATTTGGATTCAAAATCTTCTTACTGAGTTGGGAGTGGTTGTATCTCTCCCTATTCCTGTTCATTGTGATAATTCCGCTGCTATTTCTATATCTGCAAATCCTGTGTTTCATGAAAGAACCAAACACTTTGAGATGGATCTTTTCTTCTTAAGGGAGAAAATTACATCTGGTGTTATCAAAACCGTATCGGTTAAGATCTTGTGTTTCATGAAAGAACCAAACACTTTGAGATGGATCTTTTCTTCTTAAGGGAGAAAATTATATCTAGTGTTATCAAAACCGTATCGGTTAAGCCGGGTGTTCAGCTCGCTAATATTTTTACAAAAGGATTGCTTGTCAAGTCTCATAGTTTCTTATGTGATCAACTTTGCCTCTTCAGCCCATTTACATGATAGAGCTGAGGAGGGGTGTTAAAAGGGGGTTCATCTCATCTCTATCATTTTATTCCTTTATTATTATTATTGGTTATAAGTTGTGTTAATGTCAGTTGTGTTTATTTGTGAGGGTTGTTGTTGGGCTTCGGATGCGTTGATCTTGGTTGCATGTTGGGCTGCTTGCTTGTTGCCGGTGGGCTTTTGCGCGGATGGGCTTGGCAGATCCTTTGCTTGTTGCAGTGTGCAGATAAGGTGTAACACGAAATTACACATCTTGTCTCAACTGTACTTATGATCCTCTAGTTAGATGCACTATCTTCTTCGCCATTCACCGCTGGAACAATATCATTACTGCGTGATTCTTTTCCAATTAAAATTTAGCTTCATTATAATTGCTTGAGTATTTTACTAAATGTGAATGTAATAAAAAGGTACAGAACTCGATGCTAGCAAAATTTTAGTTAATGCAACATAATTTAGGTGAAGAAGACAAGGAAACTTGGTTAAACACACCTGTGTAAAATCAAAACTAAGCTCATACCTCACTATTGCATTCAGGATAGGCACTTTAAAAGGTACAAGCCTAACAAAACCATAAATGTATATCTAATTTTAGACTAATGTTGTGCAAATTTAAGCTTTAAGAGAACGTGGGTCTAGCTAAACTTGCAAGTAAGAAGCTCCTTAAATTAGATCCTTGTATTAGCGGGAATTATATTTTGTCTTCACATATTTATGCTGGTGTAGAGAGATGGGATGATGGTATGAGAATGATAAAAATACTAAAAGAAGGTGATATGTTAAAACCAATTGGCTGGAGTTATATGCAACCATACAATTGAATAACAAAAGCTTAAACCATAAATGCCTTAGGTTTCTACATTTGAAACCTTGAATGATGTAGTCTTCCACAAGATATCTGCAATTGGTATGCAAACTAATGAATAAACCCTTTCACCTATAGTTCCATAAAGAATCTTGAGGTAGTCTTATGATTAAAAGGGTAATGATTTGTGACATGACGATATGGTTTCCACCAAAAGCATTACTTGTACATAATTTGTGAACAAAGGCTCATTATTTGACAAAAAAGAAACACTTAATGTAAAAGAAGGAAGATATGCGAAAAGCAGTGACCCATATATTTTTGCTTTGATCATGCTCTTCTTTTGCAACAATCCATTGATGAATATAATTTATATTATATGAAAGCCAAAGTTGCAATAATGTGCGATATGTGGTTTTAACGCAAATTAGAAACAATTTATACTATTACTATGAGCATAACTTGATGTATTCAGTTTTGATCTCTTTTTAGATTTACATTTGAATAGGAACAACAGTGATGGTAAGAAGGTTAATTTCTTCTTTTCAGACAAGTGTCATTGCATCTGATTGTTCAAGTTTGTCTATCGTTCACTATGTTTTGCGATAAGCATTATGTAAAAACTAATAGAGGTGGGATATGAGCATTATGTAAAAACTAATGAAGCCTACAAGCATAAACACACAAAAATTAATCGGAGAGAAAACCAATTAAGAGCAAAACATGAAAGACCAAATAAAAATCTTCCCATGATAGAACTGAGGACTACAAAAATGGTACCTGAGAAAGAAGAAATGTTGTAACTGTGTATTGAATCAACCCAATCTATGCAGCCCTATTTAACAATGATGAAATTTAGAAAGACTAAACCCAAATGAAAAAGAGGAATGACAAATGAGACGAGATAAGGGGAGGAGAATTCATATTCCTATCTGAGAAAATAGAGACCCTATCGCATCTGGGCAGTCCTGAATCACACTTGCGAGCATAAATAAAGGTGGGGAATCTGTAAACGAAGCCAGCCATTGAATGGCGCCTTCAATTTGTTGCTTCAGTTGCACATAGGAGCCTTCAATTTGCTACTTCAGTTTCACAACCCTTCAATTTGTAATAGATTAGATCCACAAGCCTTTAATTCGCTCCTTCAATTTGCAAGGGGAGTGGTCGGGGAAGGTAATGGAAGAGGGGTGAAGGCGAACCGTCAATGTCTTGAATTGATGCGATGGGAGTTACCTGCGAGCGTTTGATTGTTCCAGAGGAGTGGCCGGTGAGGGAAGAAGACTAAGAGGCGCGTCTTACAGGCATAGTGAATTTATTAATCTACTCATCCAATATGTATTATATAGTAGCAGAGATTATATATGTATATATATATATGTGTACACTATTGACTTACATAAATGTAAGTTAAGGCTGCTGATATTTAATTATTTTACATATTTTATTATTCATGTCTAATATACACATATGTAAAACTGCTCAAATATCACCGGACATAATTTACATTTATAAAAACCTATGTTTCTTTGGTTCTGAAAATAAAAAATGATTCTGTATTGATCTTGATCATATATACACACACACACATATATATATACATATATATATATGCACACACACATATATATACACATAACTTGTATTAAGTTCTTCATGTTGTGACGCGTTAAACCATACATATAACCTTAAATATTAACATTAATATATGTGCATAAGTTTTTGAAGAATTCAAAATATACACTGTTGGATTTTTTCATATCTTTTTGAAAATAATTTTGCATAGAAAGCTTTATTTTGACATGTCTTTAAACTTTAAAACATATCCCATTAATATCTATGTGCATGAAGATGAAACTATTATGAAAAAGCAAATGGTGTAATGTTTTATACATCATTATTGTTTGAAGTATTCTAAACACCCTAGTTTAGAACTTTGCAACATTTATAGAAAAGTGGTTGCTACTAGTTACTGAAGATGACCAAGAACTCAAGCGTGTTCTTATCAAGGATAATCCACACCAAGCAATCTTCCATCCAAAATGTTAGTCTTTAACATGTCAAGAACACTTTAATAAACCTAGTTCATAAGTGTATAAAAAAAGCCTTTTAACTTGAAATCAAAACTCTAAAAGAACTAAAATTAAATTATACAAGAGCACTTAGTGATTTAATCATGTCCTTAAGTTTATCATCAATATGGTTCTTTCATTTTTCCCACTAAAACCATCAAGTTTTCAACCTTTGAAGGCCAAGAAAATCAATAGTTTTACCATCTCTTATTTAAGATAGAAACCAATTTCACAAAGACTAGACTGAGTCCATTTTTCATCTTTGTTCTCATTTTGGTTTAGTAGAAAAACAACCCACACCAAGGCGAGTTTTTGTCATTATAAGAGGCCTAGAAATGAAAGGTTCTTTAACAAATTTGGGATTCACCTTGACAAAGGATTTATCGTTTCGTATTATAGTGATCTTGTACAACACTTTAATGCTCGTATAAATTTGGAGTATTGTGGTTGGAGTATGCTCATTAAACATTTGTTTAAATACACCTCTAATAGGGCTGATAGGATTCAGTTTATAGTAACAAATTGTTTAGAGACGTTTGCTAATACTTCTGCGGTTTGTAGTAACATTCTTGACAAATAACTTCGTTGATGGTCTATTTATTTGCCCGCATGAGGTCGCATGGAGAATTATTAGATTCTCGATTCATAATAGGAATCTAGCAGTCCAAGCGCTTGGTGTTCATTTTGAAGCCATGCAGAATGTTACCTCTAAAAGTTTGTAAAGAGTAACTAATATATGGAATAATCTAGAAGTTAGGAAGACCCCTTTAACTTAATGGTTGAAAAACAATTACCATGAATCTCTCATTGCTACTAGCTGGGAATATATTAGTTTGGATCTGTGATATATTGATTATTTCACTAGATATCGATGGGATACATTAGGCAAATTTTAGATGCGAGTGGAACTTCAAATACATCTAATAGTGTGTTGTATGAGATAGAGATCCTTTTAAACTCCAATTTAAATAGTCATTTATTGTCGGAGTTCAGTTTGCCCATGGGTCTTTAATGTTAGGTTTTGAGAAATCACCTATTGTTAGAGGATACAAGTTATGAAAGGAAAACACTAGCCATAGATCACCAAGTTCTATACAATGCTCTACACACAACAATTCTTTGGGTATAATACAGTTATGAAGTATTTTAGAACAAACATGTAACTTTGTTGTTTTATTTATAGGCATGGTGGGACTCGTAAAACATATATGGGAAAGACGCTCATTTACGCACTTGGGTCTTTCAAAAAAATATTTTTAGTTGTGGCTACATCATGAATCGCTTCTCTATTGTTTCCAGCTTGGAGAACAACACACTTCAGGTTCAAAATACCATTAAAGGTCACGGAGGAATCTATATGCTACATAAAAAAATACACAGTTATCACACCTTCTCCAAGAAATCACTCTAATCATATGGGATGAGCCGCCTATGAATGATCGTAGATGTTTTGAGTCTCTAGACAAGTGTCTTATAGATATCACGTACCAACAATAAGTCTAGACCATTGTCACATGAATTACAGTCCGTTTTGGTAAGCGAAATGAAAACAAGTACGCGATTCATTCATTTCCAAAATTCGATACGAGGGGATAAGTTCATTTGGAATGCCAATTAGGTACATCGTACAATGTACATTGTATCCTATATAAAATAGCTTAAAATAGAATTTTTCAAAAAAAAAAAATTAAAATGACACATTTCAAAATCATATCAAAAGCATTTCATAGTCATAATAAAAATAAATTAAAAAAGACTAATTTGCGTGCTCGCTTAAAGTTTAAATGATTTCTCTTTACATTGTGTATATAGAAGTAAGTCTTCTAGTATTGCTTGTCGATGGGTTGCTGATAGGTTATAAAATAACCTTCTTTACAACTTTAGCCAACTCTGAAGTTTCTGATCCATAAGTGGACCACCATTCAATCACGTCCATGATGACCGCATCCACTAGAGCGTCTTCCATTGAATAGAATTCCTTCTTCATATGGAATGTTACGAATTGCCCTTGAAACATTCATTCTTCTTCCATATCTTTAGATATTCTTTTAAAAGCTTCGATAACCCTAACAACAAATTCTTTATTATGATTTGGTGCTTTCCTAGGAATTCCACCTGGTGCTAACATAGGACGATGCTTTGTGTCATAGATTCCTAGTGACAAAACGAAGCATAAAATAGAGTAAAGGTATCGTCATGTTCTCCCACCTAGCGAGCACGGTGGATTCCACTTAAGACCAATAAGATGCATACTTACTTTGCAACATAATGTCTTTAATTTTATCCAACATATTATCCATCTTTTCATATATTTCTTCCATATTTAAACCTTCACCATCATTAAACTTGAACATCAAAAAAATAGGTTTAGTAATATACAAAATATTTTCAACATCCTCCCAAAACTCTTCACTTCTAACCGTTAAATCGATGATTCTTGTGTTTTCGTCACCTTGTTTGATTTGATCACTACAAAAATTTAGGGAAATAGTTGAGCTAGTGATTTCTACAATCCCTTAGCCTTTTCGATAGAATATAATGAGATGCAATCTTGTTTTTGCCACTTTCAGTAACTCAAGCTTTAAATTATCTCTAAATATTGACAACACTTGAGTACATTAAGAAAACACTTCTCAATCACTTTTGTTCATCAACCAATAAATTTCTTTTCCAAAAGATATTTAAAAACCAAATTTAAGGTGTGAACGCAACTAGGAGACCAGAAAATGTGTTTGTGTACCTTTTCGATCTCCTTTCCGGCTGCATTTCGTGACTACTTATAGGACATTGCTTGGTCCTATGGTTTCAATAGCACCAAGCAAGTAGTTAGCTATTTCTAATCCTATTTTTCCTTCGACGTGCTATGAGCAGAAGCTTCTTGCATGGATTATGTTCTTAGTGAATTTGTTGTCTTCAATTTCATTGCCACTTACAACAATCTGCTCTCCAAAATGCTGAGTTTTTTGTCTCAAGCTCACCCTCTCATACCAAAAGCCGTGGCTAATAGCAACTGCTTTGTTTGTAATTGATTAAAAATTTTATGTATAGTAGAGGTTATATGAAAATGTTTTCAAAATTAGAATTATAACAAGAAAGTTTTAAATTAACATGTTTTCAATGCGTTTGTTTTGAAACGAAATTTTTATTCAGCTAATAATAAGAAAGATTTTAATCAAATATTATTTTAAAATATCATTTTATAATTAATAAAATTTTATTATATTTAATATTTTGTTTGTTGAACTTGTGTAATATACGAGTTTACATTCTATAAAAAGGCCAACTGATATCCTAATCACCTCAATGTTAAACCCTAAACATACAACTTCTGTAAAATCTGTAAATAAGTACCGCCTACGCAACTATAATGGCAATCACTTTTGTACCCACAAAAACACATGAATCAATCTTGTTAATTTTATATAATAGACTAGGTTAGATACCCGTATAATATACGGGTTGAAAATATAAAAATAATATAATTCATAAATGTATAAATATTTTGTATGATTAAATTACGTATTACATAAAACAATAAAAACTTCTTTTGATAATATAACATACAATTGACCCGTGTAAAATAAAAAAACCAATTGTCTTAAATTGACATTAACCCAAAATATATAAATATATCAATAAATATTTTTTTAAAACTTTTTTCTACTAAATCTTAATTGACTATAAAAGTATGTACAATTCAAAATAACATATAATTATACAATTTAGTTGATAATATAAAAAATTTAAATTAAAAATAAAATCAATTATTAATTTAGTTTCTTAAAATAAAAAATTTAATTAAAATAATATATAATAGTTTAGGCGGGAAATTTTTTTTGAAAAGTAACATGAGAGCGCCATGTGGCATCCTAATTACTCTTTTATTATATACTATAGATTTTGATTTAGTTTACTATAAAGTTCAATCTTAACAAATTTTAATATCTTATACTTTAATACCTTCAATTTTTCCCTTGAAGGTTTTTAACTGCAATGTGCCAGTCACCAAAATTAGTGCAAGATATTCCTTATTTCGCTAGGATATATCTTGATTATAAACCACCATTTATCCTTGTTCTAAAACTATATCTCGTGGTTATTTTATTTCATAAAAATATATTTTGTTTTTAGCATTATATGTCCTGACTCCACAAGGACATACCATCCTTATTCTCCGGTCATGCATCAGCTTTCACAGTATTACATTATTACTAGAGGTATACAAATCGGTTTTTTTTTTTTTTTTTTTTTTTTTTTTTTTTCGAATTGGTTCGGTTTCAAACCGGTTCTTTATCAAGAATCCTTAAGCCACTCCAAAATGTTTAAACCGGTTTGTAAACCGTTTTTTCTTAAATTGGTTTTTATCCTAGTTTAACCGTTTTTTTAAATACAAACCAGTTTTGGGTGTCGGGTTATCAAACCGGTATACAAACCGCCGGTTAGGGTCGGTTTGGAATCGGTTTCGAGCCAAACCATTTTTGGGCCAAACCGGTTTGGAAAACTAAACCGGTTTTTTTGCCCACCTCTAAGTCTATAACTATTACATGTATAAGAATAATGAGTCATTTATCCACTCAATGAATTATATTACAAAATACCAAGAAACAAATATAAAGAAGTTATAGAAGAACATTAATAAACCATAATTAATATAGGAATATGAACAGATAATAACTCATTGTTTATGTAGTAAATTAATATCTCCCCGCAAACGAGACAGTGGGGGTTCAAGACAAAGCAGACCTCGAAAAAACTCAAACTGAGGTTTAGGAAGACTTTTTGTAAATATATCCGCCACCTGGTGCTTGGTAGGAATGAAGCAAGTGTGAAGCTTCCCTGAGGAAACAAGTTCACGTATAAAATGATAATCCAGCTCAATGCGCTTAACTTGTTTGTGAGAGATAGGATTTTGAGTGAGAAACAAAGAACTCTGGTTGTCACATAGAATGGTTGGCCTATCTGGAGGTAAAGCATGTAATTCCCGTAGAAGGTGTGTGATCCAAATGATTTCCGCCGCTGTATTTGCCATTGCACGATATTCAGATTCACAACTGGATTGGGATACCATAGGTTGCTTCTTGGCACTCCATGAAACAAGATTACCACCAAAAAATATAAAGTAGCCATATGCGGAGCATCGAGTCTCAATGCACCTTGCCCAGTCAGCATCAGAATAACTAATAAGTGAAGGCTTTGAAGGTTTAGAAATGTGAGACCGAAAGCTAACGTTCCTTTAAGATAGCGAAGAATACGTTTGACTTCTTGAAAATGATCAACCGTGGGAGCATGAAGAAATTGGCTCACTTGGTTGACAACATAGGAAATATCAGGTTGTGTAATAGTCAAATATTGTAATGCCCCCACAATGGAACGGTAGTGAGTTGGATCCGAGTACGGCTCACCCGTGGTAATAAACGATACGTGCGTTGAAAGTGGCATGGAAGCCGGTTTTGCATCCATCATTTTTGCATGATCCAAAATGTCTCGTGCGTATTTGGATTGGTTTAAAAACAAACCATTATTAGTGTATGTAACTTCAAGCCCAAGAATGACGTGAGAATGGAATCGTGATTTCCACTGAGTATCAAGTCATCCACATAAACCAATAAATACATAATGCATGAATCCCTCTTAAAAATAAAAAGTGGCGGGTCAGCACGACTACAAAAAAACCCGTTATCCACAACGTACTCAACCGATGAGACCATGCACACGGTGCTTGTTTGAGACCAAATAAAGCTTTATTTAATTTGCACACATGATTAGGAAATTTATGATTGATAAATCCCGGTGGTTGTTCCATAAACACGTTCTCATTAAGATGTACATGCAAGAAAGCGTTATTGACATCAAGTTGATGCAAGTTCCAACCATGAAGAATAGCCAAGGAGAGTATAATTCGAACAGTTGAAGCTTTAACAACCAGACTAAGTGTGTGAGAGTAATCAATACATGGTGTTTGGCTAAACCCTTGAGCGACAAGACATGCCTTATGACGCTCAATAGTGCCATCTGAACGAAATTTGGTCCTAAACAACCATTTGGACCCAACAATAGTATGAGTGGTGGGGCGAGGGACAAGGGTCCACGTGTTGTTCTTATGTAAAGCTTCAAGTTCTTTATGCATGGCCATGACCCATTTAGGATCCTTAAGAGTAGTTTTGTAACCCTTAGGATCTGTTGATGCATAAAAAGCAGCATGCAATGCATGATGAGTGACATGTGACAAGTCGGCTCGATGTCGAGGTTTAAATATTACGGTTTTAGCACGGGTGACCATAGGATGTGTTGGGGGTGGGGGCGGTGGGGGTGGCATTGGAATAGAGTTAATATGTGGTGAAGAGGTGATGGTGGTGGATAAGTCCGTAACAGGTGATGTTTGAATGGTGGGAGACACGAGTGATGTAGGTTGTTGGTTATCATTATCAGTAGTAGGAGCAACATGGATATGGGTAGTATCCATGCAAAAGGGACAAGGGGGTTTGGGTGAAGTGGTCATAGGTGGGGACGGCTTACGAGTGTTAGGGGCTGTAGGAGTTATGTCAAAGGTTTTAGCTTGAAAGGTGATGATTGGGAGAAGGGAAATAGGAGTTTTAGAGTTAGTGTCAACAAAAGGAAATGTGTCTTCATCAAATCGAGCATGTCTCGTGATATACACACAAGAGGTGACCGATCAAGGCATCGAAACCCCTTGTATTTGGAGCTATAACCGATAAAAATGCAAGGTAAACTCCTTGGCTCAAGTTTGTGTTTGGAGTAATTACGTAGAACTGGGAACACACGACAACCAAAGGCTCAAAAAGAGTTGTAATCCGGTGGTTGAGAATATAAAAGTTCAAACGGTGACTTACCGTTTAAGATTTTGCTAGGTAAACGGTTAATAATATATACAACGGTTGAAAAGGCATCAACCCAATATGATGGTGGAACTTGAGCATTAAATAATGGCTAATCCGGTCTCGACAATGTGTCTTGACTTTAAAGACAGCTAGCCCCATTTTGTTGAGTGGTGTATGGGCATGATAAACAATGTAGAGTTCCATTTTCTTCAAATAGAGTTCGAGCTCTATGTCTGTTCCCCAGTCGCTTTGAAAAACTTTAATTTTTCTGAAATTGTGTTTGAGCAAATTTCATAAAAATTACCAAGGCATTATAAAACTCAGACTTAGTCCGTAGGGGATAAAGCCAACAAAACCGAGAATAGTCATCGATGAACACAACATAGTAACGATAATTATCAATCGACGTGACCAGTGAGGGTCCCCATAAGTCACAATGAATTAGGTCCAAGGGATGCATGGCACGTTTTGTATTATTATTAAAAGGCAAGCGTTGTGCTTTAGCAAATTGACATGGAGAACAAACATTCAGTTTGGGTAAAATAGAAGTCAAAGATAGATAACCAAGTTTTTGCAAAGTGACAATAGTATCAAAAGAGGCATGTCCGAAACAAGAGAGTCAAACTTCATATGATGCTTTCCGACAAGAGGTGGTTGCAACAAAAGCTTTATGACCAGTGTTCAAGACATAGAGTCCGTTCTCATGGCATACCCAGGCTAGGACTTGTTTTGTTTGTCGATCCTGTATACAAAAATAAAGGTAAGAGAATAAAACATCCACACCATTATCTCTTGTAAGTTTGCTAACGGACAAGAGATTTTTTGTTAGGTGAGGGACTACCAAAACGTCACGTAAATGAATAGAATCAAACATTGTACTATGACCTTTATGAGAGACAAGAAGGGTATTACCATTACCAAAAGTGATAGTTTCATTACCAGTCGGGGATGTGATATGAGAGATGGATTCAGAGGAAGCCGTCATATGATCTGTGGCACCCGAATCAACATACCAATCAGGTCCGGCAGAAGTTACATGACATTGAGCATGAAAAGCATGAGACAACTGATCATTGGTGGGAATAGACTTAGTCGCATAAGAAGCAAGGTTAGGACATGAATTGGCATAGTGACCATCATTACGACATAATTAACAATGCGGTGGTCGTCGACCACGACCCCGACTCCGACCCCGACCACTTTGACTACCAGAAGCACCACTACGAAAAAACCGACCTCTCATCCCCGATTAGATGAAACAGACCCAGAGGAATGGGCATTAAAGGCAACAGTAGGAGTTGCGTTTCCGTGGATTGAGCTGAGAAATAGTTCATGGCTCTCCGCTTGGACAACAAGATCACGGAATGCAGGAGGTGGGTTGGTGGCACGTATAGCAGTTGAAAAATTTTCAAAGGAAGCACCGAGGCCACATAAAAACCAGTGTAATTTGTTGGGCTCATCAACCGGATGCCCGACTGCTGCCAACTGGTCACATATGTGTTTGAATTTACAGTTGAAATCTGCAACATTGGAGGTACCCTTGACAGTGTGCCGAAGTTGATCGCGAAGATTTTGCACACGTTCAATGGATGTGTTACTGTAAGCGTTTTCAAGGGCAAGCCAAATATGTCGGGCGGAGGAGAGCCCGAAGATTTCGGCGACAACATCTTCAGAAAGAGAACCATGGAGGATGAGAATGACCTTTTGATCATCAGCAAGCCACGATGCATAAAGAGGGTTCGGAACAGATTTGTCAGCTTGAGTGATCTCCATTGCCGGGGGAACCAAAGACCCATCTACATGTGGTAACAACTTCTGGAATGAAAGCAAAGTGAGCATCTGATTTTTCCATAATAAATAATTTGAGGGTGTTAATTTAATGGTGAGCATGTGGAATATGGTATTTAGATTTAGGATGCCATCTGGGTTTGTTGATGAAGAGGTAGCCGTAGGAGATGTGAGAAAGATTGGGGAGCAGCGGGGTAAAGATTGAAGGAGGAAGATGGGATAAAGTCAGAAGGATGGAAGAGGGATCGATGTGGCGTATGATACCATATAAGAATAAGGGATTTTTATATATTTCCCCTCACTAAAACCATAAATTACATATTTCTTCAAGCTAAAAAATTAATTACATATTTCCCCTTCCTAAACCATATATATTACATATTTATCCATTTCATTAAACTTTATATATTAAATAACTATTTTACCTTGTTTTTACTAAGAGATTTTTATATATTAATGATTTATTATTAAAATTGTTTAAAACTTTTAATAATTATGTTTTGTATTTGAAGATATAACTTTTATTATCGGTTGTTATTGTTTTGAAATAAATTTTTAATCGAGATGAAATTTTGTTGTTTTTATTTACATAGAAGACTCGAACTTAAGAAACTATGTAATTTATAGTCGTTGGAAGTGAAATGCGTAAAATTAATTTAGTGTAAATACAAGTAATATAATCATTCAATAAATAATTTTAATAAAATGGGTAAATATGTAATATTTATGTTTTAGGAAGGAGAAATATGAAATTAATTTTTTGATTTGAGTAAATATGTAATTAATGATTTTAGGAATGATAAATATAAATGCCCCTAAGAATAATGAGTCATTTATCCACTCAATGAATTATATTACAAAATACCAAGAAACAAATATAAAAAAGTTATAGAAGAACATGAATGGACAATAATTAATATAGAAATATGAACAGATAATAACTCATTGTTTATGTAGTAAATTAATAACATGTTTTATGATATAGAAACCAACTACAAAGTTAACAAACTTAAACTTTGCACCGTATGCATATGAATGTCATACACCTATGTCTCACAAAATAACTTATTAATACTATGACACAAGTTATGATCCTTTCACCGAAATAGATCTCCTATAAAGTCAAATAAATTCACATATAAACCAAATTATTCCACTAGCTAACACAATACACCAACTTTGCTCCCAACCAGACTTCATGTTCTAGTTTATAACTATTGACAAGCATTAGGTTGTGTTAAATCTTTTGAAATGAAACATATAATTGCATATTCCTAAAATAGAAATAATTAATAAAAAAAAGGTTAAGCAGCCATGTCAAGTTCCAAACACTCGATCACACCATCAAAATGCCAAACCATCAAAACAAAACTGTATAAATCTCATACGGGTCGAGTTAACCACTTATTTTGGTTTGGACCGTTTCATATGGTTTATAAAAATCATTACTATCAAGTTCCAACCCCGATTGCCATCTCCAGAACATACATGTTTGAAAGAAAAAAAAAAAAAAAAAAAAAAAAGAGCGAATATATTTTTACACAACTGCAAGGAGGGATGAATAATTTATATGTACAATGACACCCTCCTTGTGAACTAAATAGCTGGCAAGTAGATTCACAATGTTCTAGTTTAGGAGCTCATGCTCATTTACGTCTTTACAAACTAGTGTGACAACATATTTTGGAGGCGCAACTAACTACGACAATGAGTCAAGTTCATGTAGTCGCCCAAAAGAATCATTTTAAACTTTCACTGTACTAATTGGTCTTCTTCTCTTGCTCTTGTTTTGACGGGCGTACAAGATATGAAAACGTCCATGCCGCCAAGAGAGTTGCTTCCACAGGTGCAAGCCAATACACTAGTAAATGCTCCTTGGTTATATGGTCGCCACGAGCATATGCCCATCCCATTACCTAAAACAAACCATGTTTGAGTATCAGTCAAACATCAAACTAAACCTTGCGATGAACTATTACGACAACAATAGAGATTGAATGCTGAGTTTAACAGAAAACATCCGAAAATGAAAAGGAAAAAAAGGTTGGTTTTTTATGCATTTAAAACATGATGTAGAGGTGTCAATTTCAACTCCTTAACTAATAAATGAGCCCATTTTGCTAGTTTTTTTTTTTTTTTTCTAAAACAGGATAAAAAAGTAGCTAAAAGGGTAATGGGTCAAACGGGTTGGAACACACGCAAACACCAGTTCTAGGTGCGGTATCGCACTCAACCCAGCCTGCTTGACCCATAATAAAAAATTGACTTGTTTCAACACAAACCTGTTATACCCGTTTCCCTATCTGCCCATCTTGCTACCTCTAACGGATTGCAAGGAAAAAATTGTGTAAAACGGGTAGGAACTCACTAACCACAATTCTTAATTGTGTAGACCCTCCTAAATTGTTTTCTTTAAAGATTAGCAAACTCATGAAACCTGAAACGGAAGCCGCGGGGCAAGAAAAATGAAGACGCAAGGAAAGCCTAAGCAACAAAGTCTGAGGCCACAAGCTTCGGTCATTAAAAGAAGTAGACACAACCACACAAAAAAAGTATCTTTGTGGGTCAAAGCAACTCAATCCCACCTCTTGACCCATAATAAACATTGACCCAATTCAACCACAAACTGTATTGACCCCTTACCCTAGCAGCCCATCTTGCTACCTCTGGCGGATATCACAGGGAAAAAAATCAAGTGTTAAAATTCTAAGTTGATTCTTGTTCATATTATGGTGCATCGATGGGAGTACCCATTTGCATATGCATTGACGAAATTCTGTTTGTTCATTCATGCAAGTATAAAATAACAATAAACAATTCAGAAACTAAGGCGTGAGTAACAGTGACAGGTGTACTTACAGAGGCGGGATTCATACATCCACCGGTTAAATCTGCTCCAAGTATGTGAAGAGCGAGTTTCGAGACACTACTGATCCAAGTTTTCCTGAAAAAACTTCCAGGTATCTTTGCAGAAAGAACATGTGAAATCAGGACAATTGTGAATGTCAACAATCCTTCAGTCAACGCACCTCGATGGAGACTAACAGTCAGTTGGGGCCCACGGCCTATTCCTGGAAAGGTATATAGGATAAGCTGGACCCCAAGTATTGATCCAAAGACCTAAAACTCACAAGGAAATAACATATAAGATCTTATACCATGAACCAAGCTAGCTTTTATATCATGATAAACACGTATTTTAAAGAAAGTTGCATATCTTGTTAATTAGCAAAACCATATATAAATCTGTAAAGAAAAACAGTCAGATTTCTTAATAATTTGCTATTTTGCTGTGTTATAAAAAGATGTCACACTCAGAATCTGTCATAAAAAAGTCCTCACATAATCACATTAAAAAGAATTCTTCAACAAAAGCACATGTGTTTCAGAATATTGGTTGTAAGAAAACAATCTGCTTAAAACTTTTTATCATAAAAATGCAGCAAAATTTACAAAATCTTGCCAGTGGTTGTCAAATTCGAAACATAAACATCAAATAGGTAAAACTGAGAACAGCTAGAGAAGGGTAGCATGTTTAAGATCAAGAAACGCTAGAGACAGCAGAGATGTGGACCTAATATTATACAATAAATCGTGAGGTAACTATAAACGACTTCTTTTTGTCCCAATAACTACACAACAGGGAAGGATTAAGATCCTACAGATCAGATGAGCTTATAAGGATGGTACCATGGTAGAACTTTTACTTTTGTCACCAATTAAGTGTGCAATACCTTGTTGTAGTGATAGTCTGATACTCTGATCGACTCTCAGCATCATAGTTCTACGGTCGTTATGATGGCATTAACACTAGTTCACATCTATGATCTATCTATCCCTCTTTAGCCTTCAATAAGCAAACAGAATCGATCCGCCACCAATATTACACAGATGATGAATGATCCAAATCCTTCTAATAATCACAAAATGGCACAAAAAATTGGTCCTTTTTTTCTATTTCTAGTAAGCAGGATTCCAAAAATTGGTTCTTGGTTGATGTATATTGGTCCTAAGATGATTTACATATTACACCAAGTATGCAGATTAAAGTAATTTAAAGCAAACCCATGATGATTTTAGAATATTCACAACATATGGAAGATTACAAGAACAAAAATCAAATCAATTTATAAGAACTGAACAGATCAGAAACTCAAACAACTTAAAAACAACAAACTAATCAATTGATAATTTGGGGAAAAAAGTGATTTACCTGCAATGGAATTCTGAAACCAAGAGTGAAAAGGAACTTGGTGAGATTCCCAGAGATGGCAGATGATAATACAGTGAGGGGATTATAGGCACCACCATTGGTGATCTTAGCAAGATAAGCGAACAAGAACATGTTGAGAATCGAAAGGGTGTACCTCAAGAGTTCACCATCATAGCTGCTAAACCCTAAAACTTTGTGGACAAAAATCTTGATCAAGATGCTAGACCATACCCACATGAAGGAGATGACTACATCAGATAACAGCAGCTTCAAGATTCCACCCATTGTTGGAGTATGTATTGATTTCAAGAATTGATTTTTGGAGAGGAATGACAATCATCAACAAGAAGCTAATTGACCCCTTTGTCTGTTGATAGAAAATAATAAGAAGCTAATTGTGGTTGAGGAGAATCTTTTTTCTCTTTCCTATCTCTTTCTTTTGATTTCCTCTCTATTATTAGTTTGCCAACGAAATTGGATGGAAATGAAATGGAAATGATATGATTTGAAAGAAAGTATTTAAGAGCATCCACAATTTCATTACTTTATCATATAATTAAAATAAATTTCATTACTTTTTTTTTTAATTTTTAATTAAATAATATTTTTTCATATTTTTATCATTATATTTTTTTCTCATCCACTTACAATCATTTTAAAAAATATTAAAAAATTATGGGTTCTACTCTGTTTTCTTATATTTGAGAAAACACAGTACAATCCCCATAAATTTTCTAACTATTTCACTTACAATGACTCACAACCATCCTCAATAATATAAGACAATCACTCACATATATATAAAAAACGGATTGTAAATGCTCTAAGGTTACTCTTTGAATATTTAAAGTTTTGTATATTTGAATCTAGTGGTGTTTACGGTCCATTTTTGATTGTTTTTAAGTCAAGCCACAAGTCAAACCGTTACTAACGGTTTCTTATCATTAAAAAAACCAAACCGTTATTAATGGTTTGGTTTCACAGTTTTGATTTAAGGGGCCTTTATAAAAAAATACATAATATATAAAATAATGAAAAAAAAACATACATTAACCTATATTATATGTTAATAACTAAAGGCAATGAATAGTGTTTTAGCGAATCGCAACCGTCCATTTACACATTCATGGCTGTGAATTATTGTTTCTTCCGAGTATTGTACGTGTCCATCACCGCTTACACAGATCAGAGAAGTATGAGTAAGATAATATCATGTCTAGAGAGAGAAAGAAAGAGAAGATGATATCGAGAGATGAACAGACCGAACTATCCACGAAGCAAGGCTGGAGATTAGATGGCAGAGTCGGAGGTATCAACGAAGACTTTAACCACCATGAGAGGTTCACCCTTTTCTCTCATTGGTGAGTCATGTTCTTCTTCGTTTCTGCTCATAGTTTTATTTATTTTAACATTCAATAGGAAAGCCCACACAAATACCTAACAACCTAAGCACAATGGTCATTCAAGAGTTAAATCCACTTCGTTGCCTTCAATGGCGTTTGGTTTCAGTACATGCATGCATTTTTGCTTTGGGTAAGTCGCTATGGGTAAGTGTCTACTATTCCGCTTTGGTTATGTTTGTGTTTAATTGAACTGATTTAGTGTTCGTGCTGCCGATTTATGTTCCTTTTTGCTATCAACATGTTTCGTGTTTTGATTTTATTTTTGCTATGGCAGATTGCTTAGGTTGCAGCATGCTTGACTGCACTAAATCTTCACCGGAAAAAGAAAACATGAGTAATGGAAATGGAAGATTTAGAGTAACACAAGACGAAGCACCATCAATGGTACTTAGCACATGAAAACTACCTATATCGGTTCAAATTCTTAGGATGATGCAGGTAGCTTTTTAATAGTTTCTTAAAAGAATTTGGAGAAATTGCATGTAGGTGTCATCAGTATAGAGTTATTGGATGGACTAATGTATTTGAGAATATATTAGACTTTTAAAGTATAATGTGCTAATGAAAGATGAAAATTGCATGACCGGAGGTGTTTCGTGTTCTCGCTGATATCGCTCCATTTCAAGATCAAGCCAATTTAAGGAACTTTGTTTGTCCAGTACTATTTTCAGAGTTGCTTTGTTGCGATTCACATATTGATGTTTTATGTGATTCAATTTTGTATCTAACTGTGAAGCTAAAAACAATGATCATTTGTATTTGAACAAAAATTAAATCAAATTTGCCACATGTGCATCTACCAAACTTGGCATGCTATTAGACTTGTAACAACAATTATTTGATTATTCTGCAGGCTTCATTATTGCATATGATGTATGCTCCACTATGTAAGGTTTACATGTGACTCGTGTGACCCGTGAATGAACCCGATTAACCCAACATGTACAATGTGATTATCATTTACTGAGAAATCA
Organism: Flaveria robusta; assembly: GCA_025506415.1. Taxonomy (NCBI): domain Eukaryota; kingdom Viridiplantae; phylum Streptophyta; class Magnoliopsida; order Asterales; family Asteraceae; genus Flaveria; species Flaveria robusta. The sequence continues at coordinate 14,202,282 of CM046464.1, read as the reverse complement.
AATTCAGATACATAGATAATCAGCTGTAAGAGTGTAGGATACTCGATTGTTGGAGTTGGTGGTTGGAGTAGGATCATCAGCGGTAATAAAGGTACATCTCATTACTTAACTACTACTAGATGCTTTTAGTTATTGCTATTCTATAATAAATTGGTTGTCAAAAGTTCATTATAGTTTTCCACCCATTATGGGTCAAGAATTTGAATGGACGAGTCAGGATTTGAGTGGAAGAAATGATCTTGATGAGGTCTTGAATCTCAAGGGATTTATAAAATCAGAGAACAAGATTTTGTGGGTCAAATAAATCTGAGAGGAGTAATTGAGAATTAAAACTTCAATAGCTTTAGGTAAAGTTTTGACAAGATATGATATAGAAATTTTAGAATTTGTTGGGATCAATGTCAAATTGATAAGTTACAATTAAATGATAATTACTTAAAACACGTGTATTACATGTAAATTTTGTTCACATAAAAGTTGCATCATCTTATTGGTAATGAGCTTGGTTTAGACCATGACATGTAAACGACTCAAAAATATGCAGTCTTGGGTGTGCCACACACCCTTGGGCGCAATTTAAAGTTATGAAATTCTATTTTGCAACCGAAACTCACAAAGCACTTTGCAACTTAATATTGGAACACCATATCGCAAGCTAAATTTATCAAAGCAAAAAAGATCTATTATTTTTGTTATTTGAGTTTTGTTGGCTACTGTGTTTAATTTATTAATATATTTATTGTTTCCTTGCAATGTTTAGTTGATCGTATTTTACATATTTTTTCATTATTTTAGCAGCACAATTGACAGTGAGGCAAACATGAATTATGTGTTCGAGGGGCCCTTAGAAGAATATAGTCAGGTCTTTTGGGGTGATGTTGTGCTATAGATCAACAGTCAAAGCAAGTAAAAAGAGAGAAGAAGAGACTATAGTAGGCATCAAAGTTGTTATTCATTTGGTGAGTGATCTAAGCCCAAAATTTTTACAAACTATGAGATTTTCAAACAACAAGATAAAAGTTCTTAGTAGAATGGTACTTCAAGTTTATTCCTCAACAGAAGTAGGTAGCAAAATACTTAGAGGGCATTTGGTTGAAAGGAATGGAATGGAATTGAGAAACTAGTATAATTTTCAAGCAAAATTATGTTTAAGTGGGTAATGAAATGTAAAACTCAAGGGAATGTTTCACCTCAAATTCCCTTCGTTGTAGGATTTCAAATTCCCTCTCCAGGTGGAAGGATTTTGAAATCTCACAACCAAGGGAATTTGAGGTGAAACATTCCCTTGGGTTTACTTTTAATTGCTCACTCAAACACAATTTTAATTGAAAATTATACTAGTTTCTCAATTCCATTCCATTTCATTTCATTTCTTCCAACCAAACGCCCCCTTAAAGTATTTTCCATTTAGTAAGTTAATGCCACTGTACATCATACTCATTCACAGAGATTTAAGAATATTAGCTTAAAATCAATGAGGTTATGTATTTGGGTAGTGTTTTTATAGGTCGATGTGTCAAGCTGACCTAGGCATCTTCCTGTGTCTTGTCCATGTTTGCTAACAGTGTTGAAATCACAACTTATATACATTATTATTTTTTGTTTTATTAATTCTTAATACTCATTTCTTTTATGTGTAAACATTGAATATTGTTTCAATGGTGTGGTGAGAGAATTCTATTATTTTGATTCACTCATGAGGAGTACAAATGGGGATTAGTGAGGATAAAGTAGATTATTGGTTCATTTTCTTGACAAATATGTGCATTTTTATAGATAAAATTGGTATTTATCTCAATAATCAATGTGAAGTTCACGAAGGATTCTTGATATTTTTAATATGCAAAACTTTTGGTAGTTTACTAACTTCCAGGTTGCTGTAAATCCTTATAACCAAGCAAACCAGCTCAATGAATTCATTATTTTTTTTACTTGATTCTTACAATTTAGTTATTTGATTGCCGGTTTGAATGTAAAACAAAATACCCGCCGCAACGCGCTGGGTAGTTCAACTAGTTAATTTAATTTTTCAAAAAACATATGCATAACAAGGACTGTGTCGTTACGTTTTTACATCTACTATAAGTACGATAGCAGGATCTTTTCAGAACTGATATATACTGAGATAGTATCGTTACAGAGAGCAAAAGGTAATCTATAAAATCTAATAAAAGAATGTTTCTTTTGCCACTTGGCATTATCTTAAATCATATTTTTAATACTTGTCAGTCTTATAAACATCCTCACTTCATTTTCCCTCCAAAAGATTATTATACTAATTTAAACACTTAAACTAATTTCTCTCTATTAATAAAAATCAATTTCATTAATTGATACATTTCTCTTTCATTTAGATTTTTTAAAATCAAGCTATGTTTTAAAAATAAATTTTATTAAGGAAATTAAAAATCATATTTTTTTATTAAAATAGAAACAAAATATTTTAAATCGGTTCTTTTTTAAAAACATTATAAAAAATGTAAAATTTTTTAAAAGCAGTTTTATTACAACAACCAGAATAATTAGAAACCCGAGTTTTTAATAAACAAGATTTTTATAAAAAATAATTTAAAAAAAAATATCTTAAAACGAATGTTTAAAAATGAAACTATCTAGATACAATAGTTAAAAGAATAGTATAATTGTTTTATTTCTTGAACTATTACGTATATATAATTTTAATCATAATTTATATTAAAATATCCTACTGTAACTTTTCGTGTTTATTACCAACTATAATCCGTTTAATAAATAGTTTCTAACCTATATATTTATCTATATATCTATCTATCTATAACAAAAAAAAATCTAAAATAAGACTTGACATAATTGTAAGTTGTATCATACTAATTTTCTCATTTCTCTTTATGATTATTATTATTAATATTGAATACTAATAATATTACTCTTACCATTTTCAAATTAAAAATTATATAATTTAATAAATTAAAACCTTTTTTTTATTTAAAACACACTTTTTAAAAACAAAAGTTTTATAAAATACAAAATAAAACAATTTTTTTAAAATAAATTCATTATTCTTAAAATAAAATATTTAAAACCCATATTTTTTTATAAATTAAAAGTTTAAGAAAAATATATTATTGTTTATTTACTTAAAGTAGCTATTCATATGCAATTATAATCATATTTTATCTTTAAGCATGGTTTTATAATTTATAAATTTTTATTACTAATTATTTTAGTATTTTATTTATTCAACAAGTATAATACACGGGTACTAACCTAATACATTAATACATTAAATTGAACCATAAGGAGCTTGGACAAACATCAAGGTAGTAACTCGTTGTTGCCATTGAACAAGTAGAATAATTAGAAACAAACTAGCAGATCATATAACAAAACTTATTGAATTATGATGTCGCATATGGAAATCATGTAAAGTCAAAATATGTTCAATCTTACATTCCAGTCCGGGTTATACGGTTTGAAAATGTTAAAACCGTAAACCAAACCGTTCGTTACGGTTTTAACTATTTAAAACCGACTGATCGAATGTTAATAAAAAAACTGACCGTGAAACCAAACTGATGATCGGTTTGGTCGGTTTCATGGTCTTAAACCGAACCATAAACACCTCTACTTGAATCACTAATATTTCAAAACCTCCCTTTTCTCATGATTTTTCATTTTTATAACGTTTTAAGTCCAGATTGCTTCTTTCGGATGTTAACTTTTTTCTAAAATAACAAAAATACCCTTAGGGTCTCAAATGGTTAAAATAATACTCTTATTTTTTTCTTTTGTTACTGGTGTGAGTGTATATATAATAAACTTTTTTACTAAAATATGTTTGCTGATAATCGTTCTAGTGTGCAGTATTTAATTTAATAATCGTTTAGCAAATAATGGTTAAAATAACCATTCATATTTGTATAGTATTTATTTTAATAATTCATGAGTTTTATCATTATTATTAGATACTAGACGTTTTAAATATACAAATAAATAATCGTTTATGCAAATAATGGTTAAAATAATCATTCATATTCGTATAGTATTTATTTTAATAATTCATGATTTTTACCATTATTATTAGATTCAAACAAGACTTTTTATATATACAATAAATACATCAATTTTTAAAACATTTATTTTTTATAAATATTTTTTTTGTAAAATCATTCGTTTATTAAACTTATTTTTTAAACCGTTCCTTTTTTAATTGTTTGTTTTTTAATCATTTTTAAATCATTCATTTAAAAAATCTTTCTCTTTTTCAAATCGTTGGTTTTCTTAGATCATTTGTTACATTTATCGTTCGTTTTTTAAACTATTAGTTTTCTTAGGTCATATATTTTTTAATGTCGTTTTTGTTTTTTTTAATAGTTCGTTTTTTAGAAAAAGTTCAAACGATGTTTTTTTAAAAGTGTATAACTGTAAATTATATCTTTTCTTTCATTTTCTTTTAGCGCGATAACACATGAAATCTTTCTTTTATTTTTCTTTCATTCGAACTCTGAAACACAAGATATTATATCTTTTCATTTAACTTCGTTTATATTTTCTTCTAAACATATTTAATTTTATTTTCCTTTAGCGACTTTGTTCCCGATCTTCGTCATATCATACTTGTTCAACCATTAATCATTTCTTGTTTACAACAATGTTTTCCAATACAAATCTTGCACTCTTCATTTCTTTCGCTAGTTTCACAAACCAAGAAATTTGAGCTTCAAGAGCTTCACCAATGACATAATTGAACATGTTAAATTCTTAGTTTAACATATCCTTCTTGCTCTCACACATATATTTAATTTCCATAATCTGTGATTCTGCCGTCGCCCCCCCCCCCCCCCCCCCCCCCCCCCCCCCCCAAAAAAAAACCTCTTGTTCTATCCATTTTCTTGTGTATCCCTATAACCGATCATCTTTGTGGACCGTTTCAATTGTTGTAGCCCAATAAAAATCCACCTCTTTTATTTTTGTTAGTTGTAGTCCGCGTGAACCCACTCAAGAGTTTTAAATCTTTGATAATTTGACAATTTGATATTGTTGCTGCACATTAAAATCTCACAATTAAATATAAGGACTTTCAACTTTAAATTCATTTACATGGACATGCATAAAATACATAATAACTCCATATCACAATTATAAAATTTATCACCATACTCTCTTTCAAATTCAGTTCACGTTTATATCAACTTAGCTTTTATGATCATACTTATTTCATTCTTCACATCTAATTTTAATTTAGATAAACGGTTTTAATCATTTGTCAGTTTTAACTTTAATCAAATCGTAATATTTTCACTCATAGTTTCGTAAAACTGTCAAAAAAAAAAAAAATTGTAACAAAATGCGAGTAATATGTATTAAAAATCGACCAAAAACTATTTAAAGTGTAGGAAATATTTAAATACTATATACATAATTTAGATCACATCAATCATGCACAAATCTTCAAAGTTATCTCCAAATCAAATCGATCAAGAGCATCAAGCTCAGATACCAGTTGAAAAGTCCAAGATAAGAACATAATAAGACCGATCTCAATCCATCAAACGCGAAATGAATGATGATTGAAATGGTAAACACACACATGTCAAGATCAATGCAAAATAGTGTAAATAAATGTTTCTTCTCAAGCTTTGAAAGTTCAAAAACTAACAAGTGATTACAACATACAAAGCTAAGCAACTATTTATACTATAACCACATTTTTTGCCCCAATCCCCATGTTCTCACTTCCTAAAATTCTCGCATGGCTTGATGTTCTCGCATAAACATTAAAGTCTTCGCATGACTCTGGTTAATGATTTCCAGAGCCTCTAGGTTTGACCTTTACAAGTTAGAAAACTTTAAAAATATCAAAAAGAGTTTCAATGTTTTTTTATCATAAAATTTCAAAATTTCAAAAAGATTTTAATTTCAAGCTTCTATGAATATTATCTTTCTTACTTGGGATCATTTGACATCATTTTGATAAATGAATCAAAATTTGGAAAAGAAACAAATATACGGTCCTCCTCCGCCTTATGATTTCTTAAAACATTAAATATTTAAATAAAAGGATAACTAAAAGTGACACATTATATATAAAAGGAGTATGTTGGTGTAAAGAAATCATAAAAGGATGTTTAAATATTATTTACAATTTATTTAAATGTTTAATGTATATATCATTCTACTTTAATAAAAGGATAACTAAAAGTGACACGTTGCACCACCACATTTCTCATCATCAAAATTTTTCCGTTTACCTCTTCTATTAGATAATACATTAATTACTAATAATTTTATTTAATTCCTTTTAGATTAAAAATAATTTTTAATAAATTAAGAAATGCATCTTTTTATTAATGTTATTTTAAAGAAATAAATTTTTATAAAATATTGATTTTTTAAAACATCAAACTTTTTTAAAAATACGTAATATTTAAAAATTTATTTTTTTAAAATGTAAAAACTTTATAGACAAAGTAATTAAAATTGGGAGTTATAGTAAGAAAATTTTTAAAGATGACGTTGCTTAAAACGATTTGTTTTGAAAGAAAATGCTTCATTTATTTTTTGAAAAACAAAAAGGTTTTAAAACAAAAGTTTAAAAGTTGATATCATTGTTTATTACTTCTAGTTCATACTCATACGTAATTTCAATAATATCTTATCTTAAAATATCGTTTTATAATTAATAAATTTTTATTATATTTAAAATTTTATTTATTAAACCCGTGTAATACATGAATTTACTAAATGTTGTTAAATATATGTTACTTTATAATTTCAAAATCATTTGTGTCAAACAACTTTCCATGCCTAACATCTCATAAATTTCTCAACTTTCCTAAATAACATAATAAAAAGTATTCTTAACTAAATATGGAAATGATTTTAATTCAATATTTTAAATTAAAAAGTAAAATAAACGATTACCATGACATTAAAATTTAAATTATAGAATTCTATACTTAAACTAAATTAGTAGTTACATGATATATTACCTGTTATATAAAAAAATACGTAATCTTCCTTCCATAAATATACATAACATTGCATATATATTAATCAAAGTACTTGATTATGAATTACAAACTCAAATATGAGATTGAATACATTTTCCTCCCTTCAACGTTCTTTGTTTTGAAGGCAACATTATTTGCAACGATTATAAATTTAATCGTTCACGCCTTAGTATTTCTACTGCCCGACTCCGACGATTGAATGTTAGTGTTTTGAACAGGTCATCCACTTTGCCACTTTTAATTCTATCATGTTTGTATTTTTTTTTTTTTTATATGTGTGTTTATGTTACTGCATCTGTAATTTTTAGGTAACGATTCGGAAATTTATAGAAATATCTACGAACTTGTTCAACCGGTGATTTTATCGACAAGTACAATGGACTTTTACGAGTATGCAGAAACTTCTTTTTTTTCCCATAAGGTTATTAAAAGGTACGCGTGCATCGTCTCTTTTTATTTTATCATGTACTAAATTTCATTCCGTTACTTGGTGTTTTGGCTCAACTCAAGTTATGCTTTTCCACTAAAACAAAATTTATTGTATTTTCTAACCACTAAAACATGTTAACAAAATTATTGTATTTGTCGAAAGTTAAATCTATACATCTTAATAAAAGATTAACTTGGGTTTCATATGACATCTTACTAAGGTGTTCACTTACGATTTATTTACGTGTTATCATCACAATAAAGCTTTTACTTTAAATAAAAATCAAACATGTCAAAATTTCCAAACTTTAACTCAAATTTCAATTTCTATTTTAAAGAATATAAATGATAAATCAATTAAATCAAACTTTACAAATTTTTTAATATTTTTGAATAAATAAATTTTCATTTAATATGATAATAATATCTTAGGGTAGGGTTATTTTGAGAACCACACTATTTTGTGAGAACTCTAGTAATTAATCTCAGCCACACAAATTAAGTCAATGCAACTCATATGCCATTTCCATCTTTTTTTTTTAAAACGTTCATAACTTTTTTTCACGACATTATTTTTTCAAAAAAATTGCACCATAAAATTCAGTATTTTTTTATCTTTCTAACGCCTACCACATTGATATATTTTTTTTTTAAAAATCACCTACCTGTTATTTACACATATGTAAATCTTGTTATACACATGTGTAAATATGGTTTGACACATGTGTAAAATGAATTTCGGAAAAAAAAAACGAGTTTTTTTTAATTTTTTTTAAAATTTTTTTAAATTTTTTTTATTTTTTTATGAAAGAGGGAAAGGAGAGAAACATTTTTGTGTATTTATTTTTTTTATTTTCATCTTATTTTTTGTTTTATAATTTTTTATATTATGTTTATATTATTTACTATTTTGCCATTGAAAACTAACGGCTCACATTGGTTTATAGAGTTTTCGCAAAAAAAGGGAGTTTTCATTTGATTCTTCCCCTAATATCCTAATAGTCAAAAAGTTAATTTTGTAATAATCACTACCCAATTCTTAAAGTTTACATATCATAGGATTATTAGATATTACTAATATTAAATATAGTTACAATATATTATAAATATTTATTTTGTCTTGACATTGGATCCTTTATTCTATCCGTTAATTAGATTACATTATCAACACTCTTTTTTATTTTAACAATTTATCACTTACTCTGTCCATGTAATATCATAACCTAACATTGGATCATAATGGTTATCATTTGTAATAAGTGTAGAAATAATTCTATCCCAATTTATAAGAACGAATTCTAAATTTTTAGGTAAGTCAAATATTCGTTATTGTATTTTATTGTAATTGATATAATCTCAAATTTTAATTTTACCTAAATTATATGCAATCTAATTTTGGATATTATATAGAATTTTAATTTTAGAGCCAAAAGTACTCCGATATTATCCTCCCTAACAACCACTTTCACTCTACAATATCGTCTTCAACTTTCTGTAATCGAAGATGAATATTATTTGTGTCTCATTAGAGCCGAATACATCATAAGCTTCATCGATTCAAATACAGAAACGTTTCTAGCCTATCAAAAACCTTTACTTATTTATTACTTTGTCCTATGATTCTTTATTTGTTAGTTTATATGTTATTATAGTTGTTAAAGGCATGAGACACACTCTAGGCCTAGGTCATGAGAAGGGCAAAAAAAGCGCAGGACAAAAAAAAAAGCTCACTAATATAAAAATAATTTAAAATTTATTATGTAATACAAAACAACACTTCTTTCAAATACAAAAAAATTCAAAGACCATATCTTCAATATAAAATACTAAAATCATATCATCTTAAATACCCAGAAGCTCCAAAAACTAAATATTCATATTTGAAAACAAATAGTTTGTAAAGTAATAAATAGAAAAACTAGAATAAACAAAAGTTCATAATTATTTAAAATCTTCATCTTCTTCCAGTTTCTCATAATTTTCAACAATCAAATTTCTTGAAGTTAAATGCTTTAAAAAATTATTTTATCATCATTTACACTACATAAACGATTTGAACAAAGGTTTATTATCGTTTAAAAAAACAATTTATTTGAGACTGACCTAATTTTGTGGCCTAGTTAAAATAATTAAGAAACTTTACTTAATTGACTATTTACTTCGTAAATAATTAATAAACTTTAGTTGTTTAGTTTTTATGACACAATGTTATGTAAATTATAAGGCCATAATTATTTTAACGCCATAATTATTTTAACACCAAATCATTACTTTGCGACTAAATTGATTTGTGTAGAAACTGTATGGTTTCTAATTAAAGAAACAAATCAACCAATATTTGTTTCGGGTCAAAGAAAATAATTTATTGACCATGCCCAAAAAAAGAAAAAGAAAATTTAAACTTTAATTAGTTTTTTTTAGTATTACTAACTTTTCTAATATACAAAAATCTAAATAGATATTTTCTTAGGTTATGTATACAACAAATTATTTTAAATTAATTAGTATTAGAATATTCTTAACATAACCATTTAAATTAATTTATTTTAAATGCCACACCACACTGCAAACCCATTAATTAAATCTTGTCATGTCACATTATACCACATATACAACTTTGGTGGTGGCGGTGTCCCCACACTACGCTGCCGTGAATTTAGTCCTTGATCGAACGATTTGTGGAAGAGAAGGGATGGCGTGGGGATGTCGTGAAACGGCCAAATGACATGTTGTGGGGGACTAGCTGTTGTCGCGCAGGGCCAGTCTTTGTCGTGGGCTCCACGGTGTTGGTTCCTTACTCTTAGATAGCGTTTGTTACGCAAAAATAAGTCGCGAAATGAAATGACCATTAGGTAGCGTTTGGTATTTTTATGTTCTGAAATTACTAATTTTTTTCTTTCCTTAATAACTAATAAGGAATTGATTTTTCAAATTTTCATATGGATCTTTGGTTTATTAAATTTCTTCTTGATGCATAAATTGTTATTAATTATTTTCTCATGGTAAATAACTTTCTTAAATACTATAATATTAAGATGTATAGTGTTTTTTTTAACGGCATAAAAGAATATTGTTATTATCCGTTTAATTTCTTGCTGAATTTGTTAGAACTAGAGACTTAGCCAAATAATAGGTTAAAACCATAGTTAACTCTTATTTGAATCTCAATTAATTATTAAAATATTAAAAAATGTTGCTATATATTTTATATTTCTATATTATACTGTAGTAAAATTTAGGTATGCCCTCAAATTAATATTTACTTCTCTTTCTTGTTTTTATTTTACTATATTATGCTTATTATGAATTATTACCATAGCAAGTGGATGAACTCTTTGTCAAACTTGTAGATAAGTTTACTATGCTACTTATCTACCAAAATAGTTTACCTTGTCTACCAAAATGATTGATCTTTGTAGTATAAATACCACCTCAATGTAGAGGAGAAGATGCACCTCTTGTATACACTTTCATAAGTTATACATTTCTCTTCTTCTTGCTCTTGCAATTCTCTTTAAAGTTCTTAAGGTTATAACACTAATCTTGTGATAATTATTGTGATATTATAACAATGCTATATATATTAATATTTTTAATCACTATTATTAGCGATTTAAAAATAAATTAAAAACAAACCTAAATAAATTTACGAAAGATTTTTAGATTTTTAGATTTACAAGAGCTAAGCTTATGCTAGACTCAAGTTTCAAATTAGCTAAAATTTATCAGATGGTAAGAGATTGCTTTAACGAAAATAAAAATGTGAAAATTAAGCTACGCTTAATTGGTAAAAGGAACAAGGATGGTAGGACATACAACCTATCTATTGCATCTGAGGTTGCAGCTCTAATTGCTGGTGACGTTAGTGAGGATATCTAATACGTATAAGTGTACTTCATCCGTCATAACTACCTCTTCAATATCCGCTACTCTTTTCATATGGTGATGACAATTACAGTTAGACATCCATCATAGGAATCTTAGCGCCTTAAAAAAACAAAAGCAAAATTTAACTATGAGGGAGTTTTTTTTCCATATCGTGTTCATGACCGCGTTAGTAATTTCTCATTGATGCTAAATTCTAGGAGGCTTTTGTAACAGTTTGTAGTTGAGCATATACAATGATTAAGAGCGAGAGATAAAACTATACACGTAACCACAAAAAGTGCTTCGATGTGAATCATACAAGAACATTCATACCTTGAGAATAATGCAAACGAAGATATTACTATTGTCGAAAAACATGTGATACTTCCTTTATTTATTGTGGTGCACTATAGGATGCAAAACTATCTAGATGTCTTGTCTCTCTATAAGTGGTGTGAATATTCATATTTTTTCATAACGATTACATGTGACTCAAATTGGCCTGAGATTAAAAAATTTTCCTAAAGACAACACCATTATATCACCTAATATATTGTGTTGATTATTTAAAACTAAGTTGTACTCAATCATTAAAGAATTACATGATCATTCAATCCTTGACGTGGCTTAGACAGTTTTGTTCATTTCTGATTGTTAATATTGTATTTTTACTTTAATTAATCTCTATGGTAATTATTATAATATAAATTTGTACTATTTTAATATTTCTAATATGTTTTTTTATTATACGATTACATTTTAAACTAATGGTATTTTTCTATACCAGTTATTTATACTGTTGAGTTTAAAAAACGTGGCTTGCACAAGCGTATATATGTTTGTTCATGCATGCTCAACACAAGTTTTATACAGTTGATCATATTAATAACTTTATTTATGTCGAGATTGCTGACAAGAATTTAGATTAAGAATTAAATCCCCTTGTGGTAATGATAATTTGAAATATCCATGCATGATTAATATAAGTGTTTTTAAAACTTTTTAAAAAAGTTCACTCCACATGCATTTACTGATTCAAATGTGTTTTTATTATATAGAAGAAGAGATTTAGGACTTTTTTTTTTTTTGAAAAGTCCGGTGTCAAGTTGGACAATAAAAGCATAGGTGCACATAACAAAAAAATTTAATAAGACATCAGGTGCACATTAATCTTGAATGGTGTGTAATCACGTAGAATCAATTAAATAATTATTTAAATATATTAACAAAAGACGTGATAGAGCTACTGTTGTTGTAAAAACTAAAATCAAAGATGATAATGATAATATAAAAGATGAGAACATTATATGCAGAAATTCTTCATGTTGCTTCACATGCGGATATATATCTACAATGATAGTACTTTGTATCTTATCTTTTCCATTATCATTATAATCTTTAATGTTATTTTTCTATAACAGCAATAGTAACTCTTTCACGTCCTTTGTTAATATACTTGAATAAATATAAATATTTGATTAATCCTGCTTGATTACGCACCATATGACGTTAATGTGCACATGATATCTTTTTAAAAGTTGGTTGTTATATGCAACTATGCTTCCATATTCCAACTTAATAAAAAATTTACAACAAAACTTCCCAAAGCTCTTCTATATAAAGAAAACCCGTTTGAATCAGTAGATGTATGTGGGGTGAACTTCTATGGAAAGTTTTTGGAACAATTTTTATTAACCATGCATGGGTATTTCGAATTATCATTATTACGTGGGCCATGTATCATGGAATCATTTACAAGTGAATATAATTCTAGATCTTCATTTTGTTTGGAATCTCATCAGAAATAAAGCTATCCGTGGCCAACTATATGAATCTTTTGTTGATAATGCATGAATACACATGTATGTGCATGTCGCAAGCCACGTTTTTGAAACTCAACGGTATAAATAACTTGTTTAAAAAGCCTACCATTAGCCTAAAATGTAATTATATTACAAAAAACATATTTAAAATACTTAAATAGTAAAAAATTGATATTATACAAATTTCCAAATAGACTAATTAAATTATTAAAAAATATAATATTTACAATAAAGTATTGAAAAATACAGTATTTACAATGAGAAATGAACATATCTGAAACCACGCCAAATATTGAATGATCCTTTCAAGTCTTTAATGATTGAGTCCAACTTAGCTTTAAATAATCGACACAAATGCCTAATTTCGAGATTAATGGTGATGTATTTAAGATATATTTTAATCTCAGGTCATTTCGGGTTACAAGTGATCGTTATGAGAAAAATCTGAATTACTCATGCAACTTATAAAGATACATGGAATCTAGATAGTTTTGCATCATGTAGCGTGCACCACGGTAAAAAAAAAGGTAGGATCACATGTTTTCCAATATTAGACGTATCGTTTTCATTATTTCTTAAGGTACGAATATACTTGCATGATTCACATCAAAGCATCTTTAGTTGATTATGTATATAGTTTAGTCTCCCCCTCTCAATCATAGTATACACATCAACTAAACATTGTTAGAAAAACCTCCTAGAAATTATTATTAATAAGAAATTATTGATGCGTTATTAATTAAACGGGGTATATAAAAAACTCAATCATTGTTAAATTTTTGGTGTTTGCTTTTTTTAAGGTGCTAGCATTCCTTTGACGAATGTCTAACCCACAACCATCATCACTGTATGAAAAGAACAATGGATATTAAAGAGGTAGGTATGACGGTTCAAAGATGTTCACTTATACGTTTTAGATATCCATTTTGAGTTTGACAATAATATCCCAAGTTTCAATACAATCAGCAATGCCACCAAACAATTAGAGTGACAACCTTAGACGTAGTTGGTAGGTTACATGTTCTACCATCCTAATTTATCTTCCCACTTAAGCCTAGCTTAGGGTTGATATGTGAATTTTTGTTAAAGTAATCTTTTACCATTTGATCAACTTTAAGTAATTCATTACTTGAGTCTATCATAAGCTTTAGCTCTTGCATAATTTAAAGATCTTGGGTTTCGGAGGTTGAGTTAGATTTGTTTCTTGAATCACTTCTAATAGTGATAAAAATGTTAAAATATATAGTATGAAATAGAAACAAGAAAAGAGAAATAAGAAAGAAGAAGTAATGATAAGCAAATTTATAATCTAAAGACATACCTAAACAACAATTGCTTATTTGAGACTTCATTTTCGGTATCGTACACACACACATATATATATACATATACATATATAGAGAAATGATCCATTAAAAACCATGTTATAAATGAAAATCATGAAAACTATAGGTTACATATATGTAAGTACGTATTACAAAGTGTACAACTAAGAGTTACGTATATGTAGGGGTTTTGTATATGTAAGTACGTGTTACCAAGTGTACAACTACGAGTTACGTACATGTAACTCATATAAGTTACGTATACGTAAGTCGTTGCGTCATTATTGTCGTTCCTTAAAGTTTAAACCAAAAAATATATAATGACCTCAAAAAATAAGATTGAATTTTAATCAAATATACTTTAAACAATTAAAAGGTTAAATCAATTATCAATTATGCGATTCGGTATTGATGGTTTTCATGGTTTTTAATTATAAGCATGGTTTTTATTTGATCTCTTATATATATATATATATATATATATATATATATATATATATATATATATATATATATATATATATATATATATATATACATACTATACCAAAATTGAAGTCTCAAATAAACAATTGTTGTTTAGGTATGCCTTTAGATTGAAATCATTCTCATGTAGAAGACTTAGGGGGCGTTTGGTTGGAAGGAACGGAATTAAGAAACTAGTATAGTTTTCAAGCAAAATTATGTTTAAATGGGTAATGAAATGTAAAACTCAAGGGAATGTTTTATCTCAAATTTCTTTGGTTGTGGGATTTCAAATTCCCTCTCTTAGTGGAAGGATTTTGAAATCCCACAACCAAAGGAATTTGAGGTGAAACATTCCCTTGGGTTTACTTTTAATTGCTCACTTAAACACAATTTTACTTGAAAATTATACTAGTTTCTCAATTTCATTCCATTCCATTCCTTCCAACCAAACGCCCCCTTACTATAGTGTGATGGTTTTGACCACTAAATCTTTATCTATATTAATAAATAAAAATATTAAGTGATACGTATCACTCTCTCATGTCTCCTCAAATTTTTTCCCGCCTCTCTATTCTATTAATTATATAAATTTTCTTTAATTATTTTTTATTATTTTTTTGTCTCTCTCCTATTAAAGGATTTCTATAATTATTTTTGTTAAGTGTTTTATATTTTAAAATAAATATAGTTAAAAATTGCATAATATTTCATAAATTTGTAATAAGAAAATCTCTATTACGAAGAGTATAATTTTAAATTTTAGCAACCCGTGTATTATGCGGGTTTCTAACTTAGTCTGAATATAAAGAGAGCATGTGCTCTATTAATAAATGAATCAATCTTTCCACCACTTGAAGTAAAAGAAAACATGGAATTGTAATTTCGAATGTTCTTCGATAAATGCTTTTAAAATTTTAAAATCCAGATAATGAAAGAAGCTTTGAAAACTTGGATGTCAATGCTTTAATTCGAAAAGCTCCATTTTACCATATGCATAGTATAATAATTAACATCTTTTACCATTACTTTTTTTGGGATCTATGTCCTTCATGAGCCCATAATGTTGCATTAAAAACTTCACTTATAAGACTTCGGCCTCCGTAATCCAAGTAATCTAATACATAAGTTTTGTCCATGAATAACTAGGTTAATTTAAAATTATGTGTATTTGTATATTTATAATAGTAATACGTACATGCATAAGTGACAATATGAGTAATTTATTTTGTGTTTTACTAATAAGGTCCTTTTAAGATGCCTTGAAAAACGTCTTCAACGATGCCTTAAATCTCAACTTAATCATCAACCATCAAGTCAATCATAGGTACTGGAGTTATAAGCGACACCTTACTTAACAACTTACGCTAGCTTTCCAATTGATAACTTTGTTAAAGAATCCTCTCGAGTCATTGTGGATGTATTGGTGGATGTTGACATAGGTGAAGAAATGGTAATTGATGTTATTATTATTATCATTGAAGTGGATATATAGAACTCAACACTTAAATTATACCACTTAAACCTTGCTCACGATATGCACCGGAGACCTCTTTTCCTAAAAGTCTTATGCCTCTTTCACTTGTGCTAGCCCCTCATGACTTTTTTTTTTTTCTTTTTTTTTTTTTTTACATTGTTATTATTCAAATTAGTCAAGCCAGAAGAATAAATCTTTAATGAATAGAATTTAAAAAGAGATATTTTTCTTTATTTCTGTAATATGTATAGTTAACAAACGTCCTCATAAGTCCAAATGCATAGAGGTTACATTTTGAAGGTCACATGTATCTAGCAATGAATTGTATGTAGTTCTTGATGTTGATGCCATTAGTTTACCCTTCAATAAATCCAAATGTAGTTTTATCAATATTCATCTTTCAGCAGCATTATAATAATATAATGACTATAATTTGTATTAGTCTCTGTTTTAAGAAAATGTAGTTTAATCAAAACACAATCGTTATAGCAATGAAACCGGAAAAAAATTAAAGTAGAAAAAACTCGTTATCTAAAGGAAATAATAATTTATCCGATCCTGTTCATCAATGAAATTAATATTAATTTTTTTTTTGTAACTCGATGATTGTAATTATAAACGAAATGATAAAGAAATATTATGAATTATTTTCACTGAACATACACTTAACTACACCAATTGGTAGTTCTTATGATTATAGATATTGAATTTGTCTTGTTGCAAACTAAAGGTTCTTATTTTGTTTTTGATCATTTGATGTTGAGTTTGTCCTAAATAATTAAAATTTAAATTATTTTAATTAAGAATAGACATGAAAACATATCTAGAGGCATTTGAAATTCATTTATTCATCATAATTACCACACTACTAGAAAAAGTTGGAGGTTTCCGACAAGCAAATTTGTCGAAAATTGGTCGCAAGCCCTTATTCCCGACAAAATGCCGACTATTTTATTTTGATCGGAAAAAAGCTTGTTGGAAAAAATTTGTAACAAATTTCCGACCAAAATTTTGATTTAATGATTTATTTTAATCGAATGAAAAAACTAGATTTTTCTATGAAAAAAAAAAGCAGAAAAAATCTTAAAAATACCTAATTGCATGTAGATCCAAATACCATTACATAATCCAAATACAATCCATGTACTTACATAATCCGACTACAATCCATGTACTTACATAATCCAAAACAATTACGATAAATATGACTAACTACGGTGGAGGATTGCTAGGATTATTACCAAGTTTACTCAATAACATGTCCACTTTTCATTGCAACTCTTCTTGCATACGTTGCTCCATTTCAGCAACTTGTCTTTGCACTTGCGCATTCACTTGCCGTACCAACTGTTCATTCACACGTTGCTCGAACTATATATATACACGTACGCATAGTCAATGGAAAAATATAGAATTTTTTGGGACATGGGAGGCCAAAATATGGACCTGTCAAAATAAGTCACGTCAAAACGAGTGAGGTTAAAGAATCGAGTCAACAAAAACAAAAAAATAATTACTTCTATTGATTCGCGAGATCCACACATATATGGTTTCAAGAACATAGGTTGGCTATACTTATTTGAACAATAAATGAATTCTAACTTGTTAATATAAATAACAAATTGAATATCTAATTAACATGAACAAATAGTAGCAATATACATACAAAATAAAATAACATATATTTATTAGAATAATAAATAAGTATCAGCCTAGCCAAAGGATTAATTTAAGGTGAGCAATTTAAATTTTCGATTGTTTTCTAATATTGACAGTCTACACACACAAAATATCGTAGGAATTTCATAAATTTGAATACAAGCAATATCAAATTTCAATAATTAATCCAAATATAATAAAAAGATGACAAACTACAACAACTAGGGGTATTCATATTCGCGCGTTGCGTGAAATGTCACGGGCTTCGTAATGTTAAAAGATTTTTTTTGCTCGACCTACGCATATCATATGTGCTATGAAAAGATGTCTGTTTGATAATGTACATACTTGTTGCCTTTTAGTTGACGTTTATATTGTGGAATGTGTTCTGGAATGCCTAAAGGAATAAGCAGTTGTCTGCACGTACATAAGATATGATCTCCTAGTTAACATATTTAGTTCTTGCCTTTCTTGGTCATGGACAAGTTGTTGGCTGCAACTGAAGTTGTATTAGTTTTTTTTTTTCGGGTAATCATTGTTCTGAATCACATGAAGAGATGTTTACCTTCTGATAGAACAATGTTTACCTTCGGGTAATCATTTTTTGGGGAATGTTTCCTGTTTTTTTTTTTGGAGACTGTAGCAGTGATTTTATATCTGAAGCTGCATGTTGACAACTGAAGCCGCGTGTTGACGACTGAAGCCGCGTGTTGACGACTGAAGCTGCGGGTTACCTGTTATGAGAGACATACATTAAGAGAAATTTAGCATTAAAGGAGTGTATTTTTTTTCTTTCGAATTTAGTAGTGTAAGAATCCGGTCATTTGCTTAGGTCTGCCTAAACCCACATGATGGGTATGGTATCAGCATCACTTTGTTAAATCAAGGCTATATATATATCTTATCTAATACATGAGAAAATATTTAGTTGGATATTAATATTACTAGTTGTATATAACTATCATGAAATATTTAAAAAATCAATGTAGTTTTAACAATGCTAAAAGAGAAAAAATATTAAAAGTAGCCGGCGGATTTCTAAGATTTATCTAATTCACTGATTAATACAAAAAAGGGACACATATACTAAAGTTTCCTTCATATTTATAGTATAATTTAAACTGTAAATGAAGTTCATTTGGTTTAAATATGAAAGCATATAAAAAGAATATTATGCGTAGTTTGGAGTATATAAGTTGCATTTTTCGGCTTTAAAAATGCCAAATTCTCTTAATAAATACAAACTAAAATTAACACTAATGATCTATCTTAACTCTAAATAATTAAATTTAGTGTGTTTGATTTTAAGGATCATATGAACAGACAAAAACAAAAGAAGATGCACTTGCAGTGGGTCACATAAGTGCTTATGGTGGGTCATATGTGAATTTAAATGAACTTAACAAATAAATGTGAAACGTTTACGGTCCCGGAGATTTTTCATTTCATGGTTGATGAAATTTTGGAGTTTGAATCTTGAAAGTAAACATCAGGAATAAAGGCAAGCAATACTAATAAAAAGCAAGCAAAATGCCTCAAAAATACAGAGCACAAATGAACAGATATTTGCTATGTAATTTCAGAAAATCTCACCTTAATAATCTTCAAACCTGTGATGTTTTAGAGGAAATAGATCCTTACAAATGCATAAAATACCCTGTAATTTCATGTGAGCAGTTAGTATACTCGGTTTAATTTAGCTCATTTTGTGGTTTGCACATACATACAACCAAGTGGTAAAGGCAGGCAAAATGCATGACGAGTCAAAACAGGTTGGGTTGACCTAAAGACAGTTTTCTGGTACCAATTATAATAACTTAAGTTCAACAGCGAACATATTTGAAATATCCCAATTATACGTACATTCATTCCAAAAGCAAGAAAGAAGTTTTTAAAACTAAAGCGTACCCCAAAATCTGACGGAAATAACAAATTGCAACATGCTTCACACATTTCTTATTTACAATTTTAGGCAAGTTTTAATATTTGATCCCTTTCAAGCAGACGCACATAGTGCAAACATAATCCAAACTAACCTTTTTAAAACATGTAAGCTAATGAATAACAAAAGTTTAAAAAAAAATTGGCATTTCATTCACGTCACAATAAACCAAACATAGTTATATACTTATATGGCAATACTCAACACAAAACAACATGCAACAGTGTTGTAAGCTGCTTTAAACACCGGTGTTCACAATGTTCATGTCATATAATATTGATATCTGAAAAGAGGAAGTATTAGTATTGATAGCCTACTATACATTAATAGATACGTAATTGCATAAAACAAAAAAACAAACCTGAAGAACATAGCGGGAACCCTAATCCAACCTTCAAGCACCAAATTACATATTCAAACAACATCAACCAAAATAACAAATCCACCTAATAAACATTAATTCATACCTATAAGTATCGGTTTCTTTCTCTTTGCCGGAACAATAGTTGAGTTCAGAACATCGCCTCCGGAGAATCGTCGAGTACCTGGTTCATCTGTTGGAACCCTTGTGCAGCGCGAATCTCACCTATTTGTTGAGCATGCAAGGCGTAATCGGACTTGTGGTCGTCGGAATCATCTATCCGGCAACAACTTCAAGAAAGATAAACATGTGAAATCGAAATATCTTGGGTTTGTTTTGTGGAAAGGGATGAAGGCGATGACCGGCAACTCAACGATAAAAGAAAAAGGGTGAACCTCATGTTGTGGTGACGAAATCTCCTACCATTTTCCTCATCGTTGATATCTCTGACTCTGCCCTCTCATTTCCAAACGTGCTTCATGTACGGTTCAGTGGCCGCTCTGGTCTTCATCTTTTTAATTGTATCAATCCTAGATATTTTTCTTGGCATGAATTTATGATATTCTTCATTAATCTAGTCCCTCAAGATTATCTTCTCTCTATGCAAGAAAAGGATGTGGCAGGTAGTGATGGACAGGTGTACTGCTTAAGCTAAACCAAAATTCACAGCCACAGATTTGCAATGGACGGTTGTGATTCTCAAAAGTACTGCTCATTGTCTTACTTTATAAACACTAGTTTTTTTTCGCGCGGGGTTACGACCACAATCTAATTAGGTCGTCTTTTGACCACGGTGTTTCTGTATCCATTGGGGTGCCGCACTTCCCCAACACCTAAAACCATCCCGAACAGTGTTGAAAGAATGGTTGAAGTTTTATGCATAATTTTGTGATGCTTTTTCAACTTTTAACAAAATGTAGAAGAAATAAACTTGACATCATATACTAACAACAAATACCAAAAGCAACGCAAATCATATTACAAACAGAGGTTTGTTTCAAAAAATCAAATTAATCAATATATAACAATAACATACTCCTTGTTTTGTTGTTTATTAGTATGTAACTATCTATTCATCGGTTTTTATTTTACTAGATGATTGAGCCGCTTTCTTAAGCTTAACTTAGATGCATTGATGCATTGTTATTTAGATGCGCATATCATTAAAATCTAAATAACTATTCACCATCATACTAATAAAAAATCATTCCAATGTAATTAAAGTTAAACTCAAAATATAAAATGAAATTTTGAATCAAAATGATTCCATTTCAACATATTTTTGTGAGTCCAAGATCACATAACAAAAGTGGAAATGAATATGAATATAAAATCTGCAGTTAACTTTCTCAATTCTTTCATATTTGTAGTTTGCATTTCACTAAACTGATTCCTTCTACTCTAAAATAGAAATAGCCATAGATTGCACTAACTTTAAATCTAATAGAACATGGGAGGACACCTTGTGACAATTACATACATACGGATTAGAAGCCTACTAATATTGAAGTAAATCTATCAAAAGAGAGTAGACAACAAATTACAAACAAACTTAATCCGAGCAATCAAGCAAGAAATATAAACTTGACAAATAACCTGCAAATTCCTTGGAGCTAATGAAATTGATTGTATTTTGCTCATTATGTCATGTCAAAGATTCACCAAACACGCAATGCCCCTATGTAAAATCAATCAGACATCATAATCAAACACCATGTGTGCATTCAAAAGAAGGTAACATTGAGTGATACACTTCAATTTTGTTGATGGGTTCGTAAATTTTCGATAGAAAATGTTTTTCATCTTTACATCCAGATACAAATAGAATCAACTACATATGTTTTCCTTACTACTACTAACCTTCAAATCTTCAAGTACCCGAGTCCTTTCAACGCCTTCACACCCACTGCAAAATAAGATCAATAATAGTCAATGTTGAATGCTAAACAAATTCAAAGTCTCTATGGAGGGCAAATATAACCCAAATCAAACATTCGTACTTGATTCATATCACAATAAACCACATATGTTAGTATACCTAACCTCAACAATAAAACAACACGTAGCGGTGTTCGAGGGCGCTTTCACCATTAGTGCTTGTGACTGCTCACAAAGAATATAATAGGTTAATGTCGTACAATTTAATCAACGATAAAATTCAGGAGTGAAACCAATACTATAAATAAAAAAAGACTAAAAAGGCAGAAGCATTCAGTACAAAAACAAAAGATTTGCATATATTTTCTTGTTGATTATACCCCCTGCCTTTAAAACCTATCTAAACAATTTTACTCATAAGAATGCAAACATAACCCAAATCAAACCTACATATTTCATTCACTTCACAATAAACCATATGTAGTTATATACATAACCTCAATAACCAAACAACCTGCAATAATTTTCTATGGTACTTTCAACGTCATGATTGCAATTAGACACAAAATAAACTATAAGCAAGAGACTTAATGAGCACCATAAATAAAAAGAAGCGTTCAACATATGTTTGGCTTCTATTGGTTCAAAGCTTTGCTGATGATGATGATTAAGGTATTTATGAACAAAATTTGAAACTAAAGTTATAGTTTTGTGCAATTAATTTAGCTCTGAGTTCTCTCTATCATTCCTTATGATGATGTATCTTTTTTTTTTCTATAGTTTCTATAAGCAACTAACTATACCATTAAAGTCCTTACCTCCATCATCGTTGTTGAAGGGACCACTGTCAAACCCTAGGTTCTACTTTGTGAATCTGAAAATTTAAGCATTCAAAACAAACCCTCATAATTAATCCAGTTAAAACTAAGGGTAGGAGACAATGAAATTAAGTCAAAATCAAGGAGGTGGATATTTGTTGCTTGTCGAAAAACAAATAAAATACACCGGAAATTGCCAATTTGGTGGGAAATGGACATGCAAGGCTGAAATGTTTCTTGACCCTTAACGGAAACACGTTGGAAGCTCTGATCGGCACCGTAATTCCTCCTCTGAACTTTGCTTTGTTCTCTCTCGTGTGTGTGTGTGTATGTAGGTGTGTGTGTGATGGATTTGTAGCTAACCTCGCAGATGACGACCCCTCTCGTCTGTGCATCCATCACCGTCTTTGTTTCCGCTGGAGACCACCAGTTCTCGCAACCTCACTATCATCGCCACCGTCACATCTCTCTCTCAAGGCAAAGGATAGTGGTCTGTAGAGGCGAGGAACAACCCTTAAAGGTAGATGCATGCTTTAGCTGTTGTATAAATCGCAACACCAGTTGTATTTCACTATTCATTTACTGTAATTTAATTATAGAGTAATATAGGTAAATAATAAAAAAATATTAATGATACCTCCTGTTGCGAATGCTGAAACTCAGCATGTGATGGTCCCGACATGGAAGATGATGAATGAGTCCTGGTCACGACGAAATGAGAATCTGAAAATCCTATACCATAGAGCTCTCAACCCTCCCCCGCACTACTTTGCCACACATCGATGTCACCCAACGGATGTTGAGTCTCGTCACAACTGTATTTTTGAATCATGTTTTATAGTAACTCTCCTACAATTCGTTACAACACGATAGTTATCATACTAATAGTTGATACAATAATTATTGTATTAGTGAAGGTAACTTACGAAAACTTCTTTTGATTGACCAGTGCAAAATTCCATCCTCGTCGTATTGTCCAGCCAAATATAAACATTTTGACTCTTTAGTAAGATGGGTGTGTAGAAATAGCTACTTCATTGTGACTTCTCGACCAAGTTTCTTTTCCTACATAAAACATTGAGTGTAAAACCTATGCGTTTAATTTAAAAACAAAAAATTACTAAAGTTCATAAATATGATTAAATTACCAAGCGGTTACGATGCTCAACA
Organism: Flaveria robusta; assembly: GCA_025506415.1. NCBI lineage: Eukaryota > Viridiplantae > Streptophyta > Magnoliopsida > Asterales > Asteraceae > Flaveria > Flaveria robusta. The sequence continues at coordinate 14,178,076 of CM046464.1, read as the reverse complement.
TATCCGATTGATCCACCGGTATGTCTAGATGTCACACCAGAGCTATCGGTGCTACTTTGGTTTTTCTTTCCTTTCTCGCACTTCTTAGCGAACTTCTCAGTGCTAAATATCTATAAATAGTAAAATATAAGTATTACAATATAAATTAAAAATAATATAATACAAGAAAAAAAATACGTAATAACTCGCTTACATCACACAACTGAAGCCATATGTCACCTGCCATAAGCTTGGCGGGAAGTTAGATTGGATGGCGTAGTTAAATCAACCTGGGATAAAATGACCAGCATCCCTCGCTCTATTTGCAGAATTTTTTCTTTGATCCAACATCACGCTCTATTTGCAGAATTTTTTCTTTGATCCAACATCATGTCTGGGTAACGTTTTTTCAACATATATTCGAATCTATCTTTAATGGCAAATTCATGAGCCGGATTCCAACTACAAATGGTCTGCAAAAATAAAAGGTAAAGTTAATAATACAAACTTAAAACAAACAACAATAAGATATACAAATTATTAACTGATATAGTTACTCTAAATTGTTCAAACATGCTCTTAATTGCTTCCTTGGGGATATCTCTGAATGTTTCCCAAGATCCCTCAAGGTTCTCCTCAAGTATCTTTTTAGCCGTCCTATGGGCTCTATAATCCCCAAACCTGGAATATCAAATAAACAAATAAGTATAATTATAAAACAAATAAAAAAAATGCACATTTTTGTTAAAAATACATACTTTTTCCCAACCCGTTTGATAGGTAGCCTCTGATAAAGATTAGGAGGTGTGTATGCGGCATTCGAGCCACGCTGGGAGGGACAAGAGTGCATGTCTGCGTTAAGCTCAGCATCGGAATCCTCATCATCAACGGATTCTGCACGATCCTTATGTCTGTCAAACTCATATTGTCAGCGATGAAATCGGTTATTTCCGGTGGAAAAGAGGGAGATGCAGCAAGACCTAGGGCCTGCTTGTAACCCTTGTAACTTCAAAAAAAAAAAAAAAAAAAAAGAAAAATGGGAGGGATAGATGTGTTACAAACAAAAGGTTTAATAAAATTTGGGGAAAACACTTAGGTCACTTATAGGTCGGAAAATTTACGTCACTTTTTGGTCGGAAAAGAAGCTTTCTATACGAAGTAATGCATGTTAAGTTTCTTAGACTAAATATTTATATTTTAGTTAGAAAAACATTATTTTTGTTAATACTTACAATTGTTCAATAGCAATATGAATGAATTCTCAAATATTCAAGATATAGTTACAAATATTAATCTTAATAATGCTTAACATAATAACTAATTGTACATAATGTCGTGAATAAAAAAAATAAAAGTATCAAAAATAATTATAACTAATATCATTAAGTTATACGAACACACCAAGCCAATACTCAAAAATCGTTCTGTATATCTTATTCACACATACTTGTAAAGTTTGTGAAGTATCAAAATTTGTATAATATCAAAAAACTAAAAAAGAATAGATATCGTTGGAAAATGGTCCCAATATCCGACACGATAGGGACAATATTCTCTTTTTGGTCGCAAAACTGTCGGAAGTTTCCGACTATTTTCCGACAAAAAGTTTTGATTAATAGCTTTCGAAACCGTAAATTAATTTTTTTGGCCCCAAGTTTTTATCATCTTTATTATACAAGAAACACTTTAATTTTACTAAGTTATACAATTTATACATGTACGTAGGCATAACCACACAATCAAAAGCCAATACTCAAAACAAGTTTTGCACATGTCTAAGTATTAATGTATGTACTTTTGGATGCACCATATTTATTTATACTTGTATAAGATAGAGTAATGAAACTATTTGTTCTATTATAAGGTTGTAAAAAAAGAGTTTGAAAAATAATTTTTCAACATCGGAAAAACTTAAAAATAAAAAATATTGTCAGAACATGGTCGGAAATTCCGACCACCTAGTGACAAAATTATCATTTTGGTCGCAAACCTGTCGCAAAATTTCAAACATAAACTCTAGCTTTTTAGATAACCAAAATTCATGTTTTTCCTCATGTGTTATTAAATATTTATTAAGTGAAAAATACATTTTTCATTAAATATACTTTTTAATTTTACTTTACATTACGTATTATCTTAGTTTTATTTATTTATTAATTATCGCCGACGTTATGACAATTTAATACCATTACTTATTTTTATTATTTACATTCATAAGCACATCATATATATACAAATACTTTTAAACTAATAGGATAGAATTGTTATTAAAACAATAATAATAAGATCACAATAAAATAATATTATTAATGTCATTATTTGCGACCAAATTTTGACAAGATGTAAAGTATTATATTTTTATATGCTTATAGACGTAATGCGGTCGCAAAAGGGACAAAAGATTTTAACAAGTTTGCTGTAAAGTTATTTTGTCGGAAAATGGTCGTTAAGTTGTCGCTAACTTGACAAAGATTTTAGGGTTTTCCTACGGTAGTAACGTTGTCGGAAACTTGTCGGTGTTTCCGACAAAAGTGTTTTGGTCGGAAATAGTTGTCGCAAAATAAACACTAGAATGACACTCTACTCAAACATGAAATTTAGCTTACATAATAAGATGTGGTAGCACAATTTGGAGAAAAATAAACACACCATAACCTTACCACAGACCGGAATAAAAATACTTTAGCATAGGTTTTTTAGATTGGCTATAAGTTGTGGTGATTGGTGTTTGTTTATCATTTCTTGTTTGATATCCTGTTTCTTCTTTGTTAAGGACAATATATCCTTTCTTTGTGAGCTAAACTTTTTTTGTGCATTAAAGTTTTGAAACTACTATTTCAATTCATGATGTTTGGTAATTTTAATTGGTGTTTTGGGAGGCTGGTCGGACCGGTTGTACTTAGTAACCTATCATTGAATTGGTCTAGTTGTGCGTATTTGAATAGTTTTTGTTTGAACCGGTTGGTTACCATTGGACCGGTGAACCGGTTGAAATAAATCGGTGGTTGGACCGGATTACAAAACTATTTTAGTTTTTTTCTCTCTTTCAAAATTTTATATTTTAATTAATTAAGTAATTTATAATACATGTTTTATTTATTTGAGTGTTAATATTGTTGTAAGGTTATACTTGAAAGGCTGATGCAACTAAAGTATTCAAATAGCTTTCTGCATGCATATATGTACAAAGCAGAAGTTACTTCGAAAGTTTTACACTCCTCATAAGAAATATTCTAAATGTAAAATCTTCCGAAGCCAAGACCAAAATTTTCCAAAGCCAAAGATGAAGTGTTCCGAATCTTAGAAGGCAAAGTCTTTCGAAGCCAAGAGACAGAAGACTGATTTCTTCCGAATACAGAGAAGACATGCTTTCTCTGATCTATTTTTTCAGAAAGCTGGCCAACTTTCCACTGCCACTCTGAAGACTCACCAACTTACACAAATTGGTGAAAATGTCAATGTTTTAGTAAACTGTAGATTATGGTCTGGAGTCTGTAACTTTTTACTTTGTACCTTTTATCATTTTTGTAATACATTAGGGTGTGAGTTATGACATGTAATAGTCACATGTCAAAAGACAATCTGCCTTTTGACTTTACATTGATTTTGTTGTCTAGATTAGTGTATCCAGCTGGCCTTCAAAGTATGACCGGCTGTAGGATTTATTATGAAATATCTCAGGGTCTTGTATTTCTAATTATCCTTTGTAACTCTTGTAATAGAACTTTAAAGCAATATATAATATTCTTGAAAACCATTTTAGTTTTTCTTGTGTTCTTTACTTTAAGTTCTTAGTTTCATATAGCTGGTTCCCTATTTGATCATGTATGTGTTAGCCAGTAGTTCACTCTCCAAACAATTTATGAAACTGTTAGATTGACCTCCCCAACCGGTCCTACAATTGTATTAAAAGTGTAAACCTACGCTAAAACATATATTATTTTCATATTTTTTTAAGTTGGATATACAGTAAAAATATTGATTTTTTTGATAGATAATGTCATCCGCTTCTTTGATCCAGCTCGACCGATCCGACCAGTGAACCTCAAAAATGACCGGTTCGCTGACTTGTCTAGTTTTTAATATATTAATTTTAATATCTTATTTTTGTTCTATATATTTGATAATAGAGTAAATTACATTTTTCGTCATTTAAATTTCTAGCAAATTTCAGATATTGTACTTAAACTAATAAATTACAGTAATTGTACTTTACGTTTAAAAAAGTTTACAGGTTTTATCATTTTTACTAACGAGCATTCAAATTACTTGTTAAGTATAGTCATTTGCTTTGCACATGAGGGTAATTTTCTTATTTAATCTTATTAACTTACAAATTAAATAATCAAAAAATATAAAAAACCCATCAGTCCATCACTATCTCTCCACTCTCTCTCTCTCTCTCTCTCTCTCTTTCTATATATATATATATATATATATATATACTAGTTTTAGTAAACGTGTAGTACACGGGTTAAATAAATAAAATATTAAATATAATAAAATTTTATTAATTATAAACAATATTCTAAGATAAGATATAATTGAAATTACGTATTAGTAAGGATATAAGTAATAAAACAATGATATTAACTTTTTAAACGTTTTTGTTTAAAAAAAATTAAACATGTTGTTTTAAAACAAGCTGTTTTAAAAAAATTTATTATTATAACTCCTAATTTTAATTATTTTTCATTTATAAATAATTTACTTTTTAAAAACACCATTTTTAAAATATTTTGATGCTTTAAAAAAATTTTATTTTATAAAAATTATTTCTTTATAAATAACATTAATAAAAAGAATTTTTCTTTAATTTATTACAACAATTTTTAGTTTACTAAGGTTAAATAATATTATCAGTAATTATAGTAACTATTAATTAAAATAGAGAGCCGGGAAAATTTTGGTAAGGATAAATGTGGTGCTGCCACATATCCCCTTAATATACCTTTTTATTAGATTATTAGATTAGAGAGATAGTAAATTACATTTTTCATCATTCAAACCTTGTGGTTACGTTCGTTGTGGTTAATTCGGCTCAGAAACGACGTTTGGAAGCTCGGTTCTCTTTTATAAGTCTAGAGCTCTTGTAAATTCGAGTTATGGTCATATATGAGTGTGTAAGTCATGTGTGAAATTCCACTCTAGTGTTTGATCACTCGGTGGTGAATTGAGGACGTCAAGAAACAATTGTGAGCTCAAATATGTTGTGGTAAGGTTCTAAACTTTTACATTATGCATCATTATGGCATAAAAGAGTGAACCATGATTTTGGAGAAAAAACAAAACCGATGTTTAAGTGGTTAGAATGCATATTGATAATATGATAAGGAAAATGCCCACTTTTGAATAAATAGATTTTCCATGGGACAATATCAAGTACAAGTATGAAATTGAAAATGTAGTGTCATTTTACAATCGTGAGGACGATATCAAGATCTATGATGGAAACATGACATGGGTCGAAAAACTCTAGCTCGAAGTCACAGACGTGTCTAGTGCAAGTCGGGTAATTTTATTGAAAGGGATGACTCGAGGGATTTCATGGTCAATGAGGTAATATCTTGACATGAATATTGATGTGTTACAGGGTTGTAAAGCACCTGTGGAACTCGCAGACCAGTGTACATGCATGATAGGAAGCTTATCGTTGTGAATTTAACAGTCCCCTTTTCCTACATTGTGTTTTTGGGTTGTATCTAAACACGTTAAACATTTGTTAAAAAGTTTTGATGTGTGTGTGGCTACAAGTTAAATTGTCTCTTGTGGATTAGCATATCACGACTATGTGTGTCTGGTGTGGGTCACTATTACCCACATGCAAATCATTAAGGTATGTGAAAAGTGTGTGCAAGGAGTAGCACCGGCCACGATAGCAAGTTGTCATACAGAGTGACGCTTGTTTTTACCTTGGGGGATATGTGCGCTTAGTTGGATCCATCTAGGTAGGAGGGTCACGTTCTTAGGTATGGTGTGAGGTGAATATGGATTGAGTCATCGATTTGTAGTCCTTCAGGGTTGCTAGAGTGAAGGGTCCTGATCGGGATGCATGATATTGGCATGTTGTGACGCATTGGGATTTGGTCAGCCCGGGCGCCTTTAACCTACCCATCGTCATGTTTGTAAAACCGGGACGGGGTGTGACATAAATAATTAAAAATAGTTTCTGAAAGGCATTGCTTGAGGGTAGACAAGGTGAGAAGATTAGACAAAAAGGCAAAGGTGTAAACTCTATAGTTATTTAGTTTTATCATGGTGAAAATTCGATCATTTATGATAATATGGTTTCCTATATTTCATTTTAGAATTTTTAGATTTATTAAATAAACAAGGGGTCTGGTTGTTCACAATGTTGCATATGTACAAGAAACCGATGCAAAGCTGTAAGTAAATTGATTTCCTAAAAATGTTGCATATGTACAAGAAACCGATGACAAAGCTGTAAGTAAATTGATTATGAATTTAGAACCGAAAATCATAGAATACTATGATTAACTAAAAGAAGGTTACCTTTTTGTTATCTACAAATCACTTATGTTTTAGAAGAAAATATTATATGTATGCTTCAAAATTAAATTCAAGCTTATTGCACAAACGCGGTCAATGTTTCTTAATTTGTTGACAAAGGCACATGGCAGATCACAGTAATACCTAGTCAAATGGGATGCAAAATGGGGGCACTATGAGCTTATTTGGACTTGAATCGACGGCTAAGATCTCACCTCTGAGAACATCCTTCGATTGGGATATAATGCTAAAAGTGAGTTATAAACAACCTCCAACAGTGCGTTATTGTGACACATGCTGAATCCGACCCATTTATAAATTAAACCATTCAAAGAGTCCATAGGATGCGCGTGAATGATAATGCATAAAACCTTTGAATTGCCAAATTAGTAGGCTTATAATGTATATCTGAGAAATAACTAAAAAAACTAGGCCGAGTAAAAGTCTGAAAAGAACATACAAGGCACATTTAAGGCCCGATACGTATTTACAACTTAAAAAACTTCATTTAACATTCAATAATAGGTTGTTATATGATTCAAGATAAATTACAACAAAAGAAAAATGAACATGCATCGTAGTGCAACGTTACAACTATTATTAACACGTTTGGAAAATCGAATATAACCAAGGATACAATATAATAAGTATTTAGTTAAAAATGATATTATCCATGATCAGGGCCGGCCCAATAAGGTTATTGGGCCAGGCGGTGGCCTAATACCTTCACATGTTGAGGGCCTCAAGTTTTTCAGTGTTTGGGTTAGGGTAATTACAGTTTTGGGTTAGCTACTACGTTTTGGGCTAACTGTTCTGTTTTGGGCCAGACTAGGCTTGGTATTAATTTTAGTATGAAGATTTATCTTATGAGATTGAGTATAAAGATTTGATTAAAGAGTTTGCTTCAAAAAAAGCTAGAAAAATAAGCTTTATATAAATGTTTCGCATGTTTTTTAAATATATAAAAAGTAGAATAAAAAAATATTTTAACTCCACCAAATATAAGTTATTTAGTTTATTTTTGCCGGTCCCAAGCCCGGATAAAGGAGGGTTTTTATTAAAGACTTAAAAAAAAGCCTCCAAAATTAAACCCGTCTTATGCCACTAAAATGGTTGAGCCGGCCCTGTCCATGATGTATAGACAAATAGAGAGCCAGATTAAAAGATTTTGTTTCAACAAATGTGTTTAGCTACGAACTATGATGGAAAATTAAGCAGTTACTAACCGTACCGACACCGTCCTGACATACTATCTCATAAAACGAGTGTCAAATATTATAAATACTCATATTGAACTATTATGCTTAGTATAATAAAAATTACGCAACCATGAGATGTTTATTTTAAAGAACTAACTTAAATACGTGACAAGATGCAAACCGGCAAGATGGACTGTTAAAATTCAGGTTTTAAATAATAAATAATTGTAAGAACAATTATTATAATTCTCAATCATTTTCATCACGAATTAAATACTTTAACTTTTAACACATCGAACATTCAAACGACTAATTAATTAGATCAATAATGAGCCACTAGCCCCACTTGATCACCTCCATTATTCAAGTAACCCTCTCTTTTTCTTGTCCTAGGTGGGACTTAAACCCAAAACTTTCCCCTTTTAAATAAGCCTTGTGATATCTCATTTCACACACTTGATCTAAGAATCATTAGCATGCTTGATTCTGGCTTTGATACTCACATAAGAATCCTAACTATTTAAACTTTCTTTCTTTCACTAACCCCATTAGGCAACTGACAAGTGTCTTGTTTCTCGTTTTTCCTCTATGACACTTCGGTGCCACTTCAGCTTTTTCTATTGCCGCCAGGTTTTTCTAATATTTTTACTGTTTTACATGGTATCGACCTACTTTTCTCGTTCAGTTTTGAATTTGTGAGGGTGTGGACTAATGAATCCTGTGAATATTCACTGTGTTGTAGCACGTCGAAACTGGAGGCTTGATACTCCTGGCTGGCCCTGGTTTTTCCCAAGATTACCTCGGCTTCTCCCCATGTCTACTCTGTCCACTCTAGACCATCTTCCCCACAAAAACCCTAGACCCCCTTACTAAAATCCTAGACCACCACATCGACGACAATAGGGTGGGGGGCATGATAGCGGTGACCGCTGATTGGCTTCTCCGACTACCCTATTCGACGATGGTGTAGTTGTTAGACTCCCTTAGTGACAGAGAAAAAGGTGGTAATGGGATTATAGTGTCTTAAGGGCTGCGATGGTGACTTGCGTGGCTCGATTGACGGCGGTTCAGCCACCTCTTAGTGGCGTAGGGGATCGGAGTGGTCATGGTTTATAGGTTAATGATGGTGGTGGTGTTGTTTAACAACAAGACGTGGTGAACACAACGAGATGGTAGTGTGATGGCGGCAGCAGCTACATGCGCATACAATGGCTAACTCGACGAAGGTTCCAACAACCTCCAACGAGTCTCCAACGAGTCTCATATGGAAATCGATCTTCTCCGGATGTGTATTTTTTAATTAGATTTGGTAAGTTGGTGCTCGGTTTGAGTGTTTTAAATATTATTATGGTGTTTTTGGTGAGATCAGGTGAGTTTTTAGGTGAAAGGGTCTTGGTTACACAATTACGTTGGTAGTGTTTGGATGTAAAATTTAGTGTGTTTGTTCATTGGTCAAACGTCGGTCAACTCTGGTCGATTGCTGGTCAAACATCAGTCAAGGGCACTCAAGTCTAGTCAATTTTTGTTGATGACAGGAAACGGGATGAGATCAGGTCTGTTACCCGTTGGTTCGAGTACATGAACCGAACGGAAAGTTAAAATAGCACGCTTACAAGTTCGTACATAATTTTAATATAAACAAGCATGCGCCTTCAGGTTTAAATATAAAATGGACATTATAAAGACATTAAAAATTGACCAACAAAACCATGTTAACAACGAACTTATAAACTAAGAAATGTAACACGTGAAATACACCTAGGAAGCATGGTGGAGGTAAAGGTCGAAAAGTAAAGCATCAAATTGTTAGAGCCAAATTAGAGATTCATAATCTCCTACAAAATGAAAGTAACTAAACGAAAAGGTACCTAAATAAAGCAAACAATTTGTTTCCATATACTTTTCTACGTTCCTTAATGAAAATCATGATTACATATAGTGCTTAAAGGGAAACGTGGGCTCCTACAAGAATCTGATTTGATTTACCCTTTATTCTTATAGTTTCATTTCCTTAAAAAAGAGAACTTTAAGAACTTTAGAAACAAATACAGAAATTTGTTCTGGTATCCAAGTATCCTAACAATAGTAAACCAAGAAGCTTTTTTGTTTTCCCCTCGTCTCTATCTAGTTTTAAAACAGAAAAGTCGTTTTTGTTTCGATATCAAAATCCCAACCTTTAATTCAAAGGTTGAGAATAAACATCGAAACAACTCTTATAGAAATACTAAGAAAGATAAAGCTGTGATTGTGTACTTGTTTCAAGCATTACTAGAAGATCCTCTATTTCAAGTGGCAAACTACAAAAGTGTAATGCATGGGATACACTAAAGACAAGACATGTCGGTATAGACATGATGCAAAAAGGCACAATTACAAACACTCAAAACTGAGTTTGAGATGTTATAGATGAAAAATGAACTATCGATTCATTCACTATGAAGTTAAACAGCGTTGTCACTAGGGAAAGTAGCCTAGGACCAAATTTTGATCAACCAAGTTGATCATGAAAGCGTCTAAATTCCATACCAACTAGGTTTATGTGAATCATTGGATTTATCGAACAATATAATGATCAAGATAAAATGCCAAGAATCTGAAGAAAAGGATTAAGTTGAAACAGGGAAGTCATTGCGACAATAATGATAAACTCCTATTCAAGCGACATTATAATAAATTTAGTGTGGAAAACGCTTTGGAAATCAGGCAGGAGCAATTATATAGATAAATGAGAAGGACATGAGTTTGGAAGAATCGAACACAAACCACAAAGAAATGATGTTGAGCACTCCACAACCAATGTAAAGGATAAGTGATGTTGAACAAAACGAGATAGCAAATTAAACAAGTTGATCCACAACGAATACAAGGAATACTTCTTTCAATTTTCGTTAATTCGCGAGAATACCGATAATTAGTAAATTTTCACACACTAACACACATGTAGTAGAGAAAAAATGATTTTTTCATAAACTTCAAAAACTAATAATCATTCCAAGTATCCAGAAATATAAAATGAAAGACAAAATTCGAATGGGACTCAAAAAATAAAGAGACCGAAAACTAGTCCATAAACAAAACCCAACAAAAACTAAAAATAACTTTAAAATTAAAAAAAACTCATAGAATAAGGCAATTTTGAGCCTAAACAAGGGCCCAAACCGCCTACGACTGTTTGTAGAAACGTGTTTATTGGTCCAACGGTCATTTTGACTGGTTGCACGCACGAAACGGAGCTTCGTAGGCCAAGTTACATCCATTTCAGTGAAGCCACTTTTGACACACGATATTAGGCCTCTAAATACAGAATTGCCCGCTCCTTAACACTTGGACCCTCACCAATAAGTCTCAAGTCACTCCTCAACACTTGGACCCGCACCAATAAGTCTCAAGTCACATGCTACCGATGCTAGAAATTTAGACATTATGCTTATGAATGTCCAAATAAAAGACACAAAGTTTGTGAAAATAATCAAACCATGAAATTCACGGATGAAAGTCACTTGTACATAACAATCTAGAGCGTGAGGTCAAAATGCGTGAGAAGAAAATTTCGAGTGAAGCAAAGTTTGTGATAATAAAGCTAGGTTCATCAAAAGCAAAGTCGTGCGAAGCAATTCAAGCAAAGCTTGTGAAGCAATATACCTGGAACAAATCATAGAAAATGAAGACTCAAACTTGGAAAAACAAACTTGGAAGCGTTATATGTGGTTGATCAAGTTCGGTTGAAAGTTATGGCCTATGGGTCAAAAGTGTATATACCGTAAAGTCTAGTTTAGAGACTATTATGCAAATGTAAAGAGTCAAAGTGTTTGCACTGCGCTAATCAAAGCTAGAAACTGTATTTAAGATTGAAGGGATGTGATGGTAGCAAAGCATTGCACCGATTCACCCTTGTAAGTTGTATACTATGTGTGCATATATCGATGTAAACAAACAAGTCAAATGTTAACAATCTTTTAGTTCAATTGAAGTTCTATTGATTCGTATAACATTTTAATTATCAATTGGCTATTAATACTAATCCTCGGCCACATTTAGATTGTTTTTTTTTTATTTCCTTATCCTCAACCTCAAATTCAAATAACTTCTAGAGAATAACCAATATGATCACATACTTTTATTTAATCATTTTGCTCCATCATTTTTTAAAATGTGAAACATGTACAAGAGTGAAGGAAGGAAAAAAATAGAAGGGTTAACTTATATCAAGATCTTGCGTATGTTTATGAACATGATAGAGTGTTGTTGAAGTAATATATATGTTCAATCTGTAAACTTATGGAAATATGGATGATTTTACAAGTGATGGAGTCAAATCGCTTCATTTGGTAATCTTTTAACAATTACCATAGATTTAAGTCTGGAGTTGAAGCCAAGTTTGGACTGCTTTCAGTTGATGGAAATGTTTGCTCGGCACAACAAACTTCACCTTTGAGAAATGAAAGTACCTAAAACACAATTAAAAAGAGTTCAATAAATGAACATGAGAAGAGATAGAATTAGGGTCGACGATGGAATGATATTTTCTTAGCGAAAGTGGTCACCTTACTCATGCATGGCCTTGAATTTGATCTCGTGCTGATGCATCGTGTGACGATTGATGTCACCACAAGTAACCCATGGACATCATATTCGGATTCATCATATAGTATATGGTATGCTCTTTGGGCTAATAAGGGTCTTGCCTGAAACTCAACTCAAAACCAAAGATCAATTCTCAGCTAATATATTATTTCTCAATGTAACAAACCTAAATTGCCAATCAATTTTTCTTAAAGACATGTGGTGATTGCTTAAATTAAAAACTCATCTACACTAGTGGGTTTGGTGTTAATTAGGCCCAATTATATCGAGTACGAATGACAACATACAACACACTTTGGTTAAAAGTCTCAATTTATTTCTAATATAAACAATACTAACGTGGCCCAACATACGGTATGTGAATGGCCCTTAATAATCATTTTTTTATCCTTAAATTCAGCATGATCTAATCTCAATGTCTTCTAAGGTCTGTCAAGGTGTTACGACGCTTGGGTTCTATGGTGAAGTTACGGGTTTGATCCTCCCTAGATAAACAATTTGGGTGCCAGCCCACAGCGATGATCAAGGAATTCCATGTCAAGATCCGTGCAACATGCGATTGTGGGGATATGGATAGTAGTTCGATCCCCACCTCTTGGCTTGACTTTAGAACAGTGAGTCGATTGCCTCCTACGATGTTTTGGGAGCGAGGGTGCCATATGCCGGTGAGCGAGCCCGTTAAACTCTTTTTTGTTTCTCTAATTGACATTTTGACCTCAAAAAGTTAAAAGTATTGCATAGTGGTTCTAAAATTACAAGTGGAATTACCCATGTGACGAAACTTTTATCATCCCTTGGAGCCGATCTGCTGCAAAACAATCTCAGCAACAATATCCCAAATGCAAGGATGTCTGACTTGATCAATGCCAATGAATTTGGATCCGTAGGATGCATGTAACCACAACTTTACATGCCATAAGAACGAAACGAAACCATATTAACATCATAATGGATCTCACTTTGGTAATCACCTATAACATAAAACTCACCTCTTCCTCGTAAGAGATGATTCATCGAACTGCAACCATTTAGCATGGCCAAAGCCTGTTATCTACAACAACGAGAAGCCGCATGTGGGAAAATGTCATTTGTTAATATAGTTAGTTTTTGTAATTGTTAATATGTTCCAGGAGTTTGCGAAGTTGTATCTAGTAGTAAATGGAAAGAACGAAGTAAGCAAGAAAATGCCGAATAAACATAAGTAGTGACGCCTTTGGAGATATAAAATTCGTATATTTTGGATGGAAAGGACATAACAGAATGGACGTTGTGACAAACCATCATAAGCGGTTTCATTGTTGCCCTTATGATTATTCACCCAAGTTTAAAATTGATGATAGACAAAAGCTATAGGCTAGATAATTATGTATATTAGAAAGTCTAGTTTAGTAGTTTGTGTAATTTGTGTATTTGTAAAGTGTCAAAGGCTCAACTGTGTAACATTACAACATAATAAAAAGGTGAACAACCCTAAAGAAATTCAAGTTCCAAGTTATTTTTATTGTTGATAGCACGCAATGATAAATACACGAAAAGATATAGCACCTCGAATCTACCTGAGGTACTAAGTTGTTTCCTAAAAGAACATTGCATGGTCGTAAATCGCAGTGCACAATAAGCCCTCGTGCACACTGTTCGTGCATGTAACGAAGACCTTGAGCTACTCCAATAGCTATGTTCATCTTGTTTTCAAAACTAATATTTAAGTCTTTTGTCCAGCATCCTGCATCAAGCACATTTAACAGTTTACCTATTGTCCAATATATCACTTGCTAGATAAATCTTTATAAGTAACATCTACTAATGTTGGAATTGTTCACTAACCATTTATAAATCTGTTCAATAGTGCACCTTTAGAAGCAAACGGAAAAACCAAGGCCACGGCATTCTCATTCTTGTGGAAACCATGTAATCGAAGAATGTTTTTATGGTACATCGTTAAAGCTGCCTTCTTTTCGGCTTCAAGAATGTACCCATACTGAGTGCCAACATATCTCTTCACCATAACTCGATCTTCAACACGCCCGCTATACATTTGAAAACCCTCACTTGACTCAAACTGAATTATGTTCATAAACATGTTTGTTATCTCTGAGATCACCTCCCAACTTAGTTCAGTCAAGAAACCATATTCACAGGTGGAATTTGGTGGTGTTGTTTGGTCATTAATGTTTCCTAAATCTTCAAATTCTCGTGATGATTCGTTTGTGCTGTCAATGCTTGAAGAACTCGAAGAAGGACGATAAATTCCTTCGAAATTCGGGAGGGTGCAGTATATTAGCTTTTTCTCATCATGAGACATGGGTTTCTTCCTTAGTTTTGAAATTCTTTGAGTGAAATTAGCTGCATTTTGGGCTCTTGATGATTCGGGAACATCATGCGAAGGCTTGCAGTTGTACACAACAACTTCGTCATCAATACCATGCGATATTGATGCTGTGCAGTTTCTTTGATTTGCCCATTGTCCATGCTTCACTGCGAAACTCCTGAAAACGTATCCAAATCGAATAAAACATTTAAGAAATTTGACGACTTATAGACCCAGACCATACTGACGGAAGCAAGATTTTATCAGGTATGTTTGTTTATAGTAATGTAAAGAGAAACATACCTTCCTATTATAACCGAAGTTGCGCCTGTATTGCTTTTTTCTTCTGATATAATCCCTTCTATCGTCGATCCAGCGACAATCTTTACAATAAACTTCACCTGATTTGTAAAAAAATCAGCAGCAAATATAAAAGATGATGTTAACCATAATCTGTATCAATATAAAAATAATATCAATTCTAGTCAAGTTTAGCTTATATACTTCTAAGAAAAGAAGATAAAATATGTGATTTCATGTGTAACACACATGTAACTTACTTTTATACTTTTGCATTCTTTATAAAAGGGTCTGAAAATCTTCATATAAGCTTCGGTACCCTGACTGATTTCTTCTCTGAGGAATCTAATGTACCTTTCTCTTTCACTCGGGTGATGTTTTCCGCCATCGGTTCCAATACAACAACTTGACATAACTGGCGACTGCGGCAGATAGTCGGAATTAAAGATTACAAGCACAACCACCTGATCTTTTGGCTTCACCACCTGCCGCAGTGCATAACGTAGCGGTTCCACGCTGCCTTCGTCTCTTAAGACCTTCGACCCGTCGAGCACAACAATCGAGATCATTGTAAGATCTTTCACTAATTGGTCTCTCGAGATAAACTTGTTCCAACTGTTATTATTGGCTTGTTAACAAAGAAGTACAAGAGGTTATATAATGTTGAATGCTTATTGTTGTTTCCTATATTGCAAAAACAATGTTTTCTTGTTAACCATAGAAAACTTCGGTTTTTGACATTGATATCATCGACATACATTTTTTGTTCTTTTTTGTTCTTTTTCGTTCGATTTTCCTCATATACCATATTGAGCTTGACTTATGTGGAAACCAAGAAGATAATAACAAGAGTTCATTGTCTATGCCTCGAACATTATATGCACGGACAAAACTAATAATATTGTTGAGATTTGAATTTGTATACGAAATGGGTTTTATGTGTATGAAAATTTAGTGAAATAATCGGTTCTCATTGATTCGAAAATAAATAGAGAAAATTCCCAAAATGTCCTTGTGACCAACTTTTTCGTTTAAAATGTCATTTTGACCAGCTCATCCCCAAATTGTCCCTACCACAGCACGGGCGTTCCGACCGTAAAACAGGTTCGTTTGAACACAGGATGAGGGGTTCAGATGAAGCCGCGTGTCTAAAATAGGTTCATTACGGAGGTTCGGACGACCATAAGCTCGTTCGGACAAACTTTCAAAAGTTCGGACTACCGTAAGTTCGTTCATACGAACTTACGAAAGAGATATTTTGAGGATTACTTGGTCAAAGCGACATTTTGAGGAAAAAATGTTGTCAAAAGGATATTTTGGGAATTTTCTCAACTAAATAATAGTATGTAGTTATTGTTGATATAATTTAGAGTAAATGACTTTTTAATCTTTAGAATTTGCTCAAAATAATTATGATTAGTTTTTTTTTAACAATTTGCATCCTGTTCGTCAATACCGTTAGTGTTTTTCTGTAAAGTTAATGTAAAATGATTATATTGCCCCTATAACTTAAACCTAAAAAAAATAATAACTATACATATTTTCTAAATAAATCTCACCCGTCCCTCTCTTCCCCATCACCCTCATCCATCATCATCTATAATCCACCACCACCATCATCATCATCATCACCACCTTCATCACTTAAACCACCATGGAAATTGCCGACCATTCACAAAGGACCTTAAATCGCTGAAACACTTCAACTTTTTCTTTAACATTTAAAATATATATAAAATGCTCTCACAACTAGAGTTAGATCGCAGTTCACATTAAAATTTGTCACTCGCAGTTGCATGTCATTTCATAACGATTAAAAGTATTATAAGGAAGACATGTTCCTTCCACAAGATTTTCTATAACACTTATATAAAATTATAAACGAGAGTAGGTTTTCTTCATCAGTTCAGTCATATTCATAAAACTTGAGGTGCTTTTTTTAAAAACATTTAAAATATATTTTATTAGTTTTCACTAAGTGCACCTCTTTAGTTCAAAAACAGCATCTATCAGAGGTGTTTTTCTTTATTTCAGGTTACGGTACAAGCAAGAATGAACATTACTAGTGGAATTAAGAATTAATCATGCAGAGATGGAATTATTACGCAAAGATGGAGTTATTAAGCAAGAAGGTATTCTTACGTAATCATTTCATCTCTACATGATAATACCACGCGAGTGTAAATTGTCTTGTATGATTATTACTTGTTCTTGCGAGATTATTACTGTTCTTTCGTGATTATTACTTGTTCTTGTGTGATATTCCCTCCCCAAACTTCATACCCTTCACACGAAAAAGACACTTTGTATAGCAACCGTCCCCTACTTATGTATATCTATGTATGATTATAAATCTTATTACCGTATAAACATGAGCTCACCAACTTTATGTTGACGCTTTGGGTATGTATTTCAGAACATTGTCAGCTTATAAGGGAGTCTTTCATAAGACTCCCCAAACATTGGATTTACAACTTTAAAAACAAGATTGATTGCCTATAGAAGACTCACTCTAGAAGAAGTGTATAAGAACCTAGACAAGCTATACATGAACGCTACTTTGAGGAATAGACTCGAATAACCCTATGGCTTTTACCTATAATTTAGTTATACACATGTTAAGTTGTAATAGAACATATTTTTTTTAATATTGTTCGATAAACTAATGGCTTATTTTTATTACATACATGATTTCTATTATGTTTATTTGATATTCAATCGTCACGATCAGCCTTCTTTGTTGGGGTGTGAAAGTATGTTGTCGGTTAGTCATCTTATGAATATAAATATCTTTCTGTATTTTCTCTATGTTTATAAATTACTAGGAATGTTTCCCCGCACGTTGCACGGGAACTCCGCAATGTGATAGATATCTAAACATGAATACAAAAACAAATCATAATGACTGTTAGTTTGACACAAAAAATGTTTTTGAAAAAAAAAAACGGGTCCAGAAAATAAAACCAACATCACATTCTTATAACATATTCGTCGTTACTATTGTTTCACCTACACACAAATAAGGAATGCATTAGACATGCAACGTTAAAGTTAAAAAAAATTGTTGGAAAAAATAAATTGAAATATAAGATAATGATATTTATTGAAATATAACAAATGACCATTTCCTTAATATTTTTGAAATACTTTTCTAGTATTTTTTTAATAAATGTATTGTAAACCTTTTAATTCTCATGCTTATTTTTAAACTATTATTATGCAGAAAGGTTGTCATCAAGTCGTGTCATGGACCTCATCATTTTCTTTACTATTTAAATATTGATAGACCAAAATATAAACAAACTAAAGATTCTAATGGCCCAAAATAAGCTAACCAAATATTAGTGGCCAAAAAGTAAACAAAACAATAACTACTGTAGCTATAAGTTTTATTTATATTGATAGATAATGATAATGATTGTGAGTGTGATACTATTAGTGAGGGACCCAACAAAGTGGTATCAAAATCTAAGACTCAAATTTAATTCCACACTTCAATTTGTTCTTGAAATCATAATCATAACCAAAACTTAGAAGATAATCAATTCAAAAGACAAAAACAATTCACACAGCAACAAAGTTCATAAGTTAAACCGATTCAGTGTTGTTGAAAACTTGAAATCATTTTAGTACCAAAATTTATTCTGATCTAACTACAACATACAAGAACAAATCAAAGTAACCAATAACTTGATTCAGTTTAAATCGATTCAAAACTCAAAAGAAATCAAAAATCAATATAGTAAAATTGATCAGAACAAAAAAATCCAAAATTGATTTTGGAATCAAAATCGATTCAGTACCGGAATAAAAAAGGAGACTTACAGGTTGCAACATTAGAGAGGTTGGAAGGATTTTTACCATCATTCTTGCCAAAAAAAAGAGAGTTGAAAGGCTAAGAAAATCAAAGAATGAGTGGGGTCACCTGATGAACCAGAAAAATCAAAGAAGAAAAGGGGTTTGGTATTGATAAAATTCATGGTATCAGAGCTCACAATAAGATGATGATGATAATCACTTGATTACCATGGACCAGTTGGGCCAATTAAGATGAGCAAGACTAAATATTAAGCCAATGAAAATGACTAAATTCTGATGATTGATTTGTGTTGATATGCCCTTCAAGAATTTAAGAATATCGCAAAAGATTATACACAAAAGAAAGAACTCATTTTTAGACACATAAAATTTAATGTCTAGTTAAATTATAATTTTTAGCATCCCCCATAATTCAAGTAGCAAACATACATAAGATCCAGATTTTTACATAAGAAATTATATATGTTGTTCAATGCCAAGACCTTTTGCAAAGATAGCAGCCATTTGAGATACAAAATCAACCTTTTTCAGGTTTAACTATACATGCTTGTATTTTTTTCACGAATAAAATGCAAGTTAATCTCAAAATGTTTAGTCCTATCATGAAACATAAGGTTAGCTAATTTATTGATAAAACAGCAAAATTATCATAAAATAGTTTTGCTGGTAAATTTATATTAAACTTTAACTCTTTAACACATTTAGGAGCCACAGAACTTTACATGTAATATTAAAAGAGCTTTGTATTCAGGTTTTGTAGTGAAATAGGACACTATAGATTGCTTAATACCTTTCCAGCATACTAAGTTACCACCATCAATATGAAAAAACCATAAACATATTTTCAATATAACTTACATTTAGACCGATTAGAATCCACATAACAATGTAAATCAAAGATGTTACCTTTTATGAATGACAAGTCTTTAGCAGGAAATTGTTTAAGGTATCTAAAAACATGAAACACAAGCTGTAGGTGTGATTTTAAAGGACAATGCAAATGAACCACATAAGATAGATCAAGTATAGTTAAGGTTATGTAAATTAACTTTCCAACTAACTTGTGATACTCACTTATATTTTTTAACACATCATCTCCAGATAAAGCATTATCCTTATTATAAACTACAACATTTTTTTCAAAGGGAGTAGCAACTGGTTTTGATCCTAGCCTTCCAATTTCAGACAATAAATCAAGACATTATTTTCTTAGTGAAAAAAATAATTCAAAATGATGTTGAAGTACCTCAATACCTAAGAAAAACTTAAGCAATCCAAGATCTTTAGTTAAAAATTCTAAATTTTAAAAAGGACTTAATAGACTCTATTCTTTTGTATCACTCCCGGTTATCATAATATCTTAAAATATACCAAGAGAGCAACAAGCACTTTTGAATCAGATTTAATAAATAAGGAGTAATCACTAACACTCTAAACAAACCCAATTTCCTATAATGTGCTAAATAGTTTTTCATATCATTTTCTAGGTGCTTATTTTAGACCATATAAATACTTTACTAATTTGCAAACTTTTGTTTCATTTGGAGAAAAATATCCGTTAGGCAATGTCATGTAGACTATTTTAGTTAAGTTCTCATTTAGAAAAGCATTATTAACAGCTAACTGATATAGATTTCAACCTTTACTAACAGCTTTACTAATCAAACATCAAATAGTGGCCATTTTGATTACAAGGGAAAATGTTTATCAAAATCTATTCTTCTCGTTGTCTCTAACTCTTGACAACTAGTCTTGCCTTATGCCTATCAATTTGTCCATTTGATTTGTATTTAATTTTATACATCCATTTAACTTATTAGTTTCCTACTAGGAGGGAGATCATATAAGATCCAAGTACCATTTCTATTTAACGCCTTCATTTCATTCCTTGTAACACCTTACTTAACCTTTTCAATCAGTTTACTCATAAAACAACAATTTTCATGTGGTAGCTTTGAGTAGTATACCACCTTTTCAATCCCATACTTAACCTTCCGTCCACCACATAATCAGTTTATTTTCTAGGCTAGTTAGACTTTCTAGTGGACTTTCTAACGTTAGTTTTTCATTAAAATCATGAGACTATCCCTCGGGAGAATTATTATTTATTTCACTTTCTTTCCCATGTGTTGAGACAGTTTGGCCACCACAACTGACATTTGACGATCCACTAAGATCTGAAGTAGAATCTGAAGAACATGAGTTCATTAGATTCTTAATGAATTGTTGAATGTCAACCAGCGGTTTGATACTATTGCCATCACATTATAAATTAGTATTGTCAATCTCCTTCTCCTCATCATAGGATATAGTATCACCTTTAATTAAATGTCTCAGTATTAAGGCTATATTCCATATCAAAAAATTTAATGATGAATTTCAAAAACAGATTATAATTTTTTTATTAAAAATTGGATTTGAATGAAAAGACTATTTCATAAAATTTTACATCTCTTTGAGTAAGAGATAAGTTTATTATCTAAACTCCATAATTTATACCATTTCTTTTGATTTGAATATCCAAAAAAATATATTTTTCTACTCTACTATAAAACATTTATTATGATTTTTTTTAAATTGTTGAATAACAGAGACACCTAAAGCTTCTAAGGTGCTTAAGAGAAGGTTTAATTTCATACATTACTTCATAGGGTGATTTTCCAAGCAAAATAAAGAAAAAATCCTGTTAATCAAATAGGTAGTAGTCAAGACACTCGCACATCACATATTAAGAGGAATTCCTCCTTGAAACATTAAAGCTCTAGTAGCCTTCAATAGGTGTCGGTGTTTTCGTTCTGCCACTCTGTTTTATTGTCGAGTATAAGAACATTATGTCTGATGAAGTATACCATTTTCATTTACAAATGACAAAAATCTATTATTCACAAACTCGGTTCATCACTCCTGAAAATCTTCACAGCTTTGTTGAATTGAAGTTTTAACATATTATAAAATATTTTTACCTTAATTAATACTTCATCTTTAGACTTTAACATAGAGTAGGGAACCTAAGAAAACCACAATGTTAGGAGAAAACTAGAGAAAACCAATAAAAACGATCACATAATTTATAAATTTTTTTATCACTACCATCTGTATATATGTATGGGTATATACAAATAAGGGTATGAATCAAATGAAAACTGTAACATGGTTTTACATATACGTCACACATAGGTTTCATTACCAATCATCAAAATAGTCATTAACTTCAAATTCTAAATATAACATTTGAACCCATTAAACAAGACAATCAACTTGTTATCTCTAAGCAACTTGTTAACAAACAAGACATGTTCATATTTTATTCAGGAATAACCAACACATCAAACAATGTTATATTTTCATTTAACTTGTTATGGCCTATATTTGTTACTTTTGCTCGCAAGCCATTTAGACGTTTAACTCTTATATTAAACACTGACATGCCAACAACATTAATCAAATTATTTGCAAAATCATATTCTCATATTTATAATCTTGGATCTTAGGATTCATCATGTTTAAAATTAAACAATCAATATTAAAATGGTTGTGTATGTGTGTGTAAATCCAAGAACAAAAGATATAGATGATGATAGTAATATGATTTCATTGATTGCAATAAAAAAATTACAAAGGAGATACATGAATCATAAATAAAACAAACCCAGCCAAGGAGAGATTCTACTTGGGTGGAGGATTCAC
This sequence comes from Flaveria robusta, assembly GCA_025506415.1. Classification (NCBI taxonomy): domain Eukaryota; kingdom Viridiplantae; phylum Streptophyta; class Magnoliopsida; order Asterales; family Asteraceae; genus Flaveria; species Flaveria robusta. Next base: position 14,155,690 of record CM046464.1, on the reverse strand, counting down.
ATCAAAGAAAAGACGCACTAACATTTACACTAGTGAGTTTATGTTTATAGGTTTTAGGAAATATTACATCATAACCCTAATTTTGATTATTTTTTTTTCTTGATGTTGACTTTTCTCTATTGACTTTTGTTTCTTTTTTTTGCTTTTTTAATCAACCAATCTATAAATCTGTATAGCGAGATCTTCAATGGACTGTTAATATGATTTATTTATTGTCTTGTTGAACTCAACAATACTTCCTTTAAACTGATGCTTTCAAAACTTTAAGATTAAAGATCTTCTCTATCACATATCCTCTTGATCATTAACTAATATTCTGATACGATTCATTATAGTTCTCACCCTCACATTTAACTTCTCCTATTTCAAACAAATGATAGAATCTCTTGGAGATACTTCTTTGGTATCGAATATGGGTCGTATCACTTTTGAATTATAGTTCATATCACAACTCAAAGGATCAAAAGTTATTAGGCATATGATAAGTCTTGAATTTCAACCAAAAGTGCCAAAAAAAAAAAAAAAAAAAAAAAAAAAAAAAAAAAAAAAAAAAAAGAAACCTTGAAGATATTTTCACTCTCTTGGAGTATCCAACAGTTGTAAAAATCCTTGAATAATTCAATCAATTACCCGGGTGAGATTTGATAGGATCGAATATGATGATTGTTGCTATTGAATCATTTAGCGAAATTACAATAATTAATAATCAAAGAATAGAAGATATACTAATAAAATTCTATTTTTTATATTGATGTTTTGCTCAAAATACAAAGTATGATAATATGGTTGCTAAGGTTACAAACTATAAACTTTAACTTTTTTATTATAGGCATGACATATAATATCTAGTGTAAATTACACGGATGGTCCCTGTTGTATGTCCAAATTGCGGTTTTAATCCACAAGTTTAAAAAATTACAAGGTTAGTCCCAAAGTATGTATAAATATAACAGTTTTGGTCCCTGAAATGGATGGACAGTTAACTTTTTGTTAACTTTTTTGAAAATAACAAAAATACCCCTATATTAAATAATTTAAAAAATAAAAAACTTAATAATCATTTAATGAAAACAATATATATATATATATATATATATACATATATATAGGTGTGTGTGTACAATAACTTCTTCCACCGGCCGGCCGCCATCACCATCTCCCATCGGCCGTCATCACCATCTCAGGCAGCCACCATAGCACGCGGTGGATGGCGGCGGGGAGGAGTTTGATGAGGTAGATCCTTGCGTAAAAGAGGTGTTGATTCAATGATCGGTAGATGGAGGTGGAGATTGTGCCTAGGGTGAACCGTGGTGGGGGGGCTGCAGTGATCGGAGAAGATGATGGGTCAAGGGTCAAGAGGCCGTAGGTGGTGGAGCTGAGCGAGACGATGTGGTGGCTCAAGGCAGATAAGGTGATTTGGGTGAAATCATCTTTTTAATTGAGCAAATATGATGAAATACAACCCAGGTGCAGGATGTAATAGTGAGATTGAATGCTCGTGATGTTATAATCCCGTGATTTAGGTTTGACTAGGTGGGTGTTGAAATGGTGGAGATGGAGGTGGAAGCGGAGGTTGAAAAAGCTGGTGGTGATGGTGCGGCGGAAGGCGGTGGCGAGGCGGTGGAAGACGGTCTTATCCGAGCAGGTGGAGTGTTGGATGATGGAGTATTGGAACTCCGGTGGCCGAAGCGCAGTGGTGATGGGAGGAGGGTGGCGGCGGCGGTATGTTTATGTGGTGGTGGTGATTATGTATGCAGATGGGTTAAGGTTAGGACAGGGTATTTTGGTCATTTCACCAAACTTAACGGAAAAAGATAATTGTCCCTCCATTTCAGGGACCAAAATTGTTACATTTATACATACTTTGAGACTGACCTTGTAGTTTTTCAAACTTAGTGACCAAAACCACAATTTGGACATACCACAGGGACCATCCGTGTAATTTACTCTAATATCTACTATTAAGTATACTACCCTGACTAATTCTATTACATCTGAAAGTTACAAGTCAAAAAATACAAATAAAACTATTTTTTCATTCACATATTCTTCATTAACATTGACTTTGTTCATTCGCATTGACCGGTGAAGTTGAACCAAATTGTGCCCGCATTTAAGTACTTGAAGAGTCGCATTGGATTTTGTTCATCCGCATTAAGTCAATGCGAATGACCAATGCCATAGCCCTATAACTTTTTCTTCTTTCGTATTGGTGAGTCGCCTGCATTAACTCATCATCCGCATCATCATTGTATTCTTTTATTCACTCGCATCAAGTTGAACTCACCCGCATTAGTTCAACACTTGAGTTGTTATATTTATTTGCATCATCTATCTGCATATACCCAACACTTGTAATATTTATCACATAGAACAACTTACCAAACATCACTTAAATTGATATGCATAATCCTTTCATGGTCCAACATTATTATCAAAAATTATTATGTGATGATTAGCACTTAAATCTACTATCCAACCATGACCCTCTACAATAGTAAACATACTAGAAGATGAAAACCAATGCATTTGAAACTCACCTACCATATATGGCCTTGCCTAGTACTGTATTCTCATTAACAAGAGCTAATAACTTTGCAATTTGATCACTAATTGAAGGAAAATCACAATCATCTCTCATGACATTAGACTTATTTTGAGGTGGAGAGTTTTTTTTGTAACACTGTGTCTGTTAGTTTTGATTGAACTTTGAATAAGTGCAAGATAGGTCATTTCTAACTTCATAAATTATGATGTTTGAATTCATCCATAGAAGATGCTAACTGCATAATCTTAGCAACAACATGTAGAACAACAATGTTACTCTGATTTCAAAAAATTCTAACACCACCAAATGAAATGTATAAACCTCAAATAAAAACTGGTGCGGGTCCAAGTGTTGAGAAGCAGGCTATTTTGTATCTGGAGGTCGAAGATCGTGTGTGCAAAGAGGCTTCACTGAAATGCATGTAACTTGAGCTAGAAAGCTTCGTTTGGGCGTGCGACAAGTCAAAACGACCGTTAGACCGAGGAGTTTTTTTTACTTGGTATGGTTTGGGCTCTTGTTTCGGCCCAAAATCACCTTATTCTATAAGTTTTTTTACTTTTAAAGTTATTTTTAAGTTTTGTTGAGATTTGTTTATGGAATAGTTTTCGGCTCGTTTATGTTTTGAAACCCATTCGGATTTTGTTTTGCATTTTATATAATATGGAGACTTGGAAAGTTGTAGAAACGTGCTCCTCGGTCTAACGATCGTTTTGACGAGCATGCCCAAAACAGAGCTTCCTAGCTCAAGTTACAGCCATTTCAATGAATCCCATTTGGACACAAGATCCTGAGCATACAAATACAGAATAGTCCGCTCCTCAACACTTGGACCCGCACCAGTATCGCAACATGGAGATCCGAAATGATGAATGAAATCCGTCCAATCTTAACAAAATTGAGGAACAAGGACTATGAAAATGGTGTTGTGCTTGTACCCAAAAACCCATTGCTACCGCTGTCATAGAATACTGCCATAGATGGTGTCTGTGGGGGGTAATAAAAGAAGATAAGCACCTGTACGGTGCGTAACATGCCACGGAAAACACACAGACGAAAACAATAGCGGAAGCACACAAATGGAATGAAAAATGAAAAGTAGCATAAGAGAAGAAATGCACAGGAAATATAATACCACTAGTTTTAGTAAACCCGTGTATTACACGGGTTGAACAAATAAAATATTAAATATAATAAAAATTTATCAAGCATAAAACGATATTTTACGATAAAATATAATTGAAATTACGTATAGTAAGAACAATATATAATAAAACAATTATATCAACTTTTTAAGCTTTTGGTTTAAAACTTTTTTTTTCAAAAAAAATAATAAATATTTTGTTTCAAAACAAATTGTATTAAAAAATATCATTTTTAAAAATTTTCTTATTATAAATTTTAATTTTAATTATTTTTTGTTTATAAAAAATTAACTTTTTAAAAACGCTAATTTTAAAAAAGTTTGATGTTTTGTAAAAAATTATTATTCTATAAAAATTATTTTTAAAAATAACATATTTCTTTTCTTTAATTTATTAAAAAAACTAATTTTGTTCTAAAAAAATTAAATAATATTATTGATAATTAAGGTAATTATTTAATAGGAAAGAGAAGCGGGAAAATTTTGGTGAGAATTAATGTGGTGACTCCATATGTCACCACAAGATACTCTTTTATTAGAGTAGAAAGATACGTATAAAGATAAGTGCTATTAGCTATAATATCTTTCTTACAAACTAAAGTTGACATTTAATTTAATATATAATAAGTTAGTTTTTTACTTCAACGATCACCAATATGACAATTAAAAAAAACTTCAATTTCGTTCATGAGTTAAACTGTAATACCTTAAGTAACCTAAATCAAAGTTAACTTAAAAGCATTGTATTGCATAAAAAAAAAGAAAAAAGAAACTTATGCATCTTATGAACACACAACCGATTCGTATACACACACAAAGAAGGTCCAATTTATACGGTTTTAGAACCTTATGCTTTTATAAATATCACGATTAAAAATTTTAAAATACGTTTTTCAAACTAGTTAAAGATAAAGAAAATTCCTGCTTAAAGTTTTCTAAAGTAATTAAAAACATTCAACTTCAAAAACTTAAAAGAGTTTGAAAGCATTTTTAAACTTAAAAGAGTTTAAAAGCATTTTTTTTTTTTTTTTTTTTGATACCACGGTTAAACATTTTAAATAATCAACATTTTAGATGAGATCAGAAAAATTAGTTCTTAATAACTAAGAAAAGGTTCCTATCTAACGAACATTTCTAACAACTTAAAGAAATCATTTATAAAAAACATTTTTATAAAATATCCAATGAGAATCGGAGTAAGAAATGATAAATTAAAAAAAAAAAAAAAAAAACACTAGAATTATAAATATTCTTGCAACTATTCTTTTTGGACAACAAGTCATTAATTAATAGTTAATAACATCAAATTTATAATTATTAGTTAATGTTACAACTAGAACTCATAACTTTATTTTAACTTTATATACAAGAAAGATAAACGTTCCATAGACCTTAAACCATGAGACCTATGTGTCACACTTCTATCATCAAATTAGAAATATCAACATATATAGTTAACAACGATTCATCGATTGATTGATCATCTAAACAACTCTATAAACCCTAACAACATTTTAAACAAGATAACTATTTTACACAAAGATAACTCTAAAACCATACAAATATACTACCATAAAACTCTCACTTCTTCCCCTTCTTTGCAGCTCCGGCTTTCTTCGCTATAGCCGGCTTAGCCTTCAAGCTTTTCACCGTAGCCTTCTTAGGAGTCGCCGGAGCCTTCTTTCCCGGCGTGGCTCTAGTCGAAGTCTTCGCAACCTTAGCCTTCGGTTTAGCTTTCGTAGATGCGGCTTTCGGCTTCCCAGCCTGCTTCACAACAGCTTTAGCCTTCGAACCCGTCTTCGGCTTGGCTGCAGCTTTCGCCTTCGGAGCCGGCTTGGGCTTAACAACAGTCTTCTTCTTGGCAGGAGCTACTTTCTTAACACTCTTCGGCTTGGCGGCTGTCTTCGGCTTCACGGCAGCTTTCTTCTTCGCCGGAGCACTGGCTGCCGGAGCTCTCGCCGCCGGGAGCTTGTACGACGCCTTCACCTTCACCAGCTTACCTCCGGCGACCAATTTCTTCAATTGAGTCAACAAAACTTTTTTAAAATTCGCCGGAAGATTCTTCTGCTTCTCTTCTATAAACTTCGTGATCGCATACTGACTCGAGCCAGTCCTCTCCTTCAACGTAACAACAGCCTCCTTAATCATCTATCAACACATTCAATTCAACAACACCCCATCAATCAAACTGATCAAAAACACAAAATTTGACAAACAAAACACAAATTCGATGAATTCATACCTCAAAATAAGGTGGGTGTAAAGAAGGGCTTCTGGGTTTCCCCTTAACCGACGATTTCTTAACCATTTTCGGTTTCTCAGCTGCCGGTTTCTTCTCCGGCGGAACAATGGTCGCCGGAGCGGTGGTCTCCGGCGGAGCAACGGGGTCTTCTGTCGCCATTAGGGTTTTGAATTTGAATATTGAAGAGGGAATTTTGATCTTGAAATGATAATTGAAGCAAGATCGATTGTGATGATGTGATTTATCGTATTGGAGATGATGAATTTATGTGGGTTTAAATAATATGGAGCTTGAGGGGATAATCTTAAAGGTGGGATTTGATTGGTTGATAGAGGGGTCACACGGATCGAGCACCTGACTAGAGTTTAAATGTGAGCGGTTGGATCATTTCTCATCAACGGTTAGAAAACAGTGGGATGAAGGTAATGTGAATACTTTGGATGAAAGATTGCATTTTGGTGTGTTTCTATGCTCAAATGATTTGGTGATAATTTTAATTATAATTAATGAAATTTTCTGAAATTTTTTGGGTTTGTAGGGAATTAAGTTAGCTTTCCGTTAAGTGTTTTCTCAAAATCTGAAGTTAAGTGGATCGGGAGATATTTGAATCAGAATGTACGATGGTCTAAAAGGGGTCATATTTAGAGTTGTTATTGGTTTTTAGTCATCCTAAGGCAATGCTTTGGTCGGATGTTTGGTTTTGACATTTGGGTTGATTCTAGCTTAACTTAGGAATCTATAGCAACAAGAATCTTTCAAATCCGACTAGATTTGAATGTAGAAACATACCTTTAAAAGTTACTCAAGATGAACAAATCCTCTTCTTGTAATTGGGTAATGTAATTTGTATTAATGTTTATCATGTATACTGAGGGCATGCTTATGAAATATACTACAACTTATAGATGTGTTTAAAATCATTAAGGAACATAAATTCGTTTTGATAGTTCTTATTTTTCATCACATATGAATAGCTTGTTTTGAATTTAGGTATGCTTGATATACCTAGTAAGTATTTTCATAATGTTTTGGTTCTTTATGTATACGTCAGTGTAACGGTGAAAAAATTTACCTTTTTCTTATAAAGAAAATGTGTAAATATTACAAGGTAGCTATATAAACAACAAACATCCTCATGGTTTAATGTTTTACAAAAATTTTATGAACAAACAATATAATTCAAAGGATGTCTTTTATCTTTTGGTTTGTCCTCTATGTTGGGTGCTTATAATCCTAATAAAGTGTGTGAATATTAACATTTTTTAATATGACTACCCTTGAGACTCAAGATGAAAAACTAAAAAGACTAAAAGAATAACCAAGGCTTGTTACTAAAACTAGCAATCCTTAGCTAAAATTGTCTGGTTTTCTAAGCAAATTCATTTGGGTCGATGTGATGACACATCTTGAACATATAGCTAAGTTCAAAGGAACCCATATATCAAGTATATGTAACGCATATAATATGTTTACTATATCAAATAATTTCAACGTGAAAATGTTAGGTGAACTTAACGTGGTTTCTAGTAGAGATGTCTTTAATGTTAATTTTTTCAAGAATTTATTCTATATGTTGGTAATTCTTTATTAGTGTCTTTTTAAAATTCATATTTGATGATGAATATATAACTATAAATAGTGGACTTATGGTTCATTATTTGTGTACTCAGTTAAGGTTTTAACTTGTGAGAGCTCTGAGGTTTTTAATCGGGTTGTATCAACCAAAGTTTTAACTATACTCGTATCATTCATTGCCTCTTTTAATATAAGATTCTTTTGTTTTGCAATGTCATGTTATTGTGAGGAATAAAGTAGTACTCAGTTCATTTATTTTAGAGTAAATACCATTTGCATCCCTGACGTTTGTTCATTTTAACCAGTTGCATCCCTGCGGTTTCAAAATTGCTATCTGGCCCCTGACGTTTCATTTTTATTTCCATTTGAGTCCAACATATTGAGGACGTTAGATTTTTCCGTTGGTTTTTGTGAAATGACAAAAATACCCTTATTTATTAAAAAAATTCCCCCATCCACACCCCCACCCCTTTTATACTCTATCTTCTTCCTCTTCTCCCTCTTCTCCCTCTTTATGTCCACCACCACTGCCACCGCAACCACCTCCGTCGTCGCCGCACCACTGCCACCGTCACCGCACCACCTCCGCTGTCGCCGCACCACCAACACCACCTCCACGACCAGAAGAACCACCACCACTCCTATCTCTTCTCTTCTCTTCTTTTCTCTGTGTGTGTGTGTGCGTGTGTGATCGGTAAACCACAACCACCAAGATGTGAAATTGTTGTTCTAGAGAACCAGATCTAGTGTTGGAAGGGTGAAACACGGTGGCGGCCAAGGGTGTTTTAGGGGCTGCGGTGGTGGTGATAGGGTGGCTATGGTGGTGGGGATGGGGGCTGTGGCGGTAGTGATGGGGCTGCGATGGTAGTGATGGGGCTGCGATGGTAGTGATGGGGCTACGGTGGTGGTGATTGGGGGCTGTGGCGGTAGTGATGGGGCTGCAGTGGTAGTGATGGGGCTACTATGGTGGTGATAGTGGTTGCGGTGGTGGTGATGGGCACTACGGTTGTGGTGATGGGGACTACTTTGTTGGTGATGGGTGGCTGTTATGGTGTGAAGGTGGTGATGGGCAGTTGTCATGGTGATGACCGGGTGGTTGTGGTTGTGGTGGTGGTGATGGGGGTGGTGATTTGAAGAAGATGATGTTGATTGATGGGACCCACAAGGTTTTTTTATGTTTTTATTTAATTTTAAGGGTAGTTTCGTCTTTTTAATAGTAATTTTAACAGAAACATTAACAGTTTTAATCATTTGAACTCAAATGGAGATAAAACTGAAACGTATAGACTCAAATGAAGATAACATGAAACGTCAGGGGCCGGATGGCAATTTTGAAACCGCAGGGATGCAACTGGTTAAAATAAACAAACGTTAGGGATGCAAATGGTAATTTACTCTTTATTTTATTTTTCACCAACAATTATATTCAATTCGAACATGGCATTAAGGGCATACCCTTTGCCTACAAACGTTTCATTTTTTGTCAACACAATCTTATTAGATTCAATAACAAGTCAAAAACCATATTTCTTAATCAACCATCTCGGAACTAGATTCTTGCGAATTTCCGACGTATACAAATTGTTGCTCAATGTGAGCTCTTTGCTATAATTCATCTTCAAGGTCACTTTATATCCCATATAAAGCTTTGGATCACCCACAAACCTCTTTAAACGTAGTATCTATTGATATCTACTCGTTATACTAAACGTGGATGACATGTCATGTCTAGTACAAAACATGGCATACGTGATGGAACATGACATGGCATCCCCTTTTGGAATCTTGCAATGAAAAACATCATAAGACCTTGTAAATATATATAATTTGACTTAAACTAATAAGCTGTTTTGATCTATCTCTATAAATCTTTATTCCAAAAATATACATATGGTTGTGCCCAAAATCTTTCAATGCGAAACATTAGCTTAACCAAGACTTTACGACTTTTAGCATCATTATGTTGTTTTCAATGAGTAGTATATCATCCACATACAAGATTATGAAAGTAATATAGTTCTTACTTGCCTTCTTGTAAACATAGGGCTCATCGTCATTCCTAATAAAACAAAACTCTTTTATTTTCTGATCAAAACAAAGATTCGAACTTCGAGATGCTTGTTTTAATCCATAAATGGATTTATTCATCTTGAATACCTTATTAGGATTCTTTGGATCCATAAAACATTTGGTTATATCACGTAGACATCTTCAGCAAGTTTTCCATTCAGAAATGTGGTTTTAACATCCATTTGTCATATCTCATAGTCATAATATGTAGCAATAGCAAGCAAAATCATAATTAGCTTGGATGCGCGTGAGGAAGTTTCCTCATAATCAGCATCTTGAGTCTAAGTAAACCCTTACGCTACCTGCTAGCTTTATAGGTTTTCATTTTCCATCCATATCGGTCTTTTTCTTAATAATCCATTTACATCCTACAGATCTACATTTGAAAGGAAGATCAACCAAGTCTCATACATGGATTGCATCTCTGCGCCCATAGCTTCCATGCATTTCTTGGATTCATAATCTAGAGTTGCAGACTTATAAGTACGAGGTTCACCCAGATCTACCATCAGCATGTTTGTATTCTCTAGAATTTCGATATACCTATCGAATTCATGTCGATCTCTAATAGTTATGTGACGCTATGTATTACAGTCGATTCCTGAATTCACTCAGGTTCAGGTTTAACAACTCCTTTTTGCTTGGTAGTTTCAACTTGTGATTTGATAACAAGTATTTTTGGATTTCTTCTAAATTGACATGATTTACACCGATCTATCATGCTAGGAGTTCCTTTTCTAAGATGGTAGCTTAGCATTTTATGAAAACCTGGTTTTTAGCTTGTAAAATTAGTAACTAATTGTTTTAGGACATCCAACGAAAACAACTTTATCACCACAGGGATATACTTTATCTAAATATTCACGTGTAATATAACCCGTACCTTAAAGGTATGATACTTTGCGTTGGTTCCCATATCAAATCTCATAAGTCGTCTTGTCCACTTTTTTAATTAGAGCTAGATTAATAATTCTTATGGCAATCTCAAGAGCAAAATTTTAAAAGAGTAAGACAAAGTTATATGACACATCGTCTAATAGTGTTCGATTCCTCCTTTTAGACAAACCATTAAGTTGTGGCGTTTCGGGTGGAGTGAGTTGTGAGATGATCCCATATTTACTTAGATGTCCATCAAACTCTTGACTAAATATTCTCCATTTTAGTCCGATCAAAATATCTTAATCATCTTGCAAAGCTGATTCTGCACTTTGTTCTGGTATTATTTGAACATTTTAAATGTATCATGTTTATGCTTCATAAAATATGCATAACCATATCTATAGAAATAATCAGTAAATGTAACAAAGTACCTTTCTCATGTCTTGCCATTATTCTGAACAGACCACATACATTAGTACATACAAGTCCCTACATATCCTTACCTTTTTGGTCGATATCGGTGTCAGGAGCTTTGGTCAACTTTCCACTAAAACATGTTTCACATTCACCAAAGGACTCTTGGCCACGGAATCTAGAATTCATGCAGTCTAGAGTTTTTTTAATGTGATTCTTGTTTATGTGTCCAAGTCGACAATGCTGTAGATATGTATCGTTGAAATCCAATTTCATACGTTTATTGGAGATATTATATAAAGCGTTATTGTTATGGAGTTCTATCTCATGGATTCACTAAGTGGCTTACGTCAAAATAATACACATCATTCAAATATCTAGAAATAAAATCATCACTACTAAAAACACATTTAAATCCTTGTTCACGCAAACCAGAAACAAAAAAATATTCCTAGTTAAACTAGGTATGTAACAAACATTGTTCAAAACAAGTTCTAAACCATGTGGAAGTAAAAGAACATTTTCGCATACCGTCTTCACTACAATATTTTGTTCATTACCAATATAGAGTTCAAGGTTGCCTTGCTTTTGTTTTCAAACCTTATTTATTCCCTACAAATCATTACAAATGTGAGAACCACATCTAGTGTTAAACATTCAAGATCTGCTAGAGAATAAGAAGATAGCAATAATGAATATACTTGAGGTTTCACAAGAAGCCCTCTTCTGTTTTAGCTCAGCCAGGTATTTTTGGTAGTTTCTCTTTAAGTCCCCGACTTCATCACAATGAAAAGCACTTGGCATCTTTAAGAGGCTTTTTTATGGAAACCTCTTTGTCCTTGCCTTGACTTTCATGCTCTTTTTGTTCTTTCCATTGGCATCAAGTTTCTTAACTCTACCCTCTTTGGTCATTAGCACTAGACCCGGTTTGCTAGAACTTAATATATTCATCTCAACAGTCTTAAGCTTTAAATGAAACTCTGGTATGGTCCTATTACATGTATTCATATTATAGTTCATGATGAACTGGTCATATGACTAGGTTAGTGAATTGAGGATTATATCCCCACCCAACTCATTGTTTAATGGAGACTCAGGATGTACTAGGTGATCAATATAACCCTTTATTTTCAACACATGAGTGCTAACAAAAGAAGCTTCTTGCGTACAACTACTCATACATGGTCTCATCACTTTAAATCACTCACGACAAGTCTATTGTTGGAATATTTCCTTTAGCTGCTCGATCATGTCGAATGCATGTATGTTTTCTAGATTCATCTAAGGTCTAGAATCATGGATGTTAGCATGATTAAGGAGACTTTTATGGAATCATCCACATGCTTTTCCCAGTTCTTATTCTTACAGGAAGCACCGTCTAGGTAGTGATTTCTTCTGAGATTGGTTTTTTAATAACATACATTTTGTTTTCTACCATCAAAACAAGTTTTAGGTTTCTAAACCAATTTATAAAATTAGAGTTGTTGAGTTTCTTCTTTTCAAGGATTAACTTAAAAAAGTATAGGAGGTGGGATTTGATTCATTGGACATATACAAAATTCAATTGAAAACGATTTAGTGCTTTCATGCTTATCATCCTAATTAGATTATGACCCAATTGCAAAATATATAATTAGGAATGAGATCCAATTCACCATAGCTCAATGAGTGGCTGAAACACTCTTCAGTTGCATGATTATATAAATAGGTAATGATTACCAATTGTGTCAACTTACACAACTCTTGGTTTGGGATTGCATGGCGAGTGTTGTCAAGCATTGGCATGTTTAACCTCAACTACCCCCAATTGAACCATTTAAGTGACGTTCGCCCTTAACCAGTAATTATAAAACTAGCCAAAGTGATTTAGGAATTTCAATTGTACCTTCTACCAAAACTATAGGCCAGGATGCAGGGTAACCACTTACATTGGTGGTTTGGATTGATTGGTTGAAGTGTCAATAAGTTAGAGTGGCGTAAAAAATAATTTTTAAATTGAGATTTCTATAATGATTTTTAAATTACCGTTCGGGTTAAAAACATAATAGACGACTTGTAGCATGAGGCAAATCGTGCAGTTATGGTAAAATCCGATTTTTTTAGTTCGTGATAATTATCGAAACTCCTTTCAACACTCGATATGATCCAATTATAAATACCTTATTTAAACTAAGTTGGTCATTTATCACGAACCGATTTTATACTAATAAACAATTTATTATTTTAATGTTTAAAATAAATTGTGTTTTACGTTTTAACTAAGACTCAATTATTTAATTTACCTTTCTGAGAATTATTTCAACAATTCTGATTAAATCTTCGTCTTTTTTGTGTATACAAATAATTTTATAAATACTTTGCGGTTTTAACTATTTTCCTAAATAATGTAATCAACCACAAATGTAATATAAAACAACCAAATCGAGCAACAAGCAAATTTTGGTGCGGTTTTGAGCCACCAAACGAAACCGAATCAGTCTAAAGGTCACAACATGATTACACATCTTGCAAGCTCGCACTTAGTCCAAGATCTCTATCTTGTCTCCTGCTTGTCTGTCGTCAGTCTTCAAAATTTTTTCTTTGGTTTACAATATTTAAATTAGCAATTTACAAGAAAAATTAAAACAAACCTTTCTATTACATCAAATTCCAAAACACCAAAAAAATACAAAGATTAAAAATAATCAAAAGAGTTAAATGCGTTTTACGTCCCTGAGGTTTCATAGAAATTACCATTTGAATCCAAAAGTTTAAAAGGTTACCATTTGCATCCAAAGGTTTCACAAAAATTGCCATTTGCATCCAAAGGTTTCACTAAAATTATCATTTGAATCCATTTGGCTACATCTAACTAACACAGTTAACTTTTTTCGTTAAGTTTCCAACATGAGAGTTATTTTAATAAAAAAATTAGAAAATAAAACACCAACTCACGTGAGAGTTTTTATATGTTTAGCTTCTTTTGATAATTGCAGTTATGTTTGACTTTATAATATTATTTTATTGTTTTGTCTTATTAATGTATTTTGGTTTAGTAATCGTGTTACTTTTGCCCGTTTTATTAAACATAGATTTATTTTATTTAAAGTTTAATTATGGTTACGATAATTGATATTTTATGATTATTATTCATGGTAGTTAATGTCATATTATTAATTGTTCTTATACTTTTATGATAATCTGTCTTTTATGGTTATAATTCAAATAATTTATGTTATTTGACTTGTTTGTTTATTTATATATTTTTTTGTTTTGTATGTTTTATAAAGTTGGAAATGAATCACTTTTAGTTAGTTAAACTTATATTTTATTTTATCTCATAGGATGTCCTGAGATAAATTTCTTGATAAAATAAAATAACTGTTGACCTATCATTTTTCATAAATTAAAATTGCAATGATGATTATCAAAATACATTGAACGCTTAAAACTTACCACGTAGATCTTATTTTTATTATTTTGTAATTGTTTTGACTAAAATACCTCTAATGTAGGAAACTTAATGGAAAAACTTAACGGCGTTAACTAGGAGTAGTTAAGTGGATTCAAATGGCAATTTTTGTGAAACCTTTGGATGCAAATGACAACCTTTTAAACTTTTGGATTCAAATGACAATTTATATGAAACCTCAGGGACGTAAAACGCATTTAACTCTAATCAAAACAACCAAACAACTTAAACAACTACGAGTCACCAGTGCTCGATTTATCAAACAATCAACCAAAAAGGAATAAATGTATGACCTTGTTAAAAGACAACTTTTTGACAAATAAAAACATAAAATCGTATAATAGTAATAATGTTTAAACACGTGTAAAAGTGTCTCTAATTGTATTATTGGGGTATTGCACACCAATTTTATTTTTAAAACTATTACTTTTTGACAAATTAGATTTACGTTAATGTAGAAATGTTTAACATGTTAATTGACTTAGAATCAATCCTACACAACTATCCAATTACAAACGATTTAAACAATTAATCAAAAAACATCCATAGGTGGTTAAAATTTCTACCTTTGACGAGTAAACCGATACCAAACACAATGGATACAACGACGGTCCCGCTAGTTGACTCGTTCACAAAACCAACAACACTTTGCAATGGTTGTGGCACATGACAAAAACAAGCGACGGTGTGGTGGGTGGTGGTTCTCAAGCAAAGGGTCGCAAAGAGGGGAGGGGGGTTGGCGGATATTTTGAGTTAGGGTGTTAGGATTATCGTTTAATATTCATTTGTAATTGTAAAATTTACACCCCCGGTTAACTTTGATCAATTAACAGATAATTATTTTATTAACTAATTAACTAATGATTATTTCACTAAATAATCAAACACCGTTTAGTCCAAAATGTAACTCTTTATATCGTTCATCGATAGTAACGTTGATATTCTAATATTCAACATTCACGATGCCATGTTACATGATAGAACATCTAATCTTTAACATTTATTATTCTCATAAATTTTTAAAGAAACCTATTCTTTAACCTTTATGATTTTTTTGGATTCATACATATATTGTTCTCATATGTTTTTATAATAGCTTTTGTATCTGAAGGCTTATTTTTGTTCCCGTGTTGTTTGCTTAAATTCCAAACATATCCTTACAACATACTTAGGGGGCGTTTGGTTGGAAGTAATGGAATGAAATGTAATGGAATTGAGAAACTAGTATAATTTTCAAGTAAACGTATGTTTGAGTGGGTAATGAAATGTAAAACCCAAGGGAATGTTTCACCTCAAATTTTCTTGGTTGTGGGATTTCAAATTCCCTCTCTAGGTGGAAGGATTTTGAAATCCCACAACCAACGGAATTTGAGGTGAAACATTCCCTTGGATTTTACATTTCATTACACACTCAAACATAATTTTACTTGAAAATTATATTAGTTTCTCAATTTCATTTCATTCCATTCCATTCCTTCCAACCAAACGCCCCCTTATTTTTTTCTAAGAATCAACCCGCACGAAACGCCGGTGTACCCACCATGCAACTTAGCTTGTAACCTTCGCATTGCACAAGAGATGTGGGTTCAAGTCCGGACGCCCCCTTTTAGCCGGTTTTTTGTTGATTGTTATTTTTTTAAGAGATTTCTTAGTAAACCTGCATGATGCGACCATCTAAAATCGAGTTGTGTCGCATTTGGCTTTACAATTGTTTCAAAGAAATGTTCATAAAGCAAAAATACACATACGACAAACCTACCGCATCGCGCGAGTATTTTTACTAGCTATCATTCATTTGTAATTGTTTAGGCTTTACAAATTGTGCCACCTATCAAATTTTCAAAGAGAACACATTTTGTAATTGATGTGATTTAATTGCTTGCATTTTTACTCACTTTGGTCACTTCTCACGTGCACATCGTGTCAGAGTAGTGCTACACATAAGGCCAAGTAGAGACAAGTTTAAACATACTCTTTCACCGCTTTTATTTGTCGCACAAATTCCTTTAAGCTGAGCTATTATACGTGTTACATTTTTTTCATACTAAAAGACAAAATTAATTTATTTGATTTGACATTTTTAAGAGATACTGGTGCCGTTTTGCATTTAGCCTACCCCTTCAATCAATTGAAGCATCATTTACAAACACGAAAAAATATATGTGTTCAATGATTATTTACTTACCTCACAAAATGCTAGCTTATTCCATGTTTCAACTTGATTCAATTTCCACTTCTCAATGCACTCTTACTTGATCACGAGGCGACTACCCTCTTCAGAGTTGAATGTCTTCCATGCTACCTGAACGAACAATACACAAATACTATACATAAACACAATATACAAACTCGTCGTGATAGCTCTGAAGCCTTAAGTTATGAATAGTTTCAAAGGAAAATGGTCAAATACATGGAACGGTAGAAAAATCACTCATAAGTGTATAAAAATCAAAGGATTTTACTTGAGTTCTAATACTAGTTATGAGATGTGTATTGCAAATATGTATAAACAAAACTAAATTCTTGACGCTTTAAACATGACAAAACTTGTTATTGAAGATCATACACTGGGGAGCATTGGCGGATCTTTATAGGAGGCAGGGGGGGCCGCTGCCCCCCCTGTTTTTTTCGCTTGTAGTGTTAAATTTTAGTCCGGTAGTATAAATTTTTGGTCAGGTAGTGTAAATTTTTATATAAATATAAAGTTCGCCCCCCCTAAAAAAAATTGATTTCGCCCCCGCCCTCCCTACGAGAAAGTTCAAGCTCCGCCACTGCTGGGGAGATAGAAAATATGAAAAAGGTGAGCACAAACTATTTGCAAGACGGTCAGCGTAGGCGGGGAAATATGCAACAAGTCTTGTGTAAACAGTATGTGTTTACTTAGCTTTGGAATGGCATTTTAACTCCAACATTGACCATGTAAATGAATTTTAAACACCTGACTTTGCATGTACATTTCCAACATTGCTCTTATTAAGACACTAACCATTCAATACTTGGAATTTGATGATTTAAGTTTTGATGAAACTTCCATAAAATATTTAAAAATAACAGCGATGGCGGTTATGATATGAGGCCAAATTTGTGTTGAAAGGATGTAACTAAATGTAATTAACTTTTTATAGATCATTGTGATGTTTCATGAAGGTGGATTAGGTTTGTATTTATAGTATATGTTGTTTCTTGGTCTTGGAACGATTACAATAACCATAACATACAATTTTTCTTACAATCACACTGTCAGTTTCACTTAACTTATTTGTGTTATACAAAAGTTTTAACTTCTTATACTATGCCAAAGTTGATTTCGTTTAACGGTTTAACCTAGACAATATAAAGGTCAAAGTACTTCTTTAGGAAAGTGATCTCATACAAAATATAATTCATACTATTATCTTAATCATTGCCTAAAAAGAATTTCCCAATAATCTAAGAAGTATTTGTTAATAATAATGGTTGTTGAGGAATTCCCAAATAATCTACAGAAGTATATGTTAACAATAATGGTCATTGAGTCAGGAATATAAGGAAGTTAGAAAAGTTAGAAAGCAATGAGTTTAGAAAATGACAGTTAGAATAGTTAGAAAGTAATGAGTTTAGAAAATGACAGAAGAATATGCACTTTCTAGTTTTTAAATGTGTCAAAGAGGTTGGCGGGTTGATAGGTTTAAAAAAAAGGGTTAAATGGGTCAAAAATAGGTTAGTGGGTCAAAAACAGATTGGTTGGTTGACCTGTTTAACCGTTTAGTTAAACAGGTTAATCTAAACACGACCCGCTTCATTAAACAGGTATTTCTAAGTGTTGTAGTAGGATACTTTGTAGCGCCCAAGGGAACCGGATAAGGAGAAAGTTTCTTGCTTCCAAGGTTAGCAACAGGTTAAGGATATGACCCGGAGCCGTGGCTGGTCATAAATATCACCTATTGAAACTAACAACTACTCTCCTCTAGTATTAGCATTACCAACCCCGCATGAAAGAATGAATACCCGCACATATATGCACCCAATTAACATTAAGAACTTTTCATACTGGCATTTTTAAAGGGTTCCCATTTCGTGAAAAAGAACTTTTCATACTGGTATTTTAAGGGGATTCTCAATTTAACTTTTCTTTGGTTTGATGGGCATGAAAAAAAAGACTTTTAACACGACTTGTTTTTTTATACCCAGTTAGATATGACAACCCAAAACCTGAAGTTTTCCATCTCATGTCAGTAAAGCCACCCTTGACAATTGACATAAAGCATGACATAAAGATGGATGGATATAATGGAATATTATAGTGAAATATTAAGTGCATTGACACACACCCCCATGACATAAAGATGGATGGATCCATGTCTATGCCTAAGTATTATAGATAAATAAACACCTACACCCATGACATGAACAAGGATGCATCCATCTCGATAGCAATTCGTCAAATACGAACACGTTTATTTGTGTACCATAGTTGCTAAACAAGCTAGAGTGTTCATTTTGTTTTTTATGTACTTTGTTACATATGTAGATGATTATTCTCGTGTTATGCGGTTTTATTTCATGAAAGGTTAATCGCATTGAAATATTCTCTCATTTTTGTTCTTTTTATACTAAAATAAAAAAAGAATATAGCATTTATGTTCGAACTCTACGTGACAATGCCGAATAGTACTTATCCAAGTCCTTTCAAACTTATTTGCTTTTAGCACGGTATTTTTTATGAGTCATCATGTGTTGACACCCCTGCCTGAAATGGCGTCGCAGAGAGAAAAAATCGACACATTCTCGAAGTTGCTCGAGCACTTTTGTTTCACATGGCTGCCCTAGATGAAAATTTAACATCTTGTTTCCTCATTAGCCGAATGCCATCTATGATCTTGGCGGTTATATCCCATTCTTGGTCTTATTCCTACGAAATTGATTTATAATTATTCAACACAAGACATATGGTAGCACTTGTTTTGTTGGAGATACCCAACCTTACCTCACCAAATTGGATCCAAAGCTCCTTAAATGTGTATTCCTTGGTTACTCTCGTCTCCATAAAGGTCATCAGTGTTTTTCTCCAACACTTCAGCGTCATATTATGTCTTGTGAAGTTACTTTCTATTACTACGTCCCCTTACGTGTTTCGCTCTCTTCCTTCCGGAGACATTAATGATTAATTGGTCTACCTGTTACCTACAAATCTATTGACTCGTAAGAAATATTCGATCCGTGAGTCCTTAGTTCTTGAGCAAACTAATGCCCTTAAGAAGTCGTCTACTTCTCAACATTCTCCAATTTCTCCATCAACTTGTTTGCATCATAGGAGACATTGCCCTACATCAGATTCTTTCATGAACCATTCAATTCATCGAAGAATTCAACTAATGACCCTCTTAACATCGATCTTCCAATTTTACTCCGAAAGGTACACGTACTTATACTTATCTTATTGATTCTTGTGTTTCTTATAACAAAATATCATCAACTTCTCGCTCCTTAGTTACCACCATAGATTTTGTCTTTGTTCCTAAAAGTTTAGGTGAAGCTTTGGCTCACACTTGATGGCATAATGCTATGTTGAGGAGACGGAGGTTAATCACAATGAAACTTGGACAGTAGTAGATTTACATGCCAATATAAAGACAATTGGTTGCATTCATAGTGAAAGTCAATTCAAACAGCTATCTTGCCCGATTGAAATCAGATTAGTTGTGCAAGGTTGTGCTCAGACATATGAAGTGGATTTTTTTGATATGTTTCTCGAGTTGCCAAACTATCAAGTGCATAATTAGAGTACATAGTACACAAATATGGCACAGACCACTTATGAACTTGTTTGATTTTGAAACCTACTTGTTAAAATTCGATTTAGACGACAACGTTCTTGTAACTAAATTTCAAACAACAACGTAGGAAGTATATTTCCAACACTAACCCCATAAGGCAATTAGACACTGACAAGGTATCTTGTACTCTAATTGTCTAAATTTAGACACTTAGAGGTATAGCAACATTTACCGCCAAAAATAAAAAAAATAATGTCATATTTCTAGTTGAAAGGATGTAACTAACTTTTCAATAACAATTGTCATGTTACATGAAAAGGTACCTTAGTTAAGTGCTTGCACTAAATACTACTCCTTGGTCTTCAGACGATTAAAATAATCGGAACAAACTTTCTTACAACCATTCTCTAAGTTTTACCAAGTCATTTAGCTTATACCTAAGTGTTACTTTCTTATATAATCACTAGGTTAGATACCCGTGTAATACACGGGTTGAAAATATAAAAACCATATAATTCATAAATGTATAAATATTTCGTATGATTAAATTACGTATTACATAAAATAGTAAAAAATAAAAAGTTGCATTTTCAAGTTATATATATTCAAATACTTCTTTGGATAATATAACATACAATTGACCCGTGTGAAATAAAAACCAATTGTCTTAAATTGAAATTAACCCAAAATATATAAATATATCAATAAATGTTTTTTTTTTAACTTTTTTTCAATTAAATTTAATTTTACTATAAAAGTATGTATAATTCAAAATAACATATGATTACACAATTTAGTTAATAATATAAAAAAATTAAATTAAAATCAAAATCAATTATTAATTTAGTTTCTTAAAATAAAAAACTTAACTAAAATAATATAATAGTTTAGGCGGGAAAATGTTTTTGAGAAGTAACTGGAGAGTGTCATGTGGCATCCTAGTTACTCTTTTATTATATACTATAGACTATAGATTTCATGGGTCAAAATACTTCCTTAGGAGGGTAATCCCAAAGAAATATATATCTAGCCTATTTGATTATCTTAACACTTGCTTAAACGAAATTCCCCAACAGAATGTTCATATAACAGGGAAGAACGGAAGATAATTGCATACCTTCAAAAGATTAAATACTTTTTCGCATATATATTTGTGTTGAACGCTTGCGCCCCATTGCTGCAGCTTGTCAGGATGGACACAAAGAGTAGCTTTTCTAAAAGCTTTCTTTACATCGCTAGCGGTCGTCATGTGTGTCAATGAAACTGGTTGCCAACCGCTCTCAGGTCCAAGAATCTGTAAGTTCAAGAATTTAGTTAAAACATCCTAGGCTGACATGTTTAAGGCAGCAATTCCATCCATTTTTCGCAGTGATTTAACAGACAAGGATACAGTATAACAGGTTGAAAGTCATATGAAGTGCATTCATATAAATAGTGTCCAAAATCGCTTTATAGAAAAGAGTCAGATTAGTAGTGTAATAGCGTAGTTATAAGTTATTTTATAAGCAAGAATTTTGGGTTTGAGTTGGAAGCTTGTACATACATATTGTAGCGTTGAAAGCAATGCACGCAAGTTCCCTTCTTTTCCGTTGGACCACCTTTTAATATCAGCATCAAGATTTTCGGCCAAACGCTGAAATAAATTTTCTTACAAAATAATTAGATGATAAATGATCAAAAACCAGTAAATTGTTTCTGTGCAACTAAGGACGGTTACATTTCTCTCAGCTTGTTCCTTTTGTGCAAGTCGATCTCGCTTTTGTTTTTCTGCAAGCGCTTTAGCCTATGAAAGAAATCACCAGATTAACTTTGCGCTCATGCACACAGACACACACATATATGGTTTATTCAATTATGAAGAAAAGCAACACGTACCGCCCTCTCCATGATCCTGTTGTGTTTTTCTAATTTTCTTTTGGTTCTCAAAGCTGGTTCAGAACTGTTTAAATCCTGCAAGAATAACATAGATAACAATAATAATATAAAAATTATAACTTCAATAGCTAGAAATGTATTGCTTTCATTACTTACAGAAACAGTCTTCTGAGGTATTGCTTTATCTAGAGCACGTTGGCGGGCCTCTGATGTGGCTCTTTCTACTGCGGCACGTTCTGCTCTAAGTTTGGATTGTACAGAAGATTTATTTGCCACAGAAGCTTTAGTGACCTTTTCATGGGCCTCAGCCATCATTCTTTGTCTTGCTTCCTCTATAGCTTTTTCAACAGCCTCTCTTTGACGTCCAGCTCTCTCACGCGCTTCTACAAAGGCTCGGTCACGAGCTTCAGAAATTGCCCTCTCAACTGCTAATCTACTTTTCTCACGTTCCCTTTCTTTAGCAGCTGCTTCTTCATAAATCCTTCTAAAATGATCTTGTACCGACACTTTACTTGGCCCTGGCTTCTCAATTTCATCTTCTTTATCGTTATATTGAGGTTCTTGTGAATCTTTGATTCCATTTGTATTTCCAATGTTTGGTATTTCCTTATCGAGTGATTGGATATTACTTTCTTCTTCCTCTATCTTCACACCATTTGTAATACATGAATATGATTCAGCATGTACATCATTCTCTAAACTAAGATCTGCCAAGTTGTTCATAATATTCTTTTGTTTGTGAGATTCATAAACCTCTATCTTCACCTGATGTGTAGTACTGGAAGATGTTTCATATAGTTCATTGTTTTCCTCAGATGTTGCTTCATATTCCTCCTCATTGTTGTCAGATGCAATTTGATCCATGGAAGTCTTTTCACAGAATTCTTCTTTTTCTGATATGGTGTCTTCTAATTGGAATTTACAAGAAGCTTTGGTAACATCATCAATCTCGTGTGTTTTTTCCACTAGTTTTACATTCATATCAACAATGTTGCCTGCAACATATATGCCATCTATACCATCAGTTTCTTTTGAAACTTTATCCTCACATGCTGATTTCACATTAAATTCTTTATCAAAAGATTCATCCAAACTTTCCCCTTTTCTCTCAACTCTGATATTATAATCTTCCTGTTTTATCTCACTCTCAACAGGCAGACTCACTTCTGTTTTCGGCTCACAATCATCATAAAATATCTCACTGCTTCCTTCTTCTTTGTGGATTTCAGTTTTGTGATCATCTATGGATTCGTTCTCGTTTTCAGGCCATTCAAAACCCTCTTCAATTCCCTTATCAGTTTTGGCATTTTCTGCATTTTCAACATTGTTTTCTTCAAAAAACTCCATCTGTTTCTCATTTTCCAATGCATTTAATATCTTCTCGTTACCATTTTGATTCGATCCTTTGGATACTTCCAAACCCTTCTCATCTTCCATCTTTTCAGACACATTCATGCTATTACCTTCCTTAACTGATTCAAGGCTGTTACATAGTCTTACCACATCTGTTTCACCCAAAACACCTATCACACATTCTTTATTTGACTCTGAAATTTTCTCATTTATCGCATCCATGACCTTCTTTGCAATGAAAAGTTTCTTACCATCCATGAAATCTGGAAAAACTTGAGATGTAGCTGCAGTTACATCCTCCATGTTACCTTCAACTTCAAAGCTATCTTTAAACTTTTTATTCAAAAAACTCTGAAGACCTCTCCTCCTTCTACCAACTGACTCTTTTGCAATCTGTATGCTTTCTTGAGCCTTTTCTATGGCTTTTCTTAGAGCAGAAGCAGCTGAGTTCACATCAAGTTCTTCACCAAAACAAGTCGCTGAAGCATCTGTTTCACACGACTCCAAATTTACAGATTTTGATCTTCTTGGATACTTTGTATGATTAGCCACACTGGTCAGTGAGGCTGAAGGTGATGATAATGTGGGATGTAATGTTTTAACAAGTTCATCTTCAGGGACGGTTTCATCCTCGCCTTCCACTTTCGGTGTAGGAACAGGCTCGTGACTGAAACGAGTCAATCGAGCAATAGCGCTTAATAGTGTGACATCGTTTGCCGCATCAAACCCATCCTTAGTTTTTTGGCAGATCTTGTTGGATGACATGCTAGATTGCTTTAAGCCCACCAAAAATGGTTATCTGATTCTTGTGAACTTGATGCTGTTGGTAAAGGTGCTCTAAATACAGCATCAACAGTCTCCAAGATTAGAACTTGTTAATAAAAAAAGATCAAACAACACTATATAGAGGAAATCTGAAGTTCAAACTCTTACCTGTTCTATGGATTCTTGAATTGCATAATTCAAATGGGATTTTATGAACACTATAAACTGTGTGCTCATAGAGCACCATCGCCATTGCGAAAACCGCTGTTCACACATAGTAAACAACATCAAGAACAACATGAGGAAGCTTCTGTTTCAATCAAAAGACAGAATAAACAGAATATAAAAACCTCATGTAGCTTTGTCGCCATCTAACAATTCTTCGTAAGAAACAACGAAATCTTCATCGAGAAACCTACCAAATTCTAGAGGAATCTGGCTTCGAACTCTGAATTAAGCTCAAAGCATCAGACGTTTGGCCCAAAGTTCCAAAGATCATGCACCTGAATTCAAGAAGTACAAAAAAGGATTATGTAATACTCGTCCTTGTTTCAACTGGTTAAGGTTAAGATGAAATATTCATGACATGTTAATACGAGAGGTTATAGGTTTAAGTATCATTTTGAGCAAAATGTTTAGTGTTGAGCCGGTAAATTTTTCCAGTTATTAGTTTTCTTTTGAGGGGTTAGAGGTGTGATCCCTGCTAGAAAACAGATAGATAGACCCGATTAAAAAATAACACATGTTCTTCAAAACAGGATCGTAAAGTTATGGTTCAAAAAAAAATACCATTAAGAGTTGAAAAACAATATTAAACCAATGAATAATCAAATAACTATTACACTAATAAATACATTTTAATAATCATTACTTTTTTTAATTACTGAACTACTACCAACATCATCTTGGTCTAAACATATAAGTTAAAAATATGATTTGGATCATTAACAATGAGATTCATAAAAAGTGAACAATCATTATCATTCAATATGTCAATTGAATGAGTGTACCTGGATATTTTATAACATAATCATACCTATTCTTAAAAAAACCAATATATTGAAGAAAAGATTTGTCAATTTCTAAAATGTAATATTAACCGGTAAAAAGATGGTCCGTCTATTACATCTAACTTTTATAGATACATATTCTTTGACTCTATTAACAAACTTTCATTTCCCACCACTATGTTTCACAACGTTAAACGAAATTTTTTTAAAAAATAAAACATTTTGACACTAAGGTGGTTGAAAGGTCGTGGGATGACATTTTGAAAGAACATTATGGGTAGATATTAGTCATTAATTATAAAAAAGTATTTATGAAATTTTTTTTAAAATTCATCAATTAATTTTTAGAGAAAATTGCATAGATATTCCTTGTGGTTTAACTAAATTGCGTATTTGGTCCCCAAAATTTTAAAAATTGCAAAGATTGTCCAAATTTTTGTGTAATTATAGCATGTTTGGTCACTGTCACTAAATTTATTCATTTTTTATGCATTTTATAAAATTTATATTAACTTTTAAATGTAATTTTAGGGACCAAAAGCGCAACGCCCACATAAAAGTTTTAATTAACTTTGCACTTTTGTATGATTTGGGGACCAAATTTGCAATAACTACACAAAAATTTGAACTAACTTTGCAATTTTAAAAGTATGGGGACCAATCATGCAATTTGATCAAACCATAGAAACTATTTATGTAATTTTCTCTAAATTTTTAATAAAAATTCATTACGATTCTTTAAATTAATTATGAAAAAAATTCATAATTATACTAATTAAAATAAACAATTTTTAAACTGATCGATACACAAAGTTATCTGTATCGTTGGCTGGAGATACAAAATTTTTTGTTTAATATGTTTTCTAGCAATACGCAAGGGTAGGTTTATCGTTGACCATAGATACAAATATATTTTTTTTTTGTATTTTTTTGAGCAATACATATACATGTTGTATTGCTTTTCAGCGTGTATTTATTTTATTTTTTAGCGATAGCATAGCAATACTAGATGATTGGTATCGTTAGCCTGCAAAAGCACGCGATACCACATGTATTGGTATTGTCACAAAGAGATGTGAAAGCATGGCATAATTTGATTCGTTAAATATTTTGGATATTTACAATGTCAAATTCTATTATTGTAAACTCATTTCATCAATTGACTAATTAGATAATTTTTCCATGTTTAAACTGGTTTCACACTCAACCCTAGTTCTAGACTATAAAGTTATTTCAATTCCGCACCGGTGTTTATTCCCCCAACACTTGATGCTATGTGTAATAGGGAAGGTTTTAGGTCAAGTCCCACCTTTGACAAAACAAGGGATTCCAAGTTGAAACAGAGGATTTTCACTCACTTACAAAAAGTTTTATTTTGAGGGTGGCCTCGAGTTGCGTACTTGAGTGATAAAGATAATCGGAGTAGCCAGTGACTCGTCAATGATCCAATCAGTCATTAAAAAAAAAATACCAGGTGAAAAGTCGCTCGATGTATAATTTACAACATTTGACCTTCTAAAAATGTCTTTATTATATTCAATTCCAAGTATTATTCATGCAACATAATTTTATACTCATATTTCTTATAAAAATTTCGGAAAAATCAACAAAATGAGGTGTTACTCGCCAGCTCAACTTTTTTCGTCCAGCACTAAATAACAATTCGTTTCAATCTTACCCAGGTCCTTGCCACCTCCAGAACTACATTAATAGCAGCCAGATTTAAAATTATCACTGAACTATATTGGCTTATGGATCTGAAGGATAACTAAAGCATACCATGCTTTAAACAAAAACATAAACACTAATTCTCATTATTAACTTCATCTAAAAACAGAAGTAAATTGTCTTTAACTTGGAACAAAGATCACAGATGTAGCAAAATGAGATTGCACATGAGGCAAGGTTATAACCAATTTCCCATATGAGCCTAAACTTAGTTCTAACAAAAAACATATTCTTCAGGCAAGTATGACAACAGCAACATTGTTTTGTTAAAAAAGGAAAAAAGAAAATTATTTCATAAACGACCTCGTGCGGCTGAATGTTTGAGAAGCTTTTAAGGTCACAGCCAGGTGGTTGGATGCTGTAAACCCCTGAGCTATCATTAAGTTATGCATTCTCTCGGCATCCTGTCTAAATCCACCGTTTATAAGAGCATCTATAACTCGCTCAAAGTCTTTGTGCGTTAGTTTGTCCTTATTGGCCTCGACAATCCCTAGCGCTTGAAGGGTTTTCTTTTCTTCGCGAGCCCGGGCATACATATCACATAGACTTATGTGAACATTAAGCGGAGGAGGAACGCCTTTTTCAGTAAACTTTCCCAATAAATCTTCAGCCTCATCTATCAACTGCAGTTTGGCGAGCCAATCAATAAGCACAGAGTAAGTAGCTAAACCATGCTCGATTCCATCTTTTTCAAGCTGAAGTAAAAGATGCAACCCTTTATCCAATAAATTCTTATTAGCATACGCTGCAATCATGCTAGCAATACACTTGTCATCAGGCTTGTATCCAAGTTTGATTATGTCATCAAAGTACTTCCTAGCTTGATCCACATTGCCATTTCGACTGTACGCCTCAACAAGACACGTTTTTGACTCGAGACCCAGTTGATAACCTGCAAATTCCATTCCGTTTGCAATCTGGCTGGCACCAGTTGGGTCAGCATTCTGAGCATACGACTTAAGTAATGCCAGAAACATCTCTTCGGATGGTTTGAGATTCTTTGAATCCATATATCTCAACAAAGAGTGCCCTGACTTCGGATCACCAGCATTAACATACGCCATGACCATTGAGCTGTACACTTTAAGGTCCGGTTGAAAGCCTTGGCTTCTCAAGCTTTCAAAAGCCTCTTTTGCAAGATTTAAGTTGCCTGCCTTGCTATACATATGAACCATAGTGGTTTTTGTCAAGATGTCGGGTATTATGCCCTTTTCATTCATCTTCTTAATTATTCTTTCGGCATCATGTACTTGGTTATGCTTGGCATGTGCATCAACTAGTTGTGAATAATCTCTTACATTAGTTTGAAAGGATTCTTCATCGAGTACAAGTTCTGCAACCTACAGAATTCAGTGTCAGTGAATGTAATTTCATTATAATTTTAGCCTAGTTCCCAACATGACATAATGACCAAGTGTTCAATAACAGTATACATCAAGGATCAATGCATAAGAACAAGAATTTATACACAACTGAGACTGATGAACATGCAGTCTACATTGTTTATTAAAACTTGGTACAAGGATTACCACATCTTACTCTGCTTGCAACATTCACAGACATCCTAATCAGCAATGAAGTAATTTCACATAATCAAGATTTAGTTAAAACAGTAAATTCAAATCCCATCATAAAGACAAAATATAAGCATATATTTTGGACCCAAACTTATACCAGAATTCCTGGGAAATAATGATAAATGGCAGAATTGATAAGTGTAACATCCAAAATGTTGATAATTTATTTATGAATGATTTATGAAGCACTATATATTATAGAATGAGATAAGTTAAAAATCATATAACTTCAATTTTAACAAAAAACCTTGTCAAAATTAGAGGGGCCAAAGTGGTAATGTAGTAAAATTAATTTAGAAAAAGTGGGTAGTCTTGGACTCTTAGAGATAATACGTAATTTCATTTTAAAGAGTGAAAGAGGGTGCATCTGTCGAATTGTGTAGAAGAACTAAGGAGGAGGCAGACTCTTGTATGATAGTAGTAACAATCATAGGTATCTGAGCTTCATAATCATATTCAAGCCAAGGAACTCTTGGTAAGCATTTCTTTATGTTTAGAACCCGTCCCAACTATAGTGCTCTAGTGGTATGGAGGTGAGAACCTGAATTGGAGGTAAGGGGATCAAATCCCGGCAGGCCGGCACCACCTGATTTACTTTGGGACATATGATTTACCCCCTCATCTTTGTCGTGGGATTGCTCAGCAGGGAAGCCTAGTGGCGGCGTACACCATTTTTTTTAATGTTTAGAACCCTAGTTTGTTTGATTTGAAGTGGGTTGTTGATGGAACGATATAATAATCTGAAAAATCCTTGTTGTTATGGGTAGATAAACTTCTATCATAGTCAGACTGCTAAAAACACACAAACTCCCATTGGTGATGAAAGGATAATGGGGATGAATGGATATATGTGCTTGTTAATGATTTCAATTTTATGAATACTGTATGATTATAATCTGAAGTTTTATGAGTTAATCTTGATATAGGTAGTCTGAAATCACTGCTCCATGTTCAAAGAGAGATTAGTTCAAAGTTATAGACAACTAAAAATTGATCTAAATTGGATATATGGGGCTTTTTAAAAATGATGATATAAAACACCACTAGCATGTAATATATGATGAAATGAATCATCTTTGATGTTCTAGAGATTGATAAATATTAATTAGGATGGCAATTAGACTACATATGAGAACTGAAGTTGATATGCATACTAGGTGTTTGACAAAATGCCTTAACGAATTAATATACTATTAAACAAAGGATTTGTGTTAAATAACAAATTAAAAGTAATTTACCAGAACATATGCTTTACCTCAGAAGGTCAAAAGGCGGGATCAAGTAACCAATTCACCAGAATAAACACTAATTTACCAGAATAAAAACTAATTTACTATAATATATTTACCAGAATATAGAGTTGTAAATGGGCCAAAGATGTTGATGCGTGACTCATAAGTTGTGTAAAGATGCAAAGTTTTTATTAACCCATAATGTTGATAAAAAAGCTAATGGTTCGGATGTTGGTAATGAGTCAAAATGCTATAAACGAGGATGCCATAGTTTAAATGGTTAATATCATTGAAATTTTGATTTGAAAGACATATGTGATAAGAAATTTAAATATCTCGTTTAGTAAAGGGTGTACCTTACGCTCACTAGTCACTACCATAGAGTATGTTGGAGGTTGATGTCTATGCCCCATCCCTATTGCCCTATGCTGTCATTCTGTCGACTACGACAAAAAACCATAACACCACTACCAAGACATTGTAGAGTATGCTAACCAACATAGCCTACATCGGGTCTAGTATGGTTTTGAGATTTTGAAGTTTTTGAATTATTAGTGGCATGCCTTGTGTCGATATCAAGTTTTAATCTAATAATATTACCTTGTGGTATTATATTGCCTTAGGTAAAGCTCGTGAATAGAATGGTGATTGAAGATCAAAGCCTAAGGATGACATATGAGCAATATCTTTTAAAGTGTCATTCTTTTGTGAATGTGTCAATGGTTAGGTGTCTTGGGACTAAATATATAACTACATTAACTTATCTAAATCTTCTGAATGCTTTTAAGGTTGGTTTAAACAATTAAACTTACTTGGTTTTAATGTCTTCTTAAGTTTATGGTGATGAAATATATTTGATGATGGGTGAGCTTCATAATGTTCAAATAGATGGTAGATTTTGGGACCTAAATACCACATTAATTAAATTATAAGTCATTTTCAAAAGTGAGAGCGTTCCGGCATGTTTAATAAGAATACTTAATATAAAAACTACAAAAGAAAGAGACAAAAAGCAAAGTACCTTGAAGTACATTTGTTCATTTTGCTCTTTCAATCTATCAAGAAGTGCAATCCAGTCAACCCTGCTAGGTTGTAGTAGCTCTTTCCATTCTGCAATCAAAGAGGAAGGATCATCATCCACTTTCAACGAAATTAATTTCTCTGTAACAATTTTGCATTTTCCAGAAATCTGTTTTGGTTCTTGAGGCCATATTGATCCACCAGTTTCATGGATTCGTTCAGCCACTTCAGCCCACTTTGGTTTCGAAAGATCAAGGCCATAAATATTATATTTTATCTTTCCACTCCTTTTGGGTAAAGAAACTACTTGATCATCATAATCGCCCTCAGTTTTATTCTCAGAAGCTTCATGACTTGAGGGTTCTACTTCTGGTTCCATTGCTTCTTTTCGCATACGCTCCAATGACTCATAGAACTCACTATCCTCCAATTTCTCACGAGCCCATTTAAACCGAAGTTCTCTCAGCATATCACCTCGAATCCCTATTTCACCAGCAAATCTGGTCATCTCTTTAACTTCTTCAGACTGCAAAAAACTCCTCATTTTCTCCTTCTTCTTCGCCCTCTTCATATCTTCAAGAACCATGCTGCTAACCTCCTTCACTGTTGTCCACAAATCCTGACTGAAATCCTGTGAAACCGAAGCTGCTTCAGAGTCGATAAAATGTTCAAGACGATCCTCCTCCATTTCCGACACAACCTTCCCAACAATTATCTGAAGCATAGCATCAATCTCTTTCTTATCAGCATCTGTATAAACCTCAGTAAGCTTTCCTCGCATAATCCACACAAATCGAGATAAAAACTCATTCATAACTGCATCATCATCATCATCCTCTGATTCTAGAGAAACAGTCTCCACACCTTTGGCACCACTAAAACCAGTTTCTTGACTAGTGTGAACAAATCTATGAAACACCGAATGTCTTATCGGGGTATTAGGGTTTCTAAATGAATCTACAGAACACCAAGTGTCTTCCAAAGAATGCACAGGTGAAATGCAACGATTGGTGCAAATTTGTCTGCAATTCAATGGAGTTCTTCTACCACTAAACTTTGATACCTTGTTGATTGTCAATCTCGATAACAAGTGCTTAAGATTCATTGTTCAACGCGATTGATCTTGGGTTTACAACGACAGACAAAATGAAAGATCAAAATCAAGTAAATTGATCAGTAAAACGTATATATGTAAGTATAAAGATGATTTTTTTGCGTATGAATGTACATAATTCTCACCTGAAAGCAAGTATAGAGCTCCAATTTCTTATAGTTCAGAGATTACTACACCATGGAGCAAATGAGGGCTTTTGCTAGGGTTTTTTGTTTTCTGACTTCTTATAGCAATTTCACATTTTTCACCCCTAGGCTTTGCACAATAACATATAAAAACCTCATTGTCATTAATTTTATTTTTTCCAAAGAATCTATACCTAGGTTTGAAATTCATGTTGTATTTTATGTTGTATAGGTTTGAAATTCATGTTGTATTTTATGTTGTATTGAATAAATAAAATATTAAATTAAATAGTTAATAATTATAAATAGAAAAAGATAAAACACTAAAACAGTAAATTTCATTGGAAGAAAACAAATAACAAAATATTTTTATTTTAATAAAATATTAACTAAGAGTGACCCATGAAAGCTCTTTTTCGTCGAAATTTTTTTGCTTTTCTCTACTATTAAATAATTACATTAATTACTAATAATATTATTTAATTATACTTTAGATTACAGATAGGTTTTTAATAAATTAAAAAATATATCGATTTATTAATATTATTTCTAAAGAAATAAATTTTTATAAAAAAGATATTTTTTAAAGCATCAAACTTTTATACTAAATATTTTAAAATTGGTTTTCTTAAAAAGTGTAACTTTATAAACAAAAAATAATTAAAATTGAGAGTTATAATAAGAAAACTTTTAAAACTGACATATTTTAAAATAGTTTCTTTTGAAACAAAATTTTTATTTAAAAAAAACAAAAATGTTTAAAAAATTGATATTATTTTATTATTTATAATCATTACTTATTCGTAGTTTCAATCATATCTTATTTTAAAATATCATTTTATAGTTAATAATATTTTATTTTATTAAATATTTTATTTATTCAATCCGTTTAAACATGTTAGTAGAATATATGAGTTGACTAAAGATTTGATAACATAATAAGATGGATGGTAATTATACTCTTTTATTAATATTTAAACACTATATAACTTTTAAAAACAATTTAAATATTAAATACGTAAAATTATTAAAGGTTAAAAAAAACTTGAAACAATAAATAATTAAAACTAAAGAAACATATAAACTCATTGCATATTGCTTTGAAGGTTGCATTTTGGTTGATGTCAAACTACATTTTGCCAATAATATTTTCTTTTCGATTTCATTCTAAACTCATAAGTGTAAGATTATACTTAAAAGGCTGATGTAACCAAAGTAACCAAAGAGTTTCCTACTTGCATGCATTAAAACTTCTCACAGAAAATATTCTAAGTGTAAAATCTTTCGAAGCCAAAGACCAAAATCTTCCGAAGCCAAATATAAAGTCTTGACAAAGTCTTCTGAAGTCAAGAGACTAAAGACTAATTTCTTACGAAGACAGAGAAGACATGCTTTCTCTGATTAACTTTTTCATAAAGCTGACCAACTTTTCGCTGCCACTCTGAAGACTTACCAACTTATACAAGTTGGTGAAAAGGTCCATGCTTTAGTAAACTCTAGATTATGGTTTGGAGTCTGTGACTTTCTACTTTATACCTTTTATCCTTTTTGTAATAGATTAGGATGTGAGCCATGACATGTCATAGTCACAAGTCAAAATGCAATCCGCCTTTTGCCTGTACATTGATCTTGTTGTCTAGATTAGTGTTTACAGCTGGCTTTCAATGTATGGCCGGCTGTAGGATGTAGTGTAAAGTATCTCAGGTTCTTGTATTCCTATGTATGCTTTGTAACTCTTGTAACAGAACTTTATAGCAACACACAACATTCTTGAAAACCATCTTTATTATTCTTGTGTTCTTTACTTTAAGTTTTTAGTTTCCAAATAGCCAGTTTCCTATTTGATCTTGTAAGTGTTAGTCTGTTCATTCTCCAACAATCTGTGAAACTGTTACATTGACCACCCCAACTGGTCCTGCAACAAGAGATACAAATCATCACATAAAGCTAACTTCAATCAACACACTTGAACTACCATATAATTCAAAATTCGAGTTAATTACGTAAATAGTTCATGTGGTTTATTCAAAATAACAGTTTTGGGTACTAAGAGTTTATTGTAATAGGTTAGGGTATTATGTTTTTAATTTTGTAACAAGTTAAAATATTAAGACTAACAAACGTTGGGTTTTTATAAAATTTGAGTAATATGACTAGAGTACTGTTGAATCATGAAGGATAAATCTACCAAAAACTCTGGATTTCAGTATTGGCCTTCAATTGCCGATCCAGGCCAAGTACTAAATCAAGTGCTGAATGGCATATGCTGAATAACTGCTAATCAGCAGGCAACTATCAAACTACATGTGCTAAAAGTCTGCATATCAGCACATGTAGTTCATCTGTCGAGCAGTAGATAACTCCATCATCTACCGATTGAGTGCTGCTGAAGAACAATCATGTTTATGCCGACGGCTGCTGTGTTTCACCTGTTGGAGACAACACAGTACTAAAGCTGGCAACTCTAATACACAGATTACTTGTTTAACTGTAGCTGCTAAACATAGAATAGTTTATTCATATGGTTTAGTATAAAAGTCCTCACACTTGATTAGTAGAGGCAAGCTTTTCAAGCCATTTGGTTGCATCTGCCGAATTGTAATATTTGTACAAAACAGATTAATCAAGTGAATACTTTGAAAGAACTTAGTGTGTTTATTTTTACTCCAAGTATTTGTGTTGTGATAGTAAGTAACTAACTTAAATTCTGCATTCCTTAGTTACTAATCTTAAAAGAAGTTCTTGTTGTCCTAACGAACTCCGATCCAACAAGTGGTATCAGAGCCTTGGTTCTTGATTTGGTTGAATTCATTTTTCA
Organism: Flaveria robusta; assembly: GCA_025506415.1. NCBI lineage: Eukaryota > Viridiplantae > Streptophyta > Magnoliopsida > Asterales > Asteraceae > Flaveria > Flaveria robusta. The sequence goes on along the minus strand of CM046464.1, from coordinate 14,120,997 downwards.
ACAAGTCACTTGTTTTTTCTTTTGATCATTCTATCAAACACAGCCTACCCTCATATTCAATACCCTCTTAAAATGACTATTGTAACCATTTCGAGTAAACATGATGTGAAGAATGGAACTCAGACCAAATCTTCCATGTTTATTCCACATGACTAATACTTGGAAAATTCAAATGGAAGATTTCATAAGGAACCAAGACATAAGACTTTGGCTTTCTATTCTGAATGGACAATATGTCCCCATGGTCCAAGCTGTTAGTGAAGGTGGATGCAATAATTCCCAAAGATCCTACAAAGTATTCAGATGAAGATCTGAAGAAAATGGATGTGGATTCAAAGTTTCTGTGACTGATCAGAATGAGCATATCCAATAGTATCATGCATGCCTACAAGAAGTTCATAACTTTTCAAAAGTTGTAGGAAGCTTTGAAGGCGCGGAAGACATGAAGGAAAACAAAAGAGATGTCTTGAAACAGAAGTTCGAAAAACTTTGGTTTCATAAGGGGTGAAACCATGACTACTATATATCTTAGATATGTAAAACTTCTAGACTCTCTTAATGAAGCTGGAGTGAAGATGGAGAATAATGATGTCCTTAGAAAGTTCTTAAAATCATTACCAAAGACATGGACAGTGTATACTGTGTCTATAAGAAGAACTAAAAATATGAAGACAGTGACTCTTGAGGAGTTGTATGACATCCTCATTTCTTATCAGATGGAGATGGATGCAGATAAAGATTCACTAAGCAGATCTTCAAATCCCTCAAAATCATCAACTCTCATGGCTCTTATTCATGAGCCACTTCATTATCTCTCCCACTCCCAAGTCTATCAAACTCTTATGGTGACTCACCAAACACTTATGATCACCTACCCTGAATCTCCAACTACCTAATCTCAATCATCACCATCATTCTACAGATGGAGTCAGTCACCCTCATCATCCATTTCACAATCATATCCCACAAACTCTGCCTTTATCAGTGACCAAGACAACTTCTTTCAACTCTCTAAAGAAGATCTGGAATGCATTTATCCAGATGACCTTGAAGAAATAGATATCAACTACCAGATAGCGATGATATCCTTCACGGCCAAGTAGTTTCAATAGAGAAACGGAAGAAAATTCCTGAAGCAGAGAAGATCAGGATTTGGGTTTAACAAAAACAAGGTGAAGTGTTTCAACTGCAACCAACTGGGACACTTTGCCAAGGAATGCAAAGCACCAAAGTCTAACCCATCTGCTCCAAGCTTATCAAGCAATCAACAGCGCTCAACTCATCAAAGTACTCCCTTATTCTTTAGCCAAAGGAATACAACAACAATAGCCTAAAGAGTAGAGGTGATTGACTGGAGCTTCCAAATGGAAGATGTCACTCCAATCAACAATGTACGGATGGTTGGAAGTTCAAACCTCTCACCCTTGGTAACTTCTGAACCTTGCTGTACTCCTAAATGCATAGCTAAGGTTAACTTGTACAAAAGTCACAATGTGGGTCTCATGAAAGATTTTGAATAAATCAATCTTTTTAAAACTGGTTTTAAGAAAACTAATCAAACTCAAAAAGATAAAATAATAGAGCTGGAAAAGATTGTTTCATAATTAAAACATGAATAGACCAAATTAGAGACCCAAATTGATGAACTCTTGAGTAGATTAAAATCAGCACAAGGTGATTTAGCCATTACTAAAATCTATGCTGATTAATGCAATGTTCAAACTAAAAAGTTTAAAAAAATGCTCGCTTTTAATGAAAACTCCCAAAGATTGTATCAAACCAAGACATGTTTAGGGTATAATTTTGTGGAACGTCCAACGATATACATTCCCACATATACCCCTAAATGCAACCTAGAAGTAAAGAAGCAAGTATCTGCCAAACCCATCTATACAAAGTCATCTGCTAAAAGGATTGAGATAGCAGAGAAGGAGGAGGAGCAAGATGTAGTTGAAGAGAAGGAGAAGAAAAAAAAGGAAGAAGAGAAGAAAAGGGAGAACAAGGAAAGAAGGATAGAAGATTTGAAGGCAAAGACCAAGCAGGATGTGCTTAAAAAGATAAAGTTTGTAAAGAAAATACCATCTTCTGAAGCACATCAGCTATCTGCCAAATCAGAGTCCTCTTCCGAGACAAAGCATCAGACAATGCTCAACTACAACAAGAAGAACCATTCCAAAGATTGTTGTGCTAGAACCTCAAACGCTTTAGAAATGAGACCTCAAGCTTATGTACAAAAATCATTTCTGAGGCAGTTAACACTCATAACAAAAGGTTCCAAAAAAAGAAAATAGATAGGTCCACTCATGATGATCAAAAGATGAACAAGAAGATGAGTGGAACTGAGGGAATTAAGAAGGAGAAGATGAAGAAGGAGCTGCAAGAGATAAGGCATATGCTAAAATAATCAAAGATGATGGAAATCACATGCCTAATGTGTGGGGAGGACAGCCATTACGCAAAAGACTATTAGTATAATCCCTTAGCTCACTCTTTCATACATCACAACAAGCTCAAACCCTCAGGAAAGTCTGCAGCCGCCAAACAATCAGCAAAATGACATGTTCGGCGACCATCTCGTTCAAGTGCCGACATCTAGCAGAACTCAGCACCTTTGAAAGATCTGTCAAAAGGATCGGTAGTTGCAGACCAAAAGAAAAAGAAGAAGTTGGAGAAATCTTCACAATCTCCAAAAGCTTCAAGGGGTCAAAGCACAAAGAATGATGTCAAAACAACAGGCAAAATCAAGAGAAAAACCTATAAACCAAAGACATTTGCCAAATCCTTAGTTGACCCAATGCCAACTCTCACCCCTTCAGCACTTAATATTGATATAAACATACTGAAAATCGGAAGACCCAAGACCAAACAATCTTGGGTCCCCATTTATCACTAACCAAATTGTTTGTGTGCAGGATCATCCACAAGCCAAAACTAACTTGTCGATTATGAATAGTTGATGCTGTAGGCTCATGACAGGTGACAAATCATGCCTACTAAATCTAGAACCATATGATGGTGGGTCTGTTGCCTTTGGAAGTGATAAAAAAAGAGCATACATTACTAGCATGAGGACACTTAGTAATGGCAAGGTAAGTTTTGACAAGGTGAACTATGTGAAAGAGTTAAACTATAACCTACTGAGTGTGTCTTAGTTGTGTGACCAAAAGCATAACACTCTTTTCACAAAGAATGAATGTATTGTCTTATCATTTGGTTTTGAAATTCCAAATGATAAAATACTTTTAAGAGCTCCTAGGAAAGACAATATGTACATGCTTAACTTGCAGAAGGCATCACCTTCCGGAAATGTCTCTTGTTTCATTTCCAAAACTTACTTGAATGAATCCTCACTCTAACACTGAATATTAGCACATGTAAATCTCAAAAATATGAATAAGCTAGTTCGAAATGGGTTAGTCACAGGACTAACAAACAAGGAGTTTACATGTGCTGACCATTATGTTGCTTGTCAAAAGGGGAAGCAACATAAATCTTCTCATAAGTCCAAAAAAATGAATTCAGTCACAACTCCTTTGCACCTACTGCACATTGACTTCTTTGGTCCAATAGGTGTAAAGGGTTTGGGGAGAAAATCATATTGCTTGGTAATAATAGATGATTTTTCAAGATTCACTTGAGTTTTCTTTTTAGAAATTAAAGATGAAACGACCAAGATTTTAAAATCGTTTATTATTAAAGTTAAGAACCAAATGGATAAAAAAGTTAAAATAATTAGATGTGATTAGGGGACTAAATTCAAAAATCATTCCCTTGACTTTTCATGTGAATCCAAAGGTATTGTAAGACAATATAGTACTCCTAGAACTTTTTAGTAAATGAAGTTGCTCAGAGAAAAAATAGGATACTTATTTAATCTACAAGGACTATGTTGTTTGAATCCAAACTTCAAATAACATTCTGGGCTAAAGCAGTCAGGGCTGCATGTTATGTTCAGAACAGAGTGTTGATAGTCAGACACATGGAAAAACCTCTTATGAATTGTGGCATAAGAGAAGACCATTCATAGGGTTTCTTAGACCTTTTGGATGTCCATGCACCCTTCTCAATACTAAGGATCATCTATCCAAGTTTGCTGAGAAATCAATAGATGGGTTCTTTGTTGGATACTCATCTCAAGCTAAGGCTTATAGGGTATACAACAAAGTGGACCACACCATTGAGGAATCTAAAAATATTATATTTAATGAAAATTACTCAAATAGTGTTGGAAACACCCTAAGTTGGATGTTTGATCTAAGTGGATTCACAAATGCATTTAATCATTTGATTAAGACTATTTTAGGAGACTGTTTTAACAAATCAGCAGATACTCAAGATCATAGGGTAGATCTACCAAGACCAAGTCATATCAGGTCATTTGCTGCCACAGTCCAATCACATTCAGCAGAAGTAGATGCTAGTACCATAACCAATATGGGTCATCCATCATATGCTTATTATGACTCCTTAGATGAAGAGTCTCATGATCATTGTGGTACTAGACAACCCATTAAAAATAATCCAAGTATGACAAGTGTTGAAGACAGAGTCATTTCGGCAAATGAACCAGGAAATCCATCTATCGAACTTTCTAAAACAAACTTCTCAAATTTGGATCTATCTCAACAACTCCAATTAATCCCTAGACTAAGAATTCATAAAAAACATCCAATTGAGAATGTCATTAGCAATGTAGAAGTGGGTATCCAGACAAGAAGCAAGGTGAATAAAGCAAACATTTGTTTGTTTTCATGCTTCCTTTCTCAAGTAGAGCCAAAGAAAGTTGATGAGCCTTTGAGAGATAACAGCAGGGTAAAAGCAATGCAAGAAGAGCTTCTCCAATTTGCTCAACAAAAGGTCTGGAAACTATGTGCACTTTCAAAGGGAAAGACCGCAATTGGGACCAGATGGGTGTTCAGAAACAAGAAAGATGATAGAGACATTGTAATCAAGAACAAAGACAGACTTGTGGTACAGGGGTACACACAAGAAGAAGGGATTGATTACGATGAAGTTTTTGCTCCTATGGCTAGGCTTGAAGCAATAATAATTTTTCTAGCATTTGCTGCCTCCAAAGACTTCAGGGTGTTTTTGATGGATGTCAAGAGTGCATTTCTCTATGGTGAGATTGATGAAGAAGTCTATATCTACCAACCTACATGCTTTGAAGATCCCAAGTATCTAGATCATGTATGCAAACTTGATAAAGCTCTTTATGGTCTTCATCAAGCATCTAGGAAATGGTATGAGACACTATCTACCTTTCTCTTGAAAAATGGATATAATAGGGGATCCATATACAAAACTTTTTTCATCAAGAAGGTTGATTTGGATATTATCTAGGTACAAGTATATGTTAATGATATCATATTTGGGTCTACATATGAGAGCTTGTGCAAAGCCTTTAAAAGTCTCATGAAGTCAAAGTTTGAGATGAGTTCAATAGGAGAACTCACCTTTCTTTCTAGGGCTGCAAGTGAAACAAACCCCAGATGACATTTTCATAAATCAATCTAAGTATGTTCAGGACATCTTAGTAAGATTTCAAGCTACAGATGCTAAGACTGCTAAAACTACAATGTCAAAGACATGTTTATTATCTCCTGATCTTGAGGGGAAGTAGTTGATCAACAACAGTATAAAGCCATCACTGGATCTCTCATGTATCTCATAGCAAGTAGACTAGATATTATGTTTGCCACATGTCTATGTTCAAGATTCCAAGCTGCTCCAAAGGTGTCACATCTAATGGCTGTAAGATGTAACACGCGAAAATTTTAAAAGAAGAGAAAAGTGAAGAAAAAGAAAGAATAGCAAAATAGCCCAAGTTGAGGGGTTAAAGTTGTACAATGGACAAAGTTTGATATTAATTTGTTCAAAAGGTGGTCATGGCCGCCCATGACCCCTGTACCAACTTTCATTCGGATTTTTAGAGTGAGAAAGCAGAGAATTTTCCTGGTTCTAGATAGAGGAAGAAGAAGAAGTCGAAATTCAGGTTAGTTTTCTGGTTATTAGGGTGTTCTTGGCTAATTTTCAGCCTTTGGGTATGTGCTTATGTGTTTGTGTGTGCTCGGTTGTGTGTTTTTGGTGTTTTTAGGTGTTTGAGCTCATAAGCATTCGGGTTTGAAGGAAGTCTTACTCGAAAGTTGCAAGAGGTGAGTTCTAGATCCCTGTTTTTAAATGTTTTAACTGATTTTGGGGCTGGAAATGCATGTTTAACGTTTTTTATAAATTTGGGTGTGTGTACCCGTATGTATGTGAATGTACCTTATTGGGTGGGTGTATGTTCGGGTCGATTTTACGTTATGTTCATGATTTTATGCTTGTTTGATGCTTAGTATGCTAGAAACTAGGCTTGGAACAGGTTAGATAGATGATTTTGGGCCTGAAATTAAGGTTAGTGAGAAAACAGTTGGTCATGCGCCTAAGTGCTCATGCGCCTAAGTGCTCATGCGCCTGAGATCATGAGCCTAAACAGTACCCAAACGCCCAAGGTTCATGCGCACAAATAGTGCCCATGCGCCTAGAATATTGCCCAGGCGCCTAAGTATTCCCATGCGTCTAAGTCTGCCAAACGCCTAAGTGCCCATGCACCTAAACCAGAGTCATGCGCCCGCATAGTACCCATGCGCCTAGAAAGTTGTCCAGATGCCTAAGTAAGGTTCGTGCGCTCAAATAGTGTCCATGCGCCTGAGTCGTCCATGCGCCTAAGTATTCAAGCGCCCGCATAGTACTCGAGCGCCTGCATAGTGCTCATGCGCCTAATGCCTTAGAAAATTTTCTGAAATTTTCGGGAAAGAGGGACTTTTAGGCTATGACTTGGGATGTTTCCGGGGATGTTATGTGATGATTATATGATGCTTTTATGCATGTTTATGGTTTGTTTTCTTTATGTTCCATATTATGTATTATTCCGTGGCTTTACGTGGTGTGATTATGTTAATAAATGTAAAGTATTATGTAATGAAAGCGGAAGTTAACGTTAATGAAAAGTGGAACGTAAAGAATGAAAGAAGAGTCTTGTAAGCAAACGTAAGGAGGTTCACACCCAATGAAGGGTGTCAGCTCAACTGTGTGCGGTTTAGCTAACCCAGAAGGATGCACACGGGGGTCTAATCCTTATGATTGACCAAACATATGGGACCTTTGTCGCTTGCCTTAGGTACTGGAGTCAGCTTCGTGCACAATGTTAGGAGTCTATTTATAGACTTCAGGCCCAGTAACCAGCTTCGTGCATAATGTCGGGGTATAGCACATGGCATTGGTCAGATGAAAGTGAAAGATAATGACGAAAGAACGAATGACGTACGATGATGAATGATGATAAAAGATAATAATAAATATTATCTGTATGTACGTATGATGAATGATCACGAAAGAAAGTAAAGAAAGGTTTTCTAAACGAAAGTAAAGTATTTCTATTATAAAACTAGAACTCACTCAGCAATGCTGACTTTTATGCATTTTCAGTTGGCGGGTAATGGTTGTTGAGGATGGCACGGGGTGAAGCTACTTGGCAAAGATTTTTGGATGGCATCCATGTTGTGCAACAATGATGTTTTTGTGTAGTAATGAAACCAGACGATGATTTGTAATGTAATAATATGGTAAACAGTAATTATTAATATATGAAATGTTTTCGTAAAATTGTTCCGCTGTAATATTTTAATGTGATTTTGAAATATTATGTGCGATGAGTGTCCAACTGTGATTGTCTTGGGAACGGGGCCTTACACGAGAATTTTGAAGTATCTCAAAGTGGAACCTAAGTAGGGATTATGGTACCCCAAGAGTGGTGACTTCAATATTTATGAATATACAGATAGTGACTATGGGGGATGCAACATCAACAAAATTCCACCTCAGGAGAATGTCAATTTCAAGGGGGAAGATTTGTTTTGTGGCAATGAAAGAAGTGAACTTGTGTCTCTACATCAACTGCTGAAACATAATAAATTGATGCATCAAGTTGCTGTGCACAAGTGCTATGGATTCAAACTTAACTTAGAGATTATGGAGTAACTTTCATGAATACTCCAATCCACATTGACAATAATAGTGCTATCTCTATCACCAACAATCCTGTTTAGCATTCAAAGACAAAGCAAATTGACATAAGGTATCATTTCATGAGAGATTATGTAGAAAAGAAAATTATTAAATTAATCAAGGTTCATACAAATGAACAATATATAGACTTATTCATAAAAGCTTTTGATGAATCTAGAATTAAATATCCAGTATCTGCTATTAGGATGATGAACTTTGAATAATTAAATGATTTATATAAATGGTATTTGAAAAATTTTGTAATGAAATGCTTTTCTTGAATAAAATTGGGAAAAACTACATATCTGTGGAAACTTGCAAATCAACTGATAAATAAGTATGAGTAAGGCCTCGTTCCCGGGACACTCACAGTTGGACATTCATCGCACATAATATTTCAAAATCACATTAGAATTTATTAAAACATTGCAGTGGAATAATTTAACGAAACCATTTCATATATTAATAATTACTGTTTACAACATTATTACATTACAAATCATCGTCTGGTTTTATTACTACACAAAAACATCATCGTTACACAAAATGGATGCCAGTTAAAACCCGCCAAGCAGCTTCACCCCGTGCCATCCTCAGCAACCATTACCTGCCAACTGAAAATGCATAAAAGTCAGCGTTGCTGAGTGAGTTCTAGTTTTATAAATATATATAACCTTTCATTCGTTAGAACCTTTTCATACTTTCGTACATGATCATACGTCATACATACATCATGGTAATATTTATTATCTTCAGTCGTCGTCCATTTCTATCATATCGCACGTTTCGTACATTTCGCACGTTACATTATCTTTCACTTCTATCTAGGTCCTGTCATATGCTAAACCTCCCTCTTGGGCACGAAGCCAACTAATCTAGGGTTTAGTGACAAGGACCCCGTTTCGTACGTATGGAACAGTCACCAAGACTGATTCCCTGTGTGTGAACCCTCATGGGGTAGCCAAGATCGTACGCTGTATGACACACAGTTGAGCTGACAACTCTCAAGGAGTTATGAACCTCCTTACATTTTGCTTGCAAGACTTTCATTCGTTCATTCATTATGTTCCACTTTCATTATCTTGGATCTTTCGCTTCGTTAAGATAATACTTTACGTTCATTAACATATTCACACCACGTAAAGCCACGGAGTAATACATAATAAGGAAAATAAAGAAAACAGGCCATAACACACATAACATCATCATATAATCATCACATATCATCCCCGGGAACATCCCAAGTCATAGCCTAAAAGTCTCTTTTTCCAAAATTTCAGAAAATTTTCTAAGTCTTTAGGCGCATGGGCACTATGCAGGCGCATGAGCACTATGCGGACGCATGAATACTTAGGCGCATGGGCGACTCAGGCGCATGGACATTACTCGGGCGCACGAGCTTTACTTAGGCGCATGGACAGATTTCTGGGCGCATGGGTACTATGCAGGCGTATGCGCCTGATTTAGGCGCATGGATACTTAGACGTTTGGGCAGACTTAGACGCATGGGAATACTTAGGCGCCTGGGCAATATTCTAGGCGCATGGGCACTATTTGTGCGCATGAACCTTGGGCGTTTGGGTACTGCTTGGGCGCATGATCTCAGGCGCATGAGCACTTAGGCGCATGGCCAACTGTTTTCTAACTAACCTTAATTTCACACCCAAAATCATCAATCTAACCTGTTCCAAGCCTAGTTTCTAGCATACTAAGCATCAAACAAGCATAAAATCAAGAACATAATTATAAATCATCCCGAACATACACCCTCCCAACATAGCACACACATATACATACGGGTACACACCCAAATTTTATAAAAACGTTAAAACATGCATTTCCAGCCCCAAAATCGGTTAAAACATTTAAAAACGGGGATCTAGAACTCACCTCTTGCAACTTTTCGAGTAAGACTTCTTCAAACCCGAGTGCTTATGAACTCAAACACCTAAAAACATCAAAAACACACACCCGAGCACACACACAAACACATAAGCACATACCCGAGGCTGAAATGCAGCCAAGAACAACCCAAAAATCAGAAAACTAACCTGAATTCAGCTTCTTCTTCTTCTTCTCTCTAAAACCCGAGAGAATTCTCTGCTTTCTCTCTCTAGAAAATCGACAGAAAGATGGTATAGGGGTCATGGGCGGCCATGACCACCTTTTTGAACATATTAATATAAAACTTTGTCCCTTGTACCATTTTAACCCCTCAACTTAGGTTAGTTTGCTTTTCTTTCATTTTCTTCACTCTTTTTCACTTTTTTTTTCCTTTAAAATTTCCGGGTGTTACAAGTCCACCCCCCTTATATAGGTCTCGTCCCCGAAACCTATCATTCCTCGAACAGCTGAGGATATTGCTGCCTTATCTCTTCCTCAGGTTCCCAGGTAGACTCGGATCTCTTTCTATGTTTCCACTGTACTCGCACCAAGGGAACCACTTTATTCCTTAGCCTCTTCTCTTTCCTGTCAATGATAGCTACTGGTTGCTCCATATAATTGACCCGCTCGTCTACCTCAATGTCTTCCAGTGGTACCACAATATCTTCATCGGCTAAGCATTTTCTCAGATGAGATACATGGAATGTAGGATGAATTCCACTTAACTCATCGGGCAACTCCAATCTATAGGCCACCTCTCCTACTTGAGCAATGATTCAGAAAGGCCCTATATACCTCGGGTTCAACTTGCCCCGCTTTCTAAACTGAATGATACCCTTCCAAGGTGAAACCTTCAACATAACCCTATCACCCACCTTGAATTCAATCGGTCTACGTCTTTTATCGGCATACGACTTCTGTCTATCTTTGGCTGCCTTCATAAAGGCTTTGATCTTTTCCAGTTTCTCAGTCATAGCCTCGATCACTTTGATGCTTCCTAACTCCTTCTGACCAATATCACCCTAACATACGGGTGTCCTACACCTCCTACCGTATAGTATCTCATAGGGTGGCATACCAATGCTGGCATGATAACTGTTGTTGTATGAGAATTCAGCTAACGGTAAGTGTTCGTCCCAACTTCCTCCGAAGTTAATGACGCATGCCCGAAGCATATCCTCAAGCGTCTGAATAGTTCTTTCTGATTGACCATCCGTTTGAGGATGATAAGCCGTACTGATATGTAACCTCGTCCCCATCGCATCGTGGAATCTCTTCCAAAACTTGGATGTAAACCGGGTGTCATGGTTAGACACAATAGGGGTTCAATATAAGTAGACTAAATAGGGGTTCGCTTGGATTTTCTGTGATACGTGATGTTTATTTGAGGCTGGGAGGGTGAAGTAGAGATAGCAGGTGTGGGTACAACATTGACTAGTGCTATCAAGTTGTCAACTTGAGCAATGAGATTTAACATTTTTGGGACTAGGGTTGTTTCTACCCTTAAGAAACCAACAATGATTTTTCTCATAATTTTGAAGATGTCAGGTTTCATCTGTCCCAGTTTAAGAGTAGTACTTGTTCTCCTCAATTGTGAGCCTAGTTTACAGTTGAAAATGTACTAGACATATCTAGAGAACATGTAGTACTCTAAAGAGTCCAAGTTAGCAAGCAAGTTTGTGTAAACAAACTGGGAGTACTTGAACTTGACCCCTCGAACCATCCCATGAACTATATAGGATAAGTCCTTAGGGATTTGATCTCCATGTTTGTTTGGTAAACAGTGAATAATAACATCGAGGAGGTACTTCCATTAGTAAGAGACCTTACCCTTCTTAAAGGTTCTTTTTATGAAGTCCCCTTCATAGCCCATCTATCAGAATTATTCATTGATAGCTTCTTTGAGAAAAAAGAGTTCACCTTCTGCATCATCCAGCCTCGGATGATTGTTGATGGTGGCTGGAGTGATAAAAACAGTCTTCCCCTACACTTGGGCTGATAGTGCCTTCTCAACATCCAAGATAACCTTTTGACAAGTCCTCCAGAATTCGAGCAAATGTTCTTCATTTATTTGAGGGTTGATTGTAAATGCGGCGAGGTATGATGATTGAGTAAGAAACCGGCAAGTGCATGTCTGAGAAACCAAAATCTTTCTCAGACAAGAACAGAGCAACCTGGTTGTGTTACCTATGTAGATGCATGGAGAAATCCAGTTGATGTCGGAGTTCAGGGTTGTCCATTTGAGAGAGCTTAAGTATGAAGAAAGCTAAGAACAACAAGGGTTTGTGGGTGATTTACTGTTAGAAGATTTGTAGATGAAGAGGAAATAGTGAGAGAGAGACCTGTTGGAAAAGATATACATGTTTGAATTTGAGATAAAGTTATTGAAAAGGATAAACTTTGAAATCCGAATGTCAGTCCCACCACTGAGAAAAGTTCCCAAAAAGATAGTTATCTTGGAAGTAGAATAACTTTCGAATGTAATTTGTCTTCGAAAGTTTTGAGAAGAACTTCTAAATCTTGGAAGTAGAATAACTTTCGAATGTAATTTGTCTTCGAAAGTTTTGAGAAGAACTTCTAAAGCCAATTTGGACTTCGGAAAATATTTCTTAGTTCGACAAGAATTGCTTTGGAAGGAAAATAGTTTAGAGTAAATTGTTTCCGAGATATATTTGGTTTTGTAAGAGAATAAACTTCAGAAGTTTTATTCAAAGGATGAATAAATTTTCCGAGACTGAATTGCTTTCGGAAGAAAATTGTGCTTCAAAACATATAAGTACTTAGAAGAAAATTTAAGCTTTGGAAGATATATTAGAATTTCTTTCGAAGGTAAATTTCTTAGTAAGTATTTGCAACTCATGCTGAGATGGAGAAAGCAGCCGAGTCAGCTAGCAAAAATAGGGTGGAATCAGAAAGAAAGAAGAGTGAAAGGGATCAGCAAGAGTTCAGGAATAAGGAGCAAATGAAACAATTCCTTAGATACTATGGTTTCTTTTGTAGACAAGTAGGACCAATGAGTATGTCAAATCTTGATTTAAATATCAGAGGAATCAAAAAGAAAGTTGCTGCCGGAGAGCTCCCAAAGCTTGAACAAGCCAGGGAGTAATGGGAGAGACTTCAGGATAAATGAAAGAAAATCACTCAAAAGTTCTCCAATCTGCCAATTAGGCCTCCATCATCCCCTAACTTTTCTTCAACTGCCTCTGATGATGAGAAGCCCATCTTTTTAGTCCTTGCTAAAAAGACAAAAGCTCCAAAGAAAGTATTAAAGGCAAAGATTGTTGACCTAGAAGTAGAGGAGAAGATACTGCAAGGAACCAAAGTGTTGGGTATGTTACAAGGATGAAGAAATTTAATGTCAAGCGGGCAAATGGAGAGATCATCTACTACGATCATGAGAACGAAGTACTTGATCTACCCCTTAACATCTTAGAGTAAATTGTTGAGTACTTCAGCATTTTTGGATGCAGGAATGAGAAGTCCAAAATGCTAATGCATAAAGTACTCATTTTACTCAACCCTGATACTTGTGAAGAAGTCCCTAAAACTCCATTATCAACACATGATCCCATAGTGGAATGGGAATATGATCTAAAAAGAACGCCTATTTCATCGCGAGATTAGTAGCTAGAAGAGTAGCTTACTTAAGGTACCAACTGGTTTGATTCAACTGGTTTGAGATAGCTGATTAACAAGTCTGAGACTAAGGAACCCAAGTAATGATTATGAGGCAAGAAAGGTGGAGAAAGTGCTGATAAAGTTCTACAACTCTCATTTTGAAAGATCAAAGGAGGCTTCAAAGCACTAAAAGAAAGAATGAGAATCAAAAGTTGCTCCATTTATAGAACCCAGCTACGAGCTAGCTTTACCTCCTCATACTTCACCACCTGCTCAAACCAGTGAGCAGGATTCTTCACAAGTCCAACAAGCTACTAACACACTAAAATCCCCTACCCAAAGCCAATTTAAAGAGTAAACAGATGAAGTGATCATCACTGATGTTGCTGATAGAATTAAACAAGTGTTGGAGCATCCTTAAGAAGAAGAAAACCTCTCAGAATTTGAGGAAGATGAAGACTCAGAAAGTGAAGATAGCATAATCAAATAGAATTATGATCTCAAGACTGAGAGGTTCTGCATTGAAAAAAAGAATCAGACAAAAGTTTTCTTTGTATTTGAGTTGGGTGTTAGGTAGCTAAGGCTTGAAGACTTAAAGAAGATGTATAAAATGATCTCAGAAAATGAAGACATGCCAAACACATACAAATCAATGGTTGATATTTTGAAGATAAAGTTTGAAGTCAGGGCTGAGCAAAGGGAAGAAGAAGAAGCTCTTAAAGTGACTCCTCTGAGCATTCATGACCCAATCACTCATTGGAGTTATGGTTCCTCAACCAACTCCTTCAGTCTAACATATGCTGGTGCCAACAAAGTTTAAGTTAAAGAGTATGACTTGGTGAGACTTCTTGGCACAACATGAAGGATTTGATAAATCTATCTCTTGACAACCCCTCAAGAGAAAGAAAAGGATAAATGTATGAGATTCTACTTATCAAGATGCTTAAAGGATAAAGATAGAGTTTTGGTTGCATCATTCTAGGGGGAATTTGTTGAATCATGAAGGATGAATCTACTCAAAACTCTGGATTTCAACATTGGTCTTCAACTGCCGATGTAGGCCAAGTACTGAATCAAGTGCCGAATGTCATATGCTAAATAACTGCTGATCAGCATATGCCAGGCAATTGCCAAACTACATGTGCTAAAAGTCCACATATCAGCACATGCAGTTCATCTATGGATCGGCAGATAACTCCATCATCTGCCGATTGTTTATTGCTGAAGAATAATTATGTGTGTTCTAAAGGCTGTTGTGTTTCACCTTTTGAAGACAACATAGTACTAAACCTGCCAACTCTGATACACAGATTACTTGTTCAACAGTAGCTGTTGAACATAGAATAGTTTATTCATATTGTTTAGTATAAAAGTCCTCACACTTGTATAGCAGAGGCAAGCTTTCCAAGCCATTTGGTTGTATCTATCGAATTGCAATCTTTATACAAAACAGATTAATCAAGTGAATAATTTGAAAAAACATAGTGTGTTTATCTTTACTTAAAAGTATTTGTGTTGTGATAGTAAGTAACTAACTTAGATTCTGCATTTGTTAGTTACCTGTTACACCCCCGCTAGTAGCGAAAACAAGAGGATTCGACGGACGGGATCGCCATAACACAACGGGGGTCTAAGAGAATCTCTAAAGGAATTCTTCGTCAATGGATGATGACGTCGCCCTCCACAAAAGAACAAGTGTGAAGAACTATCAACATACCTAAAGTATTACTGAGTCATGGTTTCACCTGTCTTGAAGGTGAAATTCTCAAACTGCTTCTTCATTATATCTTTCTTGTTTTCCTTTGCTTACCTAGACCCCTCATACTTTAGCTTAAGTGCATCCTAGAGTTGCTTTGCAGTTTTGCACTTCTTGAAGCCTCTGTAGATAGAGTTATGAAGAGCAGTTTGGACAGAGGTCATGGCCTTATGATCTAGATCAATTCTCTTCTAGTCTTCATTAGAGTAACCAGCCACTTCCTTTGTAATCATTTCACCGGTAGCAGTAGCTAAAGGTGTGCATGGGACATGAGGACTTGAGACAATAGATCTCCACATCCTTCTGTCTTGAGACTTGATGAATCCTTCCATTCTTTGGCACCAAGTGTCGAAGTCATCAGGAGTGATTAGTGGAGATTTGGTCATGGTGCCGGTTTCCATGTTAGCTTTAGAGGGTGCTGCCATTTGAGTTGATAAGTGTTTTGTGAAACTAAAAAGCTCTAATACTAATTGTAGTACCAGGTAATGGATCAATGCAATAGTTTCACAAAGGTTAAAGAGAAAACAAACAACATTTATAAGATCAAATGAGGAACCGGCAGGTTGAAACTAAGAACAAAGGTAAGCAACACAAGCAAGAACACAAAGTATTTGGTTTTCAAGAATGTTGTATATTGCTCTCCAGTGTTTTACCAAAGCTACACTGCTTAGTCCCTAAGCACGGGTGAATGATACACTTTATACTACAACCTATAGCTGGCCATACTTTAAAGGATAGTTGGAACACTAATCTAGACAACAAGATCAATGTAAAGTCAAAAGGTAGATTGTCTTTTGACATGTGACTATGACATACCAAAACTCACATCCTTATCTAATATAAAAAGACAAAAAGTGCAAAGTAGAAAGATACAGACTCAATGACCATAATCTACAGTTCACAAAAGTATGTAATTATCACCAACTTGTATAAGTTGTTGAGTCTTCCGAGATGCCAGCCAGAAGTATTTTAGCTTTTGTCAAAAGCATGTCAGATAAAGCATGTCTTCTTTGTATTCGAAAGAAATCAGTCGTTTTGCTTCGAAAGACTTTGTCTTGAAGCTTCGGAAGACTTTATCTTTGGCTTCGGAAGAATTGGTTTTTGGCTTCAGAAGCTTTGACACTTAGAGAATTTCTTAGTGCTTTTGTCAAATCTTCCGAAGTAACTTCCTTGTAATTTAGAATGCATGCTGAGAGATCTTTGGTAAGCATCAACCTCTAAGATAAATCTTACACATGTTTATGATGTTTCAGTCATGCTAGAATGCTTATTGATGATGTCTAATGCGTTAATTGGATCATGTGGATACTTGATGGATTATTTGGGAAATCTAGTTTTCTTGAAATATTGCAAAAGTGTTGGGTTACGTTAAGAGGTTATTGAATCATGTTTGGGATTATAATAGATCATTGTTGTGTATGTTAGTTGGTATGAATCATGTTGAGTAATGTGATAATGAACGCCATATACGCGTGCGAATCTTAGGCCCCTACTTAGTAGGATTCATAAGGTTTAGGGTGTGAAGTCGTGAGTGGCTTCACATGGCATGTAGTGCATGATTAAACTCAACGTATGATTTGTTAGTTGTGATATAATTATATTTATGTTGAGCATGATAATTGGTTGAGGTTCGCATGTTTTGTATGATAAATATATGTTGGTAAGATGATCTTGATAGAACTTAAGGTTGATAATGTGGTATTTGAGCATTTAGGGTTGTTAAACTTCTAGTTACATGCACTTATGTACTTACGTGTTCTAGGTAATGTAGGTCCAGCTGATCGTTTGAGCGTGCTTTTGATAAAGATTTAACACTGAAATCCACAAGATATCACTAAGTCTAATAACTTATGGACCAAGTAATGATGGAATATGAACACAAATAAAAGATAAGACACATTTGTAAGAGAATTTGTGATGGTTTAAGAGAATAATGCTCAAATGTATGAAATATAAGCTCCTAGCAATACACAAACAATCAATGAACTCAAATTTGTAATATTAATAAAGTTCCAATAGTTGCAAAATGATCAACAAAGAAACATATATATATATATATATATATATATATATATAGGACCTAGTTTCGCATACAGTTTCGCATACTGCAAAACGGTATGCACTATGGCATGTGACACTACCGGGCGAAACTGCAGTTTTGCATGTAGTTTTTCATGCAGATTCGCATGCCATAGAATACAAAAGAAGAAAAATCTAAACTAGATCCTATTACAATAATATCTAAGCTATAATAAACTATGACTAAACAAAAACAAATGGCAAGGTGAATACCACCCTATTCTTGATCATCAATGCTTCCCTTATGGGGGTATTCACTTGCCGGGTCTTCAGGACCGGCTCAAGCCTTCGCTTTTTCCATCATTCTAGCCAAATATCTTACATCTGCCTCCAGATCCTCATGTTCTTACATGCTCTTTTCGAGCTGCTTAATCTCTGATCTCACACCTCGAGCTTTGTTTGCTACCCTCTCAAACAAGATGGCCTTAGTCTTAGTCTCTTCTCCTTGCCCAACCTTAATCTGATTCTCACATAGTACCTTCAGATCCTCGTCACTAAATGAGAATACCTCCATAGGCTCAAACAACCTTATCTCATCTCAATCCTTCACCCCTTCCCCTATCTGTTTATCATAGAACCATTTCTCAAACTTCTGCAGTCTTGAAGGCTGTTGATCAGGTATCCTCACCCTGTTGACGGTCAGTAGGCTTTAAATTCAGTACAATCTTTCCTTTATCCGTCACCCAATCCAAATCCTTCTTCGACCTCCTCCTTTCAAGCTTCATGAATCCAAAAGATGCAAAGTTGTCTTTAACGCCCCGACTGATCTCCTTTCATTTCTTGAAGTCGGTTCCCTCATATCCAATACCTTTTAAAAGCTCTAATGACCTCGGAATCAATCATCTCTACGCTCTCCCCCATGTCATTCTCCATACGCAGGGACTTAGCCACTATCTCGGCCGATATCTCAAATAGTTCTCCCAGAACTGACGCTCTAATAATCTTCTGCTTGGCGTCATAATCAGCTGTTCTCTAGATTTCTCTGATTTGCTTCTCATCTATAATGGGAGAGTGAGAAACAAGATAGTAGATGGGAGATCTCTTTAGCCAGTCGATGGCATCTCTAACCCACAGACTTTGCATCTCTGTCGTTTAGGTACGCCACCATGTTTGATCTGAGATCAAACTTCAAACTCCCCATAATGATTGCGGGTGAAACCGAGAATTTGTTAGATCACAAGAAATTTCTAAACATTTAAAATATTATAATTATAATTATAATTATTATTTATTTATTAATAATAATTAATTAATTAATTTTTTAATTAGTTTCGCAGATAATTTTGCACAGAGAAAAGTTTCGCAAATGTATGAAACTATAGTTTCACACAAGATAGACGAAACTGATTGACGAAAGTACACGAGAGAAACTATAGTTTCGCATCAGAGAAACTATTGTTTCGCATGGAGTTGAGAAACTATAGTTTCGCGTCGGGAACAATAGCTTCGCATCGGGAACAATAGTTTTGCATGCTCTCCGAAAGTATAGAGTGGCAAGATTCGGACGAAACTGCTCAATGCACACGGGCAGCATGACTAGACAGTTTTGCAAAGATCATTGAACTTTCATTCACTTTCGCAACAAGACACCTTAGTTTCGCACATTGAATGTGTGAAACCCAAAAGTAACCGATTCCATTTTTCGTCTTAAAACTCAATCAAAAATACGTTCCATGGTTTGAAACAGGCTAATGAACAAGATTTACCGGTTAGAATCGCAAGAACACACTTCAAAATACGATTTTGATTTCACTGTTAGGAAGTCGGTTCGAATTCAAATTTTTTAGGGTTATTTAGCAAGTGGCGAAACAAACGACGAAACTAATATTTTTACACACTAGTTTTGCATAGGCCTAAACTATAGATTTGCATTGATCTAGGTTAAACTTATGTCAAGCGACACTGCCAGCGAAACTTTAGTTTCACATTTAGAACCAGTTCAGCGAAAAAGTAGTTTCGCATAGCGAAATAACAGTTTCGCATGAACAAAGTTTTATTATATTTTATATGTAAAAAAAGAAGACTTCTCTACCCACGAAAAAAACTTAAAAGAGAAAATAAAATAAAATAAGACAAAAATAAGGGTATCAGACACTCTTTTACAATCTTTCCATTACCCGTCACCCAATCCAATATGCTTGTCCATTTAAACCCATGCCGTATTATTTTCAACGGAGACTTGTAACATATTTTATCATGTTTTGGGTTCGCTTAAGAATTCTCAAGAAACTTGGTTCCCATAGACATTTGGCAAAGAACTCATCTCGTCATCATGGTTTATTTAGTGTAATCATTGATTTTGCTTGAAATTTTCTGGGATGGACATAATACAAATCATTTGACATCAAAGGATATACATGATGATGGATGACAGGGAAATGATCAGAGCTCCATGTCTATATTCATGAATAACAAAAAAAGATAATCATGTAAGCACAATGATGAGAGCTTTAGGTCTATACTCACGTATAATAGAGTAGATCATCATTTGATCCGTTAGGGCGTTCAAGACAACTTTGCATCTTTTGGATTCATGAAGCCTGAAAGGAGGAGGTCGAAGAAGGATTTGGATTGGGTGACGGGTAATGGAAAGATTGTACTGAAGTTAAAGCCTGCTAAGACCATCAATAGGGTGAGGATATCTGATCAACAGCCTTCAAGACTGCAGAAGTTCGAGAAATGTTCTATGATAACTAGACAGGAGAAGTAGTAGTGAGGGTGAAGGATGCAGATGAGATAAGGCTGTTTGATCCTATGAAGATATTTTTATTCAGTGACGAGGATTTTATGGTACTATGTGAGAATCAGATTAAGGTTGGGTCAGGAGAAGAGACTAAGACTGAGGCAAGCTTGTTTGAGAGGGTAGCAAACAAAGCTCGGGGTGTGAGATCGGAGATTAAGCAGCTCAAAAAGAGCGTGCAGGAACATGAGGATATGGAGGCAGGTGTAAGAGATTTGGCTAGGATGATGGAGAAAAAGAAAGCTGGAGCTGATCTTGATGACCCGATGGGTGAATACCCCCTGGAGGCAGGTGTAAGAGATTTGGCTAGGGTTATTCACCTTGCCATTTGTTTTTGTTTAGTCATAGTTTATTATAGCTTAGATATTATTGTAATAGTATCAACTTTAGATTTCTCTTCTTTTGTATTCTGTGGCATGTGAATCTGCATGCAAAACTACATGCGAAACTATAGTTTCGCCCGGTAGTTTCACATGCCATAGTTCACACAGTTTCGTAGTATGCGAAACCGATGCGGAACTAGATCCTATTTATATATGTTTCTTTGTTAAACAATTTGCAACTTTTGGAACTTTATTGATATTACAGATTTGAGTTCATTGATTGTTTGTGTATTGCAAAGAGCTTATATTTCATACATTTATTCATTATTCTCTTAAATCTTCGCAAATTCTCTTACAAGTGTGTCATATCTTTGATTTGTGTTCATATTCCATCATTACTTGGTCCAGAAGTTATTAGAAATAGTGATATCTTGTGGATTTCAGTGTTAAATCTTTATCAAAAGCACGTTCAAATGATCAGCTGGACCGGTAACCTTTGACGGATTATCTTTCCGCTCATCGTTAGCTTCTCTATTTGTGTTCGTTGCGCACCGGGTGAGTTCAATGCCTCACTTTTTATAAACTCTCTTTTTTGGGGGAGATAGCACTCTTTTTACAAACGCTTTACTGTTATGAGACGTGCATAGTCTAACATAGTGCTATATACCACTGAAAGTCCTTACACTTTCGGATCATTAATAAAAGAAACTAGAAGAAAATCTTGTGTAGTACTACTAGGTCTCACAAGCCCCACCCCGTATAGATAGAGGTCAAGCGGGTGCGATATCATCCTAAGCGACTAACATTGTCACGACTCGGTATGTCGTGGCGGAAGGCAAACAAACAAACACAGTCAACTTCGATTGCGAAATTGCTATGGTTATTACTACTAAAATTAGACTAGCTATCTATTTCAATGATCATGCTTATATTTTACAATAGATATTGTTTAAGTTAAACGCAAACTCTTGAACTCACCAACCATCGTGTTGACACTTTTAGTATACTTTTCTCTCTTCGTTATTAGCAGCTGACTTAGGAGCACTCACGGGTCGAGCATGCTTTTAAAACATTCATCTACTTACATTGGGTTTATTTACACTCAATCAGTCAACGGTTTGAGCACATATTTTGCGCATTTTACATTTAGTACTTTGAGTTTGAATGTTTAATAAACGCTTCTGCAATGTTTTGAAATTTAAAACTTTGGGTTTGTTTTTAAATGTTTCATATAGAGTCGTTCTGAGTAACTAATTACTTGGTGAGATTCTTGAAAAAATCAATCCAGACTCGTTGAGTGGAGTTCATAATCTTTTTCACGTCTCGAAGCTAAAAAAGTGCTTATCTAACGAGACTTTGGTTGTACCACTTGAGGAATTACAAGTAGATGAGGAACTACGATTTATTGAAGAAATGGTTGAGGTGATGGATTGTGAAATCAAGACCATTTAGCAAAGCCAGATACCCATAGTTAAAGTTCACTGAAACTCAAGACGTGGACCGGAATTCATGTGGGAATGTGAGGATCAATGAAGCTTAAGTATCCTTGTTTGTTCAAAACAACGACGACAGCGAGTGAAGGTAATGATTAAATTTCGGGATGAAATTCATTTCAACATGGGAATGATGTGACAACTCACTCGATTTCTTTTGCTAATACAGTAGACAAGTGATGTAACACAACCATGTAACATAATTGTCGGGACGAAAATTCTTTCAACATGGGGATAATGTGACACTGGTAATTTTTCGTTACCAAACTCTATAATTTCAGTTAGGTCCTTCATACACGTATCGTGAGCACACACTAGTTATCGTTGAATGTTGGTTACCTAATAATAATTAACTCTAGTTAACGGATAATAATTTAATTAATAATTTTGATTGTGGTTATGTGATTCATTAATTTTAAATATTATTTGTGAATTTTACTTTATAATGTGACAACGTGTGATTTTTGATTCATGTGTTTTGTTGCTAGTTAAAAATATATGATTATTATTGTTGAATAATAAAACATGAGTTTTGTAGTTAAAAGTATTTAAAAAGTGTTAAAAAGATTTATTTTTACAAAAGGTGATCAAGGAGGGGTTAATTTGTAAAACTACTAAACTTAATTTTAGTATAAACCCAACCCTAGCCCCCATTACCCCTTCATTCGGCCGAACACTCCCAAGCATCCTATCCTTGCGATTTTGGTTCAAGAACAAGCATAATCATTCAATTTTGTTTAGTTTCAAGTGATACTACGTGTTAGCAAGTGTCATTCCTTGATTCTTACGCGATTAAAGGTTAGATTTTGGTTGATTTTCATTGTTTTTGATTCAAGAAGAACACTAGTTCAATTAACATGATTAAAATTAAAATTGTTGATGTTGAATTATGTTATGATGCTAGTTGTATTGCATTGATAATGGTTTGCGTGGATTATGCAAGAAAATCATGGAATTGATGTGTTGTTCATACCTTACTATAAGTAGTAACTTTTGTGCATGAGATTTGGGAATTATGATGAATTGATGATGTTTATCATGTCTAGATGATTGCTATGAATTAGATTAGGTATAAAGTTGGTGAATTAATGAATGATATGGATGATAGATTGATTTTTGAGTGTTACTTTTCCGATAGAGAAACTTTATTGATATGAATCATTGGACATTCTAAATTGGGCATGTTTATGATGTTAGGGTCATGCTATAATTCTTATGTCTAATGTGTGAGAATGCATTAATTGGATCATGTGGATACTTGATGGTTACTTGGAATATCTAGTTTTTGTGAAATATTGCAAAAGTGTTGGGTTATGTTAGGAGGTTATGGAATCATGTTTGGGATTATAATTGACATTGTTGTGTATGTTAGTTGGTATGAATCTTGTTGAGTAATGTGATAATGAACGTCATACATGCGTGCAAATCTAAGCCCTTTAATTAGTATGATTGGTAGGGTTTATGTGTAAAGTCATGAGTGGCTTCACATGGCATGTAGTGCGTAATTTTACTCAATGCATGATTTGTTAGTTGTGCTGTAATTATATTTATGTTGAGCATGATAATTGGTTGAGGTTCGCATGTGTTGCATGATAAATCTATGTTGGTAAGATGATCTTGATAGAACTTAAGATTGATAATGTGGCATACGTGGATAACTTGTATGATAATCATGTGTAATGAGTTGCTATACTTGATCAAACAAAATTTCAATTAACATGTCACCAACGGGTCAACTAGGTCAAATATGTCTTTGTTTTTCAAAACCCTTGGGTCAATGTGGTATTTGAGCACTTAGGGTTGTTTAACATTTGGTTACACATACTTATGTACTCTCGTGTTCTAAGTAACCATTGACGGATTGTCTTTCCACTCATTGTTAGTTTCTTTATTTGTGTTCGTTGCGCACTAGGTGAGTTCAATACCCCACTTTTTATAAACTATCTTTATGGGGGAGATAGCATACTTTTTACAAATATTTTACTATTATGAGATGTGCATAGTCTAATATAGTGCTATTGTATACCATTGAAAGTCCTTACACTTTCGGATCGTTAATAAAAGAAACTAGGAGAAAATCTTGTGTAGTACTACTAGGTCTGACAAGCCCCACCCGTATGGATAGAGGTCAAGCGGGTGCGATATTATCTTAGGCGACTAACATTGTCACGACTCGGTATGTCGTGGCGGAAGGAAGACAAACGAACACAGACACCTTCGATTGCGAAATTGTTATGGTTATTACTAGTGAAATTAGACTAGCTATCTATTTCAATGCACATGCTTATATTTTACAACTGATACTGTTTAAGTTAAACGCAAATCTTGAACTCACCAACCTTCGTGTTGACACTTTTATATGCTTCTCTTTGGTTGTTATTAGCAGCTGCCTTAGGAGCACTCACGGGTCGAGCATACTTTTAAAACATTCATCTACTTACATTGGGTTTATTTACACTTAATCACACAATGGTTTGGGCGTATGTTTTGCCTATTTTACATTTAGTACTTTGAGTTTGAATGTTTACTAAATGCTTCCGCAATGCTTTGAAGTTTTAAAACTTTGCGTTTGTTTTTAAATGTTTCATACAGAGTCGTTCTAAGTAACTAATGACTTGGTGAGATTATGGAAAGAATTAGTCCAGTGTTGTGTACAGATTAAATCTGCATGACTTGTTGAATGGAGGTCATAATGTTTTTGACGTCTCCAACCTAAATAAGTGCTTATTTGACGAGACTTTGGTTATACCACTCGAGGAAGTACAAGTAAATGAGCAACTACGATTTATTGTAGAACCAGTTGAGGTGATGGATCGTGAAACCAAGACCCTTAAGCATAGCCAGATACCCATAGTTAAAGTTCATTAGAACTTAAGACGTGGATCGGAATTCACGTGGGAACGTAAGGATGAGATGAAGCTTAAGTCTCCTCATTTGTTCGAAACGACGACAGCCGGCGAAGGTAATGATTAAATTTCGGGATGAAATTTCTTTCAACATGGGAATGATGTGACAACTCACTCAATTTCTTGTGCCAATGAAGTAGACAAGTGATGTAACCCAACCATGTAACACAAATTTCGGGATGAAAATTCTTTCAACATGGAGATTATGTGACATCTGGTAATTTTCCATTACCAAACTTTGTTATTTCAGTTAGGTCCTGCATACACATGTAGTGAGCACACAATAGTTGTCGTTGAACGTTGCTGACCTAATAATAATTAATGTGGTTATAGGATAATAATTTAATTAATAATTTTGATTATTAATTTGTGGTTATGTGATTCATGAATTTTAAATATTATTTGTGAATTTTACTTTATAATGTGACAATGTGTGATTTTTGATTCATGTGTTTTGCTACTAGTTAAAAATATATGATTATTATTGTGGAATAATAAAACATGAGTTTTATAGTTAAAAGTATTTAAAAAGTGTTAAAGATTTAATTTTTACAAAAGGTGATCAAGGAGGGTTTAGTTTGTAAAACTACTAAACTTAATTTTAGTATAAACCTAACCCTAGCCCCCATTACCCCTTCATTTGGCCGAACACTCCCAAGCATCCTATCCTTGTGATTTTGGTTCAAGAACAAGCAATCATTCAATTTTGATTAGTTCCAAGTGATACTATGTGTTAGCAAGTGTCATTCCATGATTCTTACGCGATTAAAGGTTAGATTTTGGTTGATTTTCATTGTTTTTGATTCAAGAAGAATACTAGTTCAATTAACATGATTAAAGTTGAAGTTGTTGATGTTGAATAATGCTATGATGTTAGTTGTATTGCATTTGATGATAGTTTACATAAATTATGCAAGAAAATCATGGAATTGATGTGTTGTTCATACCTTACTATAAGTAGTAACTTTTGTGCATGAGATTTGGGAATTATGATGAATTGATGATGTTTATCATGTCTAGATGATTGCTATGAATTAGATTAGGTATAAAGTTGGTGGATTTATGAATGAGTTGAATGATAGATTGATTTTTGGGTGTTACTTTCCTGAAAGAGAAACTTTATTGATATGAATCATCAGATATTGTGACTTGGGCATTTTTATGATGTTAGGGTCATGCTAGAATGCTTATTGATGATGTATAATGTGTTAGAATGCGTTAATTCGATCATTTAGATACTTGATAGATTATTTGGGAAATCTAGGTTCTGTGAAATATTGCAAAAGTGTTTGGATATGTTAGGAGGTTATGAAGTCATGTTTGGGATTATAATAGATCATTTTTGTGTATGTTAGTTGGTATAAATCATGTTGAGTAATGTGATAATGAACGCCATACACACGTGCGAATATGAGGCCCCTACTTAGTAGGATTAGTAGGGTTTAGGGTGTGAAGTCGTGAGTGGCTTCACATGGCATGTAGTGCATGATTAAACTCAATGTATGATTTGTTAGTTGTGATGTAATTATATTTATGTTGAGCATGATAATTATTTAAGGTTCGCATGTGTTGGATGATAAATCTATGTTGGTATGATGATCTTGATAGAACATAAGATTGATACTGTGGCATATGTGGATAACTTGTATGATAATCATGTGTAATGAGTTGCTAAACCTAATCAAACAAGATTTCAATTAACATCTCACCAACGAGTCAAACGGGTCAACTAGGTCAAATGTATCTTTGTTTTCCAAAACCCTTCGGTCAATGTGGTATTTGAGCACTTAGGGTTGTTAAACTTTTGGTTGCACGTACTTTTGTACTCACGTGTTCGAGATAACCTTTGAGAGGTTGTCTTTCCACTCACCGTTAGCTTCCTTATTTGTGTTCGTTGCGCACTAGGTGAGTTCATTGCCCCACTTTTTATAAACTCTCTTTTTCGGGGAGATAGCATACTTTTTACAAACGTTTTACTATTATGAGATGTTCATAGTCTAACATAGTGTTATATACCATTAAAAGTCCATACACTTTCGAACCGTTATTAAAGAAACTAGAGAGAAATTTTGGGTAGTATTACTGGGTTTGACAAGCCCCACCCGTACGACTAGAGGTCAAGTGAATGCAATATTTGTCACACCCTCAAAATCCACTTGCAGTGTTCTGCCGCGAGGCGTGTGACAAACCAGGATCTCAGACACGGTCATATCAAACGACACTATATGCGCTTTATGTTAAGCTTTTGACTTTAAATCAGAATAAAACATAGCTTTAATGTAATCAATGCGGAAGCGTAAACATTTGTAAAACCATTGGTAATGAATGCACAAAACAAGGCTCCTAATGAAAAACAATAAATGTAAGTGAATTTGCTTTCAAACTGAATAGATGATGCATGAACCTCAGATGTGCAACCCTAGCCTTAAGCGTGCCAGCGACTTGAGAAGATATGCCAAAGTGTGTCAACACAAGGTTGGTGAGTTCACAGGTTTAAATCAGTAAATATGTTTGAGTGTTTTTCTGGTAAAAGTAAACAAAGGTATACCATAGGTAGCTAGCCTATATATCGAGTTACTTAGCGTTTCGAACCGAATCTGACTGTTTGTGAATTGTTATGCCTTCCGCCATGTCTTATCATAGAACAATGGCAATGTCTAGGTCAATTAAACACCGGTTCGACCACCGGTCGAGTTAGCGCGACTAAAGCGGGTGGGGTTTGTCAAACCCTTTAGTACTACTCAAAATTACCTCGCTAGCTCGTTATTAACGGTTCGAGTGTGTAAGGACTTGCATGATAATGTTTACACTACAGTAACAAGCGATATACCAGTAATACTAAAACCATTTAAATGAAAGTAGTTTGCATGCTTCTCCCTCAAAAAGGAAAGTAAGTAAAAGTGGGGCTGTGAAGACTCACCTTAGATGCGCAGTAAAAACGTGAAGTGCATAAGTTGAAATGTAATCGTTACCTAACAAATGTAGGTCCATGAGTGTTTGTACATAATAGTCATGATGAACTCCGTTGTATCCAAACAACGTAAACTGTTAGTGTATTCAAGAATTGTTTGACCAGTTTGACAAAGTTGACTTTTTGACTAGAGTTGACTTTTGTTGACCAAGGTTAACCCGACTGACCCGATGACCCGTTGGTGATTCAAATAAGTTAAAGTATGTTTAGTCATGCTCAAATAGCTCAAATAATGATTCACATACAGTTTCATGTCGGAAATCTATTTTTGGAAAGTACGACATCGTTACGGTAACACCCGGCCTCTCATACCACCAATATTGTCCGCTTTGCCCATGAGAAGCTCACGGATTTGTTTTTGGTTGCTCAGGTGAAAACTTCCCAGGAAGGTCACCCATCCCTGGATTGCTCCCACCTGAGCACGCTTAAGTGTAAAGTTCTCCTCTCATCCACAACCAATACGCCCAAAACGCGTTGTTGATATTAGAGACCAGACATTACTTATAAACTAGCAATCTCTCCTGTCCACGACTGATGTGGGAAATATGTAGGGTGTCACAATCATACCTCATTTGGACTTATCGTCCTCGATGAGCCCGAGAACATACTCACCATCGCCAGTGAGGTTTGTCCTACCATCGCGAATGGCACTGGAGTGGCTCTGATACCATTCTGTAACACCCAGCTCTCGTACCACCAATATTGTCCGCTTTGCCCACAAGGAGCTCATGGATTTGCTTTTGGTTGCTCGGGTGAAAACTTCTCAGGGAGGTCACCCATCCCTGGATTGCTCCCATCTAAGCATGCTTAACTGTGGAGTTCTCCTCTCATACACAACCAATACGCCTAAAACGCGTTGTTGATATTAAAGACGAGACATTACTTAAGAACCAGCAATCTCTCATGTCCATGACCGATGTGAGAAATATATAGGGTGTCATAGTTACACATGTGTAATCCATTTCAAGATTATGCATATCACAACAAACATCAATCACATCATCATATCATGTTATACACATATCATATTCATCATATAACACATCGTATCACAAAAATTTTCATAAACAGCAAGCATGATCATACGAAACGTTTTTCACAATTTATCTATTCCCAATCCATTCTTAGGTTCTAAACATCATATAACCATCATCACAACTAGTCAAACATTCATAAATCACCTTCTATAAACTAACCTACCCAAAAAGTTTCCTTTAATGGAAAGTACCCAAAAACTGAATCGACATCAAAACTTTAAAACATGAATTTTCACCCAATAGCATCAACTAACATCCTAGAACCATCAATTCAATCCAATTTCATCTAATTTATACAATTTCTACAAAAGCCCTAAATTAAGGTTTACATTATAAGTAAGACTCGGTTTTTGATCAAAACAACACAATTTCACAAAACCAATCTGTACAATCATCATTATATTGAATACTACCACATAATCAATAATCAATAATCAAAGAACATGAAATCAAACATAAAACTTACTTGTTGATGCAAGGAATCACGTGCTAAAAGTGTTTTGATGCAAGAAACGTCCGAATTCCAACTCTAGATGCAAGAATCAAAGCAAAACATGTGTGTGTGTGTTCTTGCGAGTGTATTTTCGAAAAAGGTGAAGGGGAGAGATGGGTGACCGCTGCAAATGGGGAATTAGGGTTGGGGGTTGGGTTTTATACTTTATTTTTACAAGAAATACCCCCGACGTTTCATAAAATTGATATATCGCTACGCGATTTAACTTTTTCTATACCAAAACCACCAAATGCTCATATAATATCAAATAAATATTATTAACATGAAATAATATTTAATATTTTTATAATAATCAGCCATTAAAAGCCGAAAATACGCGAAAACACGTAAATGTCAGAATATTCACAATTTTCACAACCAAGCTACACATTTAGACACATAATCATATAACACATAATTCCACAACAATTATGATTGTTTGAAAATTATTTTGACAAGTCACCAACGTTCAAGGACAGAAGTGTGCGCGATCCGCCAATTCTTCGAATTATCGTTACGTGAAAGGTTTGTAAGTGTTTATACAATAAATGACGCATTTAAGTGAACAACATTAAATGCATGAATGTATGATCGGAAAACAATGTTCGTATTGATTAGAAAGTGACCCGAAAATGCCGGGTGTCACATCATCCCCTTATTGAAAGAAATTTTGTCCTGAAATTTAACTAACTCGAGTAAAAGATGGATAGAAATTTCTGAGTTGTCACAACATTGTCCTAAACGACTAACATTGTCACGACTCGGTATGTCGTGGCGGAAGGTAGACAAACGAACACAGTCAGCTTTGATCGCGTAATCGATATGGTTATTACTAGTGAAATTAGACTAGCTATATATTTCAATGCACATGCTTATATTTTACAACTTATATTCTTTAATTTAAACGCAAACTCTTGAACTCACCAACCGTCGTGTTGAACTTTTATTTTGTTTTTCTCTGGTCGTTATTAGCAGCTGCCTTAGAAGCACTCACGGGTCGAGCATGTTTTTAAAACATTCATGTGCTTACATTGGCCGGGTTTATTTACACTAATCAAACGATGGTTTGGGTCCATGTTTTGCGCATTTTACATTTAGTACTTTGGGTTTGAATGTTTGCTAAATGCTTCCGCAATGTTTTGAAGTTTTAAAACTCTGGGTTTGTTTTTAAATGTTTCATATAGAGTTGTTTTGAGTAACTAATGACTTGGGCACTCGATTGTCCACGTGCCTCGTGGTTAAATCCCGCACGTGGTATTTGAGGGTGTGACATGCTTCTCATAAAGATTTGTTGGTCGTTTAGTTTGTTGAAAGAATGTTTATATTTATCTACGTGTTGGTCAATTTTTTGGTAGAAACAATGCATTTGTGGTACGTGTTTCATGTTCTATCTTTTAGTACGTGAGTTGTTGGTTTTAAGACTTCTTCAAGTTTGTTAATTGCGTATATTGGTAATCGTTAATGGTAGTTTGGGCAATAATAGCTTGGTTGATGTAATATGCACATTTTGTTAATGACTTGTGGTATTTTGGTTTAATGTAATTTGCACATTACGTATTTGTTTTAAGGTGGTTTATTTCGGCATTGAACATTGCATTCTGGATGCTGTTATACTTTGGTACTTTGGTTATATATTGTTTTAATGTAAACTACACATTACATATTGTATTTTCGTTCGTTTTGATTTAATGTAAATTACACATTGCTTTAAAGGTTGCATTTTGGTTTATGTCAAACTGTATTTTGCCATATTATTTTGATTTGATTCTAAACTTATAAGAGTTACATATCTATAGATTATAATAAAAAAACTTTTAAGATGCCATGTGTCGAAATATTATGCTTCCTCATATTGATTTTTCCGTCTATTTCTCTAAATAAATGATAATCATATTATTTAAAATATTTTCAAATTAAAGCTAGATTGTAAAAATAATAAACTAGATTTTTATATAAAAAGCAAACTTTAAAAAAATATAAGATACAGAAATTTTCTTAGACAAAATTTTGTTAAGAAAATTCTAACTTTTTTAAAACTATTTTTTGTTTTAAGGGTGATTAAAAAAAATGAAATTATATTTAAAAAACAAAATGCAAAAAAAAAAAAAAAAAGAATCTCATAAAACGAAAGTTTAAGATGATATTATTGTTATTTCACTTGAAGTACTTATTTATTAGTACCTTAATCATATTTTATCTGAAAATATTATTTTATAAATTTTACACGGGGTAATAAACTAGTCATTACATAAAGTTAACTTCCATCAACACACTTGAAGTACCATAGATTTGAAAATTAGAGTTATTACGTAAATATGGTTTATTCAAAAAAATTAGAGTTATTACGTAAATATGGTTTATTCAAAATAACGGGTATTGTGTTTGCAATATTGTAACGAGTTAAGATATTAAAAGTATTTGTTAAATTTGAACAAAATGACTAAAGTACACTTTGAAGGACTATTTTTGTAACTATGTCTATCTCTTTTAAGCAAGGGACCAATTCTGTAATTAACTATAAAATAATAAAAAAATCTACCCCAACCCGCACCCATCATCCTTTCCCTCCCATTTCAAGCCAAGAACCTAATTTAATCCACCATCGTCGTCGCCCACAATCGTCACCGCCCACAATCGCTGCCGCCTACCATCGCCGCCGCCCGCCATCGCTTTCGGCCACATTATCCCACACATCGTCCTCACCACCACCAATGCCTTCAACCATAGAGCTAAAACCCTAAAACTCAAGTTGGGTGTTCTTGATTTTAAGGTTTATATATAGACCTTTGAATGCAAAGTTAGAACCGACAACACTAGTGGTTCAATGGAGATGAATCGAGGATGGATGGTGTGATGTGAAGATGATGCGATGATGGTGATGGTAAGATGGTGGTTACGATGTAATGATGATGATAATATGGTGAGATGGTGGTGGTGATACAATGAGGATGATTGTTATGCGATTGATATGGGTGGCGGTGCTAATGGTGGTGGTGGCAATAACTGTAATGATAGTGGGGGCAATAACTATAATGGTGTGGGTGAAGATGACTATGAAGATGGTGTTGATGGTGTCGTTGTTTCTTTATTAACGAGCTAAAGACGATGGTGTTATGAAGACGATGTTGTGGCCGGCGGCGGTGGCGAGTCATGAAGGCCGAAAGTGGTCCATGATTCTAGAACTAAAGCATAATTTAACACATACATATATATAATTATTAAATTACTCAAATAATCCCTTATTTTTATTAAATGACACAAAAATTCCTTTATGTTTCATTAGTGGTCCTTATATAGTGAAAAGACAAAAATGCCCTTAGGTTTAAAAAAAAACTTGCGTATGTTAGTTTTAATACTTTAAATCGTTACAAAATTGAAAACATTATACCCCAATCTGTTACAAAAAACCTTTAGTTCCCAAACCTATTATTTAAAGAAACCACACTACCATTTATGTAATTAACTCTAAAAATTACAAATAACAAACCCTACAGATATTAACCAACTTATGATTAGATACAAGTTTTGCCTATGAACTTATTCTTTGAGTGCTTTAATTTTGCTTTGAAGGTTGTTCCACGATTTCAAGAGCCGCGAAATGATTTTAGTTGTGCAAAAACACATGAGACGATCAATCCATACAAAGAATGTTTAATTTGATCACTACAAATAAAAAAAGACCGGAAGATATTAAGGTTCATAACACAAGATGCAATTTATAGGTTTTGAAGAAATTACCAATTGTGGGGAAGAAGAGAAGTGTTGTCAAGGGTTATTGCTAGTCCAAAAGGTTTTTATAATGGCTAATCTTCCACATTTGCACAACACCATTATCAACTGAAGTTAGTTAAGGCATAAAGATGAAAGCAAATGAAGGCGATGATACCTTGTGCAAAAGATGTAGAAGAAAGACTTAAATATACTTTCTAATTGTATTTGGAATTAACCAAATTACCCTCATGTTTTGGCATGTGATGGGGTTATCCATTACAAACAAACGGGTGTTTTAATACCTAATGAAGTTACAAAAAAGATATCACAAAATTCTAGTTTGTTACTCAGAAAAGTTAGTACCCAAACTTGTTAACTTTGATAAATCATAGGCACTATCTATGTAATTTACTCCATCTAAAAAAAAAGTAAAACATGGTTGCAAAATTAATCGCAAAAAAATGAAAAGTTAATTACACACATAATGCTTGCACTTTTTAAAATAATACCTTTGGGTCTAAAATTAGAAGTTATTTGTCAGTGTTTATCTAAAATGTCTATTACCGTTTAGCTTGAAAAAAGTCATAATTCTCCATTCACACTCGTCACTACTACATTCATCTTGTTGTATTGCTTGACCACAAATCTTTCAATTGATCTTGAAATCAAAGAATCCAAAGCAAGTTCTTCATTGAATTTCTCAAGGAGATATCATCGGTAACAAGTTATTCTAGTCGAAGTTCTCGATCAAAGCCTCTAAACCCCTTGAAAACAATTACTAATTAATGTCAAATCGTTTAGTACACTTAACTTTTAAGTGATTCCTTTCTTTGTCAATGTTGTCCCTTGACGAACATAATCCAAGTGTCTTATTAAGGTTATAATCACATTTAGATCCCTTGGATACAAGTCAGCACATCAAGGCCATTGCTTTTAATATTTATATCTGATGGTGAAGTTGTCATAATGGGGAGTGTATGTTTTTATGAATTTCATTTGATATTCTGTATATTATTAATTATTTATATAATTGTCTTTAACTGCTTTATTATATCAATAATACTAATTTTTAGAATGAAACTCTAAAAACAATTCAAGAATTCAACATATCCTTTTTAGTTTTTACTTCCTTTACACATTTATAATTGGGAGAATTACATATATACCATATTAAAACTGAAAAAGATCATATATATCCAATAAACTTGAAAATTATCGTATA
Source organism: Flaveria robusta (assembly GCA_025506415.1). NCBI lineage: Eukaryota > Viridiplantae > Streptophyta > Magnoliopsida > Asterales > Asteraceae > Flaveria > Flaveria robusta. The sequence goes on along the minus strand of CM046464.1, from coordinate 14,086,715 downwards.
TATCTTTGAAAACTAGTTAAAATATTAAAATTTCCCATTTCATTAAATCAATTTAAAAAATGATGATTATACCCTTGTTTTTAAAAAATCTTAAAATTTTCATATTTATCTACTTTTAACTTAAAATTTCTATATTTACGTATGACCAATAATTTATTTAAATATGCGACTTACTACTTCACTACAAAAAAGTTATTTCTAATTTTTTGGTTTTTATTATTATTTTTCAATTTTCTTTTGTAGCATGCACTACAAAAATCTTAAAATTTTCATATTTATCTAATTTTTTGGTTCATCAAAACCTTCAAGTTGATTTCTGGGCAAGCAAAAAGTAAATCAAATGTCTTGAAACGAAAACAAGTTTTGTTTTGCAAAAATTAAATATCCAAAACATTGAACTTTAGATTTCTTCAAAATATCCGCTTGAACCGTTAATATCAAAAAGCTAGATATTATAATTTCCGTAATATCCCGTTAAGTGAATCGATCTTGGAATTCTAGTATTTGTATTTAAAGTTAACTATCTCAATGTTTGATTTTTTGGTTGTGTAATATGCAAAGTTAAACATTAAATTCCTAAGGTTTGGACGTTGGAGAATCTTCAATTGATGGAACCGTAAACAATAGTTTTTTTAATAAGTAATAAAAGTTCTTTTTATATATTGTTATCATGAAAATAATGTGAATTTATGAGAATCAGCTAGAGTAATACACAATTGAAATACAATAAATTAACATAGCTACTAAGATAGTAATCAACTTTTGTATTTTAATGGCACCGTAAGATTGGTGCAAGATAAAACAACTGAATTTCTTTAATAAACAAAAAAGGTAAAGAAGCATAGAGTTCTTAATATTGCTCTAAACTAGCTTGTAACACAATTTATAGTCCATTTTCGACATTGATTCTTCAATATTATTTTCAAAAATTGGTTTGAAATGAAAATCCATAACTTACTAAAAAAAATATATTATGAACGTGTAAAGATGATAAAAATGAAAAGTCTAACTATTTATAGAGTTTCAATCTACGTATGAAAATAAAGATTGTTATATGACAAAAAAGTCAAAAAAAATTATATGAAGTATCAATAATTTGTACAATATCAAAGATATTCATATGAATGCATGTTCTTATTATGACACATATACAAATAAGTTTATGTTTGACCATTAAAAGCTATGACCTTGAATTGCTAACTTTTACCCTAAGCATCTAAGCTTATGTTTCTTGACCATTTAACTAAATGATGTAACGTTTGCAAATTGATTATTTGTTTAATTGCATGAACTAAGCTACAAAAACTAGTCGTAAAATATATTGCTTTTAAAAAAACCCTTTAGAGAGTTCTCTTATAATGTATTATTTTACTAATAAAAGGTTATTGAAACCATACCAATGCAAGACAATCCACCTTGGTAGGGTATAGTAGATGTAGTAGGATAATATAGCAATAGTAAAATTTATTTCCAACACATTCTAAGAACTCACACGCAATATATACAGAAAAGTGCTTATGATTACCGTCAAAAGCTATGTGATTATACAAAAATCTGCAAAGAATAAGGCCCCGTGTGTCACATCCCGACGGAAGCGTGAGATGCTTGAGTGTGACTTCTCGGTTCAAAACACATTGATTATAATAACATACAATCCCAGCAATAACATCAACATAAACTTTCATTTAATATTTCAGGGTTACAATATTTATACAAAATTTGTCTAACTATTAGACTATTACATTTAGTAATCCCAAATCAAAATAGACGTCTTGATCACTTCACATTAACCCCCAGCTAGTGATGGATGTGAACGTCCACATGTACGCTGAGATCCATCAAATCCAAAGTGATCCAGACACACAGCTGCCCCACATACTCATACCACCTATTGTATAGGTTGAATGTATACACTAAATTACAATATATGCTGTCAACCTGAAAAAACATACTCAAAACAGTCAACATAAAGTTGGTGAGAACATAGGTTTATACAATAGCATGATTTTAATTGATGCATCATAAATAAACTCACAACCAAACCTACTCACATGTCAAGTGATTCACAACTGTCAAATACAAACCACAGAATCAAATAATATAACATTCATACGCTCATCCGACAGATGCAGGATGATATATTCCTAAGTAGCACTACCTATATTATTTGACGGTTCCTCATCCGAATTAATGGTTGTGTCAAAATGACACTAACATATCAAAACTTTCAAGTTTGCATCAATTTCAATAACAAACAGTATGCTTTTCCCCCCCAAAAATTTATAAATCAAAAGGGGCCATGTCACTCACTTTAATTCCGTTAACAAGTCAAATATTTCCTATAAAATAATTATTTGTTAGAATAAAATTTTATTTCTTTAAAATTTTTAGCATTTATTTTGTTAATTAGGTCAAAATTCCCAAACAGCAGCTATGATTATTCAAAAATTACCAAATACTACAAATAGTAATATATTAATATCTAGATTATCCCATAAAAATTTCAGTTAATATTTCCTTACGGGTAATTTCTTTAGAATTTTCACAAGTTTCACAATAAATATAAAAAATAGCTACATATCTCTAAAAATTCTGAAATTTATACCTTCTGTCCTATTTAGTACAAAAAATGTTTTGTAAATTTTTCATGATTTATCTACTATTTTGCTGTCAGTTTCAATTTTTCTTCCTATTAATTATTCTAAAATATGAAACTTTATCATACTAAGAAGTTAATTCTCGAAATTTATTTTGTAATTCAAATATAATATTAGGGTCATGATATAATTTTTTCAAATTTTTATCAAGTCCAGATCTCCTGTTTGGTATTTTTCTTCTATTTTCATAATTGAATTATATAAATTAATGTATCCCATATAATTATTCCATATTTTTCCCAGTTTATTACTTCTAATATTTTCTAACAAATTTCTAAATTTTATTCTCACAATCATAGTTATATAGATTTTTAATCTAAATCATGAAATAACAAGTATTTCAACCCTTTAAACCCTTTGTTTTGTTTAAATTCTTTATTTCTATAAAATTTCTCAAAATTTCTGTTTTAAATTCTTTTCTTACTGATTTTTGATTGAAAATCAAGTATTCATAAGGTTTTATAAATAGCTTTAGTAGTTTATGACATAAAGGGTTGGTTATATATGTAGGTTAAACACATATATAACTTGTTAAATTTGTTAGTAATAAATTTTGAGAATCAAGCCTTGATTTGAGTAGAAGAAAGGCTTAGGGAATTGCTTTTGAGTTCTTGATGATCCACTTGGTGTGATTGTTCTTGAGCTTGAAGGGTTGGTCACTAGATGAACATGGTTGATGTTAGAATGAGGATAGGATGTTTAAGATGTTGGTGTTTGGATGATGTTGAGGCCAAGAGATATCAAGAGGTCGTTAGGTGATCGTTTGGGTGATATGAGAACCGAGAGAGAGAGTAAACCGAGAGAGGGTGATGGTGATTTTCGGTTGATGGTGATTTTAGGTTGATGGTGATGGTGGTTGTTATGGTGATCCTCCACCGACACTTAGGAGATCATCATGGTCTCTCATCATTAGCTCTAAACCTAGACTTGTGAAGTGTTAGCTTTGAGTGCTAGGTGTCATGTGTAGGAAGATGGTTAGTGTCCATGGATGGCTAGGTGTCATCTCATGACACTAATGACAATCTTAACTCTTAAGTTAAGGTTAGTTTGGTTAGTTTGGTTAATTTGGTTACTAATCTAGGCTTGTTAACACCTTAATGAGCCTAGTTCTTGAGTTGGGTTGGTGTGTTAATTTGTTGTTCAAGTGTTTAGGATTAGTTTGGGTTAAGTTTTTATATCAACTTTCTAAAAGTTAACTTGTTTGGTAATGTTTGATTATGTTTTGGTCTTAGTTTATTACATACTAGATGAAAGCATATATCAATTGAGTAACTAATCACACAATCCTATGATTTGATAACTAACACACATAGTTCAATAATCACAAAGTTCACAAGAATTTATATACATGCACACGTAAAGGTTTTTGCATGCATGCATGCATGCATGCTCACGTATCATATGCATGTTTAATTAAGCACACAAAATTCATAAGGAGTTAATCAAATAAAAATAATCTTAATAATCCCTAAATAAGGTATATAAGTATATACTATAAATCTATAAAAATTCTTAAAACGTTACTTTACCTAACCTTGCTTTGAGGGTTGTCACACCGTGCCGTGAAGAATAGGCCGAAATCATTAAATTGTTGAAACGTAGGAGAGGCCAAACAAGGAAACCTGGTGATGTATGAAGAATTATGTTACCTACTCCATGTGTTAACTAAATCTCTTTTATTTTCAAACTAAATCAACAATGATAGATCGAAAATCAAAGACCTAATTAAATTAATTCAAATCAAACATATGAAATATTGAATGCATCATACAAACTAATAAAACTATATATTTTGTAGAGATGACAAGAAAGATCACAGTTTATAAAGATCAATTGACATCATTCGATAAGAATCACCACATTTCTTCAAGCCACCATTATTCTGTCCAAAAAGGTGGTGACGCTTTTGTGATATTGTATGATAAAGTTATCATTTTTTTTTCTATAAAGTACTTATAAATATTACAAGGATGAAAGCATCCTATTTCGCCCGGGAGATATGGAATCAATAACAACAATGAAGTTAGGTATTCAAGAAAACCTTTAACTCTTTGAGTACTTCATGAATCACAACTCACGATATTAATCTAGATAGCTACATGTGATACTTTATGGAATTAAATAATAGTAATATGTTTGGATGCTCTTTGGGTTCATAAATTTGCATTCCATATATAATTGCTTTTGTTCAAAGAATTAAAAAAAAAGAGATTTTGTTATCTAATATGATGAACAGGACTATCATTCTACCGTCTTAATGCTCAAGACATACTAGCACACATACCAGCACAGTTAGTTATTATAAGTTTATTCTTCACAAACATATTAAGGAAAAATAACTTCTTTGAATATTTTCTTACAAACTTTATCATTGGCATCACAAGTACAGCTTTATGTGCAAAATGACCTCCTTCAGTTCTTAGATTCAAGTTATCTAAACATGTTCAATGATAAAAGTATATATGTTTTTTTTTTCATTTCTTTACTCATTCATGTTACATGTGGTTTCATATTTTTCATAAGCGGATTTTTTGTTTTGATTAGGAGAATACGATTTTGTTTCAATGGAAGACAAGGGCACACTATAGAAAATGATACTTTGATATTAAGGTATGTATAGGTGTCATTGTCTTCCATAGATAAAAGATAGTATCATTCTAAACACAACAATAAATCTAATAAATAATACAAAACCATCGTGTAACATGAAATTAAAGTGAATACATAACAAAAGGAACTATATATGCAAATGTTGTTGGGGTATTTAGGTAGCTCGATTCTACGAAGTGAATGAAGTCATTTTGCTCATAAAAGCATTCAACTGTGGAGCTAAACATAATGTTTGATGGAAACATTCCAAGATGTTTTTCCTTAATCCGTACGTGAACTCTAAACATATGATAACCGACTCTGTTACTACGTCTTAAGCATGTAGAGACTAAAATAAAAGTTGTATTCATTATACGAGGAAGCAAACCTCTTTTTAATATCCTTAATTAAAAAGAATATATGTTTAACATAAATATATACATTGAGAGAGCAAACAAATTACTACTAATCAAACAACATAAAGTACACCATAGTAACTATTTAAATTAATATCATGCATAGTAATTCATTGATTTCTCATGGAGTCAAATGTTTCTTGATTACATACCTTGATTGTTGATATTAGATATATTTCATCATCTCCAAGATGAGATAAAAAGCTTTCATTCTTGTAATATGTATAATTATTTTCTGGAATATGATGAGTAACTTATATAATACAATCTCAGAAATCATCCTCAACTTCTTGAACGTAGTGATGGTGCCTCAATAATGATGGTGATTGTCATGGAAGGATGTTGATTGCGCTTTGTAAACATTGATCTTTCCCGTTACATATATATAATAAGTAATAAAATGTTTTTTTATAGATTGTTATCATGAAAATAATGTGAATTTATGAGAATTAGCTAGAGTAATACACAATTGAAATACAATAAATAAAAAATAGCTACTAAGATGGTAATCATCTTTTGTATTTTAGTGGCACAGTAAGATTGATACAAGATAAAACAACCAAATTTCATTAATAAACAAAAAAAGATAAAGAAGCATAGAGTTCTTAATATTACTTTAAACTAGCTTGTAACACAATTTATAGTCCATTTTGGACATTGATTCTTCAATATCATTTTCAAAAATTGGTTTGAAATGAAAATACAAAATCCATGACTTACTAAAACAAAAATATTATGCACGTATAAAGATGGTAAAAATAAAAAGTCTAACTATTTATAGAGTTTCAATATAAGTATGAAAATAAAGATTGTTATATCACAAAAAAGTGAAAAAAAAAATTATATGAAGTATCAATAACTTGTATAATATCAAAGATATTCATATGAATGCATGTTCTTATTATGACACATATACGAATAAGTTTATGTTTGACCATTAAAAGCTATGACCTTGAATTGCTAACTTTTACCCTAAGCATCTAAGCTTATGTTTCTTGACCATTTAGCTGAATGATGTAACGTTTGTAAATTGATAATTTGTTTAATTGCATGAACTAAGCCACAAAAACTAGTCATAAAATATATTGATTTAAAAAAAATTCTTTGGATAGTTCTCTTATAATGTATAATTTTACTAATAAAAAGTTATCAAAACCATACTAATGCAAGAGATATGACAGTCCACCTTGTAGTGTATAGAAGATGTAGTAGGATAATATAACAATAGTAAGATTTATTTCCACCACACTCTAAGAATTCACACGCAATATATATAGAAAAGTACGTATGATTACCATCTAAAGCTATGTGATCATACAAAAATCCACGAAAAATAAGGCCTAGTGCCGTGAAGAAAAGACCGAAATCATCAACACTTCCACTTATTAATATAACTAACCGGATAAATTAATTTCAAAAGTATCTATACAAATGTGATTTTATACGAGTCAAAGATAGAATAAAAAATTAAATTCTTATTCCTATAAGTTCTCATAATTAACATGTTTTAAAATAAGAATTCGTTTTTTTTAAACATGATTTTTTCAACTTTATGTTTACTATCCTTAATTTATTTTATTTGCATATGGTTATATTTTATATGGTTATTAGTCCTAACTAATTATTAATAATTGTTACTATTTTAAAGTTAACTTATTTAACCCGTGTAGCACATGAGTCATTATACTAGTATATAATAAAAATTAAGGTTTGTCATTTGTCATCATAGTAAACACCCTTTGCCACATGTCAAAATTTTAAACAAATATAGTCACGTTTCTACCCTTTTCAAACTTTCAAATTTTCTCTTACTTTGTTTTCATAAAATTAAATGCTTGTAAAATATGAAATTAATTTCATTTATATTTTAAATCCCAAAAGATGTGAAAATATAAACAATTTTTTTTACACTCAAGCATTTCCACATAATTAGATTTTGGAAAATTATAAAAAATATTTTGTTATATATACATGATGGTCATAAACAAAAATTATGGTAAATAAAATTTGAATTTTAAAAAGTTTGCATAATTTTAAGTATTAGTTTTCCATAAATTAGTTATGCAATCACACTTTAATTTAGTTTACATGTCTTATCATGTTTGCAACTAATTTTGTTATATCATTTTATAAGTCTTATGTTTTAACAATTTATTGACTTTGACCTTATAGTTTTCCATGGTTGTTTTTTTTACTTTTTACAAATTATTTGTTTTAATTTTGTTTAAGTAAACATATTCAAGATTTATCATTTCATATTTTATTCATTCATTTAATTTACCCAAATATTTGAAACCTTTGTACAATTAATTATATTAAGTAAATCATGTTTACATGTCCATGTTTATCTAAAATGTCTATTTTAACAATTATCTTATCAAAAGAATAAAGAGTTAATTACACACGTGATCCTTATAGCTTATCAAAATAATACATTTGGGTCTAAAATTAGAAGTTATATGTTAATGTTTATCTAAAATGTCTATTTTAACAATTAGCTTGAAAAAAGGTCATAATTCTCCATTCACACTCGTCACTACTACCTTCATCTTGTTGCATTGCCCGACTCCAAATCATTCAATTGATATTGAAAGCAAAGAATTTGATGCAAGTTCTTCATTGAATTTCTAAAGGAAAGATCATTTGTATCATGTTTCCCTAATCGAAGATCTCAATCAAAACCTCCAAGCCCCTTAAAAACAATTACTAGTTAATGTGAAATCGTTTAGTAGGCATAACTTTTAAATAATTCTTTTCTTTGTCAATGTGTGAGCACAACAAGGCCATTACTTTTAATAGCTATATGAGATGTTGATGTTGTCATAATAGATGTGTATGTTCTTGTATATTTTATTTGATATTATGTACATTATTAATATTTTTTTATAATTGTCTTTAACTGCTTTATTATATCAATAGCACTTATTTTTAGAATTAAACTTCATACACACTTCAAGAATACAAGATATCCTTTTAATTTCTCAATACCTTTACATATTCTTAATTGGGAGAATTTTATATATACTCTTATAAACTTAAAAAATATCATATATACCCAACAAACTTGAAAATTATCGTATATATCCTAGGAAACTAGTTAAAATATCAAATTTACCCATTTCATTAAATTCAATTAATAAAATGACTATTTTACCTTTTTTTTCAGAAAGACTTAAAATTTTAAGATTTATCTATTTTTAACTTTTAGTTTCTATATTTAACTGTGAACAATAGTTTTCTTAAATATGTGACTTACTGTTTCATTGTAAAAAGTTACTTTTATTTTTTTGGCTTTCTATTAGAAATTTTTCAATTTTCTTTTGTAGAATGCACTAGTTCATTGAAACTTTGGATTTGATTTATATATTTAATAAGAGTAAAAATTAATAAGAGTATTATCGAAACCCTTCACGATGTTGACTAAAAATTAAGACTAGGTTAAAAAGTTTATATATTTAATAAGAGTATAATGGTCATAAACTAAGATTTCATTTAAATTGGATATATATGATACTTTTCAAGTTGTTATTGGGTATATATGATAACTTTCAAGTTTATAAGGGTATGTATCTAATTCTGCCTTAATAATTTTATTTAAAAATGTGTATTGCATCATATGTTTCATGCTAACTACTGAAATTGATTAAATAAATGAATGTCCATACTAAACTTTTAAATTTTTTACCTGCTTAAAGCAATATTATGATATGAAGGCTTCTTTATCTTAATTTGTTGATTAACTAAATCCAACTGTTATATGTTATATACATATATACTATGCCACTAAATAACATATACCATTTTAGTAACTATATTTATCTATTAATTTATTGTATTTCTATTTTGTATTGCTATAGCCAATATTTATCCTTATAAATTTGCATTATTTCATGCTTTACTTATTTTGTAGAAATAGCAAGAAAGATCATAATTTATAAAGCTCAATCTACATCTTCCATAAAGAATCACCACAATTCTTCAAGCCACCATTATTCTGTCCAAAAAGTTGGTGATGCTTTTGTGAGAGTGAACTATAAAGTTATCCTTTTTTTTTCTAGAAAGTACTTATAAATTTTACAAGGATAAAAACATCCTATCTCCTCCGGGAGTTGATGTAATGCGTTCAATAAGAACAATGTAGGTAGGTATTCAAAAAAATCTTTAAATTTTTGAGTAATTTGTGAATCACTACTCACAATATTAATCTAGATAGTTATACGTGATACTTTATGAAATTAAATAATAGTAATATGTTTGTATGCTCTATGGGTTCAAAAATTTGCATTCCACATATAATTGTTTATGTTTGGAGAATTGAAAAAAGATTATGTTATCTTGTAAGGCCCGACAACCTCACAGTGGGAATTGGACATAAGAAACACAAGTTCTCGAACATCAAATTTTATTAATATGAGCTGCTGAACATAAAACATTGTCATCATTTAAACATTTACAGCATAAAAGATAACTTTAACTATATGTCTTTAATTAATGCCAGGATGCCAGTCTCGACCATATGCCATGTAGCTTCCTAATTCATGCCAAGCTCGTCTATTATTTCTGTAGCATATATGTTATTCTAACATGCATACAAAAGTTAGCGATGCTAAGTGAGTTCTAGCCTTCCTTCATCAAATTATTTTAACCGAACTTTATCATAAACATACATCTTTCCATACTTTAACAATACATATACTTTAACTACCATAATGCTTGTTTGTTAACTATACTTAAGCTTTTACTTTATCATTTCTTTATCGAATACTTTATCTTTACTTTATCTATACTTTAAGTTTATTCATTTACTTTATCTTTGAGCTTAGCACAAATGCTTAGCTCTTTTATCTGGTGAGAATGCACAAGTCATATCTCCTTTATTAGGTGAGCATACCCTACGTATAACTTCTATGTGAGAATGAAACGATTGCAATTCTCCTTTATTAGTGCTTGTAAGACTTCTATAGCATACTTTAACATTTTCACAGCTGTGCTTTAGCGGGTAACTTTTCTTGAATTATTATTCAAGTTCTTTAACGTTTCAAATGTGACTTTATTATCTTTCTTTAATCTTTAACTGTGATATTACATATACTTTTCTTTAAATATAAGTTCTCTGTTATGAATATTTTTACCGCACGCTATATGGAGGTATCCACACACGTATCTATCTATGGGCTCACGCGAGAACATCAACATCAGAATACTATAACTCGCGCAAGAACTCTCTCTCTCTCTCTCGCGAGAACTCTCCAAGGCGCGACAACTTGCCGCGCAAGTTATCCCCATTACGCGAGAACTATGAAAGGTAACCCGTCTGTCGCGAGATGCAAACCTTTCGCACGAGAAATTACTCATTGCGCGAGAACTTCAGCTGATTGAAACTTCATCCCCAAGTTATTGATTCATTGACTATTTTAACACCCAGAAACGTTTGATAGTAATCTATACAATTACACTTTATAAAAAACCATTCATAAGGTATGCATATTAGCCCCAAATCAGGGAAAACATGTAAAAAGAGGGGTCTACAACTCACATTATGATATTTAGCCTAATAACAACACTAAACCAAGGGCCTTTCGATCCAAAACTACATAATCATGTGCAATATCATTATATACCATTCATTAAGGTTTGAATACACCCAATCATCATCGAATACATACCTTAAATGCCAAATCGCACCGCCTTCTTTCTCTCCAAACACAACAACAGAACTTATTGCATGAAGTGGAGAGAACTAGGTGCCTTGACCAATTTATAGTGCTTTCCATCATTCGCAAATGTTCTCTGCGCGAGAAGCCCATCCCACACGAGAACTTCACTTTTTATTAAAAAATTCGGAGCGTTACATATCTTATATGATAAACAGGAATATCATACTTCTTTTTACATGCTCAAGATGTACTAGCAGATTGAGTTAGTTATTATAAGTCCAGGCTTCACAACCTTATTGAGGAAAGATAACTTCTTTGAATATTTTCTTACAAACTTTCATGTTGACATCACAAGTTGAGCTTTACGTGCAAAATGACCTCCTTCAATTCTTAGATTCAAGTTATCAAAACATGTTCAATGATAATAGTATATACGGTTCTTTTCTCATTCATTTACTCATTCATGTTACATGTCGTTTCATATTTTTCTTAAGCGGATTTTTTGTTTTAATTAGGAGAATACCATTTCGTTCCAATGGAATACAAGGGCACACTATAGAAGATGATACTTTGATATTAAGGTATGTATAGGTGTCTTTGTCTTCCATAGAAACAAGATCTTATTAATATACAAAAACATCATGTAACATGAAATTGAAGTGAATATATGATGAAAGAAACTATATATGAAAATGTTGTTGGGGTATTTTGGTAGCTCGATTCTACGAAGTGAATCAAGTCATTTTGCTCATAAAAGCACTCAACCGTGGAGCCAAACATAATGTTTGATGGAAACATTCCAAGATGTTTTTCCTCAATCCGTACGTGAGCTCTAAACATATGATAACCAACTCTGTTACTACGTCTTAAGCATATAGAGGCTAATAAAAGTTGTTTTTATTATACAAGGGAGCAAATCTATTTTTAATATCCTGAATTAAAAGGAAATATATGTTTAACATAAATCTATTCATTGAGAGAGCAAACAAATTACTACTAATCAAACAACATAAAGTACACCATCGTAATTATTTAAATTAATATCATGCATAGTAATTTATTGATTTCTCATGGAGTCAAATATTTCTTGATTACATACCTTGATTGTTGATATTGGATACATTTCATCATCTCCAAGATGAGATAGAAAGCTTTCATTCTTGTAATATATATAATTATTTTCTGAAATATGATGAGTAACTTTTACATTACAATCTCCCAAAGCATCCTCAACTTCTTGAACGTAGTGATGGTGCCTCAAGAATGATGATGATTGTCATGGAAGGATGTTGATTGCGCTTTATAAATATTTACTTTTCCTGTGACATATATATAATAAGTAATAAAAGTTTTTTTTATAGATTGTTATCTTGAATATAATGTAAATTTATGAAAATCAGTACCAGCTAAAGTAATACACAATTGAGATACAATAAATTAACATAGCTACTAAGACGGTAATCAAATTTTGTATTTTAGTGGCATAGTAAGATTGATACAAGATGAAACAACCGAATTTTGTTAATAAACAAAAAAGGTAAAGAAACACATAGTTCTTAATATTGCTCTAAATAGCTTGTAACACAATTTGTAGTCCATTTTGGACATTGATTCTTCAATATCATTTTGCAAAATTGGTTTGAAATGCAAATACAAAATCCATAACTTACTAAAACAAAAATATTCTGAACGTGAAAGATGGTAAAAATGAAAGGTTAACTATTTATAGAGTTTCAATCTACGTATGAAAATAAAGATTGTTATATGACAAAAAGTCAAAAAAATTATATAAAGTATCAATAATTTGTAGAATATCAAAGATATTCATAATAATGCATGTTCTTATTACGACACACATACAAATACGTTTATGTTTGACCATTAAAAGCTATGACCGTGAATTGCTAACTTTTAACCGAAGCATCTAAGCTTAGCTTATGTTTCTTGACCATTTAGCTAAATGATGTAATGTTTAGAAATTAATTTAATTGCTTGAACTAAGACACCAAAACTAGTCCTAAAATATATTGCTTTTCAAAATACCCTTTAGAGACTTCTCTTATAATGTATTATTTTACTAATAAAAAGTTACCGAAACCATACTAATGCAAGAGATATGGACAATCCACCTTGGTACTGTATAGATGATGATGTAGGATAATATATCAATAGTAAAATTTATTTATTTCCACCACATTTTAAGAACTCAAACGCAATATATATAGAAAAGTGCTTATGATTACCATAAAAAACTATGTGATCATAGAAAAATATGCAAAGAATAAGGCTCTGTGCTGTGAAGAAAAGACCAAAATAATTAAATTGTTGAAAGGTAGGAGAGGCCAAACAAGTTCTTAAACTGTTACACATATAATGATATTTAATTTAATTTTGTTTCTTTTATATATAAAGATATTTAAAAATGAAAAGACAATAATGTCCCTTTTTATACATTTCAATTTAACAAAAGTTAAAGTATTGGACTAAAAAAGAAAGAGAAACTAAATATTAAGGACCGTATTTGTACGTTTTAAATATCGAGGACCAAATCCAAGATTTAGAAAAGACCACACGGACCCATCATAAAATTTACTCATATTTTATGTTTTCTAATCTTTAGTCCAATTCTAGGCACACAACCATCATGTTAACTCCTAATCGGTGAATGTACACTGTCACCATGCCCAATACTCACTAAAACATATTAAGCCCATAATACACAGTTATAGAATTTAGCGTGTTTACACGCGTCTAATGTACTATTCTTAGACCAAATCAACATTAGGTCAACTTTCAAGTCAAAGTTTATTATTTAGACCAAGTCAAAGTCACAAGTCAAAGTCAATGGCCAATGAATCTATTTTGGTCACGAATGTTACGGTTTCAATGGAAGACAACGACATATTATAGAAGATGATACTATGATATTAAGGTATGTATAAGTGCCATTGTCTTCCACGGAAACAAGATTGGTCCAAACACAACAATAAAACGAATAATAAATACTAAACCATCATATAAAATGAAATTGAAGTAAATATATAACAAAAAAAAACTATATATGCCAAGGTGTTGTTGGGGTATTTAGGCAGCCCGAGTGTATGAAGTGAAAGAAGTCATTTTGCTCATAAAAGCTCTCAACTTTGGAACTAAACATAATGTTTGATTGAAGCTTTACTTACTTATTTTGTAGAGATGACAAGAAAGATCATAGTTTATAAAGTTCAATTGACATCTTCCGAAAAGAATCACCCCAATTCTTCAAGCCACCATTATTTTATCCAAAGGTGGTGATGCTTTTGTGATATTGTATGATAAAGTGATCATTTTTTTTAGAAAGTACTTATAAATATTACAAGGATGAAAGCATCCTATCTCGTCCGGGAGATAATTGAATGCGTTCAATAACAACAATGAACTTAGGTATTCAAGAAAAACTTTAACTCTTTGAGTACTTTATGAATCACTACTCACGATATTAATCTAGATAGTTACACGTGGTACTTTATGGAATTAAATAACAGTAATATGTTTGGATGCTCTTCGGGTTCATAAATTTGCGTTCCATATATAATTGTTTTTGTTCAAAGAATTAAAAAAAGATTTTGTGATCTAATATGATGAACAAGACTATCATTCTACCTTCTTCATGCTTAAGATATAATAGCTAAGTTACTTATTATAAGTTAATGTATCACAAACTTATTAAGGAAAGATAACTTCTTTGAATATTTTCTTACAAAATTTATCATTGGCATCACAAGTAGAGCTTTATGTGCAAAATGACCTCCTTCAATTCTTAGATTCAAGTTATCTAAGATGTTCAAAAATAATAGTATATATGGTTTTTTTCTCATTTCTTTACTCATTCATGTTACATGTCGTTTCATATTTTTCTTAAGCAGATTTTTTGTTTTGATTAGGAGAATACCATTTTGTTCCAATGGAAGACAAGGGCACACTATAAAAGATGATACTTTGATATTAACGTATGTATAAATGTCTTTGTCTTCCATAGAAACAAGATAGCATCATTATAAACACAACAATAAATCTTATAAATTATACAAAAACAACATGTAACATGAAATTGAAGTGAGTATATAATGAAAGAAACTATATATGAAAATATTGTTGGGGGTATTTAGGTCGCTCGATTCTACGAAGTGAATGAAGTCATTTTGCTCATAAAAGCACTCAACCGGTGGAGCCAAACATAATGTTTGATGGAAACATTCCAAGATGTTATTCCTCAATCCGTACGTGAGCTCTAAACATATGATAACCGACTCTGTTACTACGTCTTAAGCTTGTAGAGTGTAATAAAAGTTGTTTTCATTATACGAGGAAGCAAATCTATTTTTAACATCCTGAATTGAAAAGAAATATATGTTTAATAGAAATCTATTCATTGAGAGAGCAAACAAATTACTACTAATCAAACAACATAAAGTACACCATCGTAACTATTTAAATTAATATCATGCATAGTAATTCATTGATTTCTCATGGAGTCAAATGTTTCTTGATTACATACCTTGATTGTTGATATTGGATACATTTCATCATCTCCAAGATGAGATAGAAAGCTTTCATTCTTGTAATATTTATAATTATTTCTGGAATATGAAGAGTAACTTTTACATTACAATCTCCCAAAGCATCCTCAACTTCTTGAACGTAGTGATGGTGCCTCAAGAATGATGATGATTGTCATGGAAGGATCTTGTTTGCGCTTTATAAATATTTATTTTTCCTGTGACGTATATATAATAAGTAATAAAAGTCATTTTTATAGATTGTTATCTTGAATATAATGTAAATTTATGAGAATCAGTACCAGCTAGAGTAATACACAATTGAAATACAATAAATTAACATAGCTACTAAGACGGTAATCAAATTTTGTATTTTAGTGGCATAGTAAGATTGATACAAGATGAAACAACCGAATTTTGTTAATAAACAAAAAAGGTAAAGAAACGTAGAGTTCTTAATATTGCTCTAAAATAGTTTAATTGTAACACAATTTGTAGTCCATTTTGGACATTGATTCTTCAATATCATTTGGAAAATTGGTTAGAAATGCAAATACTAAATCCATAACTTACTAAAACAAAAATTTTCAGAACACGTAAAGATGGTAAAAATGAAAAGGCTAACTCTTTATAGAGTTTCAATCTACGTATGAAAATAAAGATTGTTATATGACAAAAAAGTCAAAAAAATTAAATAAATTATGTATCAATAATTTGTAGAATATCAAAGATATTCATATTAATGCATGTTCTTATTATGACACATATACGAATAAGTTAATGTTTGACCATTAAAAGCTATGACCGTGAATTGCTAACTTTGAACCGAAGCATCTAAGCTTAGCTTATGTTTCATGACCATTTAGCTAAATGATGTAATGTTTAGAAATTAATTTAATTGCATGAACTAAGACACCAAAACTAGTCGTAAAATATATTGCTTTTAAAAATACCCCTTAGAGACTTCTCTTATAATGTATTATTTTACTAATAAAAAGTTACCGAAACCATACTAATGCAAGAGATATGGACAATCCATCTTGGTAGTGTATAGATGATGTAGTAGGATAATATATCAATAGTAAAATTTATTTATTTCCACCACACTTTAAGAACTCACACGCAATATATATATAGAAAAGTGCTTATGATTACCATAAAAACTATATGATCATAGAAAAATCTGCAAAGAATAAGGCCGTGTGCTGTGAAGAAAAGACCGAAATAATTATATTGTTTAAAGGTAGGAGAGGCCAAACAAGGAAACATGATGATGTATGCAGAATTATGTTACCTATTCCCTGTGTTAGCTAAATCTCTCTTATTTTCAAACTAATTCAACAATGACTGATGAAAAATCAAAGACCTAATTAAATTAATTCAAATTAAACATATGAAATATTAAATGCATCATACAAAATAAGAATACTATATATTATTTACCTGAGAGAGAGATATTTTCAACTTGAAGTTTTGTAAGAAAAAACACACGTATTAAACTGAAATCACAAAAGTAAAGTTAGATATATGATGGGTGATGGTGATGCATGAAGCTAATTGGTGATTGGATGTAATTACGATGGTAATGGCTATGAAAGGTTGAAAGTAATGATTTTGGAGAAGAGTGGTGATGAACCATGTGAGAGCAGTTGCAAGGATGGCAACACTGCCTTTTCTTTTCATCTTGCTAACTCGTTGGTTGTGAAAGAAGAGAACCTTATATGGATTATATAAAGGTGATTTTGGAGCGGGAAACCAAAAGAACAAATTTGAATCACCTTTGGGAATGGAGCGGGAATCCAAATGAAAATGAAGAGGGAAATTCGAGATATTGAGAGAAGAAGCGGGAATATGAAAAAAATTAAAATGCTGTGGGAAATCCAAGATATTGAGGAAAGAAACGGGAATTTAAATCAATTTTGAGAACAATCATAAATGATAGTAATCAATTGTCATTACAATAATTATTAAAAAAATACAAATAAAAGATATTAAACATTAAATAAAAAAATAGTAGAATGAAAGTAGTTTTATAATTTTTTCTATTATGATTATTAAAAATAAATAAACATCAACAAATATTACATAGTAAATAGTAATGTATTTTTCAAAATACAATTTACAATATTATATACATATTATTTTATAAATGAATAACACTTATTTTCAATATTTTAAATATAATAAAAAACAAAATACTTGACAAACAATATTTCTAATGTTCACATGTAAAAGCAACATCTTATATCTTCTATATATAATAAATAAAAATATTTTTCACATGTCCAAATATTAAGCTATGTAATTCACATGTAGTAACATGTGAAACATATATCAAATAAATTCTAATTTCTAAAATTGCTTATAATTAACATGTTTTGAAGCAAGAATTTAATACTCTCTATGACCTTAATTAAATTTATAATAAAAAAATTAAATTCATATTCGTATAATTTTTCATAATTAAAATGTTTTAAAACAAGAATTCGGTTTTTTTAAACATGATTTTTTCAACTTTCTATTTACGTTTTAATAACTGAATACTGTCCTTAATTTAATGTAAAAATAACACTTTTGTAAATACTCTTTGTTATATTTATTTTATTTGCACATGGTTATATTTTATATGTTTATTAGTCCTAACTAATTATTAATAATTGTAATTATTTTTAAGTTAACTTATTTAACGCGTGTAACACACGAGTTGTTACACTCGTATATAAAAAAATAAGGTTTGTCATTTGTCATCATATTAAACACTCTTTGCCACATGTAAAAATTTTAAACAAATATTGTCACTTATCATCGTATTAAGCATACTTTTCCAACTTTCAAATTTTCTTACTTTGTTTTCATAAAATTAAATGCTTGTAAAATATGAAATTAATTTCATTTATATTTTAAATCCAAAAGGATGTCAAAATATAAACAATTTTTTTACACTCCAGCATTTCCTCATAATTTGATTTTAGAAAATTATAAAAAATATTTTGTTATATATACAAGATGGTCTTAAACGGAAATTATGGTAAACAAAGTTTGAATTTTAAAAGTTTTGCATAATATTGCTTATTAGTTTTCCGCAAATTAGTTATGCAAGCACACTTTAATTTAGTTTACATGTTTTATCATGTTTGCAACTAATTTTGTTATATCATTTTATCAGTCTTATGTTTTAATAATTTATTAACTTTGACCTTTAGATATTCAAACCATAGATATATGTACATAAAATTGAAAATTAAACATTTAAATCAACGAGTACTAAGCATTAAAAAAGAGCATGACCCTTAGTTTCCACGGTTTTTTTTTTTTTTTTACTTTTTACAAATTATTCGTTTTAATTTTGCGTATGTAAATATATTCATGATTTTTCCTTTCATATTTTATTCATTCATTTTATTTACCCAAATATTTGAAACTTTTGTACAATTAATTATATTAAGTAACTCATGTTTTACATGTCAATGTTTATCTAAAATGTCTACTTTAACAATTATCTTATCAAAATAATAAAGAGTTAATTACACACATATTCCGTACAGCTTATCAAAATAATGCATTTGAGTGTAAAATTAGAAGTTATATGTCAATGTTTATCTAAAATGTCTATTTTAACAATTAGCTTGAAAAAAGGTTATAATTCTCCATTCACACTCGTCACTACTACCTTCATCTTGTTGAATTGCTTGACTTCAAATCGTTCAATTGATCTTGAAATCAAAGAATTTGATGCAAGTTCTTCATTGAATTTCTCAAGGAAAGATCATTGTTACCATGTTTCCCTGATCGAAGATCTCAATCAAAACCTCCTAGCCCCTTAAAAACAATGACTAATTAATGTCAAATTGTTTAGTAGACAAAACTTTTAAATGATTCTTTTCTTTGTCAATGTGTGAGCACAACAAGGCCATTACATTTAATAGCTATCTCACATATTGAAGTTGTCATAATGGGTGTGTATGTTCTTATAAATTTTATTTGATATTCTGTACATTATTAATATTATTTTATAATTGTCTTTATCAGCTTTATTATGTCAATAGTACTTATTTTTAGAATTAAACTCTATAAAAAATTCAAGAATACAACATATGCTTTTAATTTTTTAATACCTTTACATATTTATAATTAGAAGAATTTCATATATACCCTTATAAATTTGAAAAATATCATATATACCCTTATATATCCTTGGAGACTAGTTAAAATATCAAATTTACCCATTTCATTAAAATCATTTAAAAATGACCATTTTACCCTTTATTTTCAGAAAAAACTTAAAATTTTAATATTTATCTATTTTTAACTTCCAAATTCTGTATTTACCTATGAACAATAGTTTTCTTAAATATGTGACTTACTGTTTCATTGTATAAAGTTGCTTTTAATTTTTTTGGCTTTCTATTATAAATTTTTCAATTTTCTTGAATGTACTAGTTCATCAAAACCTTCGATTTGATTTTCTAGTTATCTAATTGCGGACAATGAATATGAAACAAAAAGTAAATCAAATGTATTGAAAAAAAATCAAGTTCTGTTTTCAAAAATTAAATATCTAAAACTTTCATATCTTGAATTCTGCAAAATATCCAATCGAACCGTTAATATCAAAAATTTTGATTTATAAATTCTGTGATATCCCCTCAAGTGAATCTATCTTGGAATAATAGTATTTGTATTTAAAGTTAAATATTTGAAAGTTTGATTTCTTGGTTTTCTAATGCGGAGAGTTAAACATTAAATTCTTCAAGGTTTAAACTTTGGCTAATCTTCAATTGATGAAGCCATAAACAATGATTTGGACTCTTGATGTAGACTAAAAATTAAAACTAGGTTAAAAAGTTTATATATTTAATAAGAGTATAATAGTCATAAACTAAAATTTCATTTAAGTTGGATATATATGATATTTTTCAAGTTTATAAGGGTATATATATAATTCTGCCTTAATAATTTTATTTAGTTATGTGTATTGCATCATATGTTTCATACTAACTACTGAAATTGATTACATGAATGAATGTCCATCTAGACTTTTAAATTTTTTACCAGCTTAAAGCAATATTATGATATGAAGGCTTCTTTATCTTAATTTGTTGATTAACTAAGTCCAACTGTTATATGTTATATACATATATACTACGCCACTAAATAACATACACAATTTTAATAATTATATTTATCTATTAATTTATGGTGTTTCTATTTTGTATTACTATAGCCAATATTTATCCTTATAATTTTGCTTTATTTCGTGATAAGTATGTAATGAAGCTTTACTTATTTATTTTGTAGAAATAACAAGATAGATCATAGTTTATAAAGTTCAATCGGCGTCTTCTGTAAAGAATAACCAAAATTCTTCAAGCCACCATTATTCCGTCCAAAAAGTTGGTGAATCTTTTGTGAGATTATACTATAAAGTTATCTTTTTTTTTTTCTAGAAAGTACTTATAAAGTTTACAAAGATAAAAGCATCCTATCTCATCCGAGAGATGATGGAATGCCTTCAATAACAACAATGAAGTTAGGTATACAAGAAAAACTTTAACTCTCTGAGTAATTTGTAAATCCCAACTCACAATATTAATCTAGAAAATTATACGTGATACTTTATGAAATTAAATAATAGTAATATGTTTGTATGCTTTATGGGTTCAAAAATGTGCATTCAATATATAATTGTTTATGTTTAGATAATTGAAAAAAAAGATTATGTTATCTTATATGATGAACACGAATATAATTTTTCCTTTTTCATGCTCGATACATACTAGCAGATTGATTTAGTTATTATAAGTCCAGGCTTCACAACCTTATCGAGGAAAGATAACTTCTTTGAATTTTTTCCTACAAACTTTCTTGTTGGCATCACAAGTAAAGCTTTATGTGCAAAATAACCTCCTTCAATTCTTAGATTCAAGTTATCTAAACATGTTCAATGATAATAGTATATATCGTTCTTTTCTCATTTGTTTACTTATTCATTTTACATGTGGTTTCCTATTTTTCTTAAGTGGATTTCTTGTTTTGATTAGACGAATACCATTTTGTTTCTGTCACACCCCCGTTGGTAGCGGAAACACGAGGATGTACACATGAGATCTTCATAACATATTGGGGGTCTAAGTGAATCTCTAAAGGAACTCTCCTTCAATCGATCATGTCACCAGACACAAAAGAACAAGTGTCAAGAACAATCAATACCATAATGTTATTCCATAAATGCACAAATAATCCAAAAGTTCAAAACTCAAACACCAGTACAAGATCAATCCAAAAAAATTACAAATCCAACAATAATAACATATTGTCCAAAACTAATGTTTCAATGTCTAATGCTCTTGAAGGAGCGGTCTCGTCTAGAGTTCATTGTCCAAGTACTTAAGCATTGATACCTGAAAAGACATGCTCTAAAAAGTAAACATATGTTGGTGAGTTCACAGGTTTAACGGTACAAATAAGTTTCCGTGTGAGTCATGTACAAATTATGTATGTTTTTGAGAACATAAAAGTCATATAAACCAACATAAGCTCAAGACCAGTCCAAATAACCAGATTATATTCACCAAGGACACGCACAGGCCACGTCAGTCTTAGCTAGCATACCAAAAAAAAAAGATGGGGGTGTTAACCCATTAGTACTAACAATACATTTCCACAACAGTTAAGTACAAGTCCAAAATAAGCCCAAACACTCATGAAGGGAATCTAGACTCGATCTTATAACTCAAACAACACTGATAGTCCAATCCAAGTCCAAGAAAAAAAAATTTAACACGGCATAGTTTAAAAACAATAAGCATACTTTTTCCCAAGTAAAACATATTAAAAGGGGCTGTGAAGATCACCTCGATGATAGTACGGTCCAAAGTCCACGACAAGTATAGCAAGTAACTATAGATTCAATAAGCACAAAAGAATTAGTAAAGGTCAAGATGACCAATATAGGTGTAATCCTTATAATCCGGTCCTTAATTCCCATCAATGCTATTATTTAATGAAAACATAATTTTTTTGATAGTACAAGTGCAATGTTAAAATTAAACTCCAAGTCTCGTCTCTTTTAGGGTTTTAGGTATCATTATATATTAAACTAGCTTTAGTAACCTGTGTATTACACGGGTTGGTTAATCAAAAAATTAAAGTTAAAAATGTATGTTCTTATTTGTATTGACTAATATCATGATTACACTCAATAAATGCTATTTTACTACAATTTACATATGTAAATCATTGATGTGCTAAAACTTTATTGTAAACTACATTTGAAATTACATTAATAATTTTTTTTTAACTTTGAAATGAAGGTTTTTTATCCAAAGATGTCAAACTAAGTCTTGGAATCAATGTATGATTTCCGATGTTACTTCCAAAAATAATAAAGTTTTTATAACACAGTTGCAAAGTAATATAACCTTGAGTATAATTTAGTTGGAGAAACCAAATTTTTTATCAATATTTTGAATAAACATACCAGAACACCTAATTTTTAATAATAAACATTAATGTAAATATAGTTAAATCATGTAAATAATATTTGATCACAGAATTTACATCCCAAAAATGCATTAATAATTTATCAGAATATGTTGTTCACATGCATATATGGAAGAAAAACTAATCAATAATTTGTGTCTATGTGTTCATAAGATATAATCTTAAAAATAATTAGTTTGTGATTTTCACATGAACTTAATGTAAGATGCCTTGCTCATAGTTTTTTATTTATTAAAAAAAAATTAAGAAATACTTCAAATCAAAATTAATGTTACTCGAACAGCTTCTAATGACATAGTAAATGACATTAAAATACCAGCAACCCTTAAACTCGTAAGAAAAATAAGCGACTATAGAAAACTAGGTTAGTAACCCGTGTACTACACAAGTTGAATATATAAATTATTAAATAATTAGTAAAAAAAATTTATGAATTATAAAACTATGCTTAAAGATAAAATATGATTATAATTACTTATAAATAGCTACTTTAAGTAAATAAATAATAATATATTTTTCTTAAACTTTTGTTTTGTAAAAAAGTTATGGTTTGTAAATATTTTGTTTTAAGTAAAAATGATTTTTTTTAAAAGCTCGTTGCCTTTTTGTTTTTAATAAGTGTGTTTTTAATTTAAAATAAATAGATTTTCAATTTATTAAATTACATTTTTTAATTTGAAAATGGGATGAGTAATATTTTTAGTATTCAATATTAGTTTTAATAATTGAGAGAAATGAGAAAGTTAATATAATGAGGCTTACGATTGCGTCACATATTATCTTATTTTTTTCTTATTATGGATAGATTGATAGACAAACAGACAGATAGATATATAGATAGATAGGCTAAAAAAACATTTATTAAATGGATTATAGTTAGTAATAAACACAAATATTTATAGTACGATATTTTAATATAAGATATGAATTTTATATACGTAATAGTTCAAGAAAATAAAACAATTATATTATTTTTTTAACCGTCTTATTTAAATAGTTTCATTTTAAAAAATTCGTATTAAGATTCTTTTATAAAAAATTTTATTTTTATAAAAATCTTGTTTATTAAAAACTCTGGTTTGTAATTATTCTCATTATTCAAATAAGATTGCTTTTAAAAAAGTTCACATTTTTTATATATATTTTTTTTAAAAAGGGTGGATTTAAAATATTTTGTTTCAAAAATGTATAACGTTTTTGAAAATTTCATATTATATAAAATTTTTTAATTGTTAGTTCTATTTGTGACAACCCCAAAGCCAAGGTTGGGTAAACTAACGTTTTAAAAATTATTATAGATTAATAAAATATACTTATATACCTTATTAGAGATTATTAAGGTGATTTTATTTGATTAACTCTATATGAATTTTGTGTGCTTAATTGAACACGCATATGATACGTGAACATACATACAAGCATGCAAAAACCTTTACGTGTGCAGGTATATAAATTTTTGTGAACTTTGTGATTATTGAACCGTGTGTGTAAGTTATCAAATCATAAGATTATGTGATTAGTTACTTGATTGATAGATGTTTTAATCTAGTATGTAATAAACTAAGATCAAAACTTAATCAAACATTACCCCGCAAGTTAACTCTTGGGAAGTTGATATCAAAAACTAAACTAATCATAAACACTTGAAACTAAACTAATGTGCAAACTAAACGAAATACTCGGTTCATTAAGGTATTATTAGGCTTTGATTAATGACTATTAAAACAACTAAATCTTAACTTAAGGATAAAGAATGTCATTAGTATCAAATTTGACACCTAGCACTACTTGACACTCACCTCACTTCTACACTTGACACATAACCTCTAGGATTAACACACTCACCACTCTAAGTTAGATGTAATGATCACCTAGCCATTAGAGGCCTTCGGCCGATGAACACCACAATAACCATCATCCTCATGGACCACAAACGACCACAACCACCACTATCTCTCGGCCCTCCCTCTCAGTTCCCACATCACACAACCAACATCAACCACCTCCTACTCACTTTTTCGCCCCAATATCGACCGCACACCATCATTAAAAGCTCCATATGATCATCATAACATCAACCATCTTCAAACCAACACTCTAGTGATTAACCTTCAAGCTCAAGAACAACCACACCAAGCGGATCATCAAGGACTTAAGAGCAATTCCCTAAGCCTTTCTTCTACATCCAAACAAGGTTTGATTCTTAAAACCTATGATTAACAAGTTAAGAAGTTATATATATGTGTTTAACATACATATATAATCAACCCTTTAAGTTATGAACCATTAAAGCTATTTACAAAACCTTAAACTATGATCTTTGGTCATCCCTACAAAGTAAGTAAGTAAAGCTTCAATCAAACATTATGCTTAGCTCCATAGTTGAGTGCTTTTACGGAGCAAAATGACTTCTTTCACTTCATACACTCGAGCTGCCTAAATACCCCCGATAACACTTTGGCATAGATAGTTTCTTTTGTTAAATATTCACTTCAATTTCATGTTACATGATGGTCTAGTATTTTTTATTCGATTTATTGTTGTGTTTGAAATGATGCAATCTTGTTTCCATGGAAGACAATGGCACTTATACATTCCTTAATATCATAGTATCATCTTCTATAATGTGCCCTTGTCTAAATAATGAACTTTGACTTGAAAGTTGACCTAATATTGACTTGCTCTAAGTATAGTATATTAGACGCATGTAGACAGGATAAGTTATAGAACTGTGTATTGTAGGCTTAATATGTACTAGTGGGCATTAGGCATGCTGACAATGTACGTTCATTGATTTGGAGTTAACATGATGGTTGCATGCCTAGAATTGGACTAAATACATAGAAAACATAAAATATATAAATTTTTGTGAACTTTGTGATTATTGAACCGTGTGTGTAAGTTATCAAATCATAAGATTATGTGATTAGTTACTTGATTGATAGATGTTTTAATCTAGTATGTAATAAACTAAGATCAAAACTTAATCAAACATTACCCCGCAAGTTAACTCTTGGGAAGTTGATATCAAAAACTAAACTAATCATAAACACTTGAAACTAAACTAATGTGCAAACTAAACGAAATACTCGGTTCATTAAGGTATTATTAGGCTTTGATTAATGACTATTAAAACAACTAAATCTTAACTTAAGGATAAAGAATGTCATTAGTATCAAATTTGACACCTAGCACTACTTGACACTC
The DNA here is from genome assembly GCA_025506415.1 of Flaveria robusta. NCBI lineage: Eukaryota > Viridiplantae > Streptophyta > Magnoliopsida > Asterales > Asteraceae > Flaveria > Flaveria robusta. The sequence continues at coordinate 14,060,148 of CM046464.1, read as the reverse complement.
ACCTCACTTCTACACTAGACACATAACCTCTAGGATTAACACACTCACTACTCTAAGTTAGATGTAATGATCACCTAGCCATTAGAGGCCTTCGGCCGATGAACACCACAATAACCATCATCCTCATGGACCACAAACGACCACAACCACCACTATCTCTCGGCCCTCCCTCTCAGTTCCCACATCACACAACCAACATCAACCACCTCCTACTCACTCTTTCGCCCCAATATCGACCGCACACCATCATCAAAAGCTCCATATGATCATCATAACATCAACCATCTTCAAACCAACACTCTAGTGATTAACCTTCAAGCTCAAGAACAACCACACCAAGCGGATCATCAAGGACTTAAGAGCAATTCCCTAAGCCTTTCTTCTACATCCAAACAAGGTTTGATTCTTAAAACCTATGATTAACAAGTTAAGAAGTTATATATATGTGTTTAACATACATATATAATCAACCCTTTAAGTTATGAACCATTAAAGCTATTTACAAAACCTTAAACTATGATCTTTGGTCATCCCTACAAAGTAAGTAAGTAAAGCTTCAATCAAACATTATGCTTAGCTCCATAGTTGAGTGCTTTTACGGAGCAAAATGACTTCTTTCACTTCATACACTCGAGCTGCCTAAATACCCCCGATAACACTTTGGCATAGATAGTTTCTTTTGTTAAATATTCACTTCAATTTCATGTTACATGATGGTCTAGTATTTTTTATTCGATTTATTGTTGTGTTTGAAATGATGCAATCTTGTTTCCATGGAAGACAATGGCACTTATACATTCCTTAATATCATAGTATCATCTTCTATAATGTGCCATTGTCTAAATAATGAACTTTGACTTGAAAGTTGACCTAATATTGACTTGCTCTAAGTATAGTATATTAGACGCATGTAGACAGGATAAGTTATAGAACTGTGTATTGTAGGCTTAATATGTTCTAGTGGGCATTAGGCATGCTGACAATGTACGTTCATTGATTTGGAGTTAACATGATGGTTGCGTGCCTAGAATTGGACTAAATACATAGAAAACATAAAATATATAAATTTTTGTGAACTTTGTGATTATTGAACCGTGTGTGTAAGTTATCAAATCATAAGATTATGTGATTAGTTACTTGATTGATAGATGTTTTAATCTAGTATGTAATAAACTAAGATCAAAACTTAATCAAACATTACCCCGCAAGTTAACTCTTGGGAAGTTGATATCAAACACTAAACTAATCATAAACACTTGAAACTAAACTAATGTGCAAACTAAACGAAATACTCGGTTCATTAAGGTATTATTAGGCTTTGATTAATGACTATTAAAACAACTAAATCTTAACTTAAGGATAAAGAATGTCATTAGTATCAAATTTGACACCTAGCACTACTTGACACTCACCTCACTTCTACACTTGACACATAACCTCTAGGATTAACACACTCACCACTCTAAGTTAGATGTAATGATCACCTAGCCATTAGAGGCCTTCGGCCGATGAACACCACAATAACCATCATCCTCATGGACCACAAACGACCACAACCACCACTATCTCTCGGCCCTCCCTCTCAGTTCCCACATCACACAACCAACATCAACCACCTCCTACTCACTTTTTCGCCCCAATATCGACCGCACACCATCATCAAAAGCTCCATATGATCATCATAACATCAACCATCTTCAAACCAACACTCTAGTGATTAACCTTCAAGCTCAAGAACAACCACACCAAGCGGATCATCAAGGACTTAAGAGCAATTCCCTAAGCCTTTCTTCTACATCCAAACAAGGTTTGATTCTTAAAACCTATGATTAACAAGTTAAGAAGTTATATATATGTGTTTAACATACATATATAATCAACCCTTTAAGTTATGAACCATTAAAGCTATTTACAAAACCTTAAACTATGATCTTTGGTCATCCCTACAAAGTAAGTAAGTAAAGCTTCAATCAAACATTATGCTTAGCTCCATAGTTGAGTGCTTTTACGGAGCAAAATGACTTCTTTCACTTCATACACTCGAGCTGCCTAAATACCCCCGATAACACTTTGGCATAGATAGTTTCTTTTGTTAAATATTCACTTCAATTTCATGTTACATGATGGTCTAGTATTTTTTATTCGATTTATTGTTGTGTTTGAAATGATGCAATCTTGTTTCCATGGAAGACAATGGCACTTATACATTCCTTAATATCATAGTATCATCTTCTATAATGTGCCCTTGTCTAAATAATGAACTTTGACTTGAAAGTTGACCTAATATTGACTTGCTCTAAGTATAGTATATTAGACGCATGTAGACAGGATAAGTTATAGAACTGTGTATTGTAGGCTTAATATGTTCTAGTGGGCATTAGGCATGCTGACAATGTACGTTCATTGATTTGGAGTTAACATGATGGTTGCGTGCCTAGAATTGGACTAAATACATAGAAAACATAAAATATATACCTTATGTTAAGAACGCCATAAAATCAAACATGTGTGAATTCCCTAAAGCCTACTAAATAGACATAATTTAATTTAAAAATATATAAATTAAATAATTTATATTGCATATATAAATTAAATAATTTATATAGCATATATAAATTATTTGGAATCGTATTAAAGAGGAGAATTTGAAAACGCAAATTTGGACAACACACGTATCGGAACAAACCAAATTGGACGAGATGGCAAAAGGGCCCGGGAGGCCCATCTAAGGCCCCTTTGGCCGAATCCTAAATAAAAAGGGGAATTCACTAATTTTTCATTCTTTTATTTTTAAAAACTATCTCTTCAAGTTTTCTCTCTAAAGAAAACCCTAGCCGCCATCATGTTTCTCTTCATCTTATTCATCATCTTTGAAAATCATCATCAACAAACATCATCCCACCGATTTTTGGTGTGTTGAATCATTCAAGAGTTGTTTTTTTCAAGCATTGTTCATATTTTTGTTTTCCTGTAAGAAAATTATTCGTTTTCGTGATTTCGTGTTAGGAACAAACTCGTATGAAACACACAATAGAGAGAAATATAATAATAACAGAGACACAAGAGATTTATAGAGGTTCGATCACGGTGTGCAACCTGCGTCCTCTTGAGGCAACTAGGGTTTTCTTTTTATTGAGTGATCATGATTAAAAGTACAATGAGATGTATATATAGACTACAATTAGGGTTAATCCTTTTAGTTAATTATATAACTTAACTGGACCTAATCAGAACTTGGGCCGGCTGAGCCCAACTGCTCCAAATTAATTCTCCTGAAGCCTACACCCAACAATTCTCCCACTTGGACGCTTCTAAACACGTTCAGCTACACTCCGCTTCTTTGTACTTCTGTATAATCCCTTTGATTTTTGCACCCCCTAGCTACCCCCAGCTTCTTAACATTATTCCTGAAGACCAGTTGAAGCAATGCAAAGCTTTAACTTATCTAGCACCACATATTTGGTAAACATATTGGCTAGATTTTTCACACCTGAGATGTTCTTCAAACCGATTGCTCCATCACTGATCAATTCTCTAACGAAATGATATCTCATCCTAATATGCTTTGTTTTACCATGATAGATTGGATTTTTGGCGAGTTTCACTTCACTCTTATTGTCACAATAGAATGAGTAATCTGACTGCTATTTACCTAATTCTTCAAGAAAATTCTTTAAACATATTAACTCTTTACTAGCTTCAGCAACAGCCATGTACCTCTGTTGTTGATAGAGCTACACTTTTTTGAAGTCTAGACATCCAGCTAACTGTTGTTCCTCCCACTATATAGACATACCCTGTAGTGCTTTTAAATGTCCCTTAACAACCAATCAAATCAGCATTAGTATACCCTATAAGAATTGCATCTCTCCCCTTGAAACATAACCCCATTTTAGATGTACCCTTTAAGTATCTGAGTATCCACTTAATTGCTTCCCAGTGTTCTTTCCCTGGATCTGAGATAAACCGACTAACTACCCTAACTGCATGAGTAATATCTAGTCGAGTACAGACCATGGCATACATGAGACTACTAACTGCAGATGCTTATTAAATTTTAGCCATCCCTGTTCTTTCTTTTTTAGATTTAGGAGACTGGTCTTTGGTGAGCTTGAAGTGACTTCCCAATGTTGTGTTTCTAGACCTAGTATTTTCATTATTCATCTTGAATCTTTCCAACACTTTTCTTATGTATTTTTCTTGGGATAGTGTTAAATATCCATCCTTTTTTTCTGAAAATGCTCATCCTGAGTATCTGTTTGGCTGGACCCAAGTCTTTCATCTCAAAATCTTTAGGCATTGCTTTCTTTAACTTACTAATCTCCTTCATATCTGAGGACATTCTACTAATGATATAAGACTTGTTGAACCTCTTCAAGTAACAACAATGATCCATTTGACATTTCTTGTACCCTGACCTTTCCATGAAGTTATCAAACTTCAAGTACCACTACTTGGGTGCGTGTTTTAGACCATACAAGCTCTTTTGCAGTTTGCAGACCTAGTTTTCTTTCCCGACAAATAAATTTCTTCATTAAGGTCATTGTGTAGAAATGCTGTCTTAACATCTAATTGTTCTAGATGTAAGCTCTCTATAGCTACCATACTCAGAACCAGTCTAATGGTTGTCATTTTCACAACCGGCGAGAAGATCTCATCATAATCAACCCCCTTCTTTTACTGAAAACCCTTGACTACTAAACGAGCTTTGTATCATTTAGACCTATCATGTTCTTCCTTGACCCTAAAGACCCATTTATTTTGTAGAGCTCTTTTATCTAGCGGAAGCTTGGTTAGTACCCATGTTTTATTTTTCATCAAAGAACTCATCTCATCTTTCATAGCATGCTCCCACTAAAGCGAATCTTTCATCTTAGCAGCTTTAGAAAAACTTCCTGGTTTACCATTTTCAGTTAAGAGAAGATAGTTGACTAAAGGACTATACCTCTCTTGTTGTTTGGAGACTCTAGTGGACCTCTTGACTAATTTTGAGACTGGTCGGGACCCCGCGAGGACTGTTCATCATCAGACTGTTAACTCTCACTATCAGAAACTCCCACTGCTTCTTCATCTCCACCTATATCGTCATCTTCAAACTCAGGAACTTTAGTTTTAGTGTTTGATTTAGTGACTGGCTGTGTTGTTTGTTTATTTTCATTAGTTTCAAATTCAACCTGCTCTTTCTAAACTTATGAGTTTGCTATGATTCTGTCTTTATACAACTTAGCCTCATTGAATGTAACATGCTTGCTTTTGACTACCTTTCTGCTTTCAAAACCGACCCATATCCAATGAAGGTGTACTTCTTAGCTTTAGCATCAAGTTTGTCACCGTCTTTCACCAGATCATAGGCACTGCACCCAAAGACTTTCAAATTCTTGTATTTGACTGCTCCCCCTCTCCATTTTTTTTCTAGTATCTTAAATCCCAATGATACAGACAATCCCCGATTGATTAAATACGTAGTAGTGTTGACTACATCAACTCAAAAATCTTTGGAAGCCCACATTCAAGTCTCATACTTCTAGCTCTCTTATTTAACGTTCTGTTTCTTCTTTCCGCCATCCCATTTTGTGGAGGAGTGACCGGACGTTATTATCATCCGAATACCGTGTTCAGTGCAATAATCAAGGAATTCAGCGCTGATGTATTCTCCTTCATTGTCCAACTTCAAGCATTTTACCTTCAAATCAGTTTTCAATTCAACAGTGGTTTTCCATTTCTTAAAAGCATAAAAGACATCAGATTTATTTTCAAAAAATAAACCCATACCTTGTGTGTTGAATCGTCTATTAAGGTGACATAGTAATGAGCTCCTCCCAGAGATGAAACCGAGGTTGGTCCAAATACATCAGTGTGAAAAAGCTCCAATTTCTATGCTTTTGGTTGCTTTCCTGTCTTCACAAAAGATACTTTCTTCTTCTTCCCAAAGACACAGGGTTCACAGAATTCAGATTCAACCTTTTTTCAATGAGCATCTTCATTCCTTTTTCACTCATATGACCGAGTTGTTGGTGCCACAGACTGGATTGACTCGGTACACTAGTTATCAAGTTTACCCATCCACTGGAACTTCAGCCATGTAGAGAGTACCCATCTTTTTCCCTCTAGCGATTACAAGATTCCTCTTTACGACCTTCCATTGTCCCCCACCGACATCATGTCGTATCCCTGATCATCCAACTACTTGATAGAGATTAGCTTCTTTTTTATGCTAGGAATGACCCGAACATCCTTTAAGGTCCACGAGGTACCCAACGAAGTTTTCAAGTCAATTTCTCCCAATCCTGTAATATCAAGAATATGGTTGTTTGTCGGGCGAACTTTACCCACGTTGCCTGTTCGCAGATTCTTCATCAACTTCGTGCTAGAGGTAGCATGAAAAGATGCACTAGAATCCATAATTCATGACTCAGTTGAGTTTTCCACATAGTAGATAAGAGTATCTGAATCAGAATCAGAATCATGAGCAGCTACATTGACTTCCTTCTTATCTTTTGAGGTAGACCAATTTGGCATTGATTTCTGAAATGCTGAGTTTCTTTGCTGTTCCAACACTGGATGTGTTTTCTACGCTTTGACTAGCACCTTTAGCACCCCTTTTTATGGATTTTGAGCTTCCTCTACTAGCACCCCTTTCTTTCTTTCTTCCTCTCCCTTTAGCACTTAGTAAGGCACTCGATGATTCCCCTAAAGCTCTTCTTCTAATATCCTCCCCCGAAATCAGATCCGGGATTGCATGAGTAGTAAACTTAGTAGTTCTGGATGAACTACTAACTGCAGTAAGAGTTCCTAACCAACTTTAAGGTAAAGAAGATAAAAGCAACAATGCCTGAACCTCATCATCTAATTTTATATCAACTGACACTAATCGAGACATGATAGTGTTGAAGTTGCTAATATGATTGGTAACGGATCCTCTTTCTTTCAGTCTCATGTTCACTAGTTCTTTAATTAGAAAGACTTTATTTGCAGCAGACAGCTTCTCATACATGTTAGACAGCGCATCCATGATGCCTTTAGCTGTCTTCTCCTTTAGAATATTGAAAGCAACATTCTTTGAAAGCAAGAGTCAGATGACAAGTACATCCTTCCTGTCAAGAGTAGCACAACCAGCTTCTGAAATCTTATCTAGCTTCTCACCAAACAGGGTGGCTTCCAAATCCATCTGAACCAGCAAATCCTCGATTTGCATCTTCTACCATCTGAAATCAGGACCATCGAATTTCTCAATTTTTGTTTTCCCATCCTCAGCCATTTTTCTAAACTACAGATGCTCAACAGTCAAGTCAAAAACTGAGAATAGTGACAAACACAACAGTGGCTGTCTTCCTAAACTTGAGTGTTGTTCTATTCACCACTATTCTATGAGAACAGTTCTAAAAAACGAGAACAAACGAGTTTAATAATGCACCTGAGTTTTGAACGTAGCAGACAATCAAGCGACCCAGATGACAATAAAAAACCCTAATTCGACAGGGGTAAGACGACGGTAGAGAAACTTGGTTCGACCGGTAACAAAAGCCGGGGTAGAAATCCTAATTCGTTTTTCGTACGGAATCCTCAAACAAGAGCCTAAAGCTCTGATACCAGTTTTAGGATCAAACTGGCATGAAACACACAATAGAGAACATTAAAATAATAACAGAGACATGAGAGATTTATAGAGGTTTGGTCGCGGTGCGCGACCTACGTCCTCTTGGGGCAACTAGGGTTTTCTTTTTATTGAGTGATCATGATTTCAAGTACAATGAGATGTATATATAGACTACAATTAGGGTTAATACCTTTAGTTAACAATCTAACCAAACTGGACCTAATAAGAACTTGGGCCGGCCGAGCCCAACAGCTCCAAATTAATTCATTTGAAGCCTACATCCAACATTTGGTTCTTGTTTAATCGTGTTATTGATGATTTTCATCATCTAACATCAAAATTAACATCTAATAATCTTGTGCTCTTGGTTTTGGGCATTGGATCGTGAAGAAATAAGGGTTTCGGGTGTTGATTCATCGAAATCGGTAAAACCCTAGCTTTTGATGTTATATGTTCTTCGATTTATTGTATTGGGTTGCAAAATTGTGAGATCTGGTCTAAATGGACATCTTGGGTACATAATGTATTATTATAAACATTAATTTTTCTTCTTGAATCAAAAGAGGTGTTGGAGAATCAAAACTACGTACCGATTAACTAATAATTTGAACCATAAGATGAAAATCTAAACTAACTATTTTTGGACTAAAAATTGGGATAATCTAAGTGTCTAATACAAGGTTTTGTCAATTACTACATGTAATAAACGTTCCTTATGGTCTCGGGTCTGAAATAATCAAAAATTAAGGTTTGGAATGCAAAAGCACAAGATTAAGAAAGTGGACAACTTGTTGTCAGAAAAATATGACGTTTTGTACAGGTTATAACTTGGTCTTATTATGTCCAAATGGGTCAAACTTTTCATCTAAAAAAATTCCAGTGAGTCCTCTAACTAACACAAATGGTCTCGCGTCGTTTCGATATCGTTTTGTCCTTCAAACGTAATAAACAAAACTGAAGGTCAAGGCTGTTAAAATCGGGTAGAATGTTGGTCTGTCTTTGTAAGTTCATATCTCCCTCATACTATATCCATTTTAGGTGATTCTTGGTCTATAATATAGTTTATAGTCTTATCTTTCAAACGATGCCTATCATGTGATGTTTTTTTATCGTTTCGACCTCGACACAGTTTACGCAAGACTGGTGCGCGATGAGCTCTACAAGCTGAACTAACTTTTTGGTGATCTTAAATACTAAAAATTGGGATTAAATCATCAAATGAAGACAAGATTTGTAGGAAAAAAAAGTAATTATAAGACTTTTAAAATTTTGAGTAACTAATACTTATAACTCAATAAATATGGTCTAATAGATTTAAATAGAAAGGCGTTAATGATTTTCTTATTTTAATAAAAAGATATCTTGAGATGACACTCTACATTCTCTCGTGAGCCCTCCCTCTACTTTTCCCGCCCAACTTCTATACCTGTTTAACCAAGTAGGCGGATCTTTAAGAAGATTCATGACCCGTTCTTCAATACATAGGTACTTTCTTTCATTTCATTTGGAAACCCTAATTGATTCTTCCCATTTCTTCTCTCTACCACATTTTCTATGAAATCGCTTTGGAATTCCTTGCATACAATATCATTGGGTTCTGCTATGAACATTAACTTCATCGATGGGCTTCTTGCACTACCACCACTAACCTATCTCTTATCTTGGCATCGTCTCCCTTCTTCTCTACCTCTCTCTCACACACACGACGATTCGGATAATGAGGTCGAATGACGATTAACACCAAAACCTTATTCGAAAAGAGATTATCATAGCTATTTTGTTCTCTCAAATCTCATCTTCATCTTCATCTGTGTGTTTAATCTATTGATTCTTTGATAATTTTTCATCTTATCCTGACCGTTGTTTAGGTCATTGAGGATTATGTATTCCGTGTCAATGCCCTGATTTGTTAGAGATTAATAGACATTCAATTGAAATTGACCTGATCTTGAACATTGTTTTGGTCGTTGAGGCCTCCTTATTTCATGTTCAAGTTGTGGTTCATTTAGCAATAATCAACATTCCAAGTGAAATGGACCTGCCTGTTCTTGAGCATTGGTTTGGTCGGTGAGATTTTAGGTCTCCAACTTTTATTGCAAGAGTAATTTTGGTGGATGATGCCTTTTTTTAAGGAAAATAGTTTGTTCTTTTCAAAGTTTTATGCCTTTAAGGCTTATACATTGTGTTGCTACATCCAAATCCGGGTCGGGCATTATTGCCGGTTATGGCTAAGCCTGGACTCCATGACCCATTCCCGAACTCTAAAGCTGGCTGTAACCATAAAGGAGATCTGCGTTAGAGGGCCCGAGGGGTTTAACCCCGAAGGCACTCCGACGCACAAGTCAGTATCGAGTATTATATAATCAAGCATAATATGTATATATGTAAGACAAATGGATACATAAATATAAGAGATGAGGGTTAGAGAGAGAGAAACCCTTATTGACATAAAACGGCCTTATGACATTGGACGACGTGGCGACATCGCGCGGACAGGTTCCAGCGAAGAGGAGTGAAGAGTAGAGCAAGACTTGTCGACATAGTAGGGACGGCCTTGCGATATGGCGACGTAGCAGGGACGACCTTGCGATATTACAGGGACGAGTTCTAGAGAGAGAGAGAGACTCACCCTTTGGGTGGATAAGTGTGGTAGTTTCAGACCACAGATGGGATCCCCTTTAGATAGAGAGTTTGCCCCCTATTTATAGGGGAGGAAACTTCAAACCCTAACGGGCTTGAAGAATGTGGGTTGGGCTAAGCCCAATGAGTTGTGCTAATTGGGTCCATGTGTTTGGCCCATTAGTCTAGAGATTAACCTGCAAAATCACCATCCTAAGGTGTGTTGGGGTTTAAGTAAGGTTGGTAAGGTCATACGACGCAGCCCAAGGCAATGCTAGGATTCATAAGGCCATGCGATGCAGCCTAAGGCATTGCAAAGATTCGTAAGGCTAAGCGATGTAGCCTAAGGCAATGCCAAGATTTGTAAGGCCATGCGATGCAGCCTAAGGCAATGCCAGGATTCGTAAGGTGAAGCGATGCAGCCTAAGGCAATGCAAGGATTCGTATGGCCAAGCCAAATAACTTAAGGCAGGGCAACATGAGATAAGGCAAGGACAGGTTATCCAAGGCCATATAAGGTATCCTAAGGTAAGGTTGAATGTTGCATGTTAGCTTGTGATGCCTTTCCATTGTTGTAAACCTACTTACGTCATTAGCCCACCAATCTGGCGTGATGTAGTTGTAACTTCATTAAGTTTCAGCTACATTACACTAGACTCATATTCTTCATTATCTTTTGTGCTTCCTTCTTTGATACTGCTTTGACGAGCTTACGTTTGGTGAGCTTCAACCGTCGCACGATGAGCCAGAATAGGATGGACTTGTGCTTGATGGGCTTTGAATAGTAAAGTTGGCTTGAGCCTCACCAAAATGATGAGTAAAGAAAGGCTTGAGCCTTGAGCTCTTGCAAGAACCCAATTTTGATCACGTAAGGTGACATGTCTTTAAGTTAGGACAAGTAGCTTGATTTTTGGTCATGCAAGTCTTGGCAAGAGATGAGCATACTGGGGTTTTGGCCACGCGAGTTTTAACAAAGCCAGGCGAACGACTTAGAATTTGGCCAAGAGATGTAGTTTTGCGTTCTTTCGCGAAAAGGATTTTCCTAACACCTTTTCAAGATCTTCCCTTGAAATATATGTTAGAGAAAGTTGACTTAGCTTATCATCTAGCAAGACACCTTCATTATGAAATGGGAATGTTTAAGCAGAGCTTGGTTGAATTCCTTTTTCATGTTTACTTTTAATTTAAGGATATCACCGGCTATCCTGAGTAATGACCAGCCAGTAGAGGCGTAGGCCGGATCTTGAAATGATACATAGTTTGGCCCTTGAAAAGAAACAAAGGTCGTGTACTGAAAAGATTTGAAGGTCAAGTCTTAGGAAAACATGCATATCAAGTCTTGAAGGTCAAGTCTTGTGAAGACATGCAGGCCGGGCCTTGCGAATGCTTGGAGGCTGAGCCTTACGAAATCTCATGATACAACATGATGTAAAAGTGTTTAACCTTTTCTAAAAGGCGTACTGAAGTTGTGACTTATAGATGCAACCTAGGTGAGATGTACATCCAATGGTAACGAGAAGTTTAAGCAGTACCCTATGGGCGTGACATCCGATAAGGTATTTAGATTTTAGTCTAAATGAGCCGATACAAAGCCTTGTGATATGTAACCAAGACATGTTTTAAACAAATTTTCGGATATGTAGGCATTGCGTTATTGCCATGACTAATTCTTAGCTAGAGAATTTTGTCCAGATTGTGAAAAATTTATAGTCCGTAAAACTTGGACATTTTTTTTTGTGCGTTACTGTATGTGAGTAGATCAAGGCCGGATCTCACGGAGCAACATTGTATTAGGTGCTCAACCTTTACATGAGTAGGTCAAGGCCGGATCTCATGGAGCGTCATTATGAGGTGCTCACCCGTATACAATATGACACCATAATGTATATGTTCTGTCGTTAATCTTGCCAAAGTATCAACTCATATGATGAGTTCTTCATTCATCTGAATTATGCAAGGCTTCGGAGGCCGGTACTTATGGAATCTTTGGAGGCCGGGCCTTGCGAAATCTTTGGAGGCCGGGACTTGCGAAATCTTTGAAGGCCGAGCCTTGAGAAATCTTCGAAGGCCGAGCCTTGCGAAGGCTTTGGAGGTCGTGCCTTGCGAAATCTTTGGAGGCTGGGCCTTGCGACATATTTAGAGGCCGGGCCTTGCGAAGGCTTTGGAGGCCGGGCCTTGCGAAATCTTTGGAAGTCGTGCCTTGTAAAATTTTTAGAGGTCGGGCCTTGTGAAATCTTTGGAGGTCGTGCCTTGTGAAATTTTTGGAGTCCAGGCCTTGTGAAATTTTTGGAGTCCGGGCCTTGCGAAAGCTTTGGAGGCCGGGCCTTGCGAAATCTTTGGAGGCCGGGCCTTGCGAAATATTTGGAGGCCGGGCCTTACGAAGGCTTTGGAGGCCGGGCCTTGTGAAATCTTTGGAGGCTGGGCCTTGCGAAATCTTTGGAGGTCGGGCCTTGCGAAGGCTTTGCAGGCTGGGCCTTGCGAAATCTCTGGAGGTCGGGCCTTACGAAATGATCTGACATAAAAGAGATATGATGTGATCTGACATAAAAGAGATAAGATGTGATCTGACATAAAAAAAGATATGATGTGATCAATCACTTCCGAAATGACAACTCTATTCTAAAAAAGGCTAGTTGACTCATAGGGTTGCATCTTATGACATAATTTCCCCTTTATTTCAAGTTTAACCTTGTTTTAGAAAAAGAATATGGGGTTTGCCTAGCCAAGCCATTTTAGCAATAACCCTGCCTTAGGTGGTGACAAGGACTTTGGCCAAACATGATGACCAGACTAGTTAGGCTACTATCATCCTTAGTTGTCTTCTTATCATAGATAGATGATGACCTGCCTTTGACAAGAGTTGTCTTTTCTTGCTCTGCTTTTTATACTAGTAATGGTAAGGTTAATGTTTAAAATGCTTTTTTTGTAGCATATAGCTCTCTGCTATTATCAGAAAAATATTGAAAATAACAAAAGGAGGCTCTATACCCTAGGTATAGAGTTTGACCCTTGTTTTTATTAAAATTTCGTCTTTATGCTAAAACCCAAATTCTTGGTGAACATAGGTGTAAACACAAATCTAAATGTCGAGTATGGTATACAAAGACAACAGATCTTGTCATTTTGTCTAAAACGCAGGCCGCGAACATTCATACGGGTTGATATTCTCGGCCCCACGATGGGCGCCATTTGTTGCTACATCCAAATTTGGGTCAGGCGTTATCGTCGGGTATGGCTAAGCCCGGACTCCATGACCCGTTCCCGAACTCTAAACCTGGCTATAACCACAAAGGAGATCTGCGTTAGAGGGCCCGAGGGGTTTAGCCCCGAAGGCACTTCGACGCTCAAGTCAGTACCTAGTATTATATAATCAAGCATAATATGTATATATGTAAGACAAATGGATACATAAATATAAAAGATGAGGGTTAGAGAGAGAGAAAGCCTTATTGACATAGAACGGCCCGGCGACATTGGACGACTTGACGATATCGCAGGGACAAGTTCCAGCAAAGAGGAGTGAAGAGTAGAGCAAGACGTGTCGACATAGCAGGGACGGCCTTGCGATATTGTAGGGAAGAGTTCTAGAGAGAGAGAGAGAGAGAGACTCACCCTTTCGGTGGATAAGTGTGGTAGTTTTAGACCACAGATGGGATCCCCTTCAGATGGAGAGTTTGCCCCCTATTTATAGGGGAAGAAATTTCAAACCCTAATGGGCTTGAAGAATGTAGGTTAGGCTAAGCCCAATGAGTTATACCAATTAGGTCCATGTGTTTGGCCCAGTAGTCTAGAGATTGGCCTGCGATATCACCATCCTAAGGTGTGTTAGGGTTTAAGTAAGGTTTGTTAGGCCATGCGACGCAGCCTAAGGCAATGCCAGCATTCGTAAGGCCATGCGATGCAGCCTAAGGCAATGCCACGATTCGTAAGGCCAAGCGATGCAGCCTAAGGCAATGCCAGGCTTCGTAAGGCCATGCCATGCAGCCTAATGCAATGCCAGGATTCGTAAGGCCAATCGATGCAGCATAAGGCAATGCAAAGATTCTTAAGGCCAAGCCAAATAGCTTGTGGCAGGGCAACGCGGGATAAGGCGTGGGACCAGGTTATCCAATGCCATATAAGGTATCCTAAGGTAAGGTTTAATGTTGCCTGTTAGCTTGTGATGCCTTTCCATTGTCGTAAACCTACTTACGTCATCACATTGAGTTTGATAACTTGAAATCACAAGTCCAGCCCAATACAGATATGGTTACATTATTGAGTATTGTTGTCTCATTTTGGTGGTGTATTTGATATGAACTTTGTTAATCCTTAATGGTTCTTAACGAATTCCTGCTTATGAGAATTATCTCTTAGTCTAATAGGCTTTTGAAGTTAGTTTGTATATATTCAGGATTATCAGCTAGAAAAGGCACTCGTGGGAAATGTAGAAAAAGAAATGAATGTTTTGCATAATTGGGTAAAAAAGATGGCGTGAAATGCTTGCATGAATGGTTTTTGGCTGACAATGTAAGGTATATTGATGTTTTAACCCCTGGGTTTTGTAATCTGGATAGATGTGAGACAATATTTGATCTTTTAACTCATGATTTTCAACAAATTGGGATGTGTGTAAAATTGTGAGTATTAACAATCTCTTGATTGTTGACTTCTTATGTACATTGATATTGAAACGCCAACCGTTGTTGGGCTGGATTGTTTAACTCAGAAATTTGCTTTTTAATTACTGTGATCTAGTTGCTTAAAGTATGAACTGAATTTAAAGTGACCATTCTTTTTGAATAGTTTGGTTGCTTAAAGTATGATCAGAATTTAAAAAGTTCTAACTTTGTTGTAAGATGGTTCTTTATGTATGTAGATGAAATCTTTCGAGTGTTTATTATGGGTTGGATTATTTTTTGCATAAAAGTGATTGGTACCATGTAAATTATATCTTTTGGATTGTTGGCTATTTTAGCTTATAATTGTGTTCCTTTAGGCTTTTATTGCTTGCGTGTTAAAGAAGAGGTAGGTTTACTTCTTTCCTGGTTTTAGCTTACTACTTTTGGTTTGTTATACTAGATGTATATCATGTTCTTTTGTTTTGTTGGAACGCTTTTAGTTTCTTTGCCATCAATTGCTAATCTTTATTCATACATTTTGTTTTTTGTTTTTCTCTAAGCAGACAACCAATGGAAATCAGTGAATCAAAATTTGATATTTGAATCATTACACAATAAGGTCTAAATTTGATATTTGAATAATTTGCATTATCATTTAGGAACATAGCTGTTAAATTGTTATCTATAGCCCTACTAACCTTATTCATCTATCATATACATTAGATGTCATCTCTATAGTTTATACTTTATACAAAGAGCTTTGTCTTCCTAATAGTCAAAATTAGGTTGCCCATCCTTGGTGCAAAGACAAATGCAGACCAAATATTTTTTCCTAAATCTACATGTTAGTCAGGTGGAGAAAGATTACTTCTCTTCCATTTATGCAATTATGGTTTTGAATGAGTTTTTTTTTATGCTTTTTAATTTTATTATTTATTATGTAGGATATACGCTTTTATAAGTAGACAAGCATCTATATATTGCTCAAAATCCCCTGCCGATGCTTAGAGGGCCAAGAAAATATCAAATTGAAGTGACCATTAGAGATTTAGAGATTTGGTTCTTCCTGCCTTCATCTACACTTTCACGTAACAAGGTGCACAATTGCACATGTTTTTATGAGTTTTTTTGATGGCATAAAAGTTTAATCATGTTGTCATTATTATAAACCAGATTTAATTAAGATGTTGAAGTTGTTTATCACTCGACACATCTCAAGCAACAACACCAACTGCAAGTATCCAATTAACTTTAAATATAATCTGTGCGATCCTTTAATGTTTCACAAAATGAAATTTGAGAGAAAAGGTTGAAGTGGTGTTTTTCTTGACCTACTAAATGTTTCTGTCAAGCTCTTGAGGTATTTTCTTTAAACACTTATTTTCCTTATGAGTTTAACTGTTTAAGGGTTGCTGGTATTTTAATGCAATTTAGTGTGTCATTAGTAGCTGTTCCAGTAACATTAATTTTGATTTGAAGTATTTCTTAAATTTTTTTTATTAAATAGAACACTATGAGCAAGGCATCTAACATTAAGTTGATGTGAAAATCACAAACTAATCATTTTTAAGATTATATCTTATGATCACATAGACACAAATTATTGATTAGTTTTTCTTCCGTATATGCAAGTGAACAACATATTCTGATCAATTATTAATGCATTTATGGGATGCAAAATCTGTGATCAAATATTAGTTAAATGATTTAACTATATTTACATTAATGTTTGTTATTAAAAGTGAGGTGTTCTCGTATGTTTATTCGAAATATTGATAAAAAATGTGGTTTGTGAACTTAACTATACTCAAGGTTATATCACTCTGCAACTGTGTTATAGAAACTTTATTATTTTTGGAAGTAACATCGGAAATCGTACATTCATTCCAAGACTCAGTTTGACATCTTTAGATAAAAAACCTTCATTTCAAAGTTAAAAAAATGTATTAATGTAATTTCAAATGTAGTTTACAATAAAGTTTTAACACATCTATGATTTACACATGTAAATTGTAATAAAATAGTATTTATTGAGTGCAATCATGATATTAGTCAATACAAATGAGAACATACATTTTTAACTTTAATTTTTCGATTAACCAACCTGTGTAATACACGAGTTACTAAAGCTAGTTCAATATATAATGATAACTAAAACCCTAAAAGAGACGAGACTTGGAGTTTAATTTTAACATTGCACTTGTACTATCAAAAAAATTATGTTTTCATTAAATGATAGCATTGATGGACATTAAGGACCGGACTATAAGGATTACACCTATATTGGTTATCTTGATCTTTACTAATTCTTTTGTGTTTATTGAATCTATAGTTACTTGTTATACTTGTTGTTAACTCTGGACCGTACTATCATCGAGGTGAGTTTCACAACCCATTTTAATATGTTTTACTTGGGAAAAAGTATGCTCATTGTTTTTAGACTATGCCGTGTTAAATTTTTTTTCTTAGACTTGGATTGGACTATCATGTGTTGTTTGAGTCATAAGATCAAGTCTAGATTTCGTGCATGAGTATTTGGGTTTATTTTGGACTTGTACTTGACTGTCGTGGAAAGGTATTGTTAGTACTAATAGGTTAACACCCCACCCTTGTTTTTTGTATGCTAGCTAAAACTAACGTGGCCTGTGCGTGTCCTTGGTGAATATAATCTGTTATTTGGACTTGGACTCGTCTTGAGCTTATGTTGGTTTATATGACTTTTATGTTCTCTAACACACACATATTTTGTACATGACTCACATGGAAACTTATTTGTACTTTTAAACCTATGAACTCATCAACATATGTTGATTTTTTATAGCATGCCTTTTCAGGTATCAATGCTTAAGTATTTGGCCAATGAACTCTACACGAGACCGCTCCTTCAAGAGCATTAGACATTGGAACATTAGTTTTGGACAATATGTTATTATTGTTGGATTTGTAATTGTTTTGGATTGATCTTGTACTGGTTGTTTGAGTTTTGAACATTTTGGATTATTTGTGCATTTATGGAATAACATTATGGTACTGATTGTTCTTGACACTTGTTCTTTTGTGTCGGTTGACATGATCCATTGAATAAGAATTCCTTTAGAGATTCACTTAGACCCCAGTATGTTATGAAGATCTCATGTGTCGCATACTCGTGTTTCCGCTACCAACGAGGGTGTGACAGAAACGAAATGGTAATCTACTAATCAAAACAAAAAAATCCATTTAAGAAAAATAGGAAACCACATGTAATAACTTTATCATACAATATCTCAAAAGCATCACCACATTTTTGGACGAAATAATGGTGGCTTGAAGAATTGTGGTGATGTTTTTCAGAAGTTGTCAATTGAACTTTATAAACTATGATCTTTCTTGTCATCTCTACAAAATAAGTAAGTAAAGCTTCAATCAAACATTATGTTTAGCTCCAAAGTTGAGTGCTTTTATGAGCAAAATGTCTTGTTTCACTTCATACACTCAAGCTACCTAAATACTACCAACAAGACTTTGGCATATATAGTTTTTTTTTTTGTTATATATTCACTTCAATTTCATGTTTCATGATGGTTTAGTATTTATTATTTGATTTATTGTTGTGTTTGGAATGACGCAATCTTGTTTCTGTGGAAGACAATTGTGACATCTGGTAATTTTCCGTTACCAAACTCCGTTAGTTTCGTTAGGTCTTGCATACACGTGTCGTGAGCACACACTAGTTTTCGTTGAACGTTGGTGACTTAATAACAATTATCTATGATAAACAGATGATAATCTAATTAATAATGTTGATTATTAGTTGTGGTTATGTGATTTTTGTATTTTAAGTTATTATTTGTGAATTTTACTTGATAACGTGACAACGTGTAACTATGATTTCATATGTTTTGCTATTAGTTGAAAATGTATATGATTATTATTGTTGATTAGTAATGCTTGTATTTTGTAGTTAAAATTGTTAAAAGTTGCTAAAAAGATTAGTTTTTACAATTTACAAAACATCAAGGGGATTTTTAGTCAAATGGTTACCATATTTAAACCACCAAAACCCAAACCCTAGCCCCCAAACCCCATTTCGGCCGTAACCTCTCTTCCCCACCCTCATTCTTTGTGATTTTTGATCAAGAACAAGCAAGAACAATTTGATTTTGAGTAGTTCCAAGTGTTAGCAAGTGTTAATCATCATCCCTACACGTTTAAAGGTGAGTTTTATCAAGTTTTTCATGGTTTTTGATTCTTGATGAACCCTAATTCGAAATTGATGAAGAAAAGTTGAAATTGATGATTGATTGATGATGATATGTTGTTAATTAGGTTGTATGAATGTTGGGTTATGTTGATTATGCAAGAAATCCATGCTTTAATCATATTGTTCATACATTGCCTAATGAGGAAACTTTTCTTCATGGAAATTCATGGATAGATGATTAGTATGTGTTAGATGATTGTTATGGACTTGATTAAGTATATATTTGATGAATTCATGAATGAATTGGGTGTTAGATGGATTTTGGATGTTACTTTCCCAAAAGGGAAACTTTATTGATGTGGAACATTGGATTTTGTGAATTGGGCATGTTTATAATACTAGGATCATGCTAGAATGTTTATTGATGATTTCTAAGGTGTTGGAATGTGTAAATTGGATCATGTGAATGTTAGATAAATTGCTTGAGAAATCTAGGATCCATAGGATATGGTGTGATGTTGGTTAAGGGTAGAGAATTATGAATCATGTTTGGGATTGTAATAGATCATTATGATGTATGTTAATTGGTGTGAATTGTGTTGGTTAATGTGATAATGATCGTCATACACACGTGCGAATCTGAGGCCCCTACTTAGTAGGATTGGCAGGGTTTAGGATGTGAAGTCGTGAGTGGCTTCACATGGCATGTAGTGCATGATTAGATTCAATGTATGAATTGCTAGTTGTGATATAATTATGTTTGTGTTGAGCCTGATATTGGGTTTAGATATGCAAATGTTGTATGATGAAATATGCTATATGATGATCTATGTTGGTATGATGATGCTGATAGAATCTAAGTTTGATGATGTGATCTATGTGAAAAGCTTACATGGTAATAATGTGTTATGATATGTTAAACTTGATCAAACAAGAATTTAATTAACAAGTCACCAACGGGTCAAACGGGTCAACTAGGTCAAATGTGTCATTTTGGTTTCAAAGCCCTAGGGTTGATGTGTTGATGAGCACTTAGGGTTGTTATGTTTCTCTGGTTGCATGTACTTATGTACTTGCGTGTTCTAGGCAACCTTTGAAGGGTTGTCTTTCCATCTATCATTAGTTCTCTCTTGTCATTGTCTTTGCACATCAGGTGAGTTCATGCCCCACTATTTTATAAACTCTCTTCTGGGGGAGGTAGCACACTTGTTCGCAAACGTTATATTATTATTATAAGTTGTGTATGTTTTAACATAGTGCATAATAACTTGAAAGTCCTCACACTTTCGGATCACTAATAATGGTAACTAGTGGGAAATCTTGGGTAGTACTGCTGGGTTTGACAAGCCCCACCTGTGCGACTCGAGGTCAAACGGGTGCAATATTGTCCTAAACACAAACATCGTCACGACCTGGTAAGTCGTGACGGGAGGCAACAAACGCAACACAGTCAGCTTTGATCGCAAAATCACTATGGTTATTACTTGTGAATATAGACTAGCTATCTATTTCAATGCACTTCTTATGTTATACAAATTATTACTGTTTATGTTAAACGCAAACTCTTGAACTCACCAACCATTGTGTTGACCTTTTTAGTATGCTATTCTCAGGTCGTTAACTCAGGTTGCCATTAGGAGCACATCACGGGTCCAGCATGCATCTTAAGACTTCATCTTAAGTCATAACACTTGGATTTTATTTATGAGATTTAAATAATGGGTTGGCGCGTGTTTTGCCAAATTTTACATTTATATACTTTGGGTTTGTCTTATTTACAAAATGCTTCCGCATAGTTTTAAAGTTTGAACTTTGATTGGTTTTATTTTAAATGTGGCATATAGTGTCGTTCTGAGTAACTCGTGACTGTGATCCTGGTTTGTTCACACGCCTGGCGGTAAAACTCCGCATGTGGAATTTGAGGGTGTGACAACAATGGCACTTATACATACCTTAATATCATACTATCATCTTCTATAATGTGTCGTTGTCTTCCATTGAAATCATAACATCCGTGACCAAAATAGGTTCATTGGCCGTTGACTTTGACCTTTGACATTAACACTTTGACTTTGACTTGGTCTAAATAATGAACTTTGACTTGGTCTGAATAATGAACTTTGATTTGAAATTTGATGGATCTCAGCATATACGTGGACGTTCACGTCCATTACTAGCTGGGAATTAATATGAAGTGATTAAGACATCTCTTTTGATTTGGGATTACTACATGTAATAGTCTAATAGTTAAACAAATTATGTATGAATGTTATAATCCTTAATATATTTAATGAAAGTATATGTTTAGTTTTATTGCTGGGAATGTATGTTATTATAATCAACGTGTTTTGAACCGAGAAGTCACACCCAAGCATCTCACGCTTCCGCCAAGATGTGACAAAAGTTGACCTAATGTTGACTTGGTCTAAGAATAAGACATTAGATGCGTGTAAACACGTTAAGTTCTAGGACAGTGTATTATCAGCTTAATATGTTCTTGTAACACCCGGCCTTTTATACCACCAATATTATCCGCTTTGCCCACAAGGAGCTCACGAATTTGCTTTTGGTTGTCCGGGTGAAAATTTTCCTCGGAGGTCACCCATCTCTAGATTTGCTTTTGGTTGCCCAGGTGAAAACTTCCTAGGGAGGTCACCCATCCCTAGATTTCTCCCACCTGAGCACACTTAACTATAGAGTTCTCCTCTCATCCACAGCCAATACGCCCAAAACGCGTTGGTGATATTACAGAAAAGACATTACTTATGAATCAGGAATCTCTTCTGTCCACGACCGATGTGGGTAGGGTGTCACAATCACCCCCCCTTTGGACTCATCGTCCTCGATGAGCCCGAGAAGTCACTCACCATCCCGGTGAGATTTGTCCCACCATCCCGAACGGCACACGAGTGGCTCTGATACCATTCTGTAACACCCGACCTTTCATACCACCAATATTGTCCGCTTTCCCACAAGGAGCTCACGGATTTGCTTTTGGTTGCCCGGGTGAAAACTTCCCAGGAAGGTCACCCATCTCTGGATTGCTTCCACCTGAGCACGTTTAACTCTGGAGTTCTCCTTTCATCCACAGCCAATACGCCCAAAACGCGTTGGTAATATTAGAGACCAGACATTACTTATGAACCAGGAATCTCTCCTGTCCACGACCGATGTGGGAAATGTGTAGGGTGTCACAGTTCTAGTGGGCATTGGGCATGGTGAAGGTGTACATTCACTGATTTGAAGTTAACATGATGCTTGCGTGCCTAGAATTAGACTAAAGATCAGAAAACATAAAATATGAGTAAATTTTATGATCGGTCATGTGGTCTTTTCTAAATCTTGGATTTGGTCCTCGATCTTTTAAACCTACAAATACGGTCCACAATATTTAGTTTCTCTTTCTTTTTTATTCCAATACTTTAACTTTTGTTAAATTGAAATGTTAAAAAAAAGGATATTATTGTCTTTTCATTTTTAAATATCTTTATATATAACAGAAACAAAATTAAATTAAATATCGTTATATGTATAATAGTTTAAGAACTTAAAAAAATATAGCACATGAACCTCCCCCCTTTTGCCCCACCGATGGCACCCATGCTCGAACTTCAAAGTCTTTCTTTTGGCTTCAGTTTTCCAACCAAGATGAACAAGTTAAGCACAACTAATCGATTTTGATTTGGACGAGTAAAATTCCAACCCTTTGGTCGCCGTAGTTTGAGCAAAAATACACCATCAAATTAACCATTTGTACCAGCATCATGCATTCATGCATAATCTAAATAAAACTAAGCAAGCTCTGCCATGATGATTTTACATCAGGATTTGACTCAAGAAGGTGATGATTGTTTCGAACTGGTGATGGGTTATGTAAGAGATGTTGTGATATGGACCGTGACCTGTTCTCATGTTCCTTTCTACATCAACATTCTTACTTGAAACCTTTTTTTTTCTCTCGCTAGTAAATGCTACAAAGACCTGCGATCAACCGTTAACCATCACCACTTGAGACAAATCTGAAGCTTCAGTCGTAATCTTGTAAGAAACCCTGAAGAAGGTAAAGAATGTATGATTTACGAGCTAGATTTTTTTCCAAATAAGTAGGTCATAGCATTAAACCCAATGGGAAAATTACCAATGGGAACTCATTGCAAGAGTCCAATTTGGGTTTTGAATGATTTTGGTTTTCAATTTTTAAAGAAGAGAATCAAGTTTAGCGCTTTGACAGAGGTATATTCTTGAGCAATTGAAATTTGAAAATGAGAAATTTTAAAACCAAACTTACCAAATAATATCGCATCTTGTTCGTATGTACCGAAATCCAATTTGTGTATCATAGTGATTATATTTTATTCATTTTTGTTTATGATTCATCAATTATCCCCTGGGTATCAAAACATGAAGATGGTGAATCAGTGGATTTGATGAGTAATAAGGATGTAGAGAGGATACATTAATCCTCTAAATTAGTATCTCTCATTGTAAGTTCTATATATCACTACCACCCAAGAAGATCGTTGGATTTTATATACTTTTAAAGTTTTTTAATTTGATTTATATTTAAAGATATTTAAGTTAATTTAGTTTTTTTCTTTTATATTTAGAGAAATTTTAGAAAAAAACAACAATACCCCTTTGTTAACATAAAGACCAAAAAAGAGAGAAATCAAAAGTTGGGGAACCATATTTGCAACATAAAAAGATTAGGGATCAAATTCAAGATTTAAATAAAATTATAGTGACCAACTATGAAATTTACTCAAAATATATATCTTATGTTAAGAACCCAATATAAATCAAACATGTTGGCTTTCCTTAAAGCCTACTAAATATACATAATTTAATTTAAAATATATTAAATTAAATAATTTACGTAGCATATAATAATTTGTTGGAATCGTATTAAGGAAGAGAATTAAAAAACGCAATAATTGGACAACATGCGTTTCAGGACGAGACGAAATTGGACGAGATGGCAAAAGGGCCCGGGAGGCCCATCTAAGGCCCCCTTGGCTGGATCCTAAATAAACAGGGGGATTCCCTAGTTTTTCATTCCTTTATTTTTCAAAACTATCTCTCTAAGTTTTCTCTCTAGAGAAAACCGTAGGTGCCATCGTGTTTCTCTTCATCTTCTTCATCATCTTCGAAAATCATTATCACCAAACATCATCCCATCGATTTTTGGTGTGTTGAATAATTCAAGAATGGTTTTTTTCAAGCATTGTTCATCTTTTTGTTTTCCCGTAAGAAAATCATTCATTTTGGTGATTTGGTTCTTGTTTAATCAAGTTATTGATGATGTTCATCATCTAACATCAAAATTATCATCTAATAATCTTGTGTTCTTGGTTTTGGGCATTGAATCGTGACTAAATAAGCGTTCCATGTGTTGATTCATCGAAATCTGTAAAACTCTAGCTTTTGATGTTATATGTTCTTGGATTTATTGTATTGGGTTGCAAACTTGTGAGATCGGGTCTAAATGGATATCTTGGGTACATAATTTATTATTATAAACATTAATTTTCCTTCTTGAATCGAAAGATGGGTTGGAGAAACAAAACTACGTACTGATTAACTAATAATGTGAACCGGAAGATGATAATCTAAACTAACTATTTTAGGACTGAAAACTGAGATAATGTAAGGGTCTAATACAAGTTTTTGTCAATTACTTCATGGAATAAACGTTCCTTATGGTATCGGGTCAAAAATGGTCAAAAATTGAGGTTTGGAATGCAAAAGTTCAATATTAAGAAACTCGACAACTTGCTGTCAGAAAATAGAACATTTTGTACAGGTTATAACTCAGTTAAATTAAGTTCAAATGTGTCAAAATTTTCTTCTAAAAACAATTTCAGTGAGTCCTTTAACTAACCCAAGTGGTCTCGCTTCGTTACGATATTGTTTGGTGCTTCAAAAGTAGTAAACAAAAATGAAGGTCAAGGCTGTTAAAATAGGGCAGAATGTTGGTCTGCCTTTGTAAGTTCATATCTCTCTCATACTATATCCATTTTAGGTGATTCTTTTTCTATAATTCAGTTTAGATTCTTATATTTCAAACTATGCCTATTACGCGATGTTTTGTTATCGTTTCGACCTCCAAACAGTTCATGCAGCACTAGTGCATGATCAGCTCTACAAGCTGAAATAATTTTTTGGTGATGTTAAATACTAAAAATTAGGATTAAATCATTAGATAAAGACACGAGTTGTGGCCAAAAGTAATTATAAGACTTTTAAAAAGTTGAGTAACTAATACTTATAACTCAATAAATATGGTCCAATAGATGTAAATCAAAGGACGTTAATGATTTAATATATAACGATAACTAAAACCCTAAATGAGACGAGCATTGGAGTTTAAATTTAACATTGCACTTGTACTATAAAAAAAATTATGTTTTCATTAAATTATAGCATTGATGGGCCTTAAGGATCAAACTATAAGGATTACACCTATATTGGTCATCTTGACCTTTAGTAATTCTTTTGTGCTTATTCTATCTATAGTTACATGCTATACTTGTTGTGAACTTTGGACCGTACTATCATTGAGGTGATTTTCACAGCCTCTTTTAATATGTTTTACTTGGGGAAAAGCATGCTCGTTGTTTTTGGACTATGTCGTGTTAAATTTTTATTCTTGGACTTGGAATGCACTATCATGTGTTGTTTGAGTCATAAGATCGAGTCTAGATTCCCTTCATAAGTATTTGGACTTATTTTGGACTTGTTCTTGATTGTCGTGTAAATTTATTGTTAGTACTAATGGGTTAACACCCCCACCCATGTTGTTGGTATGTTAGCTAAGACTGACGTGGCCTGTGCGTGCCCTTGAGTGAATATAATACAGTTAACTTGGACCGGTGAACTCACCAACATATGTTGATATTTTAGAGCATGCCTTTTCAGGTATCAATGCTTAAGTATTTGGACAATAAACTCTACACGAGACCGCTCCTTCAAGAGCATTAGACATTGGAACATTACTTTTGGACAATATGTTATTATTGTTGGATTTGTAATTCATTTGGATTGATCTTGTACCGGTTGTTTGAGTTTTGAACTTTTGGATTATTTGTGCATTTATGGAATAACATTTTGGTATTGATTGTTCTTGACACCTGTTCTTTTGTGTAGGTTGACATGATCCATTGAATGAGAATTCCTTTAGAGATTCACTTAGATCCCTAGTATGTTATGAAGATCTCATGTGTCACATACTCATGTTTTCGCTAACAGCGAGGGTATGACAGAAACGAAATGGTATTCTCCTAATCAAAACAAAAAAATCCACTTAAGAAAAATAGGAAACCACATGTAACATGAATGAGTAAACAAATGATAAAAGAACCATATATACTATTATCATTGAACATGTTTAGATAACTTGAATCTAAGAATTGAAGGAGGTTATTTTGCACATAAAGCTTTACTTGTAATGCCAACAAGAATGTTTGTAAGAAAATATTCAAAAAAGTTATCTTTCCTCAATAAGGTTGTGAAGCCTGGACTTATTACTAAATCAATCTGCTAGTATGTCTCGAGCATGAAACAGGATAAATTATAGTTCTGTTTATCGTATAAGATAACATAATCTTTTTTTCAATTCTCTATACATAAACAATTATATGTTGAATGCAAATTTTTGAACCCATAAAGCATACAAACTTATTACTATTATTTAATTTCACAAAGTATCACGTATAATTATCTAGACTAATATTGTGAGTAGTGATTTACAAATTACACAGAGAGTTAAAGATATTCTTGAATACCTACGTTCATTGTTGTTATTGAACGCATTCCATCATCTCCCGGATGAGATAGGATGCTTTTATCCTTGTAAACTTTATAAGTACTTTCTAGAAAAAAAAGATAAATTTATAGTATAATCTCACAAAAGCATCACCAACTTTTTGGACGGAATAATGGTGGCTTGAATAATTTTGGTTATTGTTTACGGAAGATGTCGATTAAACTTTATAAACTATGTTCTTTTTTGCTATTTCTACAAAATAAGTAATTAAAGCTTCATTACATACTTATCATGAAATACTAAAAAATTATAAGGATAAATATTGGCTATAGTAATACAAAATAGAAATACCATAAATTAATAGATAAATATAGTTATTAAAATAGTATATGTTATTTAGTGGCATAGCATATATGTATATATCATATAACAGTTGGACTTAGTTAATCAACAAATTAAGATAAAGAAGCCATCATAATATTGCTTTAAGCTGCTATAAAATTTAAAAGTCTAGATGGAAATTCATTCATTTAATCAATTTCAGTAGTTAGTATGAAACATATGATGCAATACATATAGTTAAATAAAATTATTAAGGCAGAATTATATATATACCCTTATAAACTTGAAAAATATCATATATACTCAATAACAATTGAAAAATAAAATTAGAACACTTTAAGAAAACTATTGTTCATAGGTAAATATAGAATGTGAAAGTTAAAAATAGAAAAATATTAAAATTTTAAGTTTTTCTGAAAATAAAGGGTAAATTAGTTATTTTCAAAATGATTTTAATGAAATGGGTAAATTTGATATTTTAACTAGTCTCCAAGGATATATACGATAATTTTCAAGTTTGTTGGGTATATATTATATTTTTCAAGTTTATAAGGGTATATATGAAATTCCCCTAATTATAAATATGTAAAGGTATTAAAAAATTAAAAGGATATGTTGTATTCTTGAATTGTTTATAGAGTTCAATTCTAAAAATATGTACTGTTGATATAATAAAGCAGTTAAAGACAATTATAAAATAATATTAATAATGTATAGAATATCAAATAAAATTTATAAGAACATGCACACCCATTATGACAACTTCAACATCTCATATAGCTATTAAATGTAATGGCCTTGTTGTGCTCACACATTGATAAAGAAAAGAATCATTTAAAAGTTTTGTCTACTAAACAATTTGACATTAATTAGTAATTGTTTTTAAGGGGCTTGGAGGTTTTGATTGAGATCTTCGATTAGGGAAACATGGTACCAATGATCGTTCCTTGAAAAATTCAATGAAGAACTCGCATCAAATTCTTTGATTTCAAGATCAATTGAACGATTTGGAGTCAAGCAATTCAACAAGATGGAGGTAGTAGTGACGAGTGTGAATCGAGAATTATGACCTTTTTTCAAGCTTATTGTTAAAATAGACTTTTTAGATAAAGATTGACATATAACTTCTAATTTTAGACCCAAATGCATTATTTTGATAAGCTATAAGGAATATATGTGTAATTAGCTCTTTATTATTTTGATAAGCTAATTGTTAAAATAGATATTTTAGATAAACATTGACATGTAAAACATGAGTTACTTAATATAATTAATTGTACAAAAGTTTCAAATATTTGTGTAAATAAAATGAATAAATAAAATATGCAAGGATAAATTATGAATATGTTTACATACACAAAATTAAAACCAATAATTTGTAAAAAGAAAAAAAAACCCTCGAAACTAAGGGTCTTATGCAATTTTTTAATGCTTAGT
Source organism: Flaveria robusta (assembly GCA_025506415.1). Taxonomy (NCBI): domain Eukaryota; kingdom Viridiplantae; phylum Streptophyta; class Magnoliopsida; order Asterales; family Asteraceae; genus Flaveria; species Flaveria robusta. The sequence goes on along the minus strand of CM046464.1, from coordinate 14,031,604 downwards.
ACTCGTTGATTTAAATGTTTAATTTTCCATCTTATGTAAATATATCTATGGTTTGAATATCTAAAGGTCAAAGTCAATAAATTATTAAAACATAAGACTGATAAAATGATATAAAAATTTGTTGCAAACATGATAAAACATGTAAACTAAATTATAGTGTGCTTGCATAACTAATTTGTGGAAAACTAATACTTAATATTAGCAAACTTTTTAAAATTCAAATTTTGTCTACCATAATTCCGTTAAATACCATCTTGTATATATAACAAAATATTTTTTATAATTTTCCAAAATCAAATTATGAGGAAATGATGAAGTGTAAAAAAATTTGTTTATATTTTGACATCCTTTTGGATTTAAAATTAAATGAAACTAATTTCATATTTTACAAGCATTTAATTTTATGAAAACAAAGTAAGAAAATTTGAAAGTTCGAAAAGTATGCATAATATGATTATAAGTGACAATATTTGATTAAAATTTGGACATGTGGCAAAGATTGTTTAATATGATGACAAATGACAAACCTTATTTTTTATTATATACTAATCTAACGACTCGTGTGTTACACCCGTTAAATAAGTTAACTTAAAAATAATTACAATTATTAATAACTAGTTAGGACTAATAAACATATAAAATATAATCATGTGCAAATAAAATAAATATAACAAAGTGTATTTACAAAAGTGTTATTTTTTCATTAAATTAAGGACAACATTCAGTATTAAAACTTAAACAGAAAGTTGAAAAAATCCTGTTTAAAAAAACCAAATTCTTGTTTTAAAAAATTTTAATTATGAGAAATTATACGAATATGAATTTAATTTTTTATTATAAATTTAATTCAGTTCGTAGAGACTATTAAATTCTTGTTTCAAAACATGTTAATTATAAGCAATTTTAGAAATTAGAATTTATTTGATATATGTTTCACGTGTTACGACATGTGAATTACATAGCTTAATATTTGGACATGTGAAAATATTTTTGTTTATTATTTATAGAATATATAAGTTGTTGCCTTTACAAGTGAACATTAGAAATAGTGTTTGTCAAGTATTTTGTTTTTTATTATATTTAAAATATTAAAAATAAGTGTTATTCATTTATAAAATAATATGTATATAAAATTGTAAATTGTATTTTGAAAAATATATTACTATTTGCTATTTAATAGTTATTGATGTTTATTTATTTTTAATTATCATAATAGAAAAAGTTATAAAACTACTTTTATTCTATTGTTTTTTTATTTAATGCTTTATATCTTTTATTTGTATTTTTTAATACTTATTGTAATGACAATTAATTACTATCATTTATGATTGTTCTCAAAATTGATTCAAATTCCCACTTCTTTCCTCAATATCTTCGATTTCCCACTGCATTTTAATTTTTTTATATTCCCGCTTCTTCTCTCAATATCTCAAATGTCCCTCAGCATTTTCATTTGGATTCCTGCTCTATCCCCACTTCAAATTGGTTCTTTTGGTTTCCCGCTCCAAAATCACCTTTATATAATTCATGTAAGGTTCTCTTTTTTCACAACCAACGAGTTAGCAACATGAAAAGAAAAGGCAGCGTTGCCATCCTTGCAACTGCTCTCACATGATTCATCGCCGCTCTTCTGCAAAATCATTACTTTCACCCTTTCATAGCCATTACCATCGTAATTACATCCAATCACCTATTAGATTCATGCATCACCATCTCCCATCATATATCTAACTTTATTTTTGTGATTTCAGTTTAATACGTGTGATTTTCTTACAAAACTTCAAGTTGACAATATCTCTATCTCAGGTAAATAATATATTGTTTTCTTATTTTGTAAGATGCATTCAATATTTCATATGTTTAATTTGAATTAATTTAATTAGGTCTTTGATTTTTCATCGGTCATTGTTGAAATAGTTTGAAAATAAAAGGGATTTAGCTAACACATGGAATAGGTAACATAATTCTACATACGTCATCAGGTTTCCTTGTTTGGCCTCTCCTCCCTTTCGACTATTTAATGATTTCGGTCTTTTCTTCGCAGCACTGATCCTTATTCTTTGAGGATTTTTTTATGATCACATAGTTTTTTATGGTAATCATAAGCAATTTTCTATATATATATATATATATATATATATATATATATATATATATATATATATATTGTGCGTGAGTTCTTAAAGTGTGGTGGAAATAAATAAATTTTATTGTTGATATATTATCCTACTACGTCATCTATACACTATCATATCTCTTGCATTAGTGTGGTTTTGATAACTTTTTATTAGTAAAATAATACATTATAAGAGAAGTCTCTAAAGGGTATTTTTAAAAGCAATATATTTTACGACTAGTTTTGGTGTCTTAGTTCATGCAATTAAACAAATTATTAATTTCTAAACATTACATCATTTAATTAAATGGTCAAGAAACATAAGCTAAGCTTAAATGCTTCGGTTAAAAGTTAGCAATTCAAGGTCATAGCTATTAATGGTCAAACATAAGCTTATTCGTATATGCGTCATAATAAGAACATGCATTAATATGAATATCTTTGATATTGTACAAATTATTGATACTTTATATAATTTTTTTGACTTTTTTGTCATATAACAATCTTTATTTTCATACGTAGATTGAAACTCTATAAACAGTTAGCCTTTTCATTTTTACCATCTTTACGCGTTCATAATATTTTTGTTTTAGTAAGTTATAGATTTTGTATTTACATTTCAAACCAATTTTCCAAAATGATAATGAAGAATGAATGTCCAAAATGGACTATAAATTGTGTTACAAGCTATTTTAGAGCAATATTAAGAACTCTTGTTTCTTTACCTTTTTTTGTTTATTAATGAAATTCGGTTGTTTTATCTTGTATCAATTTTACTATGCCACTAAAATACAAAATTTGATTACCGTCTTAGTAGGTGTGTTAATTTATTGTATTTCAATTGTGTATTACTCTAGCTGGTACTAATTCTCATAAATTTACATTATATTCATGATAAAAATATATAAAAAAAAGTTTTATTACTTATTATATATATGTCACAGGAAAAATAAATATTTATAAAGCGCAATCAACATCCTTCCATGACAATCACCATCATTCTTGAGGCACCATCACTACGTTCAAGAAGTTGAGGATTCTTTGTGAGATTGTAATGTAAAAGTTACTCATCATATTCCAGAAAATAATTATACATATTACAAGAATGAAAGCTTTCTATCTCAACTAGGAGATGATGAAATGCATCCAATATCGACAATCAAGGTATGTAATCAAGAAACATTTGACTCCATGATTAATCAATGAATTACTATGCATGATATTAATCTAAATAGTTACGGTGGTGTACTTTATGTTGTTTGATTAGTAGTAATTTGTTTGCTCTCTCAATGAATAGATTTGTGTTAAACATATATTTCTTTTTAATTCAGGATATTAAAAATTGATTTGCTTCCTCGTAAAATGAAATTAGTCTCTACATGCTTAAGACGTAGTAACAGAGTCGGTTATCATATGTTTAGAGTTCACGTACGGATTGAGGAAAAACATCTTGGAATGTTTCCATCAAACATTATGTTTGGCTCCACAGTTGAGTGCTTTTATGAGCAAAATGACTTCATTCACTTCGTAAAATCGAGCTACTTAAATACCCCAACAATATTTTCATATATAGTTTCTTTCGTTATATATTCACTTCAGTTTCATGTTACATGATGTTTTTGTATAATTTATAAGATTTATTGTTGTGTTTAGAATGATGCTATCTTGTTTCTATGGAAGACAAAGACCCTATACAGACCCTAATATTAAAGTATCATCTTCTATAGGGTGCCCTTGTCTTCCATTGAAACAATATGATATTCTCCTAATCAAAACAAAAAATCCGCTTAAGAAAAATATGAAACCACATGCAACATGAATGAGTAAAGAAATGAGAAAAAAACCATATATACTTTTATCATTGAACATGTTAGTTAACTTGAATCTAAGAATTGAAGGAGGTCATTTTGCACATAAAGCTCCACTTGTGATGCCAATGATAAAGTTTGTGTAAGAAAATATTCAAAGAAGTTATCTTTCCTTAATAAGTTTGTGAAGCATAAACTTATAATAAGTAACTGTGCTATTATGTCTTGAGCATGAAGGAGGTAGAATGAAAGTCTTGTTCATCATATTACATAACAAAATCTTTTTTTAATTCTTTGAACAAGAACAATTATATATGGAATGCAAATTTACGAACCCAAAGAGCATCAAAGCATATTACTATTATTTAATTCCATAAAGTACTACGTGTAACTATCTAGATTAATATCGTGAGTAGTGATTCATAAAGTACTCAAAGAGTTAAAGTTTTTCTTGAATACTTAACTTCATTGTTGTTATTGAACGCATTCCATTATCTCCCCGGACGAGATAGGATGCTTTCATCCTTGTAATATTTATAAGTACTTTCTAGAAAAAAAAAAGATAACTTTATCATACAATATAACAAAAGCATCACCACCTTTTTGGATGAAATATTGGTGGCTTGAAGAATTGTGGTAATTCTTTTCGGAAGATGTCAATTGAACTTTATAAACTATGATCTTTCTTGTCATCTCTACAAAATAAGTAACTAAAGCTTCAATCAATTAACATTATGTTTAGCTCCAAAGTTGAGTGCTTTTATTAGCAAAATGACTTCTTTCACATCATACACTCGAGCTGTCTAAATACCACCAACAACACTTTGGCATATATAGTTTTTTTTGTTATATATTCACTTCAATTTCATGTTACATGATGGTTTAGTATTTATTATTCGATTTATTGTTGTGTTTGGAATGACTCAATCTTGTTTCCGTCGAAGACAATGGCACTTATACATACCTTAATATCGTGCCGTTGTCTTCCATTGAAACCGTAACATCCGTGGCCAAAATAGATTCATTGGCCGTTGACTTTGACCTTTGACATTGACACTTTGACTTTGACTTGGTCTAAATAATAAACTTTGACTTGAAAATTGACCTAATGTTGACTTGGTATAAGAATAGTACGTTAGACACGTGTAAACACTCTAAGTTCTAGAACTGTGTATTATGGGCTTAATATGTTTTAGTGGACATTGGGCATGGTGATGGTGTACATTCACCGATTTGGAGTTAACATGATGGTTGCATGCCTAGAATTGAACTAAAGATTAGAAAACATAAAATATGAGTAAATTTTATGATCGGTCCTGTGGTCTTTTCTAAATCTTGGATTTGGTCCTCAATCTTTTAAACCTACAAATACGGTCCACAATATTTAGTTTCTCTTTCTTTTTTAGTCCAATACTTTAAATTTTGTTAAATTGAAATGTTAAAAAAATGATATTATTATCTTTTCATTTTTAAATATCTTTATATATAAAAGAAACAAAATTAAATAAAATATCGTTATATGTATAACAGTTTAAGAACTTAAAAAATATAGCACATGAACCTCCCCTCTTTTGCCCCACCGATGGCACCCATGCTGAAACTTCAATGCCTTTATTTGGCTTCAGTTTTCCAACCTAGATGAACAGGTTAAGCACAACTAATCGAGTTCGATTTGGACGAGTAAAATTCCAACCCTTTGGTCGCAGTAGTTTGAGCAAAAATACACCATCAAATTAACCATTTATACCAGCATCATGCATTCATGCATAATCTAAATAAAACTAAGCAAGCTCTGCCATGATGTTTTTACATCAAGATGTGACTGAAGAAGGTGATGATTGTTTCGAATAGGTGATGGGTTATGTAAAAGATGTTGTGATATGGACCGTGACCTTTTCTCATGTTCCCTTCTACATCAACATTCTTACTTGAAACCTTTTTTTCTCTCTCTAATAAATGCTAGAGAGACCTGCGATCAACCGTAAACCATCACCACTTGAGACAAATCTGAAGCTTCAGTCGTAATCTTGTAAGAAACCCTGAAGAAGGTAAAGAATGTACAATTTGCAGGCTAGATTTTTTTCCAAATGAGTAGTTCATAACATTAAACCAAATGGAAAAATTAACAATGGGAACTCATTACAAGAGTCCAATTTGGGTTTTGAATGATTTTGGTTTTCGATTTTTAAAGCAGAGAATCAAGTTTAGCACTTTGACGGAGATATATTCTTGAGCAATTGAAATTTGAAAATGAGAAAATGTAAAACAAAACTTAGCAAATACTAACGCATCTTGTTCGTATGTACCGAAATCCCATTTGTGTATCATAATGATTATATTTTATTTGTTTTTGTTTATGATTCATCATTCATCCCCTGGGTATCAAAACATGAAGATGGTGAATTAGTGGATTTGATGTAATATAAGGATGTAGAGAGGATACATTAATCCTCTAAATTAGTATATCTCATTGTAAGTTCTATTTATGACTACCACCCAAGAAGATCGTTTGATTTTATATACTTTTAAAGTTTTTGATTTGATTTATATTTAAAGATCTTTAAGTTAAATTAGTATTTTTCTTTTATATTTATAGAAATTTTAGAAAAAGACAACACTACCCTTTTGTTAACATAAAGACCAAAAAAAAGAGAGGAATCAAAAGTTGGGAACCATATTTGCAACTTAAAAAGATTAGGGATCAAATTCAATATTTAAATAAAATTATGGGGACCAACTATGAAATTTACTCTAAAATATATATTTTATGTTAAGAACGCAATAAAAATCAAACATGTAAGATTTCCATAAAGCCTACTAAATGGATATAATTTAATATAAACATATATAAATTAAATAATATATATAGCATATAATAGTTTGTTGGAATCGTATTAAGGAAGAGAATTTAAAAACGCAATAATTGGACAACATGCGCATCGGGACGAGATGAAATTGGACGAGATGACAAAAGGGCCCGGGAGGCCCATCTAAGGCCCCCTTGGCTGGATCCTAAATAAGGTAATAGCATATACATCAAGACAACTCAGAGGAAGTGAAAGAAATTATACTACACATGATTTGGAACTTAAAGCCGTAGTATTTGCACTTAAGATTTGGAGACATTATTTATATGGAACTAAGTGCATAATTTATACAGATCATAGGAGTTTGCAACACATATTTGATCAAAAGATGTTGAATATGAGACAATGAAGATGGGTGGAGTTACTAAGTGATTATGATTATGAAATCAAATATCATCCAGGAAAGGCAAATGTAGTGGTTATTGATTTAAGTAGGAAGGAGAGGACTAAGCCATTATGAGTCCATGCCATGAGGATGGAATTACACTCGGATTTAGCAAGTCAAATTCAAGAAGCCCAACAAAAAGATGAACTAAGAGGTGTGATGGGGCAGAACGAGCACTTAGAGGCTATGTCAGATGGAATCCCGAGATTTAGAGGAAGAATTTGGATTCCTAATAATGACCTGCTTAGAGAAATTATTTTAAGGGAAGCACACGCCAGGTATGAAGAAATCTGTTGTAGAATTTGTAGAAAAGTGTGATATATGTTCAAGAGTAAAGGCTGAATATCAAAAACCCTTAGGATGCTTGCAACAACCAGAAATCCTTGAATGGAAATGGGACCAGATTACCATGGATTTTGTAACCAAATTACCCGAACTTCAAGTGGGTATGACACAATATGGGTTAAAGTTGACAAACTGGCTAAGTCAGCTCATTTCTGCCAAGAAGTGAAGATTATAAAATGGAGAAATTAGCGACGATCTATATGAAGGAGATAGTGTTTAGACATGGAATACCAATTTCTATAATATCTGTCAGAGACAGTAGATTTACTTCAAGATTCGGGCAGACTTTACAACAAGCATTTGGAACTCAAGTAAATATGAGTTCAGCATATCATCCACAAACAGATGGACAAAGTTTGAAAACAATAGCTACCATGCCGTAATAAGAGCAACTCCATTTGAAGCTTTATATGGAAGGAAATGTTGGTCACCTTTATGTTGGAATGAGATAGGAGATAGGCAACTTACAGGTCTAGAACTTACACAGGAAACATCTAATAAAATCAGTGAAATTAAGGATATGTTGAAGGCAGCACATGATATGCAAAAAAGTTATGCCGATAAAAGAAGAAAGCCTTTAGAATTTCAAATAGGAGATAAGGTATACTTAAAAGTATCTCCATTGAAGGGAATTATTAGGTTCGGGAAAAGGAATAAGTTAAACCCTAGGTATGTTGGCCCTTTTGAAGTAATTGATAGGATTGGTCCTGTATGCTACAGGTTAGACTTGCCTTAGGGATTAAGTGCAATACATAACACCTTCCATGTATCCAACTTGAAGAAATGCGTGACTCACAAGACATTAAAGGTACCAATATAGGAAATTAAAAAAGAAAAGAAACTTCACTTTGTGGAAGAACCAATGGCAATTATGAATAGAGGGGTGAAAAGTTTAAGAAGAAGTAAGATCCCAATCATAAAGGTCAAATGGAATTCAAAAAGAGGACCTGAATTTACATTGGAAAAGGAAGATGAAATCAAAAGAAAATATCCCCATTTATTTGAGGTTAAACTGAACGAAAAGGGCAATCACAAAGACATACCCTCCACGTCATCCGATAGTAACAACAAATGAATTTCGGGACGAAATTCTTTTTACGGGGGGAGAATGTGACAACCCTAAAGCCAAGATTAGGTAAACTAATGTTTTAAGAACTATTATAAATTGATAATATATACTTATATACCTTATTAGAGATTATTAAGGTGATTTTTTTTATTAACTCTATATATTAATTTTGTGTGCTTAATTGAACATGCATATGATACGTGAACATACATACGTGCATGCAAAAACCTTTACGTGTGCATGTATATAAATTTTTGTGAACTTTTGATTATTGAACCGTGTGTGTAAGTTATCAAATCATAAGACTATGTTATTAGTTACTTGATTGATAGATGTTTTAATCTAGTATGTAATAAACTAAGATCAAAACTTAATCAAGCATTACCCAACAAGTTAACTCTTGGGAAGTTGATATCAAAAACTAAACTAATCATAAACACTTGAAACTAAACTAATGTGCAAACTAAACGAAATACTCGGTTCATTAGGGTATTATTAGGCTTTGATTAGTGACTATTAAAACAACTAAATCTTATCTTAAGGATAGGTTAAAGGCAGCACGTGATAGGCAAAAAAGTTATGCCGATAAAAGAAGAAAGCCTTTAGAATTTCAAATAGGAGATAAGGTATACTTAAAAGTATCTTTATCGAAGGGAATTATTAGGTTTGGGAAAAGGATTAAGTTAAATCCTAGGTATGTTGGCCCTTTTGAAGTAATTGACAGGATTGATCCTGTGGCATACAGGTTTGTCACACCTTCGCCAAGGCGGAAACGTGAGTGAGTGACGAATGAAGATTACACATATGGACTTAAATCATTCAAAAGATATAGGTTCTACATCATTGTCTTAGGTTACAAAATAAAGATTACACATATGGACTTAAATCATAAATTTATATTAAACAATCTTCCATTGTAGCCTAGACGCGCAAAAGATTGACTTCCAAGCTAGCACACTTAATTATCACCTGAAAAAACACGCTAAAATAGGTCAACTAAAAGTTGGTGAGCTCGTACAGTTAAGACTCGATAAACAGTTGTTATGGTAAACAGTAGTAATTAAAATTGAATCAAGCACTATATATGAATGTAAGTACGAGACATAAAGCCATGAGCCCGCAACCAAAACTACAGCTATAAGAAAACTAAAAACCCCTTCAATACTTATCACGAGTATTGGCTGTTGTTGTTGTTGCAGAAATAAACATTCAATATGAGTGATCGTTGATTGACGCGTTCAACGAGTCTAGAGAATGGGGATGCCTACCCCGATAGTAATATCAATATGTTCGAGCGTCTCTATCCAAGAGTTAATTGGTTGCATTGTGAGAATGGGGAATTTAGCATGTGATAATTATAGGGTAAACTCATGCAATATTCAAGTATAGACATAACATATAAAGCAATGATTCAAGTGTTGTTGTCTTAAGCATGTTTCTCCCCCAAAAGCATTTAAAAGGAAAAAGGGGCTACGAGAACTAACTGTTGTTGTTGAGTGGTTTAGAGATTCCTTGGTCTGGAGTGTGATGATGGTAAACCGGTGTGCTTCCTACATCTATATGCATAGGATTCGTCGTTGAGTTTAGTACGTCAATGTGTAATTTGTGTTAGATTAAACCGTTAAGTTTATTTGTAAAGTTCGTCATATAGTATATTAGGTTAGAGGTTGTGTATACTTGTTTAGTATTGTGTGTGTGTGTTATACTTATGGCAGTGAGAGGTTTCTATCCATCTAATATCTAGGTTATTACCCATAGGTCATATTTTTATACGTCTACTTGTAACGTGCATTGATGCATTATAATGACCAACTATAACTCCTAAGTAAATGTTCACTGCTGCACATTTTCTGTACAGTTGTTCGTATCTTGGTCGGATGCGGGTCCAATACTAGTTATTAACAGGTGTGCGTATATGCGTTGGAAAGCTAAGACATTAAGCTAACTTTTGAAACAAAAATCACGTTTTTTGGTTAAGAATTGACAAGTTTATGGCCTTGTAAAATGGGGTTAATATTCTGTGAGAAAAAGTTACTTTTGACACTTCATTTTTATTTTGCACTTTTGGGAGACCAAATCCCGGTGGAAAAATTACGAGACCAGTTGGGTTTGAAAGCTAACATGCTGAAAATAATTATAGGCTCAAGAAACACCTCATTTGGTTTAGTTTTGACCAAGTTACAGCTTCTTAAAGTCGGGTCTATGAATCTGTCATGTTGCTGTCCAGGTTAGTTTCACAGCCTTGTTATCATGTCTTCTAAGTTTTTAACCAGGGATTGAGTATCACACATGTTAAAGCACTAAAACTAAGTGTGAAATGTATCTATTTCATGTTTCAAATCGTGGTTTAAGTGTGTGCTTATGGTGATTTCAAGTCTGAATCGTATGTGAAATCTTAAGGAACTTATTATGTCCATTTATAAGTTCTTCCTGAAACTCGGTTTCTAATCTTTCATAGGGCCTAATCAACGACTAATATATCATTTAAATGGTTTAATTTAAGTTCTTTTAAGTTCATACCCGTTGGTAAGTGTCGGTGAAAGAAGAAACGCGTGTTAGAGGTCCAAACCGCACACTTGAGCTCTTCTTCCTTCTCACGATTTCAACAGCAGCAATAGGCAGCCCTCTTAGAGCTGTGTTTCAGCAGATTTAAGAGTTTTTTTTGTGAGAAAAATCTGCTCTAGAGTGGGTTTTATAAGAAGTTTAGTAAGGAATCTCATCATGAGATGCCAAAGCATCTTTGAACAACTTTGCTTGTGATTTTGGCCCCTCTTGGGCAGCAGCAACAGCAGCATGCTTGAGCAGTGCTCCAGCAGCATGTCACACCACCCTTTTGCACTTCATTTCAATATTTTATTACTGGAGTTGATGCAATACATGATTACTAGTTTGGATTTTTAATTAAAAGGTATGGAGGGTTGTATCTAGGTGAAATGGAGGTGATATGATGGCATTCAGCAGCCTCCATTCAAGCTGCAGGAGAGGCCTATTGCAGGCACTTTTTAATAACAATGAGGTGATGTTTTAGTTGTTCTATTACCCACTAGTTTATGGTTTAGTCTTCCTTGTATCTAGCATTATGTATTGGGAGTCTTAAGAGTGTTTTGGGGTTGTTTTTGGCCTCAATAAATAGAGTATCATGAGGGCATGAATATGATTTTATTTACGTTCTTGAATTTGCCAATTTATGTTAATGCATTTGGTGATTCATACTTGATGATTTTCTTACATGATCATTAGCTATGTATTTGAGGTTTTCGAATGACGAGTGGGATTTTTGGGTTACTAGAACCATCAAATTAATTTTGTATAAGTGTCACAGTCAGGTTTATAGTTTCGTTCATGAAATACTAATAGATGTCATGTTGCATTAAACTTGTTATGTTAACTTGCTAAGAATTTTGTTTAATGATTAAAAATTCATGCAAAGGTGGTAGCTTCATGCATAATTGCATGCTCAAATAATATGTCAAAGGTTATTGTTTGCTATCGTTATGGATTATCACAAAATTGCATTGATGCACTAAACTTCACAATATGTAAATATGTACTTAATCTAATCCCCAATTAAGTCTAAGGCACAATAGTTAATAACCGAAAATTTAAGTGAACATATTATGGTTGACGAGAGTTAGAGTTTTTGAGCTTAATGTATAGGGCTATAAAGTTACTTGAAAATTCACGATTGTTACAGTCTCCCCTGGTTGGGATAATTTCGTCCTGAAATTTAAGTGGTAGGATTGTTGTTGAGTTCGTCCGAGAATAGATGTGGGTACTCAGCGTTCATGTGATCCTCGCATTCCCACGTAAATTCGGGACTACACTTGGAGTTCCATCGGACCTTGACTATCGGTATACGACTTCTTTTCGTTTTCTTAACCTCTCTATCTATAATTTCGATTGGTTCTTTAATGAAATGAAGCTTTTCATTAAAACGAATATCTCTCATCGGTATGTGTAACCCTTCGTCGGCTAAACTCTTTTTAAGATTCGACACATGAAAAGTGTTGTGTACTCCACTATGTTCCTGGGGTAGCTTAAGTTTGTAGGCTACCGGACCAATCCTTTCTAAAATTTTGAATGGTCCAACGTATCTAGGAACGAGTTTACCCTTCTTTCCAAAACCGACGGTACCCTTCCAAGGTGAGACCTTAAGTAGTACTTTGTCGCCAACCTGGAACTCTAGCGGTTTGAGACGGTTGAATGCATAACTCTTCTATCAATCTCTTGCAGTCTTTCCTTGATAAGGGCAATCTTATCAGTAGTTTCCTGAATGATTTCTGGAGCAGTAATTTGATGGTCACCAACAACAAACGGGTGACCGACATATGCGTCCGTATAGGGCTTCAAATGGTGCACACTTTATACTGGTATAATAGCTATTGTTATAAGAGAATTCGGCTAAGGGTAAATGGGAGTCCCAATTGCCACCAAATTCGATCACGCATGCCTTGAGCATATCTTCAAGTGTTTGGATGGTACGTTCACTCTATCCGTCGGTTTGAGGGTGGTAGGTGGTACTTAGGTCTAGACATGTTCCCAAGGCTATCTATAGAGATTGCCAAAACCGAGATGTAAATCGGCTATCTTGATTTGAAATGATTGAGATTGGTACCCCATATCAGACAACAATCTCATTCACATAGATTTTGGCCAATTTCTCCGTTTTGTAATCCTCTCGGATGGGAAGAAAATGGGCAGACTTAGTCAATTGATCGACTATGACCCATATCGAATTGTGACCGCTGGAAGTTCGAGGCAATTTGGTGATGAAATCCATTGTGATTTGTTCCCATTTCCATTGAGAAATTTCAGGTTGCTAAAGCAGACCTGATAATCGTTGTCGGCTTTGACCTTTGAACAGGTCAAACACTTCCCGACATATACAGCTATGTCCTTTTTCATGCCGGGCCACCAATAAAATTTTCTAAGGTCTTCGTACATTTTGTCGGATCCAGGATGAACTAAATACTTGTATTTATGGGCTTCATCCATGATTCGGTTCCTAAGGTTATCCGCGTTCGGGACCCACATGCGGTCTTGGAAGTAAAGAACTCCGTCAGACCCATGTTCTAGCTTCCTTTCTGCTCCATACTTGAGTTCATTCTTTAGATCGTTTCTCAAAACTGCTTCTCCTTGTGCATTCAGGATTCAACCCTTTAGACTTTTCTAATAATCATGCCTAGAGCACGTACTCTTACGGGCTTAACCCTATCTTTTCTGCTTAAGGCGTCGGCCACCACGTTGGCCTTGCCCGGGTGGTACTTAATCTCGCAGTCGTAATCGTTCAATAATTCGACCCATCTCCGTTGTCGCATGTTTAGTTCTTTTTGATCGAATATGTGTTGCAAGCTCTTATGATCCATGTAAATAACACATCTCATCCCGTAAAGATAATGCCTCCAGATTTTAAGGCGAAGACTACAGCACCCAACTCTAGGTCATGTGTGGTGTAATTCTTTTCATGAACCTTGAGTTGTCGTGATGCATAGGTGATGACTTTATCCTTTTGCATAAGGACACAGCCTAAACCTAGACATGACGCATCACAGTACACAATAAAATTGTCGGTTCCGTGGGGTAATGTTAAAATTGGAGCGTCGCATAGCTTTTGTTTTAACAATTGGAATGCATCCTCTTGTCTTGTCATCCAGTCATACTTCGCATTTTTTTGAGTCAAAGCGGTTAGGGGTTGGGCAATTTTTGAGAAATTCTCGATGAATCGCCTGTAATATCCCACTAAACCCAAAAATTATCGGACTTCAGTGGGTGTCATGGGTGTTTCCCACCGTTTGACTGCTTCAATCTTGCTTGGATCCACGTGGATTCCCTTCTCGTTTATTACATGTCCAAGGAAATGCACTTCTCTTAACCAAAATTCACACTTCGAGAGTTTAGCCTACAGTTTTTCCTTCGCAAGTAATTCAAGTACGAATTTCAAATGTTTCTCATGATCCTCTTTACACCGTGAATAGATCAAGATGTCATCGATAAACACAATCACGAACTTTTCTAAGTATGGCTTGCATACTCTATTCAACAGATCCATGAACACAACTCAAGCGTTTGTCAAGCCAAAAGGCATTACCAAGAATTCATAGTGTCCATACCGAGTGCAAAAGGCTGTCTTGGGTATGTCATGTTCCTGAATTATCAGTTGATGATACCCTGACCTAAGATCAATTTTTGAAAAGTACATCGCACCCTTCAATTGATCAAACAGGTCATCGATTCTGGGAACGGGTACCTATTTCTGGGAACGGGTTTACCTATTTTCCCTATAGTGAGCACATTCAACTCCCTATAGTCCGTCTTTCATTCTAAAGGACCGACGTCTTTCTTTTTGACGAACACGACCGGAGCTCCCTAAGGTGACAAACTTGGTCGAATGAAACCTATGTGTAATAGTTCTTGTAATTGACTAGACAACTCTTGCATTTTGGAAGGTGCTAGTTTGTAGGGCGATTTCGCAACCGGTGCAGCTCTAGGGATCAAGTTGATTCGAAACTCAACTTGTCGGGTAGGAGGTAATCCTGGTAGATCCTCAGGAAACACCTCTGGGTATTCTCGAACTATTGGAATATCTTGGATGCTTTTCTCCTTCGGTTTCTTTTCAACCACATGGGCTAGGTAGACGTGGCATCGCTTCCTTAGATACTTTCGAGCCTAAATACATGAAATGATTCCCTGTTTTCTTCCTGACATCTCTCCCTGTACGATGAGGACTTCATCGTTGGGTAGTGGGATACGTATGGTCTTTTCATGACAGATGATTTCTGTTTGGTTTTTAGATAACCAATCCATTCCTACGATTACATCAAAACTTTCGAGTTCGATGGGAAGTAGGTCTATTTCGAAGACATGATCATTTAGGTTTAATAAGCAACCCTGAATGATATTATTGGCTCCAATCAACTTTCCATTAGCTAGTTCTATGGTATATGGTATACGGTGCAGTTAGGTTATTAGACTTTAGGACAATTAGGGATTTGAATTCAGTTGACAAAAATGACCTATCAGCACCCGAGTCAAACAAAACAGAGGCATAGAGGTTATTGAGGAGAAACTTACCCGTCACAATATTCGGGTCCTGGCGGGCTTTGTTAGTTCCAAGCACAAATGCTCGTCCTCGAGCAAGGTTAGCTTGGTTCTATTCAGCTTGGGGCACGCGTTATGGAAGTGATCAGCGCTTCCATATTCAAAACATGTCCCCGGATTGTTGTTGAAGTTGTTGTTGTTGTTGTTTGGGTTCTGACTGTTGTTGTTGGCTTGAAGGTTCCAATGGGTGCTATGGGTCGACGGGTTACGGAGGTTGTTGTTGCCCTTTCGGCAATACTTGGTAAAATGCCCTTGTTGTTGGCATTTTTCACAGATAGGGCAAGGGCCCTGATGATGGAAAGGGCATTTGTTACACTTGGGGTCAGTGCCAGTGTATCCATCCTTTGGCAGAGGTAGGGCAAGAGCGTTCGTATTGGGAGTGGTGGTGGTTGCTGCGAAGTGCTTGATGGTTTGATGCTTTTTGTTTGCACCTCGATTACGTTTCCTTTTTCTCGAGCTTTCCAGGGCCTTCCTCTTGTCACCGGAGCTTCCTTCGGTAAGGGTTCCAGATCTTAACATTTCATCGGTTAGTGTCCCGGCCAACAAGATAGCATCTTGGAGTGTGGCCGGATCCTTGGTGTGGACATGACTGCAAATCTGGGGTACTAGGCCCCAAATGTAATGGTTAACCATCTTGGATTCTGGAGTGACCAGATGAGGGACGAGTCTGGTTAACTCATGAAACCGGTTGGTGTAGTTTGCATGCTCAGCTCCTTGCATGCTTAAGTTCCACAATTTCAACTCCACCTTCTGCATTTCGTTTTTGGGGGAGTATTCCTTGATGAGTAAATCCTTAAACTCCTCCCAAGACATTTTGTTAGCATTCTCTTTTCCTCGAGCTTGGACTTGCGTATTCCACCAAGTCAAAGCTTTGCCTTGGAAGGAACACACTGCATAACGAACCTTGCAATCATCTTTGTAGTCACTAATATGGAGTACAACTTCCATTTTCTCAATCCAGCGCAAAACGCCTATTGCGCCTTCGGTTCCATTGAAATCCTTTGGCTTGCATGACATAAAGGTCTTCTACGAACAACCTTTCTTTCCTGTACCTTCATTAGTGGTATCTCCACCAGTCCCACCATTACCATTTTCGTTCCCGCCATGGCCACCATTGGAGTCGCTTCCATTCCCGTTTCCACCATTTCCGTGATTTCCATTTCCCCTATTACTACCATCAGAATTCAGTAGGTTGTGGCTTACTTGAGCGATTATGGCCGGCATTGCGCCGGCCAGTTGTTGCGCAAAGATTTCAGCCAGGTTTGGTTCGGTTACTCGTTTAGGCGGTATTTTCTAAATACATGTAAATTATAGAACTATGTAAGAGCGATATCATTTTGAGGTCAACAATTTCCATAATTAGATCATATAAATCATAATATAATCACATAATTCGTTATACATTCAAAGTTAAAAGACAAGCTACTATGATATACTAGATAATACTAGAATCCTCTGAACGATTCAAGGTTACAAGAATGCCAATGCACCTCCATAGTAAAACTTCCAGTTGGTGGAGGGGATATAATGCATCTCCATATGCTTCTTGGACTTCATGTAAATTGTTTTGGAGTTGATCAAATTGTACCGAGTGGTAGTTGATTCTCACTCCCACATCTCTAAGTTGTTCTGCCATCTTCATAAGATAGTTTGTCTCGAGGAATTGTGCTACGGGAATCCCATAAACAGATTCTGTGTGGTGAGTGCGAGGTGGGTAGGTGTCAAAAATTCCTTGAGTGTGAGTCCTTGATGCATTAGCCCATGGTAGTGGGGCGGCTACACGAGGTAGTGGAGAGAGTGTGGGTGGCATCATGACTGCATTTGGTGATAGGAGCACAGAAGTTGGTGAACTGGGCGGGCTTAGTGTTCCCTCCTCACTGTCCGAGGTGTTGTGTGGGGCTAGTGGAATTTCTGCCATGCTCGCATAAAAATTAAATGTGCTTTTTAATTTTTATGTCTATTAATAACAAACAAGTTTTGCATTAACTAAGCATGAAATATAATGTAGATAGTAATTCCCAAGATTACAACGTACATTGTCTTAGTACATAACATTAAACGAAATGAAAGTACGACATCCTAGGAGGCCTTGGCGTAGCACCACAGAACCTCTTACATTAAGTCCTAAAGAAAATGACGGAAAAGAAAACAAGGTCTAGTTGGAGTAGGTCCAAACAAAGTTCTCCCATCACGCATGCCCATGCCATCACGATTGCAAACGCAGCTAGGATCATCGTATGCTGGGCGTTCAGACTAGCAGCTGCAACAGCACGGTTGTTCCTCATTAATCGATCATCAGTTGTCTCTGCTCCTGTAGTCAAGGTGTTCACGGTTTCTCGAGTGAGCTTGTACTCTTCCCTCATATCTTCCAGCTCTTTAATCCTTAGGTCATGGTCATCCAATGCCTCATTAGTGAAATACCTATGGTTGTACAGCTCATCATGCAGACTATCGACGGTGGGGTCCTCCCATTTCATAGCGGGGGGTTTGGACGGCTCTCCCTCCTCAAATGATGAGTGGGTCTTCTTACACGTTGATTCTCGGGTTCTGGTTAGTCCAATGTTTTCTCCGGGTGGTCGTACTTGCACAGGTGCGGGGCTATCAAAGTAACCCTGACAGGTAGTCCTGTCCTCTTCTTTGCAGTATGGATGATCTTCACTCCCTTGCGAACATGAGCAAGAGGTGGAGCGGTCTCTTGAGTGGGAGGGTAAGTAATCTCCTACCCTACGTCCACTCCAAGACTGGAGATCTCTCTAGATGACGTGAATTGACTGCCGTGTCCAGTGCTGTTATCATGGCTTGGCTGTTCTGATGGTTCGGAGTCATTGCTATCAGAGAGCCACCAACAACATGGACAAGAATGTGTGCATGGGGAAGGCATGGCTGTTACCATTTAAATATAAAAGTGAGAAAGAAAGTGACTACAATTACTACTAAGTGTGTTCTAGCGTAGTTGTTGAGCTTATAGTTATAGTCTAGAAGTCTATCTAAGGCCTCTTAGTTTTCTATAACCATGTCTCTGATACCAATTTGTCACACCCTCGCCAAGGCGGAAATGCGAGTGAGTGACGAATGAAGTATCTTGAGAACACATAGTACGAGAAAATACTAATCGTAATGCATTCAAAAGATATAGGTTCTACATCATTGTCTTAGGTTACAAAATAAAGATTACACATATGGACTTAAATCATAAATCTATATTAAAAAATCTTCCATTGTAGTCTAGATGCACAAAAGATTGACTTCCAAGCTAGCACACTTAATTACCACCTGAAAAACACGATAAATAGGTCAACTAAAAGTTGGTGAGCTCGTAGAGTTGAGACTCAATCATTAAAAACACGATAAATAAGTAGTTGTTATGGTAAACGGTAGTAAGTAAAATTGAATCAATCATTATATATGAATGTAAGTACGAGACATAAAGCCATGAGCCCACAACCAAAACTATAGCTATGAGAAAACTAAAAACCCCTCCAATACTTATCATGAGTATTGGCTGTTGTTGTTGCAAAAATAAACGTTCTCTAGAGAATGGGGGTGCCTACCCCGATAGTACTACCAATATGTTCCACCGTCTCTATCCAAGAGTTAATTAATTGCGTTGTGAGAATTGGGAATTTAGCATGTGATAATGATAGGGTAAACTCATGCAATATTCAAGTAATAGACATAACATATAAAGAGATGATTCAAGTGTTGTTGTTGTTGTAAGCGTGTTTCTCCCCCAAAAGCATTTAAAAGGAAAAAGGGGCGACGAGAACTCACTATTGTTGTTGAGTGGTTTAGAGATTCATTGGCCTGGAGTGTGATGATGGTAAACCGGTCTGCTTATTTGTACGTCAATGTGTAATTTGTGTTAGATTAAACCGTTAAGTTTATTTGTAAAGTTCGTCACGTAGTATATTATGTTAGAGGTTGTGTATACTTGTTTAGTATTGTGTGTGTGTGTTATACTTATGGTAGTGAGAGGTTTCTATCCATCTAATATCTAGGTTTTTACCCATAGGTCATATTTTTATACGTCTACTTGTAACGTGCATTGATGCATTATAATGACCAACTATAACTCCTAAGTAAATGTTCACTGCTGCACATTTTCTGGACAGTTGTTCGTATCTTGGTCGGATGGGGGTCCAATACTATTTATTAACAGGTTTGCGTATATGCATTGGAAAGATAAGACATTAAGCTAACTTTTGAAACAAAAATCACGTTCTTTGGTTAAGCATTGACAAGTTTATGGCCTTGGAAAATCGGGTTAATATTCTGTCAGAAAAAGTTATTTTTGACACTTCATTTTTATTTTGCACTTTTGGGAGACCAAATCCTCGTGGAAAAATTACGAGACCAGTTGGGTTTGAAAGCTAACATGCTGAAAATAATTATAGGCTCAAGAAACACCTCATTTGGTTTCGTTTTGACCAAGTTACAGCTTTTAAAGTCGGGTCTATGAATCTATCATGTTGCTGTCCAGGTTAGTTTCACAGCCTTGTCATGTCTTCTAAGTTTTTAACCAGGGATTGAGTATCACACATGTTAAAGCACTAAAACTAAGTGTGAAATGTATCTATTTCATGTTTCAAATCGTGGTTTAAGTGTGTGCTTATGGTGATTTCAAGTCTGCATCGTATGTGAAATCTTAAGGAACTTACTTTGTCCATTTATAAGTTCTTCCTGAAACCCGGTTTCTAATCTGTCATAGGGCCTAATCAACGACTAATATATCATTTAAATGGTTTAATTTAAGTGCTTTTAAGTTCATACCCGTTGATAAGTGTCGGTACAAGAAGAAACGTGTGTTATGGGTCCAAACCGCACACTTGAGCTCTTCTTCCTTCTCACGATTTCAACAGCAGCAATAGGCAGCCCTCTCAGAGCTATGTTTGAGCAGATTTGAGAGTGTTTTATTGTGAGAAAAATTTGCTCTAGGGTGGGTTTTATAAGAGGTTTAGTAAGGAATCTCATCATGAGATGCCAAAGCATCTTTGAACAACTTTGCTTGTGATTTTGGCCCCTCTTGGGCAGCAGCGACAGCAGCATGCTTGAGCAGTGCTCCAACAGCATGTCACACCACCCTTTTGCACTTTATTTCAATATTTTATTACTGGAGTTGATGTCCAATACATGATTACTAGTTTGGAATTTAATTAAAAGGTATGGAGGGTTGTATCTAGGTGAAATGTAGGTGATATGATGGCATTCAGCAGCCCCCATTCAAGCTGCAGGAGGGGCCTGTTGCAGGCTATTTTTAATAACAATGAGGTGATGTTTTAGTTGTTGTATTACCCACTAGTTTATGGTTTAGTCTCCCTAGTATCTAGCATTATGTATTGGGATTCTTAAGAGTGTTTTGGGTTGCTTTTGTCCTCAATAAATAGAGTATCATGGAGGCATGAATATGGTTTTATTTACGTTCTTGAATTTGCCAATTTATGTTAATGGATTTGGTGATTCATACTAACGATTTTCTTATGTGATCATTAGCGGATTTTTGGGTTACTAGAACCATCAAATTTTGTATAAGTGTCATAGTCAGGTTTATAGTTTCGTTCATGAAATACTAATAGATGTCATGTTGCATTAAACTTGGTAAGTTAACGTGCTAAGAATTTTGTTTAATGATTAAAAAATCATGCAAAGGTGGTAGCTTCATGCATGATTGCATGTTCAAATAATATGTCAAAGGTTATTGTTTGCTATCATCATGAATTATCATGAAATTGCATTGATGCACTAAACTTCACAATATGTAAATATGTACTTAATCTAATCCCCAATTAAGTCTAAGGCACAATAGTTAATAACCCAAAATTTAAGTGAACATATTATGGTTGACGAGAGTTAGAGTTTCTGAGCTTAACGTATAAGGCTATAAAATTACATTAAAATTCACGATTGTTACAAGGTTAGACTTGCCTCATGAATTAAGTGAAATACATTACACCTTCCATGTATCCAACTTGAAGAAATGCCTGACTGACGAGACATTAATGACTGACGAGACATTAAAGGTACCAATATAGGAATTATGGATAGAGGGGTGAAAAGTTTAAGAAGAACTAAGATCCCAATCATAAAGGTCAAATGGAATTCAAAAAGAGGACTTGAATTTACATGGGAAAGAGAAGATGAAATCAAAAGAAATATCCCCATTTATTTGAGGTTAAACCACAAAGACAAACCCTCCGCATCATCTGATAGTCACAACAAATGAATTTCGAGACGAAATTCTTTTTACGGGGGGAGAATGTGACAACCCTAAAGCCAAGATTAGGTAAACTAATGTTTTATGAACAATTAGAAATTGATATTATATACTTAATTATATACCTTATTAGAGATTATTAAGGAGATTTTATTTGATTAACTCTATGAATTTATTGTGCTTAATTGAACATGCATATGATACGTGAACATACATACGTGCATGCATAAACCTTTACGTGTGCATGTATATAAATTTTTGTGAACTTTGTGATTATTGAACCGTGTGTGTAAGTTATCAAATCATAAGATTTTGTTATTAGTTACTTGATTGATAGATGTTTTAATCTAGTATGCAATAAACTAAGATCAAAACTTAATCAAACATTACCCAACAAGTTAACTCTTGCGAAGTTCATATCAAAAACTAAACTAATCATAAACACTTGAAACTAAGCTAATGTGCAAACTAAACGAAATACTCGGTTCATTAGGGTATTATTAGGCTTTGATTAGTGATATTAAAACAACTAAATCTTAACTTAAGGATTAAGAATGTCATTAGTATCAAATTTGACACCTAGCACTCCTTGACACTCACCTCACTTCTACACTTGACACATAACATCTAAAATTAACACACTCACCACTCTAAGTTAGATGTAATGATCACCTAGCCATTAGTGGCCTTCGGCCGAGGAACACCATAATAACCATCACCCTCATCGACCACAAACCATCACAACTGCCACCACCCCTCGGCTCTCTCTCTCGGTTCCCATATCACACAATCAACCTCTACCATCTCTTGCTCTCTCTCTCAGATTCAAACCAAGCACCATCATCTTGAGCACCATATCTTCAATCATCTCCAAACAATCATCTAGTGATCAACCCTCCAAGCTCAAGAACATTCACATCAAGTGGATCATCAAGAACCTAAGAAGCAATCTTTGAAGCCTTTCTTCTACACCCAAACAAGGTTTGATTCTTAAAACCTATGATTAACAAGTTAAGAAGTTATATGTATGTGTTTAACATACATGTATAACCATCCTTTTAAGTTATGAACCATCAAAGCTATTTACAAAACCTTATGAATAATTGATTTCAATCAAAAATCAGTAAGAAAGAGATTTATAACAGAAAGTTTGAGAAACTTTTATAAAAACCAAGAGTTCAAACAAAAAAGGGTTTAAAGGGTTGAAACACTTGTTATTTCATGATTTATCAAATAGGTTAGATTAAAATTTTAAATGACTGTGATTGTGGGAATAAAATTTAGAAATTTGTTAGAAAATATTAGAAATAATAAACTGGAAAATATGGATTAATTATATGGGATATATTAATTTATATTATTAAATTAAGAAAATAGAAGAAAAATACCAAACAAGAGATCTGGACTTGATAAAATTCTTGAAAAATTATATGATGATTCTAAAATTATATTTGAATTACAAAATGAATTTCGCAAATTAAATCTTTAGCATGATAAAGTTTCATATTTTAGAATAATTAAAAACAAGAAAATCGAAACTGGTAGGAAAACAGTAGATAAAATAATGAAAATTTTACATAAAATTTGATTTGCTAAATAGGATAGAGTGTATAAATTTAAGAAGTTTTAGAGATATGTAGCTATTTCTTTCATTTATTGTGAAACTTGTAAAACTTCTAGGAAATTACCTATAAAGAAATATTAATTGAAATTATTATGGAATAATCTAGATATTAAAATATTACTGTTTGTAAAATTTAGTAATTTTTGGACAACCGTAGCTACTGTTTAGAAATTTTGACTTAATTAACGATATAAGTGCTGAAAATTTTAAAGAAATAAGATTTTTTCTAACAAATAATTATTTTATAAGAAATATTTGACTTGTTGCTGAAAATAAGGTAAGTAACATAGCCCCTTTTTTATTTATAAATTTTTGGGGGAAAAAGCATACTATATGTTATTAAAATTGATGCAAATTTGAATGTTTTGATATGTTACTTTCATTTTGACACAACCATTAATTCAGATGAAGAACTTTCAAATAATATAGGTAGCGCTACTTAGGAATATGTCATCCTGCATCTGTCGGATGAGGGTATGTATGTTATATTATTTGATTCTGTGGTTTGTATTTGACAGTTATAAATCACTTGGCATATGAATAGGTTTGGTTGTGAGTTTGTTTATGATGTATGGATCAAAAGAAATTATGTAATTGAATAAACCTATGTTCTCACCAACTTTATGTTGACTATTTTGAGTATGCTTTTTCAAGTTGACATCATGTATTATAACTTAGTTTATACGTTCAACATGTACAATGGGTGGTATGAATATATGGGGAAGCTGTGTGTCTTGATCACTTTGGATTTGATGGATCTCAGCATTCACATGGATGTTCACATCCATTACTAGCTAGAAATTAATATGAAGTGACTAAGACATCTCTTTTGATTTGGGATTACTACATGTAATTGTCTAATAGTTAGACAAATTTTGTATGAATGTTGTAATTCTTACTATATTTAATAAAAGTTTATGTTTAGTTTTATTGCTAGGAATGTATGTTATTATAATCAATGTGTTTTGAACCGACAAGTCGCACCCAAGCATCTCACGCTTCCACCGGGATGTGACAAAAGTTGACCTAATGTAGACTTGGTCTAAGAATAGTACATTAGGCGCATGTAAACATGCTAAGTTCTAGAACTGTGTATTATGAGCCTAATATGTTCTTTTGGGCATTGGGCATGGTGACGGTGTACATTCACCGATTTGGAGTTAACATGATGGTTGCATGCCTAGAATTGGACTAAAGATTAGAAAACATAAAATATGAGTAAATTTTATGATCCGTCCCTGTGGACTTTTCTAAATCTTGGATTTGGTCCTCGATCTTTAAAACCTACAAATACGGTCCACAATATTTAGTTTCTCTTTCTTTTTTAGTCCAATACTTTAACTTTTGTTAAACTGAAATGTTAGAAAAGGATATTATTGTCTTTTCATTTTTAAATATCTTTATATATAAAAGAAAAAAAAATTAAATTAAATATCGTTATATGTATAACAGTTTAAGAACTTAAAAAAATATAGCACATGAACCTCCCTTCTTTTGCCCCACCGATGCCACCCATGCTCAAACTTCAATGTCTTTCTTTTGGCTGCAGTTTTCCAACCAAGATGAACAGGTTAAGCACAACTAATCGATTTTGATTTGGACAAGTAAAATTCCAACCCTTTGGTCGCCGTAGTTTGAGCAAAAATACACCATCAAATTAACCATTTATACCAGCATCATGCATTCATGCATAATCTAAATAAAACAAAGCAAGCTCTTCCATGATGATTTTACATTAGGATGTGACTGAAGAAGGTGATGATTGTTTCGAACACGTGATGGGTTATGTAAGAGATGTCGTGATATGGACCGTGACCTGTTCTCTTGTTCCCTTCTACATCAACATTCTTACTTGAAACCTTTTTATTCTCTTGCTAATAAATGCTACAAAGACCTACGATCAACCTTAAACCATCACCACTTGAGACAAATCTGAAGCTTCAGTCGTAATCTTGTAAGAAACCCTTATATTACCAATGGGAACTCATTGCAAGAGTCCAATTTGGGTTTTGAATGATTTTGGTTTTCGATTTTTAAAGCAGAGAATCAAGTTTAGCGCTTTGACAGAGATATATTCTTGAGCAATTGAAATTTGAAAATGAGAAATTGTAAAACCAAACTTACCAATTCTATCGTATCTTGTTCGTATGTACCGAAATCCCATTTGTGTATCATAATGATTATATTTTATTCATTTTTGTTTATGATTCATCATTGATCCCCTGGGTATCAAAACATGAAGATGGCGAATCAATGGATTTGATGAGTAATAAGGATGTAGAGAGGATACATTAATCCTCTAAATTGGTATCTCTCATTGTAAGTTCTATATATCACTACCACCAAGAAGATCATTTGATTTTATATACTTTTAAAGTTTTTGATTTGATTTATATTTAAAGATATTTAAGTTAATTTATTTTTTTTTCTTTTATATTTAGAGAAATTTTAGAAAAAGATAATAATACCCCTTTGTTAACATAAAGACAAAAAAAAGAGAGAAATCAAAAGTTGGGGACCATATTTGCAACTTAAAAAGATTAGGGATCAAATTTAAGATTTAAATAAAATTATAGTGACCAACTATGAAATTTACTCAAAATATATATCTTATGTTAAGAACGCAATAGAAATCAAACATGTGGGCTTTCCTTAAAGGCTACTAAATAGATATGATTTAATTTAAAAATATATAAATTAAATAATTTATATAACATATAATAGTTCGTTGGAATCGTATTAAGAAAGAGAATTTAAAAACGCAATAATTGGACAAAATGCGTATCGGGACGAGACGAAATTGGACGAGATGGCAAAAGGGCTCGGGAGGCCCATCTAAGGCCCCCTTGGCTGGATCCTAAATAAACAGGGGGATTCCCTAGTTTTTCATTCCTTTATATTTCAAAACTATCTCTCTAAGTTTTCTCTCTAGAGAAAACCCTAGCCACCATCGTGTTTCTCTTCATCTTCTTCATCATCTTTGAAAATCATCATCACCAAACATCATCCCATCGATTTTTGGTGTGTTGAATAATTCAAGAATGGTTTTTTTCAAGCATTGTTCATCTTTTTGTTTTCCGGTAAGAAAATCATTCATTTTGGTGATTTGGTTCTTGTTTAATGAAGTTATTGATTATGTTCATCATCTAACATCAAAATTATCATCTAATAATCTTGTGTTATTGGTTTTGGGCATTGAATCGTGAATAAATAAGTGTTCTGGGTGTTGATTCATCGAGATCGGTAAAATCCTAGCTTTTGATGTTATATGTTATTGGATTTATTGTATTGGGTTGCAAACTTGTGAGATCTGGTCTAAATGGATATCTTGGGTACATAATTTATTATTATAAACATTAATTTTGCTTCTTGAAACGAAAGATTTGTTGGAGAAACAAAACTACGTACCGATTAACTAATAATGTGAACCGGAAGATGATAATCTAAACTAACTATTTTGGGACTGAAAACTGAGATAATCTAAGGGTCTAATACAAGGTTTTGTCGATTACTTCATGGAATAAACGCTCCTTATGGTATCGGGTCAAAAATGGCCAAAAATGGTCAAAAATTGAGGCTTCGAATGCAAAAGTCCAAGATTAAGAAACTCGACAACTTGCTATCAGAAAATAGGACATTTTGTACACGTTATAACTCGGTTATATTAAGTTCAAATGGGTCAAAATTTTAATCTAAAAGCAATTTCAGTGAGTCCTCTAACTAACCCAAGTGGTGTCGCTTCGTTTTGATATCGTTTGGTGCTTCAAACGTAATAAACAAAAATGAAGGTCAAGGCTATTAAAATAGGGTAGAATGTTGGTCTGTCTTCGTAAGTTCATATCTCCTTCATATTATCCATTTCAGGTGATTCTTTTTCTATAATTCTGTTTAGATTCTTATATTTCAAACTATGCCTATTACACGATGTTTTGTTATCGTTTCGACCTCCAAACAGTTCACGCAGCACTAGTGCATGATTAGCTCTACAAGCTGAAATAATTTTTTGGTGATCTTAAATACCAAAAATTAGGATTAAATCATCAAATAAAGACACGAGTTGTGGCCAAAAAATAATTATAAGACTTTTAAAAAGTCGAGTAACTAATACTTATAACTCAATAAATATGGTCTAATTAAAATTTAATTCAAAGGGCGTTAATGATTTAATATATAACGATAACTAAAACCCTAAATGAGACGAGACTTGGAGTTTAAATTTAACATTGCACTTGTACTATAAAAAAAATTATGTTTTCATTAAATGATATCGTTGATGGGCCTTAAGGATCGGACTATAAGGATTACACCTATATTGGTCATCTTGACCTTTAGTAATTATTTTGTGCTTATTGTATCTATAGTTACTTGCTATACTTGTTGTGGACTTTGGATCGTACTATTATTGAGGTGATTTTCACAGCCTCTTTTAATATGTTTTACTTGGGGAAAAGCATGCTTATTGTTTTTGGACTATGTCATGTTAATTTTTTATTCTTGGACTTGGAATGCACTATCATGTGTTGTTTGAGTCATAAGATCGAGTCTAGATTCCCTTTATAAGTATTTGGGCTTATTTTGGACTTGTTCTTATTATCGTGTAAATGTATTGTTAGTACTAATGGGTTAACACCCCCACCCATGTTGTTGGTATGTTAGCTAAGACTGACGTGGCCTGTGCGTGCCCTTGGGAGAATATAATACAGTTATTTGAACTTCGACCGATCATGAGGTTATGTTGGTTTATATGACTTTTATGTTCTCAAACACGCATATATTTTGTACATGACTCATACGAAAAATTATTTGTACTTTTAAACCTGTGAACTTACCAACATATGTTGACTTTTTAGAGCGTGCCTTTTCACGTATCAATGCTTAAGTATTTGGACAACACCCCCACCTATGTTGTTGGTATGTTAGCTAAATCATGTTCTTTTGTTTTGTTTGAACGGTTTTAGTTTCTTTGCCATCAATTGCTAATCTTTATTTATACATTTTTTTTTTGTTTTTCTCTAAGCAGACAACCAAAGGAAATCATTATATCTATATTTGATATTTGAATCGTTACACAATAAGGTCTAAATATGATATTTGAATAATTTGGGTTATCATTTAGGAACCTAGCTAATAAAGTATTATCTATAGCCCTACTAACCTTATTCATCTATCCTATACATTAGATGCCATCTCTATAGTTTATACTTTATACAAAGAGCTTTGACTTCCTAAGAGTCAAAATTAGGTTGCCCATCCTTAGTGCAAAGACAAATGCACACCAAATCTTTTTTCCTAAATCTACAATGATAGTCACGTGAAAAAAGATTACTTCTCTTCCATTTATGCAATTATGGTTTTGAAAGAGTTTTTTTATGGTTTTTAATTTTATTATTTATTATGTAGGATATACGCTTTTATGAGTAGACAAGTATCTATATATTGCTCAAAATCTCCTGCCGAAGCTTAGAGGGCCAAGATTTGTAGGAAAAAAAAGTAATTATAAGACTTTTAAAATTTTGAGTAACTAATACTTATAACTCAATAAATATGGTCTAATAGATGTAAATAGAAAGGCGTTAATGATTTTCTTATTTAAATAAAAAGATATCTTAGAGATGACACTCTACATTCTCTCGTGAGCCCTCCCTCTACTTTTCTCGCCCAACTTCTATACCTGTTTAACCAAGTAGGCGGATCTTTAAGAAGATTCATGACCCGTTCTTCAACACACAGGTACTTTCTTTCATTTCATTTGGAAACCCTAATTGATTCTTCCCATTTCTTGTCTCTACCACATTTTCTATGAAATCGCTTTGGAATTCCTTGCATATAATATCATTGGGTTCTGCTATGAACATTAACTTCATCGATGGGCTTCTTGCACTACCACCACTAACCTATCTCTTATCTTGGCATCGTCTCCCTTCTTCTCTACCTCTCTCTCACACACACGACGATTCTGATAATGAGGTCGAATGACGATTAACACCAAAACCTTATTCGAAAAGAGATTATCATAGCTATTTTGTTCTCTCAAATCTCATCTTCATCTTCATCTGTGTGTTTAATCTATTGATTCTTTGATAATTTTTCATCTTATCCTGACCGTTGTTTAGGTCATTGAGGATTATGTATTTCGTGTCAATGCCCTAATTTGTTAGAGATTAATAGACATTCAATTGAAATTGACCTGATCTTGAACATTGTTTTGGTCGTTGAGGCCTCCTTATTTCGTGTTCAAGTTGTGGTTCATTTAGCAATAATCAACATTCCAAGTGAAATGGACCTGCCTGTTCTTGAGCATTGGTTTGGTCGGTGAGATTTTGCAAGAGTAATTTTGGTGGATGATGCCTCTTTTTAAGGAAAATAGTTTGTTCTTTTCAAAGTTTTATGCCTTTAAGGCTTATACATTGTGTTGCTACATCCAAATCCGGGTCGGGCATTATTGCCGGTTATGGCTAAGCCTGGACTCCATGACCCATTCCCGAACTCTAAAGCTAGCTGTAACCATAAAGGAGATCTGCGTTAGAGGGCCCGAGGGGTTTAACCCCGAAGGCACTCCGACGCACAAGTCAGTATCGAGTATTATATAATCAAGCATAATATGTATATATGTAAGACAAATGGATACATAAATATAAGAGATGAGGGTTAGAGAGAGAGAAACCCTTATTGACATAAAACGGCCTCATGACATTGGACGACCTGGCGACATCGCAGGGACAGGTTCCAGCGAAGAGGAGTGAAGAGTAGAGCAAGACTTGTCGACATAGCAGGGACGGCCTTGTGATATGGTGACGTAGCAGGGACAACCTTGCGATATTACAAGGACGAGTTCTAGAGAGAGAGAGAGACTCACCTTTTGGGTGGATAAGTGTGGTAGTTTCAAACCACAGATGGGATCCCCTTCAGATAGAGAGTTTGCCCCCTATTTATAGGGGAGGAAACTTCAAACCCTAACGGGCTTGAAGAATGAGGGTTGGGCTAAGCCCAATGAGTTATGCAAATTGGGTCCATGTGTTTGGCCCAGTAGTCTAGAGATTGACCTGCAAAATCACCATCCTAAGGTGTGTTGGAGTTTAAGTAAGGTTGGTAAGGTCATACGACGCAGCCCAAGGCAATGCTAGGATTCGTAAGGCCATGCGATGCAGCCTGAGGCATTGCAGAGATTCGTAAGGCTAAGTGATGTAGCCTAAGGCAATGCCAAGATTTGTAAGGCCATGCGATGCAGCCTAAGGCAATGCCAGGATTCGTAAGGCGAAGCGATGCAGCCTAAGGCAATGCAAGGATTCGTATGGCCAAGCCAAATAAATTAAGGCAGGGCAACATGAGATGAGGCAAGAACAGGTTATCCAAGGCCATATAAGGTATCCTAAGGTAAGGTAGAATGTTGCATGTTAGCTTGTGATGCCTTTCCATTGTTGTAAACCTACTTACGTTATTAGCCCACCAATCTCGCGTGATGTAGTTGTAACTTCATTAAGTTTCAGCTACATTACACTAGACTCATATTCTTCATTATCTTTTGTGCTTCCTTCTTTGATACTGCTTTGACGAGCTTACGTTTGGTGAGCTTCAACCGTCGCACGATGAGCCAGAATAGGATGGACTTATGCTTGATGGGCTTCGAATAGTAAAGTTGGCTTGAGCCTCACCAAAATGATGAGTAAAGAAAGGCTTGAGCCTTGAGCTCTTGCAAGAACCCAATTTTGATCACGTAAGGTGACATGTCATTAAGTTAGGACAAGTGGCTTGATTTTTGGTCATGCAAGTCTTGGCAAGACATGAGCATACTGGGGTTTTGGCCACGCGAGTTTTAACAAAGCCAGGTGAACGACTTAGAATTTGGCCAAGAGATGTAGTTTGCGTTCTTTTGCGAAAAGGATTTTCCTAACACCTTTTCAAGATCTTCCCTTGAAATATATGTTAGAGAAAGTTGACTTAGCTTATCATCTGGCAAGACACCTTCATTACGAAGTGGGAATGTTTAAGCAGAGCTTGGTTGAATTCCTTTTTCATGTTTACTTTTAATTTAAGGATATCAACGGCTATCCTAAGTAATGACCAGCCAGTAGAGGCGCAGGCCGGATCTTGAAATGATACATAGTTTGGGCCTTGAAAAGAAACAAAGGTCGTGTACTGAAAAGATTTGAAGGTCGAGTCTTAGGAAAACATGCATATCAAGTCTTGAAGGTCAAGTCTTGTGAAGACATGCAGGCCGGGCCTTGCGAATGCTTGGAGGCTAAGCCTTACGAAATCTCATGATACAACATGATGTAAAAGTGTTTAACCTTTTCTAAAAGGCATGCTGAAGTTGTGACTTATAGATGCAACCTAGGTGAGGTGTACATCCAATGGTAACGAGAAGTTTAAGCAGTACCCTATGGGCGTGACATCCGATAAGGTATTTAGATTTTAGTCTAAGTGAGCCGATACAAAGCCTTGTGATATGTAACCAAGACATGTTTTAAACAAATTTTTGGATATGTAGGCATTGCGTTATTGCCATGACTAATTCTTAGCTAGAGAATTTTGTCCAGATTGTGAAAAATTTATAGTCTGTAAAACTTGGACATTTTTTTTGTGCGTTACTGTATGTGAGTAGGTCAAGGCCGGATCTCACGGAGCAACATTGTATTAGGTGCTCAACCTTTACATGAGTAGGTCAAGGCCGGATCTCATGGAGCGTCATTATGAGGTGCTCACCCGTATACAATATGACACCATAATGTATATGTTCTGTCGTTAATCGTGCCAAAGTATCAACTCATATGATGAGTTCTTCATTCATTTGAATTATGCAAGGCTTCGGAGGCCGGTCCTTATGGAATCTTTGGAGGCCGGGCCTTGCGAAATCTTTGGAGGCCGGGACTTGCGAAATCTTTGAAGGTCGAGCCTTGAGAAATCTTCGAAGGCCGAGCCTTGCGAAGGCTTTGGAGGTCGTGCCTTGCGAAATCTTTGGAGGCTGGGCCTTGCGACATATTTAGAGGCCGGGCCTTGCGAAGGCTTTGGAGGCCGGGCCTTGCGAAGGCTTTGGAGGCCGTGCCTTCTAAAATTTTTGGAGGTCGGGCCTTGTGAAATCTATGGAGGTCGTGCCTTGTGAAATTTTTGGAGTCCAGGCCTTGCGAAATTTTTGGAGTCCGGGCCTTGCGAAGGCTTTGGAGGCCGGGTCTTACGAAATCTTTGGAGGCCGGGCCTTGCGAAATATTTGGAGGCCGGGCCTTGCGAAGGCTTTGGAGGCCGGGCCTTGTGAAATCTTTGGAGGCTGGGCCTTGCGGAATCTTTGGAGGTCAGGCCTTGCGAAGGCTTTGCAGGCCGGGCCTTGCGAAATCTTTGGAGGTCGGGCCTTACGAAATGATCTGACATAAAAGAGATATGATGTGATCTGACATAAAAGAGATATGATGTGATCTGACATAAAAAAAGATATGATGTGATCAATCACTTCCGAAATGACAACCCTATTCTAAAAAAGGCTAGTTGACTCATAGGGTTGCATCTTATGACATAATTTCCCCTTTATTTCAAGTTTAACCTTGTTTTAGAAAAAGAATATGGGGTTTGCCTAGCCAAGCCATTTTAGCAATGACCCTGCTTTAGGTGGTGACAAGGACTTTGGCCAAACATGATGACCAGACTAGTTAGGCTACTATCATCCTTAGTTGTCTTCTTATCATAGATAGATGATCACCTGCCTTTGGCAAGAGTTGTCTTTTCTTGCTCTGCTTTTTATACTAGTAATGGTAAGGTTAATGTTTGAAATGCTTTTTTTGTAGCATATAGCTCTCTGCTATTATCAAAAAAATATTGAAAATAACAAAAGGAGGCTCTATACCCTAGGTATAGAGTTTGACCCTCGTTTTTATCAAAATTTCGTCTTTATGCTAAAACCCAAATTCTTGGTGAACACGGGTGTAAACACAAATCTAAATGTCGAGTATGGTATACAAAGACAACAGATCTTGTCATTTTGTCTAAAACACTGGGCGTGAACATTCATACGGGTTGATATTCTTGGCCCCACGATGGGCGCCATTTGTTGCTACATCCAAATCCGGGTCGGGCGTTATCGTCGGGTATGGCTAAGCCCAGACTCCATGACCCATTCCTGAACTCTAAACCTGGCTATAACCACAAAGGAGATCTGCGTTAGAGGGGCCGAGGGGTTTAGCCCCGAAGGCACTTCGACGCTCAAGTCAGTACCTAGTATTATATAATCAAGCATAATATGTATATACGTAAGACAAATGGATACATAAATATAAAAGATGAGGGTTAGAGAGAGAAAGCCTTATTGACATAGAACGGCCCGGCGACATTGGACGACCTGACGACAGCGCAGGGACAGCGCAGGGACAAGTTCCAGCGAAGAGGAGTGAAGAGTAGAGCAAGACCTGTCGACATAGCAGGGACGGCCTTGTGATATTGCACGGAAGAGTTCTAGAGAGAGAGAGAGAGAGAGAGACTCACCCTTTGGGTGGATAAGTGTGGTAGTTTTAGACCACAGATGGGATCCCCTTCAGATGGAGAGTTTGCCCCCTATTTATAGGGGAAGAAATTTCAAACCCTAAAGGGCTTGAAGAATGTAGGTTAGGCTAAGCCCAATGAGTTATACTAATTGGCCATGTGTTTGGCACAGTAGTCTAGAGATTGGCCTGCGATATCACCATCCTAAGGTGTGTTAGGGTTTAAGTAAGGTTTGTTAGGCCATGCGACGCAGCCTAAGGCAATGCCAGCATTCGTAAGGCCATGCGATGCAGCCTAAGGCAATGCCAGGATTCGTAAGGCCAAGCGATGCAGCCTAAGGCAATGCCAGGTTTCGTAAGGCCATGGCATGCAGCCTAATGCAATGCCAGGATTCGTAAGGCCAATCGATGCAGCATAAGGCAATGCAAAGATTCGTAAGGCCAAGCCAAATAGCTTGTGGCAGGGCAACGCGGGATAAGGCCTGGGACCACGTTATCCAATGCCATATAAGGTATCCTAAGGTAAGGTTTAATGTTGCCTGTTAGCTTGTGATGCCTTTCCATTGTCGTAAACCTACTTACGTCATCACATTGAGTTTGATAACTTGAAATCACAAGTCCAGCCCAATACAGATATGGTTACATTATTGAGTATTGTTGTCTCATTTTGGTGGTGTATTTGATATGAACTTTGTTAATCCTTAATGGTTCTTAACGAATTCCTGCTTATGAGAATTATCTCTTAGTCTAATAGGCTTTTGAAGTTAGTTTGTATATATTCAGGATTATCAGATAGAAAAGGCACTTGTGGGAAATGTAGAAAAAGAAATGAATGTTTTGCATAATTGGGTAAAAAAGATGGAGTGAAATGCTTGCATGAATGGTTTTTGGCTGACAATGTAAGTTAGCTTGATGTTTTACCCTGGGTTTTGTAATCTGGATAGATGTGAGACAATATTTGATCTTTTAACTCATGATTTTCAACAAATTGGGATGTGTGTAAAATTGTGAGTATTAACAATCTCTTGATTGTTGAGTTCTTATGTACATTGATATTGAAACGCCAACCGTTGTTGGGCTGGATTGTTTAACTCAGAAATTTGCTTTTTAATTACTGTGATCTAGTTGCTTAAAGTATGAACTGAATTTAAAGTGACCATTCTTTTTGAATAGTTTGGTTGCTTAAAGTATGATCAGAATTTAAAAAGTTCTAACTTTGTTGTAAGATGGTTCTTTATGTATGTAGATGAAATCTTTCAAGTGTTTATTATGGGTTGGATTATTTTTTGCATAAAAGTGATTGGTACCATGTAAATTATATCTTTTGGATTGTTGGCTATTTTAGCTTATAATTGTGTTCCTTTAGGCTTTTATTGCTTGCGTGTTAAAGAAGAGGTAGGTTTACTTCTTTCCTGGTTTTAGCTTACTACTTTTGGTTTGTTATACTAGATGTGTATCATGTTCTTTTGTTTTGTTGGAACGCTTTTAGTTTCTTTGCCATCAATTGCTAATCTTTATTCATACATTTTGTTTTTTGTTTTTCTCTAAGCAGGCAACCAATGGAAATCAGTGAATCAAAATTTGATATTTGAATCATTACACAATAAGGTCTAAATTTGATATTTGAATAATTTGCATTATCATTTAGGAACATAGCTGTTAAATTGTTATCTATAGCCCTACTAACCTTATTCATCTATCATATACATTAGATGTCATCTCTATAGTTTATACTTTATACAAAGAGCTTTGTCTTCCTAAGAGTCAAAATTAGGTTGCCCATCCTTGGTGCAAAGACAAATGCAGACCAAATATTTTTTCCTAAATCTACATGTTAGTCATGTGGAGAAAGATTACTTCTCTTCCATTTATGCAATTATGGTTTTGAATGAGTTTTTTTTTATGCTTTTTAATTTTATTATTTATTATGTAGGATATACGCTTTTATAAGTAGACAAGCATCTATATATTGCTCAAAATCCCCTGCCGATGCTTAGAGGGCCGATGCTTAGAGGGCCAAGAAAATATCAAATTGAAGTGACCATTAGAGATTTAGAGATTTGGTTCTTCCTGCCTTCATCTACACTTTCACGTAACAAGGTGCACATGTTTTTATGAGTTTTTTTGATGGCATAAAAGTTTAATCATGTTGTCATTATTATAAACCAGATTTAATTAAGATGTTGAAGTTGTTTATCACTCGACACATCTCAAGCAACGACACCAACTGCAAGTATCCAATTAACTTTAAATATAATCTTTGCGATCCTTTAATGTTTCACAAAATGAAATTTGAGAGAAAAGGTTGAAGTGGTGTTTTTCTTGACCTACTAAATGTTTCTGTCAAGCTCTTGAGGTATTTTCTTTAAACACTTATTTTCCTTATGAGTTTAACTGTTTAAGGGTTGCTGGTATTTTAATGCAATTTACTGTGTCATTAGTAGCTGTTCCAGTAACATTAATTTTGATTTGAAGTATTTCTTAAATTTTTTTTATTAAATAGAACACTATGAGCAAGGCATCTAACATTAAGTTAATGTGAAAATTAATCAAAAATCACATTTATTAATTATATCATTATGATCACATAGACACAAATTATTGATTAGTTTTTCTTCCCTATATGCATGTGAACAACATATTCTGATCAATTATTAATGCATTTATGGGATGCAAAATCTGTGATCAAATATTAGTTAAATGATTTAACTATATTTACATTAATGTTTATTATTAAAAGTGAGGTGTTCTCGCATGTTTATTCGAAATATTGATAAAAAATGTGGTTTGTGAACTTAACTATACTCAAGGTTATATCACTCTGCAACTGTGTTATAGAAACTTTATTATTTTTGGAAGTAACATCGGAAATCGTACATTCATTCCAAGACTCAGTTTGACATCTTTAGATAAAAAACCTTCATTTCAAAGTTAAAAAAATGTATTAATGTAATTTCAAATGTAGTTTACAATAAAGTTTTAACACATCTATGATTTACACATGTAAATTGTAATAAAATAGTATTTATTGAGTGCAATCATGATATTAGTCAATACAAATGAGAACATACATTTTTAACTTTAATTTTTCGATTAACCAACCTGTGTAATACACGGGTTACTAAAGCTAGTTCAATATATAATGATAACTAAAACCCTAAAAGAGACGAGACTTGGAGTTTAATTTTTACATTGCACTTGTACTATCAAAAAAATTATGTTTTCATTAAATGATAGCATTGATGGACATTAAGGACCGGACTATAAGGATTACACCTATATTGGTTATCTTGATCTTTACTAATTCTTTTGTGTTTATTGAATCTATAGTTACTTGTTATACTTGTTGTTAACTCTGGACCGTACTATCATCGAGGTGAGTTTCACAACCCATTTTAACATGTTTTACTTGGGAAAAAGTATGCTCATTGTTTTTAGACTATGCTGTGTTAAATTTTTTTTCTTGGACTTGGATTGGACTATCATGTGTTGTTTGAGTCATAAGATCAAGTCTAGATTTCCTGCATGAGTATTTGGGTTTATTTTGGACTTGTACTTGACTGTCGTGGAAAGGTATTGTTATTACTAATGGGTTAACACCCCACCCTTGTTTTTTGTATGCTAGCTAAAACTAACGTGGCCTGTGCGTGTCCTTGGTGAATATAATCTGTTATTTGGACTTGGACTCGTCTTGAGCTTATGTTGGTTTATATGACTTTTATGTTCTCTAACACACACATATTTTGTACATGACTCACACGGAAACTTATTTGTACTTTTAAACCTATGAACTCATCAACATATGTTGATTTTTTATAGCATGCCTTTTCAGGTATCAATGCTTAAGTATTTGGCCAATGAACTCTACACGAGACCGTTCCTTCAAGAGCATTAGACATTGGAACATTAGTTTTGAACAATATGTTATTATTGTTGGATTTGTAATTGTTTTGGATTGATCTTGTACTCGTTGTTTGAGTTTTGAACTTTTTGGATTATTTGTGCATTTATGGAATAACATTATGGTACTGATTGTTCTTGACACTTGTTCTTTTGTGTCGGTTGACATGATCCATTGAATGAGAATTCCTTTAGAGATTCACTTAGACCCCAGTATGTTATGAAGATCTCATGTGTCGCATACTCGTGTTTCCGCTACCAGCGAGGGTGTGATAGAAACAAAATGGTATTCTACTAATCAAAACAAAAAAATCCATTTAAGAAAAATAGGAAACCACATGTAATAACTTTATCATACAATATCACAAAAGCATCACCACATTTTTGGACGAAATAATGGTGGCTTGAAGAATTGTGGTGATTTTTTTCGGAAGTTGTCAATTGAACTTTATAAACTATGATCTTTCTTGTCATCTCTACAAAATAAGTAAGTAAAGCTTCAAGCAAACATTATGTTTAGCTCCAAAGTTGAGTGCTTTTATGAGCAAAATGTCTTGTTTCACTTCATACACTCAAGCTACCTAAATACCACCAACAAGACTTTGGCATATATAGTTTTTTTTTTGTTATATATTCACTTCAATTCCATGTTTCATGATGGTTTAGTATTTATTATTCGATTTATTGTTGTGTTTGGAATGACGCAATCTTGTTTCCGTGGAAGACAATGGCACTTATACATACCTTAATATCATACTATCATCTTCTATAATGTGTCGTTGTCTTCCATTGAAACCATAACATCCGTGACCAAAATAGGTTCATTGGCCGTTGACTTTGACCTTTGACATTGACACTTTGACTTTGACTTGGTCTAAATAATGAACTTTGATTTGAAATTTGATGGATCTCAACATTCACGTGGACGTTCACGTCCATTACTAGCTGGGAATTAATATGAAGTGATTAAGACTTCTCTTTTGATTTGGGATTACTACATGTAATAGTCTAATAGTTAAACAAATTATGTATGAATGTTATAATCCTTAATATATTTAATGAAAGTATATGTTTAGTTTTATTGCTGGGAATGTATGTTATTATAATCAATGTGTTTTGAACCGAGAAGTCACACCTAAGCATCTCACGCTTCCGCCGGGATGTGACAAAAGTTGACCTAATGTTGACTTGGTCTAAGAATAGGACATTAGATGCGTGTAAACACGTTAAGTTCTAGGACAGTGTATTATCAGCTTAATATGTTCTTGTAATACCCGGCCTTTTATACCACCAATATTATCCGGTTTGCCCACAAGGAGCTCACGGATTTGCTTTTGGTTGTCCGGGTGAAAATTTTCCAGGGAGGTCACCCATCTCTGGATTTGCTTTTGGTTGCCCAGGTGTAAACTTCCTAGGGAGGTCACCCATCTCTAGATTTCTCCAACCTAAGCACGCTTAACTATGGAGTTTTCCTCTCATCCACAGCCAATACGCTCAAAACGCGTTGTTGATATTACAGAAAAGACATTACTTATGAATCAGGAATCTCTCCTGTTCACGACCGATGTGGGATATATGTAGGGTGTGACAATCACCCCCCTTTTGGACTCATCATCCTCGATGAGCCCGAGAAGTCACTCACCATCCCGGTGAGATTTGTCCCACCATCCTGAATGACACAGGAGTGGCTCTGATACCATTCTGTAACACCCGACCTTTCATACCACCAATATTGTCCGCTTTGCCCATAAGGAGCTCACGGATTTGCTTTTGGTTGCCCGGGTGAAAACTTCCCATGGAGGTCAATTTGCTTTTGGTTGCCCGGGTGAAAACTTCCGTGGAAGGTCACCCATCTCTGGATTGCTCCCACCTGAGCACGTTTAACTGTAGAGTTCTCCTTTCATCCACAGCCAATACGCCCCAAATGTGTAGGGTGTCACAGTTCTAGTGGGCATTGGGCATGGTGAAGGTGTACATTCACTGATTTGGAGTTAACATGATGCTTGCGTGCCTAGAATTAGACTAAAGATTAGAAAACATAAAATATGAGTAAATTTTATGATCGGTCCTGTGGTCTTTTCTAAATCTTGGATTTGGTCCTCGATCTTTTAAACCTACAAATACGGTCCACAATATTTAGTTTCTCTTTCTTTTTTATTCCAATACTTTAACTTTTGTTAAATTGAAATGTTAAAAAAAAGGATATTATTGTCTTTTCATTTTTAAATATCTTTATATATAACACAAACAAAATTAAATTAAATATCGTTATATGTATAATAGTTTAAGAACTTAAAAAAATATAGCACACGAACCTCCCCCTTTTTGCCCCACCGATGGCACCCATGCTCAAACTTTAAAGTCTTTCTTTTGGCTTCAGTTTTCCAACCAAGATGAACAAGTTAAGCACAACTAATCGATTTTGATTTGGACGAGTAAAATTCCAACCCTTTGGTAGCCGTAATTTGAGCAAAAATACACCATCAAATTAACCATTTATACAAGCATCATGCATTCATGCATAATCTAAATAAAACTAAGCAAGCTCCGCCATGATGATTTTACATCAGGATTTGACTAAAGAAGGTGATGATTGTTTCGAACGGGTGATGGGTTATGTAAGAGATGTTGTGATATGGACCGTGACCTGTTCTCATGTTCCTTTCAACATCAACATTCTTACTTGAAACCTTTTTTTTTTCTCTCGCTAGTAAATGCTACAAAGACCTGCGATCAACCGTTAACCATCACCACTTGAGACAAATCTGAAGCTTCAGTCGTAATCTTGTAAGAAACCCTAAAGAAGGTAAAGAATGTATGATTTAGGGGCTAGATTTTTTTCCAAATGAGTAGTTCATAGCATTAAACCCAATGGGAAAATTACCAATGGGAACTCATTGCAAGAGTCCAATTTGGGTTTTGAATGATTTTGGTTTTCAATTTTTAAAGAAGAGAATCAAGTTTAGCGCTTTGACAGAGATATATTCTTGAGCAATTGAAATTTGAAAATGAGAAATTTTAAAACCAAACTTACCAAATAATATCGCATCTTGTTCGTATGTACCGAAATCCAATTTGTGTATCATAGTGATTATATTTTATTCATTTATGTTTATGATTCATCATTCATCCCCTGGGTATCAAAAGATGAAGATGGTCAATCACTGGATTTGATGAGTAATAAGGATGTAGAGAGGATACATTAATCCTCTAAATTAGTATCTCTCATTGTAAGTTCTATATATCACTACCACCCAAGAAGATCATTGGATTTTATATACTTTTAAAGTTTTTGATTTGATTTATATTTAAAGATATTTAAGTTAATTTAGTTTTTTTCTTTTATATTTAGAGAAATTTTAGAAAAAAACAACAATACCCCTTTGTTAACATAAAGACCAAAAAAGAGAGAAATCAAAAGTTGGGGGACCATATTTGCAACATAAAAAGATTAGGGATCAAATTCAAGATTTAAATAAAATTATAGTGACCAACTATGAAATTTACTAAAAATATATATCTTATGTTAAGAACGCAATATAAATCAAACATGTGGGCTTTTCTTAAAGCCTACTAAATATACATAATTTAATTTAAAATATATTAAATTAAATAATTTACATAGCATATAATAATTTGTTGGAATCGTATTAAGGAAGAGAATTAAAAAACGCAATAATTCGACAACATGCGTTTCGGGACGAGATGAAATTGGACGAGATGGCAAAAGGGCCCGGGAGGCCCATCTAAGGCCCCCTTGGCTGGATCCTAAATAAACAGGGGGATTCCCTAGTTTTTCATTCCTTTATTTTTCAAAACTATCTCTCTAAGTTTTCTCTCTAGAGAAAACCGTAGGTGCCATCGTGTTTCTCTTCATCTTCTTCATCATCTTCGAAAATCATTATCACCAAACATCATCTCATTGATTTTTGGTGTGTTGAATAATTCAAGAATGGTTTTTTTCAAGCATTGTTCATCTTTTTGTTTTCCGGTAAGAAAATCATTCATTTTGGTGATTTGGTTCTTGTTTAATCAAGTTATTGATGATGTTCATCATCTAACATCAAAATTATCATCTAATAATCTTGTGTTCTTGGTTTTGGGCATTGAATCGTGACTAAATAAGCGTTCCATGTGTTGATTCATCGAAATCGGTAAAACTCTAGCTTTTGATGTTATATGTTCTTGGATTTATTGTATTGGGTTGCAAACTTGTGAGATCGGGTCTAAATGGATATCTTGGGTACATAATTTATTATTATAAACATTAATTTTGCTTCTTGAATTGAAAGATGGGTTGGAGAAACAAAACTACGTACTGATTAACTAATAATGTGAACCGGAAGATGATAATCTAAACTAACTATTTTGGGACTGAAAACTGAGATAATGTAAGGGTCTAATACAAGTTTTTGTCAATTACTTCATGGAATAAACGTTTCTTATGGTATCGGGTCAAAAATGGTCAAAAATTGAGGTTTGGAATGCAAAAGTCCAATATTAAGAAACTGGACAACTTGCTGTCAGAAAATAAAACATTTTGTACGGGTTATAATTCAGTTAAATTAAGTTCAAATGTGTCAAAATTTTCATCTAAAAACAATTTCAGTGAGTCCTTTAACTAACCCAAGTGGTCTCGCTTCATTACGATATTGTTTGGTGCTTCAAAAGTAGTAAACAAAAATGAAGGTCAAGGCTGTTAAAATAGGGCAGAATGTTGGTCTGTCTTTGTAAGTTCATATCTCTCTCATACTATATCCATTTTAGGTGATTCTTTTTCTATAATTCAGTTTAGATTCTTATATTTCAAACTATGCCTATTACGTGATGTTTTGTTATCGTTTCGACCTCCAAACAGTTCATGCAGCACTAGTGCATGATCAGCTCTACAAGCTGAAATAATTTTTTGGTGATGATAAATACTAAAAATTAGGATTAAATCATTGGATAAAGACACGAGTTGTGGCCAAAAGTAATTATAAGACTTTTAAAAAGTTGAGTAACTAATACTTATAACTCAATAAATATGGTCTAATAGATGTAAATCAAAGGACGTTAATGATTTAATATATAACGATAACTAAAACCCTAAATGAGACGAGCATTGGAGTTTAAATTTAACATTGCACTTGTACTATAAAAAAAATTATGTTTTCATTAAATGATAGCATTGATGGGCCTTAAGGATCAAACTATAAGGATTACACCTATATTGGTCATCTTGACCTTTAGTAATTCTTTTGTGCTTATTCTATCTATAGTTACTTGCTATACTTGTTGTGAACTTTGGACCGTACTATCATTGAGGTGATTTTCACAGCCTCTTTTAATATGTTTTACTTGGGGAAAAGCATGCTCGTTGTTTTTGGACTATGTCGTGTTAAATTTTTATTCTTGGACTTGGAATGCACTATCATGTGTTGTTTGAGTCATAAGATCGAGTCTAGATTCCCTTCATAAGTATTTGGACTTATTTTGGACTTATTCTTGATTGTCGTGTAAATGTATTATTAGTACTAATGGGTTAACACCCCCACCCATGTTGTTGGTATGTTAGCTAAGACTGACGTGACCTGTGTGTGCCCTGAGTGAATATAATATAGTTAACTTGGACCGGTGAACTCACCAACATATGTTGACATTTTAGAACATGCCTTTTCATGTATCAATGCTTAAGTATTTGGACAATAAACTCTACACGAGACCGCTCCTTCAAGAGCATTAGACATTGGAACATTACTTTTGGACAATATGTTATTATTGTTGGATTTGTAATTCTTTTGGATTGATCTTGTACCGGTTGTTCGAGTTTTGAACTTTTGGATTATTTGTGCATTTATGGAATAACATTTTGGTATTGATTGTTCTTGACACCTGTTCTTTTGTGTAGGTTGACATGATCCATTGAATGAGAATTCCTTTAGAGATTCACTTAGATCCCCAGTATGTTATGAAGATCTCATGTGTCACATACTCATGTTTTCGCTAACAGCGAGGGTATGACAGAAACGAAATGGTATTCTCCTAATCAAAACAAAAAAATCCACTTAAGAAAAATAGGAAACCACATGTAACATGAATGAGTAAACAAATGATAAAAGAACCATATATACTATTATCATTGAACATGTTTAGATAACTCGAATCTAAGAATTGAACGAGGTTATTTTGCACATAAAGTTTTACTTGTAATGCCAACAAGAATGTTTGTAAGAAAATATTCAAAAAAGTTATCTTTCCTCAATAAGGTTGTGAAGCCTGGACTTATTACTAAATCAATCTGCTAGTATGTCTCGAGCATGAAACAGGATAACTTATAGTTCTGTTCATCGTATAAGATAACATAATCTTTTTTTCAATTCTCTATACATAAACAATTATATGTTGAATGCAAATTTTTGAACCCATAAAGCATACAAACTTATTACTATTATTTAATTTCACAAAGTATCACGTATAATTATCTAGACTAATATTGTGAGTAGTGATTTACAAATTACTCAGAGAGTTAAAGATATTCTTGAATACCTACGTTCATTGTTGTTATTGAACGCATTCCATCATCTCCCGGATGAGATAGGATGCTTTTATCCTTGTAAACTTTATAAGTACTTTCTAGAAAAAAAAAGATAAATTTATAGTATAATCTCACAAAAGCATCACCAACTTTTTGGACGGAATAATGGTGGCTTGAATAATTTTGGTTATTGTTTACGGAAGATGTCGATTAAACTTTATAAACTATGTTCTTTTTTGCTATTTCTACAAAATAAGTAATTAAAGCTTCATTACATACTTATCATGAAATACTAAAAAATTATAAGGATAAATATTGGCTATAGTAATACAAAATAGAAATACCATAAATTAATAGATAAATATAGTTATTAAAATAGTGTATGTTATTTAGTGGCATAGCATATATGTATATATCATATAACAGTTGGACTTAGTTAATCAACAAATTAAGATAAAGAAGCCATCATAATATTACTTTAAGCTGCTATAAAATTTAAA
This sequence comes from Flaveria robusta, assembly GCA_025506415.1. Taxonomy (NCBI): domain Eukaryota; kingdom Viridiplantae; phylum Streptophyta; class Magnoliopsida; order Asterales; family Asteraceae; genus Flaveria; species Flaveria robusta. Next base: position 13,986,701 of record CM046464.1, on the reverse strand, counting down.
AGTCTAGATGGAAATTCATTCATTTAATCAATTTCAGTAGTTAGTATGAAACATATGATGCAATACACATAGTTAAATAAAATTATTAAGGCAGAATTATATATATACCCTTATAAACTTGAAAAATATCATATATACTCAATAACAATTGAAAAATAAAATTAGAACACTTTAAGAAAACTATTGTTCATAGGTAAATATAGAATGTGAAAGTTAAAAATAGAAAAATATTAAAATTTTAAGTTTTTCCGAAAATAAAGGGTAAATTAGTTATTTTCAAAATGATTTTAATGAAATGGGTAAATTTGATATTTTAACTAGTCTCCAAGGATATATACGATAATTTTCTAGTTTGTTGGGTATATATTATATTTTTCAAGTTTATAAGGGTATATATGAAATTCCCCTAATTATAAATATGTAAAGGTATTAAAAAATTAAAAGGATATGTTGTATTCTTGAATTGTTTATAGAGTTCAATTCTAAAAATATGTACTGTTGATATAATAAAGCAGTTAAAGACAATTATAAAATAATATTAATAATGTACAGAATATCAAATAAAATTTATAAGAACATACACACCCATTATGACAACTTCAACATCTCATATAGCTATTAAATGTAATGGCCTTGTTGTGCTCACACATTGACAAAGAAAAGAATCATTTAAAAGTTTTGTCTACTAAACAATTTGACATTAATTAGTAATTGTCTTTAAGGGGCTTGGAGGTTTTGATTGAGATCTTCGATTAGGGAAACATGGTACCAATGATCTTTCCTTGAAAAATTCAATGAAGAACTTGCATCAAATTCTTTGATTTCAAGATCAATTGAACGATTTGGAGTCAAGCAATTCAACAAGATGGAGGTAGTAGTGACGAGTGTGAATCGAGAATTACGACCTTTTTTCAAGCTTATTGTTAAAATAGACTTTTTAGATAAACATTGACATATAACTTCTAATTTTAGACCCAAATGCATTATTTTGATAAGCTATAAGGAATATATGTGTAATTAGCTCTTTATTATTTTGATAAGCTAATTGTTAAAATAGACATTTTAGATAAACATTGACATGTAAAACATGAGTTACTTAATATAATTAATTGTACAAAAGTTTCAAATATTTGGGTAAATAAAATGAATAAATAAAATATGCAAGGATAAATTATGAATACGTTTACATACATAAAATTAAAACCAATAATTTGTAAAAAGAAAAAAAAAACCCTGGAAACTAAGGGTCTTATACAATTTTTTAATGCTCAGTACTCGTTGATTTAAATGTTTAATTTTCCATCTTATGTAAATATATCTATGGTTTGAATATCTAAAGTTCAAAGTCAATAAATTATTAAAATCATAAGACTGATAAAATGATATAAAAAATTTGTTGCAAACATGATAAAACATGTAAACTAAATTAAAGTGTGCTTGCATAACTAATTTGTGGAAAACTAATACTTAATATTATGCAAACTTTTTAAAATTCAAATTTTGTCTACCATAATTCCGTTAAATACCATCTTGTATATATAACAAAATATTTTTTATAATTTTCCAAAATCAAATTATGAGGAAATGATGAAGTGTAAAAAAATTTGTTTATATTTTGACATCCTTTTGGATTTAAAATTAAATGAAACTAATTTCATATTTTACAAGCATTTAATTTTATGAAAACAAAGTAAGAAAATTTGAAAGTTCGAAAAGTACGCATAATATGATTATAAGTGACAATATTTGCTTAAAATTTGGACATGTGGCAAAGATTGTTTAATATGATGACAAATGACAAACCTTATTTTTTATTATATACTAATCTATCGACTCGTGTGTTACACCCGTTAAATAAGTTAACTTAAAAATAATTACAATTATTAATAACTAGTTAGGACTAATAAACATATAAAATATAATCATGTGCAAATAAAATAAATATAACAAAGTGTATTTACAAAAGTGTTATTTTTTCATTAAATTAAGGACAACATTCAGTATTAGAACATAAACAGAAAGTTGAAAAAATCCTGTTTAAAAAAACCGAATTCTTGTTTTAAAAAAATTTAATTATGAGAAATTATACGAATATGAATTTAATTTTTTATTATAAATTTAATTCAGTTCGTAGAGACTATTAAATTCTTGTTTCAAAACATGTTAATTATAAGCAATTTTAGAAATTAGAATTTATTTGATATATGTTTCACGTGTTACGACATGTGAATTACATAGCTTAATATTTGGACATGTGAAAATATTTTTGTTTATTATTTATAGAATATATAAGTTGTTGCTTTTACAAGTGAACATTAGAAATAGTGTTTGTCAAGTATTTTGTTTTTTATTATATTTAAAATATTGAAAATACGTGTATTCATTTATAAAATAATATGTATATAAAATTGTAAATTGTATTTTGAAAAATATATTACTATTTACTATTTAATAGTTATTGATGTTTATTTATTTTTAATTATCATAATAGAAAAAGTTATAAAACTACTTTTATTCTATTGTTTTTTTATTTAATGCTTTATATCTTTTATTTGTATTTTTTTAATACTTATTGTAATGACAATTAATTACTATCATTTATGATTGTTCTCAAAATTGATTCAAATTCCCACTTCTTTCCTCAATATCTTCGATTTCCCACTGCATTTTAATTTTTTTATATTCCCACTTCTTCTCTCAATATCTCAAATGTCCCTCAGCATTTTCATTTGGATTCCTGCTCTATCCCCACTTCAAATTGGTTCTTTTGGTTTCCCGCTTCAAAATCACCTTTATATAATTCATGTAAGGTTCTCTTTTTTCACAACCAACGAGTTAGCAACATGAAAAGAAAAGGCAGCGTTGCCATCCTTGCAACTGCTCTCACATGATTCATCGCCGCTCTTCTGCAAAATCATTACTTTCACCCTTTCATAGCCATTACCATCGTAATTACATCCAATCACCTATTAGATTCATGCATCACCATCACCCATCATATATCTAACTTTATTTTTGTGATTTCAGTTTAATACGTGTGATTTTCTTACAAAACTTCAAGTTGACAATATCTCTGTCTCTGGTAAATAATATATTGTTTTCTTATTTTGTAAGATGCATTCAATATTTCATATGTTTAATTTGAATTAATTTAATTAGGTCTTTGATTTTTCATCGGTCATTGTTGAAATAGTTTGAAAATAAAAGAGATTTAGCTAACACATGGAATAGATAACATAATTCTACATACGTCATCAGGTTTTCTTGTTTGGCCTCTCCTCCCTTTCGACTATTTAATGATTTCGGTCTTTTCTTCGCAGCACTGATCCTTATTCTTTGCGGATTTTTCTATGATCACATAGTTTTTTATGGTAATCATAAGCAATTTTCTATATATATATATATATATATATATATATATATTGTGTGTGAGTTCTTAAAGTGTGGTGGAAATAAATAAATTTTATTGTTGATATATTATCCTACTACGTCATCTATACACTATCATATCTCTTGCATTAGTGTGGTTTTGATAACTTTTTATTAGTAAAATAGTACATTATAAGAGAAGTCTCTAAAGGGTATTTTTAAAGCAATATATTTTACGACTAGTTTTGGTGTCTTAGTTCATGCAATTAAACAAATTATTAATTTCTAAACATTACATCATTTAATTAAATGGTCAAGAAACATAAGCTAAGCTTAAATGCTTCGGTTAAAAGTTAGCAATTCAAGGTCATAGCTATTAATGGTCAAACATAAGCTTATTCGTATATGTGTCATAATAAGAACATGCATTAATATGAATATCTTTGATATTGTACAAATTATTGATACTTTATATAATTTTTTTGACTTTTTTGTCATATAACAATCTTTATTTTCATACGTAGATTGAAACTCTATAAACAGTTAGCCTTTTCATTTTTACCATCTTTACGCGTTCATAATATTTTTGTTTTAGTAAGTTATAGATTTTGTATTTACATTTCAAACCAATTTTCCAAAATGATATTGAAGAATGAATGTCCAAAATGGACTATAAATTGTGTTACAAGCTATTTTAGAGCAATATTAAGAACTCTTGTTTCTTTACCTTTTTTTGTTTATTAATGAAATTCGGTTGTTTTATCTTGTATCAATTTTACTATGCCACTAAAATACAAAATTTGATTACCGTCTTAGTAGGTGTGTTAATTTATTGTATTTCAATTGTGTATTACTCTAGCTGGTACTAATTCTCATAAATTTACATTATATTCATGATAAAAATATATAAAAAAAAGTTTTGTTACTTATTATATATATGTCACAGGAAAAATAAATATTTATAAAGCGCAATCAACATCCTTCCATGACAGTCACCATCATTCTTCAGGCACCATCACTACGTTCAAAAAGTTGAGGATTCTTTGTGAGATTGTAATGTAAAAGTTACTCATCATATTCCAGAAAATAATTATACATATTACAAGAATGAAAGCTTTCTATCTCAACTTGGAGATGATGAAATGCATCCAATATCGACAATCAAGGTATGTAATCAAGAAACATTTGACTCCATGATAAATCAATGAATTACTATGCATGATATTAATCTAAATAGTTACGGTGGTGTACTTTATGTTGTTTGATTAGTAATAATTTGTTTGCTCTCTCAATGAATAGATTTGTGTTAAACATATATTTCTTTTTAATTCAGGATATTAAAAATTGATTTGCTTCCTTGTAAAATGAATACTTTTATTAGTCTCTACATGCTTAAGATATAGTAACAGAGTCGGTTATCATATGTTTAGAGTTCACGTACGGATTGAGGAAAAACATCTTGGAATGTTTCCATCAAACATTATGTTTGGCTTCACAGTTGAGTGCTTTTATGAGCAAAATGAATTCATTCACTTCGTAGAATCGAGCTACTTAAATACCCCAACAAAATTTTCATATATAGTTTCTTTTGTTATATATTCACTCCAGTTTCATGTTACATGATGTTTTTGTATAATTTATAAGATTTATTGTTGTGTTTAGAATGATGCTATCTTGTTTCTATGGAAGACAAAGACCCTATACAGACCTTAATATTAAAGTATCATCTTCTATAGGGTGCCCTTGTCTTCCATTGAAACAATATGATATTCTCCTAATCCAAACAAAAAATCCGCTTAAGAAAAATATGAAACAACATGCAACATGAATGAGTAAAGAAATGAGAAAAAAACCATATATACTTTTATCATTGAACATGCTAGTTAACTTGAATCTAAGAATTGAAGGAGGTCATTTTGCACATAAAGCTCTACTTGTGATGCCAATGATAAAGTTTGTGTAAGAAAATATTCAAAGAAGTTATCTTTCCTTAATAAGTTTGTGAAGCATAAACTTATAATAAGTAAGTGTGCTATTATGTCTTGAGCATGAAGGAGGTAGAATGAAAGTCTTGTTCATCATATTACATAACAAAATCTTTTTTTAATTCTTTGAACAAGGACAATTATATATGGAATGCAAATTTACGAACCCAAAGAGCATCAAAGCATATTACTATTATTTAATTCCATAAAGTACTACGTGTAACTATCTAGATTAATATCGTGAGTAGTGATTCATAAAGTACTCGAAGAGTTAAAGTTTTTCTTGAATACTTAACTTCATTGTTGTTATTGAACGCATTCCATTATCTCCCGGACGAGATAGGATGCTTTCATCCTTGTAATATTTATAAGTACTTTCTAGAAAAAAAAAAAGATAACTTTATCATACAATATCACAAAAGCATCACCACCTTTTTGGATGAAATATTGGTGGCTTGAAGAATTGTGGTAATTCTTTTCGGAAGATGTCAATTGAACTTTATAAACTATGATCTTTCTTGTCATCTCTACAAAATAAGTAAGTAAAGCTTCAATCAATTAACATTATGTTTAGCTCCAAAGTTGAGTGCTTTTATTAGCAAAATGACTTCTTTCACATCATACACTCGAGCTGTCTAAATACCCTCAACAACACTTTGGCATATATATATTTTTTTGTTATATATGGAATGCAAATTTACGAACCCAAAGAGCATCAAAGCATATTACTATTATTTAATTCCATAAAGTACTACGTGTAACTATCTAGATTAATATCGTGAGTAGTGATTCATAAAGTACTCAAAGAGTTAAAGTTTTTCTTGAATACTTAACTTCATTGTTGTTATTGAACGCATTCCATTATCTCCCGGACGAGATAGGATGCTTTCATCCTTGTAATATTTATAAGTATTTTCTAGAAAAAACAAAAAAAGATAACTTTATCATACAATATCACAAAAGCATCACCACCTTTTTGGATGAAATATTGGTGGCTTGAAGAATTGTGGTAATTCTTTTCGGAAGATGTCAATTGAACTTTATAAACTATGATCTTTCTTGTCATCTCTACAAAATAAGTAAGTAAAGCTTCAATCAATTAACATTATGTTTAGCTCCAAAGTTGAGTGCTTTTATTAGCAAAATGACTTCTTTCACATCATACACTCGAGCTGTCTAAATACCCCCAACAACACTTTGGCATATATAGTTTTTTTTGTTATATATTCACTTCAATTTCATGTTACATGATGGTTTAGTATTTATTATTCGATTTATTGTTGTTTTTGGAATGACTCAATCTTGTTTCCGTCGAAGACAATGGCACTTATACATACCTTAATATCGTGCCGTTGTCTTCCATTGAAACCGTAACATCCGTGGCCAAAATAGATTCATTGGCCGTTGACTTTGACCTTTGACATTGACACTTTGACTTTGACTTGGTCTAAATAATGAACTTTGACTTGAAAATTGACCTAATGTTGACTTGGTATAAGAATAGTACGTTAGACACGTGTAAACACTCTAAGTTCTAGAACTGTGTATTATGGGCTTAATATGTTTTAGTGGACATTGGGCATGGTGACGGTGTACATTCACCGACTTGGAGTTAACATGATGGTTGCATGCCTAGAATTGAACTAAAGATTAGAAAACATAAAATATGAGTAAATTTTATGATCGGTCCCTGTGGTCTTTTCTAAATCTTGGATTTGGTCCTCGATCTTTTAAACAATACGGTCCACAATATTTAGTTTCTCTTTCTTTTTTAGTCCAATACTTTAACTTTTGTTAAATTGAAATGTTAAAAAAATGATATTATTATCTTTTCATTTTTAAATATCTTTATATATAAAAGAAACAAAATTAAATAAAATATCGTTATATGTATAACAGTTTAAGAACTTAAAAAATATAGCACATGAACCTCCCCTCTTTTGCCCCACCGATGGCACCCATGCTGAAACTTCAATGCCTTTATTTGGCTTCAGTTTTCCAACCTAGATGAACAGGTTAAGCACAACTAATCGAGTTCGATTTGGACGAGTAAAATTCCAACCCTTTGGTCGCAGTAGTTTGAGCAAAAATACACCATCAAATTAACCATTTATACCAGCATCATGCATTCATGCATAATCTAAATAAAACTAAGCAAGCTCTGCCATGATGTTTTTACATCAAGATGTGACTGAAGAAGGTGATGATTGTTTCGAATAGGTGATGGGTTATGTAAGAGATGTTGTGATATGGACCGTGACCTTTTCTCATGTTCCCTTCTACATCAACATTCTTACTTGAAACCTTTTTTTGTCTCTCTAATAAATGCTAGAGAGACCTGCGATCAACCGTAAACCATCACCACTTGAGACAAATCTGAAGCTTCAGTCGTAATCTTGTAAGAAACCCTGAAGAAGGTAAAGAATGTACAATTTACGGGCTAGATTTTTTTCCAAATGAGTAGTTCATAACATTAAACCAAATGGAAAACTTAACAATGGGAACTCATTGCAAGAGTCCAATTTGGGTTTTGAATGATTTTGGTTTTCGATTTTTAACGTAGAGAATCAAGTTTAGCACTTTGACGGAGATATATTCTTGAGCAATTGAAATTTGAAAATGAGAAAATGTAAAACAAAACTTAGCAAATACTAACGCATCTTGTTCGTATGTACCGAAATCCCATTTGTGTATCATAATGATTATATTTTATTTGTTTTTGTTTATGATTCATCATTCATCCCCTGGGTATCAAAACATGAAGATGGTGAATTAGTGGATTTGATGTAATATAAGGATGTAGAGAGGATACATTAATCCTCTAAATTAGTATATCTCATTGTAAGTTCTATTTATCACTACCACCCAAGAAGATCGTTTGATTTTATATACTTTTAAAGTTTTTGATTTGATTTATATTTAAAGATCTTTAAGTTAAATTAGTATTTTTCTTTTATATTTATAGAAATTTTAGAAAAAGACAACACTACCCTTTTTTTAACATAAAGACCAAAAAAAAGAGAGGAATCAAAAGTTGGAGACCATATTTGCAACTTAAAAAGATTAGGGATCAAATTCAATATTTAAATAAAATTATGGGGACCAACTATGAAATTTACTCTAAAATATATATTTTATGTTAAGAACGCAATAAAAATCAAACATGTAAGATTTCCATAAAGCCTACTAAATGGATATAATTTAATATAAACATATATAAATTAAATAATATATATAGCATATAATAGTTTGTTGGAATCGTATTAAGAGAATTTAAAAACGCAATAATTGGACAACATGCGCATCGGGACGAGACGAAATTGGACGAGATGACAAAAGGGCCCGGGAGGCCCATCTAAGGCCCCCTTGGCTGGATCCTAAATAAGGTAATAGCATATACATCAAGACAACTCAGAGGAAGTGAAAGAAATTATACTACACATGATTTGGAACTTAAAGCCGTAGTATTTGCACTTAAGATTTGGAGACATTATTTATATGGAACTAAGTGCATAATTTATACAGATCATAGGAGTTTGCAACACATATTTGATCAAAAGATGTTGAATATGAGACAATGAAGATGGGTGGAGTTACTAAGTGATTATGATTATGAAATCAAATATAATCCAGGAAAGGCAAATGTAGTGGTTATTGATTTAAGTAGGAAGGAGAGGACTAAGCCATTATGAGTCCATGCCATGAGGATGGAATTACACTCGAATTTAGCAAGTCAAATTCGAGAAGCCCAACAAAAAGATGAACTAAGAGGTGTGATGGGGCAGAACGAGCACTTAGAGGCTATGTCAGATGGAATCCTGAGATTTAGAGGAAGAATTTGGATTCCTAATAATGACCTGCTTAGAGAAATTATTTTAAGGGAAGCACATAAGTCAAGATATTCAATACATTCGGAAAATAATAAGATGTATAATGATTTGAGGAACCAATACCGGTGGCCAGGTATGAAGAAATCTGTTGCAGAATTTGTAGAAAAGTGTGATATATGTTCAAGAGTAAAGGCTGAATATCAAAAACCCTTAGGATGCTTGCAACAACGAGAAATCCCTGAATGGAAATGGGACCAGATTACCATGGATTTTGTAATCAAATTACCTGAAGTTCAAGTGGGTATGACATAATATGGGTTAAAGTTGACAGACTGACTAAGTTAGCTCATTTCTGCCAAGAAGTGAAGATTATAAAATGGAGAAATTAGCAACGATCTATGAGAAGGAGATAGTGTTTAGACATGGAATACCAATTTCTATAATATCTGACAGAGATAGTAGATTTACTTCAAGATTCTGGCAGACTTTACAACAAGCATTTGGAACTCAAGTAAATATGAGTTCAGCATATCATCCACAAACAGATGGACAAAGTTTGAAAGCAATAGCTGCCATGCCGTAATAAGAGCAACTCCATTTGAAGCTTTATATGGAAGGAAATGTTGGTCACCTTTATGTTGGAATGAGATAGGAGATAGAGATAGGAGATAGGCAACTTACAGGTCTAGAACTTATACAGGAAACATCTAATAAAATCAGTGAAATTAAGGATATGTTGAAGGCAGCACATGATATGCAAAAAAGTTATGCCGATAAAAGAAGAAAGCCTTTAGAATTTCAAATAGGAGATAAGGAATACTTAAATGTATCTCCATTGAAGGGAATTATTAGGTTCGGGAAAAGGAATAAGTTAAACCCTAGGTATGTTGGCCCTTTTGAAGTAATTGATAGGATTGGTCCTGTATGCTACGGGTTAGACTTGCCTTAGGGATTAAGTGCAATACATAACACCTTCCATGTAACCAACTTGAAGAAATGACTGACTCATAAGACATTAAAGGTACCAATATAGGAAATTAAAAAAGATAAGAAACTTCACTTTGTGGAAGAACCAATGGCAATTATGAATAGAGGGGTGAAAAGTTTAAGAAGAAGTAAGATCCCAATCATAAAGGTCAAATGGAATTCAAAAAGAGACCTGAATTTACATTGGAAAAGGAAGATGAAATCAAAAGAAAATATCCCCATTTATTTGAGGTTAAACTGAACGAAAAGGGCAATCACAAAGACATATCCTCCACGTCATCTGATAGTAACAACAAATGAATTTCGGGATGAAATTCTTTTTACGGGGGGAGAATGTGACAACCCTAAAGCCAAGATTAGGTAAACTAATGTTTTAAGAACTATTATAAATTGATAGTATATACTTATATACCTTATTAGAGATTATTAAGGTGATTTTTTTTATTAACTCTATATATTAATTTTGTGTGCTTAATTGAACATGCATATGATACGTGAACATACATACATGCATGCAAAAACCTTTACGTGTGCATGTATATAAATTTTTGTGAACTTTTGATTATTGAACCGTGTGTGTAAGTTATCAAATCATAAGACTATGTTATTAGTTACTTGATTGATAGATGTTTTAATCTAGTATGTAATAAACTAAGATCAAAACTTAATCAAGCATTACCCAACAAGTTAACTCTTGGGAAGTTGATATCAAAAACTAAACTAATCATAAACACTTGAAACTAAACTAATGTGCAAACTAAACGAAATACTCGGTTCATTAGGGTATTATTAGGCTTTGATTAGTGACTATTAAAACAACTAAATCTTATCTTAAGGATTAAGAATGTCATTAGTATCAAATTTGACACCTAGCACTCGTTGACACTCACCTCACTTCTACACTTGACACATAACCTCTAGGATTAACACACTCACCACTCTTAGTTAGATGTAATGATCACCTAGCCATTAGAGGCCTTCGGCAGAGGAACACCATAATAACCATCACCCTCATTGACCACAAACCATCACAACCGCTACCACCCCTCGGCTTTCTCTCTCGGTTCCCATATCACACAACCAACCTTTACCATCTCTTGTTCTCTCTCTCGGCTTCAAAATCAACCAAGGACCATCATCTTGAGCACCATATCTTCAATCATCTTCAAACAATCATCTAGTGATCAACCCTCCAAGCTTAAGAACATTCACATCAAGTGGATCATCAAGAACCTAAGAAGCAATCTCCTATGCCTTTCTTCTATATCCAAACAAGGTTTGATTCTTAAATCCTATGATTAACAAGTTAAGAAGTTATATTTATGTGTTTAACATACATATGTAACCAACCCTTTGAGTTATGAACCATCAAAGCTATTTACAAAACCTTATGAATACTTGATTTCAATCAAAATCAGTAAGAAAGAGATTTATCATAGAAAGTTTGAGAAATATTTATAAAACCCAAGAGTTTACACAAAAAAGGGTTTAAAGGGTTGAAATACTTGTTATTTCACGATTTATCAAATAGGTTAGATTACAAATTTAAATGACTGTGATTCTGGGAATAAAATTTAGAAATTTGTTAGAAAATATTAGAAACCATAAACTGGAAAATATGGAATAATTATATGGGATATATTAATTTATATGATTAAATTAAGAAAATAGAAGAAAAATACCAAACAAGAGATTTGGACTTGATAAAATTCTGGAAAAATTATATGATGACCCTAATATTATATTTGAATTACAGAATAAGTTTGGTGAATTAATTCCTTAGTATGATAAAGTTTCATATTTTAGAATAATTAAAAAGAAGAAAATCAAAAGTGGCAGCAAAATAGTAGATAAAATATTGAAAATTTTACATAAAATTTGATATGCTTAATACGACAGAGTTTAAAATTTTCAAAATTTTTAGAGATATGTAGCTATTTCTGCCATTTATTGTGAAACTTGTAAAACTTCTAGGAAATTACCTATAAAGAAATATTAATTGAAATTATTATGGAATAATCTAGATATTAAAATATTACTGTTTGTAAAATTTGGTAATTTTTGGACAACCGTAGCTACTGCTTAGAAATTTTGACTTAATTAACAATATAAGTGCTGAAAATTTTAAAGAAATAAGATTTATTCAAACAAATAATTATTTTATAGGAAATATTTAACTTCTTACTGGGACTAAGGTGAGTAACTTGGCCCCTTTTTGTTTTATAAATTTTTTTGGGGGAAAAGCATACTATATGTTATTAAAATTGATGCAAATTTGAATGTTTTGATATGTACTGTCATTTTGACTTAACCATTAATTCGGATGAGCAATCGCAAATAATATAGATAGCGCTACTTAGGAATACGTCATCCTGCATCTGCTGGATGAGGGTATGTATGTTATATTATTTGATTCTGTGATTTGTATTTGACAGTTATGAATCACTTGGCATATGAGTAGGTTTGGTTATGAGTTTGTTTATGATGTATCGATCAAAAGAAATTATGTAATTGAATAAACCTATATTCTCACCAACTTTATGTTGATTATTCTGAGTATGCTTTTTCAGGTTGACATCATGTATTATAAATTAGTTTATACGTTCAACCTGTACAATGGGTGGTACGAATATATGGGGAAGCTGTGTGTCTGGATCACTTTGGATTTAATGGATCTCAGCATTCATGTGGACGTTCATGTCCATTACTAGCTGGGAATTAATATAAAGTAATTAAGACATCTCTTTTGATTTGGGATTACTACATGTAACAGCCTAATAGTTAGACAAATTTTTTATGAATGTTGTAATCCTTATCATATTTAATGAAAGTTTATGTTTAGTTTTATTGCTAGGAATGTATGTTATTATAATCAATGTGTATTGAACTGAGAAGTCACACCCAAGCATCTCACGCTTTCGCCGGGATGTGACAGATTGATATGAGAGCCATTGGTTATAGAGAATTAGGTATTATTAGTAAATGTCTAGACTATAACCATAAGCTCATATGATAACAAATTTTAAAGCATGGTAAATATATATACATATATATATTCTTTCCATGAATTTATCTGAACATGTCTATGCTTAGACAATAATGAACTCTTATTATATGAGATATATATGATTAATATGTGAATGTGAAATTTTGTGACTTATTTGACTAGTTGTTTTGACTAGTGATGGTATAAATTGAAATTTTGTAAGAATTTTGCAGCATGAGTATTTATAATTCTGATAGCCACCATATTGAAACAGATCGTTTGGAGCATCCGGACCATAGCAACCACAAAGAATCAACAACAGAAATAGAGCCTCAAGCTAATATAGAAATATCCCAACTCGAGACCAGGACCAACATAAAGCCAAAGTTTTTCATCCGGCGTGCACAAGTAACAATCGGGGGATATACAATCAAGACCCCTAGAAAAAGTGTACGACATGGTAAGAAGTTTCTGATTAATAAGGTTTACAAGCAAGAAAATAAAAATCGAGAAACCCTTCCCTCGACATTAGGCAAAATACCCTTAGTTCAACCCGATGCTTCTGAAACTAAAGAAAGAGGAATCAAGAGACAAAGGTTGGAAGGATATCAGATAGAAAGAACCAACCAGATTCTTAAGAAAGTTAAGAAGATACAACTAGAAATTCGGGTTATCCAAGCAGAGGTCAAGGAAGTAAAAGAAGGAAGCGAGAGTATCTTCACTAAGATATGGAAATGGGTTTGGGGAAATTAGGATTATAGGAACCTTAATCCATTATGTGACTACTTTAAAATATGTGAAATAAGAATATAATGAGATATTTTGTGTAATAAATGTTATATTATGTTTTGAATGAAATTTTGTATGATATTGATATAATTAATATGTAGCTAAAAATGCCACCAAGGAGAGATACTCAACCTCTACGAAGAACTACCCGTGTTGGATGACCAAGAACTAGATTAGGAGAAAAAACTCCGCCGGTAAATGCCACTGCAAATGAGAATGAAAGAATTTCTCAAATAGTAACTCAACAATTAGAAGCTGCAATACCTACGTTAGTAGCTCAACTCCAACAAAACCTTTACGTCAGAGGTGTACCACATGGAAATGAAGAACGAGGGAATGCTAATGGAATAGAACACCATGAGGAAAGAGTTATAGGCAAAATTAAAAAGGGATGTTCTTATAAGACTTTTATGTCTTGTAATAGCATAAGCACTACGTTGGTTAAAACGAATGGAGTCAGTATTAGACATCAATGAGTGTGCTGATAATGCAAGACCATGTTTGCTTCGCATTCTTTGAAGGGGGAAGCACAGTCTTGGTGGAAGATGGAAGTTCAAACTAAAGTAAGGAATGTTATGAATGGGTTAAGCTGGGAGGAATTTAGAAACCTAGTGATTGAGAAATACTATCCCTATAATGAGATAGAAAGGATAGAAGCAGAATTCATAGCACTAGAAATGAAAGGTGCTGCACATCACGAGTATACCGATAGATATAATAAGTTATCTAGATTAGTTCCACATCTAGTGACGCCAGAAGTTAAAAGGATAGGAAGATATATATGGGGTTTAGTACCATATATAAGAGGAATAGTTAAGTCAGCAAAGCCAAAGACTTTTTGGATGTAGTAACATTATCAAGAAACTTGATTAATGAAATGATAAGGAATGGATCACTAATTGATTCAAGGATTGGAGAGAAAAGAAAGTGGAGCAATAGCAACTCAGGAGGGAAATGTAGAGGAAATCAGCATAAGAAGGTAAACAGAAATCCAAGGAACTTCATGAGGATTGTCCAGGAAAGGAAATAGCAGACAGAAGGTCAACCTTGGTGCAATGCTTGTAGAAGACACCATAATGGTAAGTGCATGATGGTGATTTGTTATAATTGCAAAAAGAAAGGACACCTATCAAAGGAATGCAAGGGACCCGCAAACCCTAAACCACTTTGCTACCAGTGTGGAAATGAGAATCATTTTCGCAAGGAGGGTCCAGAACTAAAGGGAAAAATTCCAATGAACCCAAACAATTCGCGAGGCAGAGCATTTGTACTACAAGCTGAAGAAGCGTGACAAGAACCGGATGTGGTGACGGGTACGTTTCTCATTAATGATCCGTACGCAACTGTATTATTCGATACGGGACTCGTAGTTTTGTTTCGAATACATTTAAATCCTTACTTAGAAAAGCATTAGAAAAACTAAAAAATAATTATATAATATAATTAGCTGATGGAAAAATAATAGATGCGAGTGAGGTTATTCCTAGTTGCCCCTTGAATTTAGATGATCATTGTTTTGATATAGATTTGATCCCTATTGAATTAGGAGGTTTTGACATTGTTGTGGGTATGGATTGGTTAAGTAGGAATCAGGCTGAAATTATCTAAGGAAAAAGAATGATTACAATTCCTTTGGTTAAAGATAATAAAATTCTTCTCATATATGGTGAGAAACCTAGAGGTGTTATGAAAATAGTCTCATGTAAAAAAGCTCAAAAATATTTGAGAAAGAAATATCTAGCATTTCTAGCCCATGCAGTTGGTCCAAAACCAGATAAGAAGAACTTAGAAGATATTCCCATTGTTAGAAAACATCCAGAGGAAAATTTCCTGATGAATTACAAGGATTGCCACCCTTCGTCGGGTAGAATTCAAAATTGAGTTAGTACCAGGAACTGCACCTATTGCCAAGTCTCCATATATTTTGGCGCCAACAGAAATGAAAAAGTTAATGAGTCAACTCTAGGAGCTATTAGATAAAGGATTTATACACCCTAGCGTATAGCCTTGGGGAGCTCCAGTTTTATTTATAAAGAAGAAGGATGGAACCTTTATGATGTGCATCGATTATAGAGAGCTTAATAAGGTAACTATTAAGAATAGATATCCTCTCCCTAGGATAGATGACCTATTTGATCAACTGCAAGGATCTAGTTACTTTTAAAAAATTAACTTAAGATCAGGGTATCACCAATTAAGGGTGCGATATGAAAATATACCTAAGACTGCGTTCAGAACTCGATATGGTCATTATGAGTTCCTTGTAATGCCATTTGGGTTAACTAATGCTCCAGCAGTATTTATGGATCTAATGAATAGAGTGTGCAAACCTTACTTAGATAAATTTGTTATACTCTTTATAGACGACATTTTAATCTATTCTAAAAGTAAGGAAGAACACGAGAAGCACCTAAGGCTAACTTTGGAGTTACTTCGGAAAGAAGAACTTTACGCCAAATTCTCAAAGTGTGAATTTTGGAAAAGAGAAGTATAATTTTTGAAACATGTGATTAATCAAGAAGGGAATCAAGCAATTGAAAACTGGGAAGTTCCAACAACACCAACTGAAGTACGTCAATTCTTAGGGTTGGCTGGTTATTATAGAAGGTTTATAGAAAATTTCTCGAGAATAGCTCAACAATTGATAGAATTAACATAGAAAGATAAGCTGTATGTTTGGGGAGAAAGACAGAATGTTGCATTTGAACTCTTGAAAAATAAATTATGTAGTGCCCCCATGTTAGCTCTTCCAGATGGCACAGATGATTTTGTAGTATACTATGATGCATTACATCAAGGTTATGGATGTGTTTTAATGCAACGAAATAAGGTAATTGCATATGCATCAAGACAACTCAGAGGAAGTGAAAGAAATTATACTACACATGATTTGGAACTAAGAGCTGTAGTATTTACACTTAAGATTTGGAGACATTATTTATATGGAAGTAAGTGCATAATTTATACAGATCATAAGAGTTTGCAACAAATATTTGATCAAAAGATGTTGAATATGAGACAAAGAAGATGGGTGGAGTTACTAAGTGATTATGATTGTAAAATCAAATATCATCCAGGAAAGGCAAATATAGTGGCTGATGCTTTAAGTTGGAAGGAGAGGACTAAGCAATTACGAGTCCATGACATGAGGATGGAATTACACTCAGATTTAGCAAGTCAAATTCGAGAAGCCTAACAAAAAGATGAACTAAGAGATGTGATGGGGCAGAACGAGCACTTAAAAGCTATGTCAGATGGAATCCTGAGATTTAGAGGAAGAATTTGGATTCCTAATAATGACCTGCTTAGAGAAATTATTTAAAGGGAAGCACATAAATCAAGATATTCAGTACATTCGGGAAATAATAAGATGTATAATAATTTGAGGAACCAATACTAGTGGCCAGGTATGAAGAAATCTGTTGCAGAATTTGTAGAAAAGTGTGATATCTGTTCAAGAGTAAAGGCTGAATATCTAAAACCCTTAGGATGCTTGCAACAACCAGAAATCCCTGAATGGAAATGGACCAGATTACCATGGATTTTGTAACCAAATTACCCAGAACTTCAAGTGGGTATGACACAATATGGGTTAAAGTTGATAGACTGACTAAGTCAGCTCATTTCATGCCAATAAGTGAAGATTATAAAATGGAGAAATTTGCAACGATCTATATGAAGGAGATTGTGTTTAGACATGGAATACCAATTTCTATAATATCTGACAGAGACAGTAGATTTACTTCAATATTCAGGGAGACTTTATAAAAAGCATTTGGAACTCAAGTAAATGAGAGTTCAGCATATCATCCACAAACAGTGGACAAAGTGAGAAAACAATTCAGACATTGGAAGATATGTTGTGAGCCTATGCGTTAGATTTTGGTGGTAACTGGGATATACACTTACCTTTGATAGAATTTTCATGTAACAATAGGTACCATGTCAGTATAAGAGCAGCTCCATTTGAAACTTTATATTGAAGGAAATGTAGGTCACCTTTATGTTGGAATGAGATAGGAGATAGGCAACATACAGCTCAGAACTTATACAAGATACATTTGATAAAATCAGTTAAATTAAGGATAGGTTAAAGGCAGCACGTGATATGCAAAAAAGTTATGCCGATAAAAGAAGAAAGCCTTTAGAATTTCAAATAGGAGATAAGGAATACTTAAAAGTATCTCCATTGAAGGGAATTATTAGGTTCGGGAAAAGGAATAAGTTAAACCCTAGGTATGTTGGCCCTTTTGAAGTTATTGTTTGCTATCGTTATGGATTATCACAAAATTGCATTGATGCACTAAACTTCACAATATGTAAATATGTACTTAATCTAATCCCCAATTAAGTCTAAGGCACAATAGTTAATAACCGAAAATTTAAGTGAACATATTATGATTGACGAGAGTTAGAGTTTTTGAGCTTAACGTATAGGGCTATAAAGTTACTTGAAAATTCACGATTGTTACAGTCTCCCCTCGTTGGGATAATTTCGTCCCGAAATTTAAGCGGTAGGATAGTTGTTGAGTTCGTCCGAGAATAGATGTGGGTACTCAGCGTTCATGTGATCCTCGCGTTCCCACGTAAATTCAGGACCACGCTTGGAGTTCCATCGGACCTTGACTATCGGTATACGACTTCTTTTCGTTTTCTTAACCTCTCTATCTATAATTTCATTTGGTTCTTCAATGAAATGAAGCTTTTCATTAAAACGAATATCTCTCATCGGTATGTGTAACCCTTCGTCGGCTAAACTCTTTTTAAGATTCGACACATGAAAAGTGTTGTGTACTCCACTATGTTCCTGGGGTAGCTTAAGTTTGTAGGCTACCGGACCAATCCTTTCTAAAATTTTGAATGGTCCAACGTATCTAGGAGCGAGTTTACCCTTCTTTCCAAAACCGACGGTACCCTTCCAAGGTGAGACCTTAAGTAGTACTTTATCGTCGACCTGGAACTCTAGCGGTTTGAGACAGTTGTCTGCATAACTCTTCTATCGATCTCTTGCAGCTTGAATTCTTTCCTTGATAAGGGCAATCTTATCAGTATTTTCCTGAATGATTTCTGGAGCAGTAATTTGATGGTCACCAACAACAAACGGGTGACTGACATATGCGTCCGTATAGGGCTTCAAATGGTGCACACTTTATACTGGTATAATAGCTATTGTTATAAGAGAATTCGGCTAAGGGTAAATGGGAGTCCTAATTGCCACCAAATTCGATCACGTATGCCTTGAGCATATCTTCAAGTGTTTGGATGGTACGTTCACTCTATCCGTCGGTTTGAGGGTGGTAGGTGGTACTTAGGTCTAGACGTGTTCCCAAGGCTATCTATAGAGATTGCCAAAACCGAGATGTAAATCGGCTATCTCGATTTGAAATGATTGAGATTGGTACCCCGTATCATACAAAAATCTCCTTCACATAGATTTTGGCCAATTTCTCCATTTTGTAATCCTCTCGGATGGGAAGAAAATGGGCAGACTTAGTCAATCGATCGACTATGACCCATATCGAATTGTGACCGCTGGAAGTTCGAGGCAATTTGGTGATGAAATCCATTGTGATTTGTTCCTATTTCCATTGAGAAATTTCAGGTTGCTAAAGCAGACCTGATAATCATTGTCGGCTTTGACCTTTGAACAGGTCAAACACTTCCCGACATATACAGCTATGTCCTTTTTCATGCCGGGCCACCAATAAAATTTTCTAAGGTCTTCGTACATTTTGTCGGATCCAGGATGAACTAAATACTTGGATTTATGGGCTTCATCCATGATTAGGTTCCTAAGGTTATCTGCGTTCGGGACCCACATGCAGTCTTGGAAGTAAAGAACTCCGTCAGACCCATGTTCTAGCTTCCTTTCTGCTCCACACTTGAGTTCATTCTTTAGATCGTTTCTCAAAACTGCTTCTCCTTGTGCATTCAGGATTCAACCCTTTAGACTTTTCTAATAGTCATGCTTAGAGCACGTACTCTTACGGGCTTAACCCTATCTTTTCTGCTTAAGGCGTCGGCCATCACGTTGGCCTTGCCCGGGTGGTACTTAATCTCGCAGACGTAATCGTTCAATAATTCGACCCATCTCCGTTGTCGCATGTTTAGTTCTTTTTGATCGAATATGTGTTGCAAGCTCTTATGATCCATGTAAATAACACATCTCGTCCTGTAAAGATAATGCCTCCAGATTTTAAGGCGAAGACTACAGCACCCAACTCTAGGTCATGCGTGGTGTAATTCTTTTCATGAACCTTGAGTTGTCGTGATGCATAGGTGATGACTTTATCCTTTTGCATAAGGACACAGCCTAAACCTAGACATGACGCATCACAGTACACAACGAAATTGTCGGTTCCGTGGGGTAATGTTAAAATTGGAGCGTCGCATAGCTTTTGTTTTAACAATTGGAATGCATCCTCTTGTCTTGTCATCCAGTCATACTTCGCATTTTTTTGAGTCAAAGCGGTTAGGGGTTGGGCAATTTTTGAGAAATTCTCGATGAATAGCCGGTAATATCCCACTAAACCCAAAAACTATCGGACTTCAGTGGTTGTCGTGGGCGTTTCCCACCGTTTGACTACTTCAATCTTGCTTGGATCCACGTGGATTCCCTTCTCGTTTATTACATGTCCAAGGAAATGCACTTCTCTCAACCAAAATTCATACTTCGAGAGTTTAGCCTACAGTTTTTCCTTCGCAAGTAATTCATGTACGGATTTCAAATGTTTCTCATGATCCTCCTTACACCGTGAATAGATCAAGATGTCATTGATAAACACAATCACGAACTTTTCTAAGTATGGCTTGCATACTCTATTCATCAGATCCATGAACACAACTAAAGCGTTTGTCAAGCCAAAAGGCATTACCAAGAATTCATAGTGTCCATACCGAGTGCGAAAGGCTGTCTTGGGTATGTCATGTTCATGAATTCTCAGTTGATGATACCCTGACCTAAGATCAATTTTTGAAAAGTACATCGCACCTTTCAATTGATCAAACAGGTCATCGATTCTGGGAACGGGTACCTATTTTTGCTAGTGAGTTTATTCAACTCCCTATAGTCAATGCACATTCTAAAGGACCAGTCTTTCTTTTTGACGAACAGGACCGGAGCTCCCCAAGGTGACAAACTTGGTCGAATGAAACCTTTGTGTAATAGTTCTTGTAATTGACTAGACAACTCTTGCATTTTGGAGGGTGCTAGTCTGTAGGGCGATTTCGCAACCGATGCAGCTCCAGGGATCAAGTTGATTCTAAACTCAACTTATCGGGTAGGAGGTAATCCTGGTAGATCCTCAGGAAACACCGCTGGGTATTCTCGAACTATTGGAATATCTTGGATGCTTTTCTCCTTCGGTTTCTTTTCAACCACATGGGCTAGGTAGACGTGGCATCACTTCCTTAGATACTTTCGAGCCTAAATACATGAAATGATTCCCTGTTTTCTTCCTGGCATCTCTCCCTGTACGATGAGGACTTCACCGTTGGGTAGTGGGATACGTATGGTCTTTTCATGACAGATGATTTCCGCTTGGTTTTTAGATAACCAACCATTCCTACGACTACATCAAAACTTTCGAGTTCGATGGGAAGTAGGTCTATTTCGAAGACATGATCATTTTGGTTTAATAAGCAACCATGAATGATATTATTGGCTTCAATCAACTTTCCATTAGCTAGTTCTTTGGTATACGATGCAGTTAGGTTATTAGACTTTAGGCCAATTAGGGATTTGAATTCAGTTGACATAAATGACCTATCAGCACCTGAGTCAAACAAAACAGAGGCATAAAGGTTATTAAGGAGAAACTTACCCGTCACAATATTCGGGTCCTGGCGGGCTTTGTTAGTTCCAAGCACAAATGCTCGTCCTCGAGCAAGCTTAGCTTGGTTTTGATTCAGTTTGGGGCACGTGTTATGGAAGTGATCAGCGCTTCCACATTCAAAACATGTCCCCGAATTGTTGTTGAAGTTGTTGTTGTTGTTGTTTGGGTTCTGAATGTTGTTGTTGGCTTGAAGGTTCCAATGGGTGCTATGGGTCGATGGGTTACGGAGGTTGTTGTTGCCCTTTCAGCAATACATGGTAAAATGCCCTTGTTGTTGGCATTTTTCACAGATAGGGCAAGGGCCCTGATGATGGAAAGGGCATTTGTTACACTTGGGGTCAGTGCCCGTGTATCCATCCTTTGGCGGAGGTAGGGCAAGAGCGTTCGTATTGGGAGTGGTGGTGGTTGCTGCGAAGTGCTTGATGGTTTGATGCTTCTTGTTTGCACCTCGATTACATTTCCTTTTTCCCGAGCTTTCTAGGGCCTTCCTCTTGTCACTGGAGCTTCCTTCGGTAAGGGTTCCAGATCTTAACATTTCATCGGTTAATGTCCCGGCCAACAAGATAGCATCTTGGAGTGTGGCCGGATCCTTGGTGCGGACATGACTGCAAATGTGGGGTACTAGGCCCCAAATGTAATGGTCAACCATCTTGGATTCTGGAGTGACCAGATGAGGGACGAGTCTTGTTAACTCATGAAACCGGTTGGTGTAGTTTGCATGCTCAGCTCCTTGCATGCTTAAGTTCCACAATTTCAACTCCACCTTCTGCATTTCATTTTTGGGGGAGTATTCCTTGATGAGTAAATCCTTAAACTCCTCCCAAGACATTTTGTTAGCATTCTCTCTTCCTCGAGCTTGGACTTGCGTATTCCACCAAGTCAAAGCTTTGCCTTGGAAGGAACACACAGCATAACGAACCTTGCAATCGTCTTTGCAGTCACTAATATGGAGTACAACTTCCATTTTCTCAATCCAGCGCAAAACGCCGCCTTCGGTTCCATTAAAATCCTTTGGCTTGCATGGCATAAAGGTCTTCTACGAACAACCTTTCTTACCTGTACCTTCATTAGTGGTATCTCCACCGGTCCCACCATTACCATTTTCGTTCCCGCCATGGCCACCATTGGAGTCGCTTCCATTCCCGTTTCCACCATTTCCGTGATTTCCATTTCCCCTATCACTACCATCAGAATTCAGTAGGTTGTGGCTTACTTGAGCGATTATGGCCGGCATTGCGTCGGCCAGTTGTTGCGCAAAGATTTCAGCCAGGTTTGGTTCGGTTGCTCGTTTAGGCGGTATTTTCTAAATACATGTAAATTATAGAACTATGTAAGAGTGATATCATTTTGTTAGGTCAACAATTTCCATAATTAGATCATATAAATCATAATATACATCATTCACATGATATTGAAAATTGAACGATTCGTTCGAGTGCCTTACAGGCTTAATTCAAAGTAAAATAAAAGACAAGCTACTATGATGACCTACTAGATAATACTAGAGTCTATCCAATAACGACGCATACAGTACATAGACATACACCAAGGTTACAAGAATGACCATCACTCCAATGCACCTCCATAGTAAAACTTCCAGTTGGTGGATGCGATATAATGCATCTCCATATGCTTCTTGGACTTCATGTAAATTGTTTTGGAGTTGATCAAATTGTATCGAGTGGTAGTTGATTCTCACTCCCACATCTCTAAGTTGTTCTGCCATCTTCATAAGATAGTTTGTCTCGAGGAATTGTGCTACGGGAATCCCATAAACAGATTATGTGTGGTGAGTGCGAGGTGGGTAGGTGTCAAAAATTCCTTGAGTGTGAGTCCTTGATGCATTAGCCCATGGTAGTGGGGCGGCTACACGAGGTAGTGGAGAGAGTGTGGGTGGCATCATGACTGCATTTGGTGATAGGAGCACAGAAGTTGGTGAACTGGGCGGGCTTAGTGTTCCCTCCTCACTGTCTGAGGTGTTGTGTGGGGCTAGTGGAATTTCTGCCATGCTGGCATAAAAATTAAATGTGCTTTTTAATTTTTATGTCTATTAATAACAAACAAGTTTTGCATTAACTAAGCATGAAATATAATTTTGATAGTAATTCCCAAGATTACAACATACATTGTCTTAGTACATAACATTAAACGAAATGAAAGTACGACATCGTAGGAGGCCTTGGCGTAGCACCACAGAACCTCTTACATTAAGTCCTAAAGAAAATGACGAAAAAGAAAACAAGTCTAGTTGGAGTAGGTCCAAACAAAGTTCTCCCATCACGCATGCCCATGCCATCACGATAGCAAACGCAGCTAGGATCATCGCACGCTGGGCGTTCAGACTAGCAGCTGCAACAGCACGGTTGTTCCTCATCAATCGATCATCAGTTGTCTCTGCTCCTGTAGTCAAGGTGTTCACGGTTTCTCGAGTGAGCTTGTACTCTTCCCTCATATCTTCCAGCTCCTTAATCCTTAGGTCATGGTCATCCAATGCCTCATTAGTGAAATACCTATGGTTGTACAGCTCATCATGCAGACTATCGACGGTAGGGTCCTCCCATTTCATAGCGGGGGGTTTGGACGGCTCTCCCTCCTCAAATGATGAGTGGGTCTTCTTACGCGTTGATTCTCGGGTTCTGGTTAGTCCAATGTTTTCTCCGGGTGGTCGTACTTGCACAGGTGCGGTGGCTATCAAAGTTTCGGGTGGTCGTACTTGCACAGGTGCGGGGGCTATCAAAGTAACCCTGACATGTAGTCCTGTCCTCTTCTTTGCAGTATGGATGATCTTCACTCCCTTGCGAACATGAGCAAGAGGTGGAGCGGGCTTTTGAGTGGGAGGGTAAGTAATCTCCTACCCTACGTCCACTCCAAGACTGGAGATCTCTCTAGATGACGTGAATCGACTGCCGTGTCCAGTGCTGTTATCATGGATTGGCTGTTCTGATGGTTCTGAGTCACTGCTATCAGAGAGCCACCCACAACATGGACAAAAATGTGTGCATGGGGAAGGCATGGCTGTAACCATTTAAATATAAAAGTGAGAAAGAAAGTGACTACAATTACTACTAAGTGTGTTCTAGGGTAGTTGTTGAGCTTATAGTTATAGTCTAGAAGTCTATCTAAGGCCTCTTAGTTTTCTATAACCATGTCTCTGATACCAATCTGTCACACCCTCGCCAAGGCGGAAACGCGAGTGAGTGACGAATGAAGTATCTTGAGAACACATAGTACGAGAAAATACTAATCGTAATGCATTCAAAAGATATAGGTTCTACATCATTGTCTTAGGTTACAAAATAAAGATTACACATATGGACTTAAATCATAAATCTATATTAAAAAATCTTCCATTGTAGTCTAGATGCACAAAAGATTGACTTCCAAGCTAGCACACTTAATTATCACCTGAAAAACACGATAAATAGGTCAACTAAAAGTTGGTGAGCTCGTAGAGTTGAGACTCAATCATTAAAAACACGATAAATAAGTAGTTGTTATGGTAAACGGTAGTAAGTAAAATTGAATCAATCATTATATATGAATGTAAGTACGAGACATAAAGCCATGAGCCCACAACCAAAACTATAGCTATGAGAAAACTAAAAACCCCTCCAATACTTATCACGAGTATTGGCTGTTGTTGTTGCAAAAATAAACGTTCTCTAGAGAATGGGGGTGCCTACCCCGATAG
The DNA here is from genome assembly GCA_025506415.1 of Flaveria robusta. NCBI lineage: Eukaryota > Viridiplantae > Streptophyta > Magnoliopsida > Asterales > Asteraceae > Flaveria > Flaveria robusta. Next base: position 13,961,229 of record CM046464.1, on the reverse strand, counting down.
TACTACCAATATGTTCCAGTGTCTCTATCAAAGAGTTAATTAGTTGCGTTGTGAGAATGGGGAATTTAGCATGTGATAATGATAGGGTAAACTCATGCAATATTCAAGTAATAGACATAACATATAAAGAGATGATTCAAGTGTTGTTGTTGTTGTAAGCGTGTTTCTCCCCCAAAAGCATGTAAAAGGAAAAAGGGGCGACGAGAAATCACTATTGTTGTTGAGTGGTTTAGAGATTCCTTGGTCTGGAGTGTGATGATGGTAAACCGGTCTGCTTATTTGTATGTCAATGTGTAATTTGTGTTAGATTAAACCGTTAAGTTTATTTGTAAAGTTCGTCATGTAGTATATTATGTTAGAGGTTGTGTATACTTGTTTAGTATTGTGTGTGTGTTATACTTATGGTAGTGAGAGGTTTCTATCCATCTAATATCTAGGTTTTTACCCATAGGTCATATTTTTATACGTCTACTTGTAACGTGCATTGACGCATTCTAATGACCAACTATAACTCCAAAGTAAATGTTCACTGCTGCACATTTTCTGGACAGTTGTTCGTATCTTGGTCGGATGGGAGTCCAATAGTATTTATTAACAGGTTTGCGTATATGCATTGGAAAGCTAAGACGTTAAGCTAACTTTTGAAACAAAAATCACTTTTTTTGGTTAAGCATTGACAAGTTTATGACCTTGTAAAATCGGGTTAATATTCTGTCAGAAAAAGTTATTTTTGACACTTCATTTTTATTTTGCACTTTTGGGAGACCAAATCCTCGTGGAAAAATTATGAGACCAGTTGGGTTTGAAAGCTAACATGCTGAAAATAATTATAGGCTCAAGAAACACCTCATTTGGTTTCGTTTTGACCAAGTTACAGCTTCTTAAAGTCGGGTCTATGAATCTATCATGTTGCTGTCCAGGTTAGTTTCACAGCCTTGTCATGTCTTCTAAGTTTTTAACCAGGGATTGAGTATCACACATGTTAAAGCACTAAAACTAAGTGTGAAATGTATCTATTTCATGTTTCAAATCGTGGTTTAAGTGTGTGCTTATGGTGATTTCAAGTCTGCATCGTATGTGAAATCTTAAGGAACTTATTATGTCCATTTATAAGTTCTTCCTGAAACTCGGTTTCTAATCTCTCATAGGGCCTAATCAACGACTAATATTCATTTAAATGGTTTAATTTAAGTGCTTTTAAGTTCATACCCGTTGATAAGTGTCGGTACAAGAAGAAACGTGTGTTATGGGTCCAAACCGCACACTTGAGCTCTTCTTCCTTCTCACGATTTCAACAGCAGCAATAGGCAGCCCTCTCAGAGCTATGTTTGAGCAGATTTGAGAGTGTTTTATTGTGAGAAAAATTTGCTCTAGGGTGGGTTTTATAAGAGGTTTAGTAAGAAATCTCATCATGAGATGCCAAAGCATCTTTGAACAACTTTGCTTGTGATTTTGGCCCCTCTTGGGCAGCAGCGACAGCAGCATGCTTGAGCAGTGCTCCAGCAGCATGCTTGAGCAGTGCTCCAACAGCATGTCACACCACCCTTTTGCACTTTATTTCAATATTTTATTACTGGAGTTGATGTCCAATACATGATTACTAGTTTGGTATTTAATTAAAAGGTATGGAGGGTTGTATCTAGGTGAAATGTAGGTGATATAATGGCATTCAGCAGCCCCCATTCAAGCTGCAGGAGGGGCCTGTTGCAGGATATTTTTAATAACAATGAGGTGATGTTTTAGTTGTTGTATTACCCACTAGTTTATGGTTTAGTCTCCCTAGTATCTAGCATTATGTATTGGGAGTCTTAAGAGTGTTTTGGGTTGCTTTTGTCCTCAAATTTTCTTATGTGATCATTAGAGTATCATGGAGGCATGAATATGGTTTTATTTACGTTCTTGAATTTGCCAATTTATGTTAATGGATTTGGTGATTCATACCGACGATTTTCTTATGTGATCATTAGCTATGTATTTGAGATTTTCGAAAGACGAGTGGGATTTTTGGGTTACTAGAACCATCAAATTTTGTATAAGTGTCATAGTCAGGTTTATAGTTTCATTCATGAAATACTAATAGATGTCATGTTGCATTAAACTTGGTATGTTAACGTGCTAAGAATTTTGTTTAATGATTAAAAAATCATGCAAAGGTGGTAGCTTCATGCATGATTGCATGTTCAAATAATATGTCAAAGGTTATTGTTTGCTATCATCATGAATTATCACGAAATTGCATTGATGCACTAAACTTCACAATATGTAAATATGCACTTAATCTAATCCCCAATTAAGTCTAAGGCACAATAGTTAATAACCCAAAATTTAAGTGAACATATTATGGTTGACGAGAGTTAGAGTTTCTGAGCTTAACGTATAAGGCTATAAAATTACGTTAAAATTCACGATTGTTACAAGGTTAGACTTGCCTCATGAATTAAGTGAAATACATTACACCTTCCATGTATCCAACTTGAAGAAATGCCTAATTGACGAGACATTAAAGGTACCAATATAGGAATTATGGATAGAGGGGTGAAAAGTTTAAGAAGAACTAAGATCCCAATCATAAAGGCCAAATGGAATTCATAAAGAGGACTTACACGCGAAACGGAAGATGAAATCAAAAGAAATATCCCCATTTATTTGAGGTTAAACCACAAAGACAAACCCTCCACATCATCTGATAGTCACAACAAATGAATTTCGGGACGAAATTCTTTTTACGGGGGGAGAATGTGACAACCCTAAAGCCAAGATTAGGTAAACTAATGTTTTAAGAACAATTATAAATTGATATTATATACTTATATACCTTATTAGAGATTATTAAGGAGATTTTATTTGATTAACTCTATATGAATTTATTGTGCTTAATTGAACATGCATATGATACGTGAACATACATACATGCATGCAAAAACCTTTACGTGTGCATGTATATAAATTTTTGTGAACTTTGTGATTATTGAACCGTGTGTGTAGGTTATCAAATCATAAGATTTTGTTATTAGTTACTTGATTGATAGATGTTTTAATCTAGTATGCAATAAACTAAGATCAAAACTTAATCAAACATTACCCAACAAGTTAACTCTTGCAAAGTTCATATCAAAAACTAAACTAATCATAAACACTTGAAACTAAACTAATTGCAAACTAAACGAAATACTCAGTTCATTAGGGTATTATTAGGCTTTGATTAGTGATATTAAAACAACTAAATCTTAACTTAAGGATTAAGAATGTCATTAGTATCAAATTTGACACCTAGCACTCCTTGACACTCACCTCACTTCTACACTTGACACATAACATCTAAAATTAACACACTCACCACTCTAAGTTAGATGTAAAGATCACCTAGCCATTAGTGGCCTTCGGCCGAGGAACACCATAATAACCATCACCCTTATCGACCACAAACCATCACAACCGCCACCACCCCTCGGCTCTCTCTCTCGGTTCCCATATCACACAACCAACCTCTACCATCTCTTGCTCTCTCTCTCTCAGATTCAAACCAAGCACCATCATCTTGAGCACCATATCTTCAATCATCTCCAAACAATCATCTAGTGATCAACCCTCCAAGCTCAAGAACATTCACATCAAGTGGATCATCAAGAACCTAAGAAGCAATCTTTGAAGCCTTTCTTCTCATCCAAACAAGGTTTGATTCTTAAAACCTATGATTAACAAGTTAAGAAGTTATATGTATGTGTTTAACATAAATGTATAACCATCCTTTTAAGTTATGAACCATCAAAGCTATTTACAAAACCTAATGAATAATTGATTTCAATCAAAAATCAGTAAGAAAGAGATTTATAACAGAAAGTTTGAGAAACTTTTATAAAAACCAAGAGTTCAAACAAAAAAGGGTTTAAAGGGTTGAAATACTTGTTATTTCATGATTTATCAAATAGGTTAGATTAAAATTTTAAATGACTGTGATTGTGGGAATAAAATTTAGAAATTTGTTAGAAATTATTAGAAATAATAAACTGGAAAATATGGATTAATTATATGGGATATATTAATTTATATTATTAAATTAAGAAAATAGAAGAAAAATACCAAACAAGAGATCTGGACTTGATAAAATTCTTGAAATATGATGATTCTAAAATTATATTTGAATTACAAAATGAATTTCGTAAATTAATTCTTTAGCATGATAAAGTTTCATATTTTAGAATAATTAAAAACAAGAAAATCGAAACTGGTAGCAAAACAGTAGATAAAATAATGAAAATTTTACATAAAATTTAATATGCTAAATAGGACAGAGTGTATAAATTTAAGAAGTTTTAGAGATATGTAGCTATTTCTTTCATTTATTGTGAAACTTGTAAAACTTCTAGGAAATTACCTATAAAGAAATATTAATTGAAATTATTATGGAATAATCTAGATATTAAAATATTACTGTTTGTAAAATTTAGTAATTTTTGGACAACCGTAGCTACTGTTTAGAAATTTTTACTTAATTAACGATATAAGTGCTGAAAATTTTAAAGAAATATGATTTTTTCTAACAAATAATTATTTTATAAGAAATATTTGACTTGTTGCTGAAAATAAGGTGAGTAACATAGCCCCTTTTTTATTTATAAATTTTTGGGGGAAAAAGCATACTATATGTTATTAAAATTGATGCAAATTTGAATGTTTTGATATGTTACTTTCATTTTGACACAACTATTAATTCAGATGAAGAACTGTCAAATAATATAGGTAGCGCTACTTAGGAATATGTCATCCTTCATCTGTTGGATGAGGGTATGTATGTTATATTATTTGATTCTGTGGTTTGTATTTGACAGTTATAAATCACTTGGCATATGAATAGGTTTGGTTGTGAGTTTGTTTATGATGTATGGATCAAAAGAAATTATGTAATTGAATAAACCTATGTTCTCACCAACTTTATGTTGACTATTTTGAGTATGCTTTTTCAAGTTGACATCATGTATTATAACTTAGTTTATACGTTCAACATGTACAATAGGTGGTATGAATATATGGGGAAGCTGTGTGTCTGGATCACTTTGGATTTGATAGATCTCAGCATTCACATGCATGTTCACATCCATTACTAGCTAGTAATTAATATGAAGTGACTAAGACATCTTTTTTGATTTGGGATTACTACATGTAATCGTCTAATAGTTAGACAAATTTTGTATGAATGTTCTAATTCTTACTATATTTAATAAAAGTTTATGTTTAGTTTTATTGCTAGGAATGTATGTTATTATAATCAATGTGTTTTGAACCGAGAAGTCGCACCCAAGCATCTCACGCTTCCACCGGGATGTGACAAAAGTTGACCTAATGTAGACTTGGTCTAAGAATAGTACATTAGGTGCATGTAAACATGCTAAGTTCTAGAACTGTGTATTATGAGCCTAATATGTTCTATTGGGTATTGGGCATTGGGCATTGGGCATGGTGACGGTGTACATTCACCGATTTGGAGTTAACATGATGGTTGCGTGCCTAGAATTGGACTAAAGATTAGAAAACATAAAATATGAGTAAATTTTATGATCCGTCCATGTGGACTTTTCTAAATCTTGGATTTGGTCCTCGATCTTTTAAACCTACAAATACGGTCCACAATATTTAGTTTCTCTTTCTTTTTTAGTCCAATACTTTAACTTTTGTTAAACTGAAATGTTAGAAAAGGATATTATTGTCTTTTCATTTTTAAATATCTTTATATATAAAAGAAAAAAAATTAAATTAAATATCGTTATATGTATAACAGTTTAAGAACTTAAAAAAATATAGCACATGAACCTCCCCTCTTTTGCCCCACCGATGCCACCCATGCTGAAACTTCAATGTCTTTCTTTTGGCTTCAGTTTTCCAACCAAGATGAACAGGTTAAGCACAACTAATCGATTTCGATTTGGACAAGTAACATTCCAACCCTTTGGTCGCCGTAGTTTGAGCAAAAATACACCATCAAATTAACCATTTATACCAGCATCATGCATTCATGCATAATCTAAATAAAACAAAGCAAGCTCTTCCATGATGATTTTACATTAGGATGTGACTGAAGAAGGTGATGATTGTTTCGAACAAGTGATGGGTTATGTAAGAGATGTCGTGATATGGATCGTGACCTGTTCTCTTGTTCCCTTCTACATCAACATTCTTACTTGAAACCTTTTTATTCTCTCGCTAATAAATGCTACAAAGACCTACGATCAACCGTAAACCATCACCACTTGAGACAAATCTGAAGCTTCAGTCGTAATCTTGTAAGAAACCCTTATATTACCAATGGGAACTCATTGCAAGAGTCCAATTTGGGTTTTGAATGATTTTGGTTTTCGATTTTTAAAGCAGAGAATCAAGTTTAGCGCTTTGGCAGAGATATATTCTTGAGCAATTGAAATTTGAAAATGAGAAATTGTAAAACCAAACTTACCAAATACTATCGTATCTTGTTCGTATGTACCGAAATCCCATTTGTGTATCATAATGATTATATTTTATTCATTTTTGTTTATGATTCATCATTCATCCCCTGGGTATCAAAACATGAAGATGGTGAATCAATGGATTTGATGAGTAATAAGGACGTAGAGAGGATACATTAATCCTCTAAATTAGTATCTCTCATTGTAAGTTCTATATATCACTACCGCCAAGAAGATCATTTGATTTTATATACTTTTAAAGTTTTTGATTTGATTTATATTTAAAGATATTTAAGTTAATTTAGTTTTTTTTCTTTTATATTTAGAGAAATTTTAGAAAAAGACAATAATACCCCTTTGTTAACATAAAGACAAAAAAAGAGAGAAATCAAAAGTTGGGGACCATATTTGCAACTTAAAAAGATTAGGGATCAAATTCAAGATTTTAATAAAATTATAGTAACCAACTAAGAAATTTACTCAAAATATATATCTTATGTTAAGAACGCAATAGAAATCAAACATGTGGGCTTTCCTTAAAGGCTACTAAATAGATATGATTTAATTTAAAAATATATAAATTAAATAATTTATATAGCATATAATAGTTCGTTGGAATCGTATTAAGAAAGAGAATTTAAAAACGCAATAATTGGACAAAATGCGTATCGGGACGAGACGAAATTGGACGAGATGGCAAAAGGGCCCGGGAGGCCCATCTAAGGCCCCCTTGGCTGGATCCTAAATAAACTGGGGGATTCCCTAGTTTTTCATTCCTTTATATTTCAAAACTCTCTCTAAGTTTTCTCTCTAGAGAAAACCCAAGCCACCATCGTGTTTCTCTTCATCTTCTTCATCATCTTTGAAAATCATCATCACCAAACATCATCCCATCGATTTTTGGTGTGTTGAATAATTCAAGAATGGTTTTTTTCAAGCATTGTTCATCTTTTTGTTTTCCGGTAAGAAAATCATTCATTTTGGTGATTTGGTTCTTGTTTAATGAAGTTATTGATTATGTTCATCATCTAACATCAAAATTATCATCTAATAATCTTGTGTTATTGGTTTTGGGCATTGAATCGTGAATAAGTAAGTGTTCCGGGTGTTGATTCATCGAGATCGGTAAAATCCTAGCTTTTGATGTTATATGTTCTTGGATTTATTGTATTGGGTTGCAAACTTGTGAGATCTGGTCTAAATGGATATCTTGGGTACATAATTTATTATTATAAACATTAATTTTGCTTCTTGAATCGAAAGATTTGTTGGAGAACAAAACTACGTACCGATTAACTAATAATGTGAACCGAAAGATGATAATCTAAACTAACTATTTTGGGACTGAAAACTGAGATAATCTAAGGGTCTAATACAAGGTTTTGTCGATTACTTCATGGAATAAACGCTCCTTATGGTATCGGGTCAAAATGGTCAAAAATGGTCAAAAATTGAGGTTTCGAATGCAAAAGTCCAAGATTAAGAAACTGGACAACTTGCTATCAGAAAATAGGACATTTTGTACACGTTATAACTAGGTTATATTAAGTTCAAATGGGTCAAAATTTTCATCTAAAAGCAATTTCAGTGAGTCCTCTAACTAACCCAAGTGGTGTCGCTTCGTTTTGATATCGTTTGGTGCTTCAAACGTAATAAACAAAAATGAAGGTCAAGGCTATTAAAATAGGGTAGAATGTTGGTCTGTCTTCGTAAGTTCATATCTCCCTCATATTATCCATTTCGGGTGATTCTTTTTCTTTAATTCTGTTTAGATTCTTATATTTCAAACTATGCCTATTACACGATGTTTTGTTATCGTTTCAACCTCCAAACAGTTCACGCAGCACTAGTGCATGATTAGCTCTACAAGCTGAAATAATTTTTTGGTGATCTTAAATACTAAAAATTAGGATAAATCATCAAATAAAGACACGAGTTGTGGCCAAAAAATAATTATGAGGCTTTTAAAAAGTCGAGTAACTAATACTTATAACTCAATAAATATGGTCTAATTAAAATTTAATTCAAAGGGCGTTAACGATTTAATATATAACGATAACTAAAACCCTAAATGAGACGAGACTTGGAGTTTAAATTTAACATTGCACTTGTACTATAAAAAAAATTATGTTTTCATTAAATGATATCGTTGATGGGCCTTAAGGATCGGACTATAAGGATTACACCTATATTGGTCATCTTGACCTTTAGTAATTATTTTGTGCTTATTGTATCTATAGTTACTTGCTATACTTGTTGTGGACTTTGGATCGTACTATTATTGAGGTGATTTTCACAGCCCCTTTTAATATGTTTTACTTACGGAAAAGCATGCTTATTGTTTTTGGACTATGTCATGTTAAATTTTTATTCTTGGACTTGGAATGCACTATCATGTGTTGTTTGAGTCATAAGATCGAGTCTAGATTCCCTTTATAAGTATTTGGGCTTATTTTGGACTTGTTCTTATTATCGTGTAAATGTATTATTAGTACTAATGGGTTAACACCCCCACCCATGTTGTTGGTATGTTAGCTAAGACTGACGTGGCCAGTGCGTGACCTTGGGTGAATATAATACAGTTATTTGAACTTCGACCGGTCATGAGATTATGTTGGTTTATATGACATTTATGTTCTCAAACACGCATATATTTTGTACATGACTCATACGGAAAATTATTTGTACTTTTAAACCTGTGAACTTACCAACATATGTTGACTTTTTAGAGCGTGCCTTTTCACGTATCAATGCTTAAGTATTTGGACAACACCCCCACCCATGTTGTTGGTATGTTAGCTAAATCATGTTCTTTTGTTTTGTTTGAACGGTTTTAGTTTCTTTGCCATCAATTGCTAATCTTTATTTATACATTTTGTTTTTTGTTTTTCTCTAAGCAGACAACCAAAGGAAATCATTATATCTAAATTTGATATTTGAATCATTACACAATAAGGTCTAAATATGATATTTGAATAATTTGCGTTATCATTTAGGAACCTAGCTAATAAAGTATTATCTATAGCCCTACTAACCTTATTCATCTATCTTATACATTAGATGCCATCTTTATAGTTTATACTTTATACAAAGAGCTTTGACTTCCTAAGACTCAAAATTAGGTTGCCCATCCTTAGTGCAAAGACAAATGCACACCAAATCTTTTTTCCTAGATCTACAATGATAGTCACGTGAAAAAAGATTACTTCTCTTCCATTTATGCAATTATGGTTTTGAATGAGTTTTTTTATGGTTTTTAATTTTATTATTTATTATGTAGGATATACGCTTTTATGAGTAGACAAGTATCTATATATATTGCTCAAAATCCCCTGCCGATGCTTAGAGGGCCAAGAAAATATCAAATTGAAGTGACCATTAGAGATTTAGAGATTTGGTTCTTCCTGCCTTCATCTACACTTTCACGTAACAAGGCGCACATGTTTTTATGAGTTTTTTTTATGAGATAAAAGTTTAATCATGTAGTCATTATTATAAACCAAATTTAATTAAGATGTTGAAGTTGGTTATCACTGGACACATCTCAAGCAACGACACCAACTGCAAGTATCCAATTAACTTTAAATATAATCTTTGCGATCCTTTAATGTTTCACAAAATAAAATTTGAGAGAAAAGGTTGAAGTGTGGTGTTTTTCTTGACGTGCTAAATGTTTCTATCAAGCTCTTGAGGTATTTTCTTTAATTGCTTATTTTATTAAATTTTTTAAATTTAATAGAACACTATGAGCAAGGCATCTAACATTAAGTTAATGTGAAAATCACAAACTAATCATTTTTAAGATTATATCTTATGATCACATAGACACAAATTATTGATTAGTTTTTCTTCCGTATATGCATGTGAACAACATATGATCAATTATTAATGCATTTTTGGGATTTAAAATCTGTGATCAAATATCAGTTAAATGATTTAACTATATTTACATTAATGTTTATTATTAAAAGTTAGGTGTTCTGGTATGTTTATTCCAGAACATTGATAAAAAATGTGATTTGTGAAACTTAACTATACTCAAAGTTTGTCACTCTGCAACTGTGTTATAGAAACTTTATTATTTTTGGAAGTAACATCGGAAATCGTACATTCATTCCAAGACTCAGTTTGGCATCTTTGGATAAAAAACCTTCATTTCAAAGTTAAAAAAATGTATTAATTTAATTTCAAATGTAGTTTACAATAAAGTTTTAACACATCTATGATTTACACATGTAAATTGTAATAAAATAGTATTTATTGAGTGCAATCATGATATTAGTCAATACAAATAAGAACATACATTCTTAACTTTAATTTCTCGATTAACCAACCCGTGTAATACACGGGTTACTAAAGCTAGTTCAATATATAATGATAACTAAAACCCTAAAAGAGACGAGACTTGGAGTTTAATTTTTACATTGCACTTGTACTATCAAAAAAATTATGTTTTCTTTAAATGATAGCATTGATGGGCATTAATGACCGGACTATGAGGATTACACCTATATTGGTCATCTTGACCTTTACTAATTCTTTTGTGTTTATTGAATTTATAGTTACTTGTTATACTTGTTGTGAACTTTGGATCGTACTATCATCGAGGTGAGTTTCACAACTCCTTTTAATATGTTTTACTTGGGAAAAAGTATGCTCATTGTTTTTAAACTGTGCCATGTTAAATTTTTTTTCTTGGACTTGGATTGGACTATCATGTGTTGTTTGAGTCATAAGATCAAGTCTAGATTTCCTTCATGAGTATTTGGGTTTATTTTTAACTTGTACTTGACTGTCATGGAAAGGTATTGTTAGTACTAATGGGTTAACACCCCACCCTTGTTTTTGGTATGCTAGCTAAAACAGACGTGGCCCGTGCGTGTTCTTGGTGAATATAATCTGGTTATTTGGACTTGGACTTGTCTTGAGCTTATGTTGGTTAATATGACTTTTATGTTCTCGAACACACACATATTTTGTACATGACTCACACTGAAACTTATTTGTACTTTTAAACATGTGAACTCACCAACATATGTTGACGTTTTATTGCATGCCTTTTCTGGTATCAATGCTTAAGTTTTTGAACAATGAACTCTACACAAGACCGCTCTTTCAAAATCATTAGATATTGGAACATTAGTTTTGGACAATATGTTATTATTGTTAGATTTGTAATTGTTTTGGATTGATCTTGTACCGGTTGTTTGAGTTTTGAACTTTTGGATTATTTATGCATTTATGGAATAACATTATGGTATTGATTGTTCTTGACACTTGTTCTTTTGTGTCAGTTGACATGATCCATTGAATGAGAATTCCTTTAGAGATTCACTTATACCCCCAATATGTTATGAAGATCTCATGTGTCGCATCCTCGTGTTTCCGCTACGAGCGAGGGTGTGACAGAAACGAAATGGTATTCTCCTAATCAAAACAAAAAATCCACTTAAGAAAAATAAGAAACTACATGTAACATGAATGAGTAAACAAATTAGAAAAGAACCATATATACTATTATCATTGAACATGTTTAGATAACTTGAATCTAAGAATTGAAGGAGGTTATTTTGCACATAAAGCTTTACTTGTAATGCCAACAAGAATGTTTGTAAGAAAATCTTTAAAGAAGTTATCTTTTGTTGGAGCTCTAGAAGATTAGCATTTAGTCTTTAGATTTTGTTTTTGTCATAGTATAGGGACTTATTGTGTAAATATATGTTCCTTAGTTTCATTGTTAGTATAATAGGATATTGTTTCTATGTGCAGGTAGACTTTTGGAGAATTTCAGTTAGAACTCTCTCTGTACATTGTATCCGTTGCAAATTGCTTTCAATGACATTACTATGAATTTTTGAAGTATTTTGCTCTTGTTGATTACTTTGTGCATATAATTGATCATTGCATTACAATATCATCACAGATCGATCCATTTGAACCTATCAAATGGTATCAGAGCTTTCGGTTCAATGATTTGAAGCTTAAAATTGAATTTTGAGCTCTGTGAATCAATTGAATCTGTGATTGATAGCAATTGATCAAGTAGTTGTTGATTTCAGTTGTGTTTCATCATTTGAAACATGAATTGAATCACAATTGAGTGATTTCTTACATTCAGATCTGATTTTTCATCAGATTTGTGTGCGAACTGTTCTTCGTTGTCGAACTCAAATTCAATCAAAAATTCAGATTTGTTGTTGTTAATTGAGAAAATTGATGACTTAGGATTGATTATCGACTTGAATTCTACCTTATTGAAAGTTTTCAGATCAATTAATCAAGTTTTAAAGAATTTGATAAGATCAGGTTGTTATGAAGATGATGAATTAGGCGCTTGGGGTGTAAAACTCATCTGAAATTTGCTCAAGTGTTTAGGCGCATTGCAACTGTTTAGGCGCATCAACACTGTTTAGGCGTTTCAGAGTTGGACGTTTTGACACTATTTGGACGTTTTACCACTGTGTGGACGTTTTTGAAACCTGAGAGTTCTAGGCATCTGAAGACTGATTGGGCGCTTTAGTTGAAAATCCAGAAAATTTGACTAAGTTCCCATGCGTTTGACAACTGTTTGGACGCTTGACAACTGTTCAGGCGTTTGACAATTGTTCAGGCGCATCTTCGGTTGGGCGTTTCAAGAATTCTACTAAGGCATTCCCTTAGGTTTTTCAAGTACAAAGTGGGCGTTTCACAACTATTCAGGTGCATCAGATTTTAGACTTTTCATTCAACACTTAGAAAATTTTTCAAAAACTAAAATCCAAAAGTATTGTAATTTCTTTGTTTCATTTCAAACTTTAAAACAACAAAAACATTTTCTTTTCCTAATTTCAAAACTTAAAATGGCTTAATCTAAAGATTCTGAGAACAGGGTTCGTAAGTTGAAGAATAGAGCTGATTTCAAGAACTGGTCTCTCAGATTAAAACATCACTTAAACTCTATTGATACAGATCTCTGGAAGTTAATAGAGAAAGGACCTCACATTCCTGTTTCATTAGATGGTCTTGACAGAGGATTTGTTTACACCAAAGACTCTCAAGAACCATATCCTGAAGATGGTCTATATGGTGATGATTTGAAGAAGGTTAAAAATGATATTAAAGCTTATTCTCTGATGTGCAAGGGTTTACCTTTGGAAGAGTTAACAAGACTTGATAGTTATCAGACTGGGTATACCATGTACAAAGCTTTAAAGATCATTTGTGAAGGTGGTAAAGAGATTCAAGATCTCAAAAAGCAGAAACTAAAAAGGCAACTTGAATTATTTGAGCATCTTTCTGGAGAAACAATCAATCAAATGATGAACATATTTGTGCAGCTCATTACTGAAATGTCAACTGTTGGAGTGAAGAATGATCTCAAATATCTAAATGACAGACTTCTCAATGCTCTTCCATCTTCATGGAAACAAACAGTTACTTTGTTGAAGCATACAGAAAAGTTTTCCGTGGATCTTGATCTTCTAATTGCCAAAATAAAATCAGTTGAAATTGATGAGAGTTCAAGGAACAATGATAGATCCACATCAACATCTCAGTATAAGTATGTTGCATCTCCAGCTAACACAGTGGAGAATGCATTTATGGCTAAAGATGATAGTTCTTCAAAAGATGAGGGTGATTTGTTTGTAGGAGTTGGTTTCTTTGCTGACTCAACCTATACAAGTGCTCCTGTCTACACAAATCAACCACAGTCTCCTCCTAAGACTCAAATGCCTAAACCTCAAACTGAGACTCCATCTTCTAACTCTATTAAACCTAGCAAAGTTAAAGATGTCATAAACATCCTTTTACGGGATGAAGAGTCAAAATCTGCTTTTACTACATTCATGGCAAGCTTTCAAGCTTATCAAGGTAGTCATCTAACTCAAGTTGATTTGATTTTGCAGGATTTATTTGAGATGGATCCTGATGATGTAGAAGAGATGGATTTGAACTCGCAAATGGTGATGATAGCGTACAGGACTCAGAAACACTCTTATGTGAACAGAAATTATAAGCCAAGTGCAAACAAAAAGGTTGGCTTTGACAAGTCAAAATCAAGGTGTTTCAACTGCAATAGCTATGGTTATTTTTCAAGAGAATGCAAAGCTCCAAGAAATCAAGGAGGAAATGATCAAGCAGGTTCCAGTGGTCAAAGATATCAACATCAGTCTCAGAAAACTTTTCAGAAGCCATATCAGAGTCTTCCTATGCTAGAGCTGAAAGAAGAATAAAAAACAACTGAAGAGCCAAAGAAAGCTCTGGTTGTCAGCATCGGTTATGACTGGAGTGCTTATGCAGAATAGTTTATTGCTGATCTCACTTTTGGTGTAGCACTTGTTGCTAAAATTAATGATGAAGACTGGTCTGAAGACAATGATCCAAAGGCAGATGATGATTCAGACAATGATGAAAGCTATGATTGGAGTGACAAATCTAATCCCAAGGAAGATTCAGAAGAAATTGCTCTCATGGCACAATCAGAACAACCAAAGGTTGAACACTCATCATCTAATACTGAGACTTCACCTTCTTATCAAGAAATTCCAATGGAAGACAGAGAGAAAATGTGCATAAAAGCATGTTTTGAACAAGTTGAACACTACAGAACCTACTCATTCAAAATATGTGATAAACTTAAACAAGAAGAGTTAATGCACAACAAACTCAAAGCTGATCATAAAATCTTTGATGACAAAATCATATCTCTTCAAACATCATGAAACAAAACTTTAAAAGAACTTGAACAAGTAAAAAGGCAACTTGAAGAGATGACCAAAACTCTAGAACAAGAAAAGTTGGCACATGCTACAACTCAAGTTGATCTTGCAAAAGTCAAAAGTTCAAAAACTATAGTTGAACAACTGGTAAATGGGAGAAAAGATAAAGATAAAACAGGTCTAGGTTTCACACATGAGCCTATGCCTGAAACAATCTCAAACACTTTGCCAGAGAACTTTAACACTCATGATCACTCACCTGAAAACAAAGCAAAGCTCAAAGCATTTCATGAAAAGAAAAAGAATAAGCAATCTACTGAAGAAAGTGAAATTGAAAAGATAAATATTGAAATCTCTGAGGAGAAGGATTCAGAAAAGATAAAAAATGGTCATTCGATAAAAGTCAAATCATATGAACCTCGACCTAAGAACAAGAAGTTGTTTGTCCCAAAAGGATCTAATGAATGTGTTGTTGAACAATGTGTTGAAGAAGTCATTGAAATAAATGACAAAAAGAAAGGGAAAGCTAAAGAAGAAAAATTGAAATCAGATACTTCATGTTCTGATGATTCAAGCTCTTGTGAGTCAAACCAAAATGAACATAAACTTAAAGAATCTAAAAAAGAATCTTCTCAAAAATCAATTACTTCCCAAAGCAACAAAACATGTTCAAGATCAAGAAATCAAAGAAAGAGAAAATCAAATGTTAAAACTAAAAATTCTCAAACTCAAGGAACTGATCAATCGAATCAATTAAAACCTGTGAAGTTTGTGTCAGCAGGAACTTTTGACATGAACACAATTTCTGAAACAACATCAAAACCAAAGATCAAATCTAACTCTAATCTGAAAACAGGTTCTGGTCCTAAGTCTTCCGCTATTCATAAAAGATTTGCATCTAAGGAGTCAAAGAATTGTGAAAATATTCAAAAACCTAAACCTAAAAATCAAAAGACCAAACTCACAAATCAAAAACAACAGATTAACCTGCCAAATTCTAAATCTAAACAAGGATCAAATGTGGCATCCATATCTAGGGTTAATCATCAGTTCTTTAATTCTTCACAAAAGTACTGTGACATCTGTGACATGTATAATCATAACACATCTGAATGTTATTTTAACAAATACTGTCACATTTGTGATATGACAAATCACACAACTGCTAAGTGTTATTTCAATAAATACTGTGCCTTGTGTGATGAAGGAAATCATAATACTGAAGATTGTTACTTCAGAAAGAACTCACCAAGGAATGGATATGTTCATCCACGATTTCAAAGAAATCAAAACAATGGTTTTCAAGGTTTATCACAACAACCTTCCTTAGGCTTGAGATCTCTCAGAAGAATCAATTCTAATTATGATGATCATTATACTATGATAACAAAACAATATACACAAGGAAATTTCATTCCACGATCTGTGAGAATGAACAATGGAACATTTCCCAAGAAAAATTTTTCTACGAATGTTTCAATGAATGGTTCAAAGTTTCTTAATGAGGATCTTGAAAATCGATTTAATGCTTTGAGGATTAAACAAAATAAAGATAATCAAAAATTTGTCAGAAAAGGAATTGATAATTCTAAATATCAAACGAAACCTGACATGAACAAACTCCATTTTAAGCAGTTTACCATTGTTGATAAGTATGGCAAGCCTAAGACCATCTCGGCTTGGGTGGATAATTCTACTTAATTGTCTTTGAAATGCAGGTACGCCCAAAACGACTATTAAACACGTGGTATGTTGATAGTGGGTGTAACCGGCATATGACTGGCAATCATGCCTTACTTCAAGATTTTAAGATGAAAGATGGTACACATGTAGCATTTGGAGGTGATGCAGGTGGAAAGATTACCGGAGAAGGAACAGTATCAAATGGGATTTTTAGCTTTGATAAAGTCAACAACTGTGCTCAGTTGAAGTTTAATCTTTTAAGCGTTTCTCAAATTTGTGATAAATCATATTCTGCTTTATTTGATGACTCTCATTGTTACATTTTAAAGCCAGGTTTTTAGATTAGCAAGGAATGGGAAGTTGTTAAAGCTGTTCGTGATCGAGATGTATACAAACTAGATATGTCTCAAGTTGATCCTTCAACAGAAATAACTTGCCTAATTGCTCAAGCATCTAATGATGAAAGCCAGCTTTGGCATAGACGTCTCGGACATTCTAACTTTAAAAACATGAACAAGATTGCTGCAGGAAATCGTGTAGTAAGCATTCCAACAAAGAAGTTTGCTACATCAGATCTCTGCAAAGCATGTTTGAAAGGGAAACAACATCGAGCGTCTTATAAGTCCAAGCAGATAAACTCAAATTCCAAGCCTCTACAGATGTTGCACATGGATCTATTCGGTCCAGTGAAACATGCAAAGTATTGGAAAGAAATCTTACTGTTTAGTTATCATTGATGACTTTACAAGATTTACTTGGGTTTTCTTTTTGCATGCTAAATCTGAAACGGTTGAATTATTAAAAGAGTTTATCATTAAAGTAGAAAATCAATTAGATCAAAAAGTAAAAATCATTAGAAGTGATAATGGAACAGAATCTAAAAATGCTAATGTTGACATGTTCTGTACAGGAAAAGGAATTGCTCATCAGTTCAGTGCTCCTAGAACTCCACAACAAAATGGAGTGCTGAAAGGAAGAATAGAACATTGATTGAGGCAGCTCGTGCAATGCTAGCAGATGCAAAGATTCCAATCACCTTCTGGGATGAAGCCATATCCACTGCATGTTTTGTTCAGAATCGTACTCTATTAGTGAAAGATAAACAGAAAACTCCTTATGAGTTGATGTTTGGCAGGAAACCAAACATAGATTTTCTTAAATCTTTTGGTTGTTCGGTTTTGATTTTAAACTCAAATGATCAGATTGGAAAATTTGAAGCAAAATCTGATGATAGATTTTTTCTTGGATATTCATCAGTTTCAAAAGCATTTAGAGTTTATAACTCTAGAAAGAATGTTATTAATGAAACATTCAATGTTAAATTCCTTGAAAATTCATTTCCATCAGTTGCAAATGGTCCAGCTTGGTTATTTGATTTAAATTCTTTGTCAAACTCATTCAATTCTAACCTGTTTGAATCTTCATGTGTTAAGAGGAAACAGGTAGGAGATCTTGGATCTTTCAGTGATGATTCAGATTTTGATAATATGGATGATTCAAGCCCAGATTATCCATTCTTCTCATTTGTTAAAGATCCTATGTTCAATTCAGAATCTCATGATCAACAAGCTCAAGAACAAACTCTAGTTTCTCAAAATTCAAATGTTTCTCAACCTATACCTAATGATGGTCCAGAAATTCTACATCCTGAGTCTAGAACTTCATCTATATCTGGAGATGTAGATATTAATGACAAGCTTGATTATTTTATCAACTCACCGACTCAAGTTTCGAATTTCACTCCACATTCTGGAAACTTGTTGCATCAGCTTTCCAACTTGAACCCGACTAATCTTGATGTGAATGTTCAAGAAGATGAGATTCCAACGCCTCGTGTTCACAAGAAACATCCTATATCACAGATTATTGGTCCTTTGAATGAGAGAACTACGAGAAGTCATTTCAAACAAGCAAACATTTGCTTATACTCGTGTTTCCTGTCTCAAATTGTTCCTAAGAACATTTCTGAAGCGTTACAAGACAATAGTCGGATTGAGGCTATGCAGGAAGAGTTAATACAGTTTCGTAAACAGGAAGTGTGGAAGCTTGTGGATTTGCCTGAAGGAGAAAATGCCATTGGCACAAAATGGTTGTTCAGAAACAAATCCGATGATAGAGGAATTGTTCTTCGAAACAAAGCAAGGCTAGTAGCACAAGGTTACACCCAGGAGGAAGGCGTTGATTATGATGAAGTGTTTGCTCCAGTTGCAAGACTTGAAGCAATTCGTGTCTTCCACGCATATGCTTCATATATGAAATTCAAGGTGTACCAAATGGATGTTAAAGGTGCTTTCTTGTATGGACCAATCACAGAGCTGAGCAAAGCGTTATATGGTCTACATCAAGCTCCTAGAATCTGGTATGAAACATTGTAACAGCACTTGATCCAAAATGGATACACAAGAGGGAAAATTGATACGACTTTATTCATAAAAAAAGATGCAGATGATCTCTTATGTGTTCAAGTATATGTTGACGATATCATATTTGGTTCTACAAGTCAGAAATTGTGCTCAGAATTTGAAAATATCATGAAATCTCACTTTCAAATGAGTTCTATGGGAGAAATAAACTTCTTTCTTGGTTTACAAGTGAAACAGTCTGCATGGAATTTTTATAAATCAAGAGAAATTTGTTGACAAGCTCTTGAAAAAGTTCAAACTGTAAGATTGTCAATCCATCAGAACTCCAACTAACGTTAACACCAAGATTGATCCTGATCCAAAAGGAAAATCAATTGACCAAACTCTATACAGATCTATGATTGGATCTTTGATGTATCTTACTACATCTAGACCTGATATAATGTATGCTATTTGTGTCTGTGCCAGGTATCAATTAGACCCGAAGGAATCTCACCTTATCACTGTCAAACACATATTTAGATATCTCAAAGGAAAACCAGCTCTAGGGTTATGGTATCCTTATGAAGGAAACTTCGAGTTACATGGATATACTGATAGTGATTATGGGGGATGTTGTCAAGATAGAAAATCTACAACAGGTGGTTGTCAGTTTTTGGGTCCCAGATTAGTCTCATAACAGTGTAAGAAACAAACAAATGTCTGAGTCTCAACTGCAAAAGCTGAGTACATAGCTGCATCAGCAGGATGTTCTTAAATTCTTTGGTTACAAAACCAACTGCTGCATTACAGGTTCAATTTTCTTAAAACTCCAATTTACATTGATAACACCGCTGCTATGTTTATAACAGCTAATCCTGTCCAACATTCAAAAACAAAGCATATCGAAATTCAATATCATTTTCTCAGAGATAACTCTGAAAAAGGTTTAATCATTTTGATTCAAATATCAATAGAAAAACAATTGGCTGACCTATTTACAAAAGCCTTTTTACCAGGAAGGTTTGAGTATTTGGTTGAGTCTATTAGTCTTATTAACCATATTGAAAATTGATTTTGATGGTTCAAAATGAATATAACCCTCCGTTCTTTTAATAAGAAAAATAAAGAGAAATTGTCAAAATTAACTGCCTGATTGTATATATTGTGGGTGTGTGCTAAAAGAAATTGCAATATGTGAGAAATGATAGTACATCAGTTTTAATCAATTACATACTTCACTCGTTAATAAAGTCTGACGTAATCAGATATGATGTGCTGGTAAACTCATGCAATTATACTGAAAAAGTAGATTCTTGTGATTTAACTAAATCATTATGCATTTGTGTGTATCCGTTTTAGTTCTAACGAGTGGTATTGACTTTTCTGATTGTGTGCTTGTCAAGTTACAAACTCACACCTGGTGATGATATGATTAACCATGAGATCTATTTACAGCATCTTTTCACTTCTTTGTTATGAGTCATCATAGACCTGAAGTGATGAGGTATCCTCTGTTGTAAGTCATTACAGACCTGGATATTCTCACCTGATGCAAAAGATGCCAATGTGCACAAACTATTCAAAAGTCCAAAAATGGATATAAACATGAGATCTGGTTATTCATATATGTCAGGTTTTTAAGCTAAGAAAAGTGCTTGCTTGCATTACTTAAGGAAGGTCAGGCTCTCTAAGTCTAATTCTGGGTCACATAATGTCATATCTAATCGAACCAAATCAATCCAAGAATTGAAAAAGTAAGTGTGCTGATACTTTGCCAAAGTACTCATTGTCTATCCTTAGATCTAGTGTCTCCTCTGCTGCGGGAACGCTGACCTGGAACACACCTGATCAGAATTTAATCATTGTCTATGACTATCCATAATTTTTGTTTTTTGTTAATATGCTGATTGTTTACTGCTATGATCTCACTACAGGCATGTGATTCATTATAAGTATAGTGTAGGGTTTTATTCTGCTTTATCTTAATTTATGCATGATTTTTTGTGCGCACGCATGTTGATAATGACTGATTTGTCTTTCTTTTTCATCAATTAAATAAACTTCTAAGTTTGTAAACTTAAAAGTTTAGGGGGAGTAAAGATTGAAAAAGAATTTCAAAATCATTAAATGATTGAATGATGAAAAGGATAATGCTAAATGTTTACAAGTATGTGTGTGTTTGATATGATTCAAAAATGAACTTGAAAAGAATTCAAATTAAGTTGAAATGTGGAAAAACTTCTTGCAATAAAAAAAATAAAATAAAAAAAAATAAATAAAGAACTGAGATTATTTGTAATTTTTTGGAAAATTTCAAAATTTTGAGACTAAAATGACGAGAAATTAATTGAGAAATAAAAGGTATATTTTGAGTGAAAAATAAATTTTTGAATGATAAAAGTCAAAAAGTCAAAGATTTTTAAAGTCAAAAAGTCAAACTTTGACCAGGTTGAAATTTCATGATTAATAGTGAAAAGTTTCAAAATTAGGGTTTGGATGAATTTGGTGAAAAAAATGCCAAGTGTTAGACGTATGGAAAGGTCTCATACGCCTGAACAGTGATCAAAAGTCTAATTAAGGAGTATGATGATATTTCAGGAATATGTACAAGTGTTGGGCGTTTTGTTTCAACTCATGGGCCTAAACAGTTGTCATAAGTCTAAAAATTTGGTTAAGTAATAGGCGTTTCAAACAAACTCATGCGCCTAAACAGTACTAGACTTTCCATGTTGAAAATATTCCAAGTGTAGAAGCTTTGAAAGTCCATACGCCTAAACAGTTCTCATACGAACTGAAGGTACATGAAATTGTCCAAGTGTTAGGCGTTTCAGGCTAGGTCATGCACCTGAACAGTTCTCATGCGCCTAAATAGTGGTCATGCGTCTGAACAGTGTCCATGCGCCTAAGTCCTTTCTGATGAAAATCTGACCAAGTGAGTTCATGCATCTAAGTCTCATGCGTCTCAACAGGATTAATACGCCTGTACAGTTGTCATGCGGCTAAACCTCATGCGTCTCAACAGTGGTCATACGCCTTCACAGTGGTCATGCGCCTAAGAGTTTTTCACACTTGTATAAATTCAACACTTGACAGAATCTCATTTCACTCGTTCATTCACACTAATACTCTGTTCTTATTCATTCATCCGACGATTATCATCTTCATATTTCATACTGATTTACCGAAATCATTGTGACATTTAGGTATAAACTTTGATGCTAAACAACATCTTGAGTTCAAATCATCAAATCACAGAACATTTAACACACATTTGATTGGGCGTATGAACCCTATTCGGGCGTTCGAACCCTAAGGGTTTAAGAAATTTGAAATTATCAGATTAAATGTGTTAAATTGTTCGAAATTGAATCTGAAATTGTTAAATACATGATCAAAACTCAATTTCATCACAAAAAATTTCTTGATGATTCTGTGTTCATCAGTCGAATAAAATAATAATAAAAAATTTAAAAATGAAATGAATCGACAAAATTGAAGTTTTAATAAAATTTTAATTTTAATCATCAAAAACATCTCTTAAATCTCATAAATCAAAAAGAAACGAATTACTTAGTGATTATAAATTTTTAAAACTTGAACATAAAAGTAAGTGTTTCAAACACTTAGAAAATTTTGAATAAAATTGATCAAGATTTAACAATTTAAAATCTATTAAGTAAAATTTTGAAAACATATTGTTATATGTTACTTGGTTTTAATCTCAAATTATTAATTGATTTATATCCAATACATTTGAGTAATGAGAATATCAAATACTTAGAAAATTTCTAAGTATTATTGGATAAAAATTGATAAATCATTATGAGATTTACATCAATGTAATACATTCATTCTTATATTGTTCTTTGTAAATGACAGATGGCAGAACTCAAGTTTGAGCCCAAGCATAATGTAGCTGCTTTCTTAAATGAAGAAGTTAGAGAGGCTACTGGATATGAAAAAATGATCAGATTCTTGTTGAGAACAAGATATGTATATGCTATGTGTGCTCGTCCCGTCATATATTCAAGGCAGGTTAAAAGATTCTGGAGGACAGCAGAGATTGAAAGAGATGAAGAAGGCAAGAAAGTGCTGAGGGGATTTATAACTGGTGATAGAAGTATCTGAAGAGTCAATCAGAGAAGCATTAAGACTGGGTGAAAATAATGCACAAGATTTGTCAGAATTTACTTTCAATGAGTGCAGAGATACTTTTAAGATGATGGGTCACCCAGATTACTTTCCAAAGAAACAATTCTTCAGAGCCAGAGTTTTTAACCACTAGAAACTTCTGTGCTATATATTTCAACATTGTATGTCTAAAAGGAGTGCAGGATGGAACTCATTTCCTGTTGATATAGCTTCTTCTATTGTTGCATTGGCCACAAACAGAAGGTTTAATATGGCCAGATGGATTATGAATGGATTCTTATTCAATTTGGAGAAAGGAAAGAGGAATAAATACCTGATGTATCCAAGATTCCTGCAAATGATTATAAATGTAGAACACTCTAATTTTCATGTATATGGGGTAAATGGTGAAAGACTTGATTTAGAACACATGTCTGAAACTGTGTACAAAAGATTATCTGTTGTTACTAGAGCCCAGAACATTCAAATGTTTGATTACATGAGGGCAGTAGCTAGAGATGAAGTAGATATCAATCAAGATCACTTTCATTTAATTGAGGATGAACCAGTTAATCCAAATGATTTGATTGAAGATGTTATTCAAGAAGTGGTTAAAGAAGAAGAGGAAGTTGATGATGATGAAGATGAGCAAGATGGTGATGAAAGCTCATCAAGTGATGATGATGATGATGATGATGCAAATGTTGGTGGGAATGTTGAAGAATCCATTCAAGATGTTGATAGTGAAGAAACTATGTCTGATGAAAGAAATGAAAATGCTGATGATGATGAAACTGAAATGAATAAGCAAGCAGAAAATGAAGAGATTGAAGTTGATAATGAAAATGTTGATGAATGTTTAGATCAAAATGAGACATTTGATTTTGATTACATTAATGCAATATTATCTGAACCTATTAATGTAACCTCTGAAGATGTGTAAAAGGAACAGATAGCTATTGTGGATGAAAGTATAAGGAAACAAACTCAAAATGCAACTGTGCAAACTGAAGATGACAGTGATGACGAATTAATTGATGAGTTGAAAGTTAAGAATGCAAAACAAGAAGAATTGATTCAGAAGCTTCAAGAAGAGAATGATTTATTAAAAGCTGAGGTTGAAAAGAAAGATTTGATAGTAGCTGATCTTGAAAAGAAAGTAAAAAGATTGAACGAAGAAGTTGAAAGATTGAAAGAGAATTTAAAGGAGAAAGAGATAGAATCAGAATCAGAAGTAGAGATAATTGAAAAGATCTCTGAAGCTGATAAAGGAAAAAGGAAGATGGATGAAGTGATTATAGATGTATCTGCTACTCCATCTAAAATTCAGAAAACTGTAGATGAAACAGTGTATGTTGATGAAGAAAATGTGCAACAGCAAATTAAAGCTTTAGATGACATTGACTCTGAATTTAATGATGATTTGTACAACGAAGTACTTGAAGATGAAGATGTGTGTGAACTTGTTGAATCTCCAATTCAAAACATTCAAGATGATGTTCCAATTGACTTTGAAGACACATAGAATTACCTTGTTAAGAATAAGTATAATCGTGTATTTTTAGATGGGTTAACAGTTTCTCAAATAAATGAAGAATATGAGAAATGCGTGTTAGCTGAATCAACTGCTCCGGTGGATCCAAATGAAATTTGTATAGAACATGGAGAATGGACACCGATGAGTGAGAGCATAAATGTTGATGATATTCCTGTGTCTGAATTGCACCATCCTAATCCTGAAGACATGAGCATACCGGCATTAAGGATGTGGCTGCAATCAAGGAATTATCCAAGGAAAAGATTAAACAGACTTTAAAGAGTTTCACTGAGAAATTTAGTGAGAAGTTTTCAAGAAACAGAAAAGCAAAACAACAAAATGATTGTGCTTGATACAGATAATCCTCAATACCTGGAGATCACCAAAAGAACAAGAATCTTGAAACCACAAGAAATAAAGTCTACGGAGCTTGTGAAGAAGAGTCATGAACAGAGACAAGAAATGATGAAAATGTTTCCGGATAAAGAAAAGCAAGCTTATCAAGTATCAATTGATCAAAAACAGCTGTGGAACAAAGCAAGATCTGCCGGTGATATAGTGAGGAATGTGTTGCAAACAGGACAATCAATTTCAGAGCTGTTAAATGCTATGATTGTGCCTGATAATACTAAAGAAGTGAAGATTGTTGCATGAAAGTATGATGAAGTATTTGATGCATTTTTGATCAAGAGAGTAAATGCTATCTGTGATGTGTATCATTTTTACTCTAGTATTATTGCTCTTCCAGTCCAAGATTTAAAAGAATTACACAAGATGTGATCAAGAAGATAAGTTGTATTTCCAATCTTTAAAGAAAAGAAAGAAAGGAGAATCAAGCTTATCAAAAAAAGAAAGCTATCTGGAGACATTCAGTGACAAATATTTTGATAAAGTAACCAATCCAGGATTGAAGGTGATAGATGGTACCCAAACTTCAAAACCTATTTTTAGATGGTTTTATGATTCAGAATCATTTCAATTGATGTTGGTACGGAATGAAAACGATTGGGACAAGGACATGATAAGTTTGTTTGGAGTGTTTGAGTTGAAACTTTTGCATCCAAGTTACATTTCATTTTTATCAAATCAAAAGTTTGAGAGGGTGTCATCTGAAGCAGCTGAAAATGATAGAAAGTATTTCTTGACAATAATTAAAGTGATGAATGCAGCCATGGAGCGGATTTCATTGAGGAAAGCTCTGGCTTATGCAAATATTGTCAAGAAATAGAATTTATGAGAATATTAATCAAAGGAGTGTTAGAGATACATACAAAGGATAATCAAGATCCATTAGAATTTTATGTAAACATTGATATTACAGGTTTGTCAAAAGAAACCTTGATGGTAATGGATGCTATGGAAATAAATACAAATGAATCAAAGCCTAAACAAGGCATTTTGGCAGCAAAATTCAAGTCTACAATAAAAAAAGCTTTAAAAGAGATAGAGATATACAAAGAAAAGCCGATGTTCAAAATCAAAGAAGAACCTGAAGATTTTTTTGACTGAAGAGTATGCAAATCTTAGGGGAAGTATTGTTGGAGCTCTAGAAGATTAGCATTTACTCTTTAGATTTTGTTTTTGTCATAGTATAGGGACTTATTGTGTAAATATATGTTCCTTAGTTTCATTGTTAGTATAAATAGGATATTGTTTATATGTGCAGGTAGACTTTTAGAGAATTTCAGTTAGAACTCTTTCTGTACATTGTATCCGATTGCAAATTGCTTTCAATGAAATTACTATGAATTTTTGAAGTATTTTGCTCTTGTTGATTACTTTGTGCATATAATTGATCATTGCATTACAATATCATCACAGATCGATCCATTTGAACCTATCATCTTTCCTCAATAAGGTTGTGAACCCTGGACTTATAATAACTAAATCAATCTGCTAGTATGTCTCGAGCATGAAACAGGATAAATTATAGTCTTGTTCATCGTATAAGATAACATAATCTTTTTTTCAATTCTCTAAACATAAACAATTATATGTTGAATGCATATTTTTGAACCCATAAAGCATACAAACTTATTACTATTATTTAATTTCATAAAGTATCACGTATAATTATCTAGATTAATATTGTGAGTAGTGATTTACAAATTACTCAGAGAGTTAAAGATATTCTTGAATACCTACGTTCATTGTTGTTATTGAACGCATTCCATCATCTCCCGGACGAGATAAGATGCTTTTATCCTTGTAAACTTTATAAGTACTTTCTAGAAAAAAAAAAGATAACTTTATAGTATAATCTCACAAAAGAATCACCAACTTTTTGGACGGAATAATGGTAGCTTGAAGAATTTTTGTTATTCTTTACGGAAGATGTCGACTGAACTTTATAAACTATGATCTTTCTTGTTATTTCTACAAAATAAGTAAGTAAAGCTTCATTACATACTTTAAAAAAATTATAAAGATAAATATTGGCTATAGTAATACAAAATAGAAATACCATAAATTAATAGATAAATATAGTTATTAAAATAGTATATGTTATTTAGTGGCATAGCATATATGTATATATCATATAACAGTTGGACTTAATTAATCAACAAATTAAGATAAAGAAGCCATCATAATATTGCTTTAAGCTGGTAAATTTAAAAGTCTAGATGGAAATTCATTCATTTAATCAATTTCAGTAGTTAGTATGAAACATATGATGCAATACACATAGTTAAATAAAATTATTAAGGCATAATTATATATATATATATATATATATATATATATATCCTTATAAACTTGAAAAATATCATATATACTCAATAACAATTGAAAAAAAATTAGAACACTTTAAGAAAACTTTTGTTCATAGGTAAATATAGAATTTGAAAGTTAAAAATAGATAAATATTAAAAATTTTAATTTTTTCTGAAAATAAAGGGTAAAATAGTTATTTTTAAAATGATTTTAATGAAATGGGTAAATTTGATATTTTAACTAATCTCCAAGGATATATACGATAATTTTCAAGTTTGTTGGGTATATATGATATTTTTCAAGTTTATAAGGGTATATATGAAATTCCTCTAATTATAAATATATAAATGTATTAAAAAATTAAAAGGATATGTTGTATTCTCGAATTGTTTATAGAGTTTAATTCTAAAAATATGTTCTATTGATATAATAAAGTAGTTAAAGACAATTATAAAATAATATTAATAATATACAGAATATCAAATAAAATTTATAAGAACATACACACCCATTATGACAACTTCAACATCTCATATAGCTATTAAATGTAGTGGCCTTGTTGTGCTCAAACATTGACAAAGAAAAGAATCATTTAAAAGTTTTGTCTACTAAACAATTTGACATTAATTAGTAATTGTTTTTAAGGGGCTTGGAGGTTTTGATTGAGATCTTCGATTAGGGAAACGTGGTACCAATGATCTTTCCTTGAGAAATTCAATGAAGAACTTGGATCAAATTTTTTGATTTCAAGATCAATTGAACGATTTGGAGTCAAGCAATTCAACAAGATGAAGGTAGTAGTGATGAGTGTGAATTAAAAATTATGACCTTTTTTCAAGCTTATTATTAAGCTATAAGGAATATGTGTGTAATTAACTCTTTATTATTTTGATAAGCTAATTGTTAAAATAGACATTTTAGATAAACATTGACATGTAAACATGAGTTACTTAATATAATTAATTGTACAAAAGTTTCAAATATTTGGGTAAATAAAATGAATGAATAAAATGTGCAAGGATAAATCATGAATATGTTTACATACACAAAATTAAAACGAATAATTTGTAAAAAGTAAAAAAAAAAAACCCGGAAACTAAAGGTCTTATGCTTTTTTTTAATGCTTAGTACTCGTTGATTTAAATGTTTAATTTTCCATCTTATGTAAATATATCTATGGTTTGAATATCTAAGGGTCAAAGTCAATAAATTATTAAAACATAAGACTGATAAAATGATATAACAAAATTAGTTGCAAACATGATAAAACATGTAAACTAAATTAAAGTGTGTTTGCATAACTAATTTGTGGAAAACTAATACTTAATATTATGCAAACTATTTAAAATTCAAATTTTGTTTACCATAATTTCCGTTTAAGACCATCTTGTAATTATATATAACAAAAGATTTTTTATAATTTTCCAAAATCAAATTATGAGGAAATGCTGAAGTGTAAAAACATTTGCTTTTAATTTGACATCCTTTTGGATTTAAAATATAAATGAAATTAATTTCATATTTTACAAGCATTTAATTTTATGAAAACAAAGTAAAAAAATTTGAAAGTTCAAAAAGTATGCTTAATATGATGATAAGTGACAATATTTGCGTAAATTTTGGATATGTGGCAAAGAGTGTTTAATATGATGACAAATGACAAATCTTATACTAGTCTAATGACTCGTGTGTTACACCCGTTAAATAAGTTAACTTCAAAATAATTACAATTATTAATAATTAGTTACGACTCATAAACATATAAAATATAACCATGTGCAAATAAAATAAATATAACAAAGAGTATTTACAAAAGCGTTATTTTTTCATTAAATTAAGGACATCATTCAGTTATTAATACATAAACAGAAAGTTGAAAAAACATGTTTAAAAAAACCGAATTCTTGTTTTAAAAAATTTTAATTATGAGAAATTATACAAATATGAATTTAATTTTTTATTATAAATTTAATTCAGGTCGCATAGACTATTAAATTCTTGTTTCAAAACATGTTAATTATAAGCAATTTTAGAAATTAGAATTTATTTGATATATGTTTCACGTGTTACGACATGTGAATTACATAGCTTAATATTTGGACATGTGAAAAATATTTTTATTTATTATTTATAGAATATATAAGATGTTGCTTTTACATGTGAACATTAGAAATATTGTTTGTCAAATATTTTTTTTATTATTTTTAAAATATTGAAAATAAATGTTATTCATTTATAAAAGAATATTTATATAATTTTGTAAATTGTATTTTGAAAAATATATTACTATTTACAATTTAATAGTTATTGATGTTTATTTATTTTTAATATTTTTAATAGAAAAAATTATAAAACTACTTTAATTCTACTGTTTTTTTATTTAATGTTTTATATCTTTTATTTGTACTTTTTTAGTAATTATTGTAATGACAATTAATTACTATCATTTATGATTGTTCTCAAAATTGATTCAA
Organism: Flaveria robusta; assembly: GCA_025506415.1. Classification (NCBI taxonomy): domain Eukaryota; kingdom Viridiplantae; phylum Streptophyta; class Magnoliopsida; order Asterales; family Asteraceae; genus Flaveria; species Flaveria robusta. The sequence goes on along the minus strand of CM046464.1, from coordinate 13,931,205 downwards.
GTTCCCGCTTCTTTCCTCAATATCTTCGATTTCCCACTGCATTTTAATTTTTTTCATATTCCCGCTTCTTCTCTCAATATCTCGAATTTCCCTCAGCACTTTCATTTGGATTCCCGCTCTATCCCCAATTCAAATTTGTTCTTTTGGTTTCCCGCTTCAAAATCACCTTTATATAATCCATGTAAGGTTCTCTTCTTTCACAACCAACGAGTTAGCAAGATGAAAAGAAAAGGCAGCGTTGCCATCCTTGCAACTGCTCGCACATGATTCATCAACTGCTCTCACATGATTCATCGCTGCTCTTCTGCAAAATCATTACTTTCACCCTTTCAAAGCCATTACCATCATAATTACATCCTAATACGTGTGTTTTTCTTACAAAACTTCAAGTTGACAATATCTCTGTCCCAGGTAAATAATATATTGTTTTCTTATTTTGTACAATGCATTCAATATTTCATATGTTTGATTTGAATTAATTTAATTAGGTCTTTGATTTTTCATCGGTCATTATTGAATTAGTTTGAAAATAAAATGGATTTAGCTAACATATGGAATAGGTAACATAATTCTGCATACATCATCAGGTTTCCTTGTTTGGCCTTTCCTCCGTTTCAACAATTTAATGATTTCGGTCTTTTCTTCACAGCACGGGTCCTTATTCTTTGCGGATTTTTCTATGATCACATAGTTTTTGATGGTAATCATAAGCAATTTTCTATATATATATATATATATATTGTGTGTTAGTTCTTAAAGTGTGGTGGAAATAAATAAATTTTACAGTTGATATATTATCCTACTACATCATCTACACACTACCAAGATGGATTGTCCATATCTCTTGCATTAGTATGGTTTCGATAACTTTTTATTAGTAAAATAATACATTATAAGAGAAGTCTCTAAAGGGTATTTTAAAAGCAATATATTTTACACTAGTTTTGGTGTCTTAGTTCATGCAATTAAACAAATTATTAATTTTTAAACATTACATCATTTAGCTAAATGGTCAAGAAACATAAGCTAGGCTTAGATGCTTCGGTTAAAAGTTAGCAATTCAAAGTCATAGCTTTTAATGGTCAAACATAAACTTATTCGTATATGTGTCATAATAAGAACATGCATTAATACGAATATATTTGATATTGTACAAATTATTGATACTTTATATAATTTTCTTGACTTTTTTGTCATATAACAATCTTTCTTTTCATACGTAGGTTGAAACTCTATAAATAGTTAGCCTTTTCATTTTTACCATCTTTACGCGTTCATAATATTTTTGTTCTAGTAAGTTATAGATTTTGTATTTGCATTTCAAACCAATTTTCCAAAATGATATTGAAGAATCAATGTCCAAAATGGACTATAAATTGTGTTACAAGCTATTTTAGAGAAATATTAAGAACTCTATGTTTCTTTACCTTTTTTGTTTATTAATAAAATTTGGTTGTTTTATCTTGTATCAATCTTACTATGCCACTAAAATACAAAATTTGATTACCGTCTTAGTAGCTATGTTAATTTATTGTATTTCAATTGTGTATTACTCTAGCTGGTACTAATTCTCATAAATTTACATTATATTCATGATAACAATATATAAAAAAAACTTTTATTACTTATTATATATATGTCACAGGAAAGATAAATATTTATAAAGCGCAACCAACATCCTTCCATGACATTCACCATCATTCTTGAGGCACCATCACTACGTTCAAGAAGTTGAGGATGCTTTGTGAGATTGTAATTTAAAAGTTACTCATCATATTCAAGAAAATAATTATACATATTACAAGAATGAAGGCTTTCTATCTCATCTTGGAGATGATGAAATGCATCCAATATCAACAATCAAGGTATGTAATCAAGAATCATTTGACTCCATGATAAATCAATGAATTACTATACATGATATTAATTTAAATAGTTACGATGGTGTACTTTATGTTGTTTGATTAGTAGTAATTTGTTTGCTCTCTCAATGAATAGATTTGTGTTAAACATATATTTCTTTTTAATTCAGGATATTAAAAATAGATTTGCTTCCTCGTACAATGAATACAACTTTTATTAGTCTCTACATGCTTAAGACATAGTAATAGAGTTGGTTATCATATGTATAGAGTTCACGTACGGATTGAGGAAAAACATCTTGGAATGTTTCCATCAAACATTATGTTTGGCTCCACAGTTGAGTGCTTTTATGAGCAAAATGACTTCATTCACTTCGTAGAATCGACTTACTTAAGTAACCCCAACAAAATTTTCATATATAGGTTCTTTCGTTATATATTCACTTCAGTTTCATGTTACATGATGTTTTTGTATAATTTATAAGATTTATTGTTGTGTTTAGAATGATGCTATCTTGTTTCTATGGAAGACAAAGACCCTATACATACCTTAATATTAAAGTATCATCTTCTATAGTGTGCCCTTGTCTTCCATTGAAACGAAATGATATTCTCCTAATCAAAACAAAAAATCCGCTTAAGAAAAATATGAAACCACATGTAACATGAATAAGTAAAGAAATGAGAAAAAAACCATACATTCTATTATCATTGAGCATGTTAGATAACTTGAATCTAAGAATTGAAGGAGGTCATTTTGCACATAAAGCACTACTTGTGATGCCAATGATAAAGTTTGTAAGAAAATATTCAAAGAAGTTATCTTTCCTTAATAAGTTTGTGAAGCATAAACTTATAATAAGTAACTGTGCTATTATGTCTTGAGCATGAAGGCGGTAGAATGATAGTCTTGTTCATCATATTAGATAACAAAATCCTTTTGTAATTCTTTGAACAAAAACAATTATATATGGAATGCAAATTTACAAACCCAAAGAGCATCAAAGCATATTACTATTATTTAATTCCATAAAGTACTTCGTGTAACTATCTAGATTAATATCGTGAGTAGTGATTCATAAAGTATTCAAATAGTTAAAGTTTTTCTTGAATACCTAACTACATTGTTGTTATTGAACGCATTCTATTATCTCCCAAATGAGATAGGATGCTTTCATCCTTGTAATATTTATAAGTACTTTCTAGAAAAAAATGATAACTTTATCATACAATATCACAAAAGCATCACCACCTTTTTGGACAAAATAATGGTGGCTTGAAGAATTGTGGTAATTCTTTTCAGAAGATGTCAATTAAACTTTATAAACTATGATCTTTCTTGTCATCTCTACAAAATAAGTAAGTAATGCTTCAATCAATTAACATTATTTTTAGCTCCAAAGTTGAGTGCTTTTATGAGCAAAATGACTTCTTTCACTTCATACACTAGATCTGCCTAAATACCCCCAACAACACTTTGGCATATATAGTTTTTTTTGTTATATATTCACTTCAATTTCATGTTACATGATGGTTTAGTATTTATTATTTGATTTATTGTTGTGTTTGGAATGACGCAATCTTGTTTCCGTGGAAGACAATGGCACTTATACATACCTTAATATCATAGTATCATCTTCTATAATGTGTCGTTGACTTCCATTGAAACCGTAAGATCCATGACCAAAATAGATTCATTGGCCGTTGACTTTGACTTTTTACATTGACTCTTTGACTTTGACTTGGTCTAAATAATGAACTTTGACTTGAAAGTTGACCTAATGTTGACTTGGTCTAAGAATAGTACATTAGAAGCGTGTAAACACGCTAAGTTCTAGAACTGTGTATTATCAACTTAATATGTTCTAGTGGGCATTGGGCATTGTGACGGTGTACATTCACCGATTTGGAGTTAACATGATGGTTGCGTGCCTAGAATTGGACTAAAGATTAGAAAACATAAAATATGAGTAAATTTTATGATCGGTCCTGTGGTCTTTTCTAAATCTTGGATTTGGTCCTCGATCTTTTAAATCTACAAATACAGTCCACAATAAGTATTTGGTACACATATGTTGAGCATACATACAAGAATTAAAAGTCTTACGTATATGTAATACTTTGTCGAATGAAAAATGATTATGTATACGTAACCTATATGTGACGTATTTGTAAAACCATGCCATGGTTTTCATTTCATCTATACCTTTATTTATATATACTCACACATATATATAGAGGGTAGTGATAAAAAATTTATAAATTATGTGACCGATTTCATTGGTTTTCTCTATTTTTCACATAACATTGTGATTTTGTTAGAATCCCTCCTCTATATGTATCATAATGGAAACATAAATTCCTATGAATACCATTTGACACTGTACTTTATATAATTTTCATGACTTTTTTGTCGTATAACAATCTTAATTTTCATACCTAAATTGAAACTCTATATAAAATAGTGCTATCCTTGTCGTATAACAATCTTAATTTTCATACCTTCATTTTCATACCAATTTTTTAAGATGATAGGGAAGAATCAATGTCTAAAATGGACTCTAAAAAGTGTTGCTTGCAAGTAAATTAAAGCAATATCAAAAACACTATGCATCTTAACCTAATTTGTTGATTAAGAGATAATAATACAAATTACTCATCATATTTCAGAAAAAATCATTATAAATTTTACAAGGATGAAAGCATTCTATCTCATCTAGGAGATGATGAAATGTGATCAATATCAACAGTCAAGGTACGTAATCAAGAAATGTTAACTCCATGAGAAATCAATGAATTACTACGCATAATACTAATATAAATAGTTACCGTGTTGTACTTTATGTAGTTTAATTAGTTGTAATTTGTTTGCTCTTTTGGTGTATAGAGTTGTCTTAAACATATATTTTTTTTTATTCCGGATACTGAAAATAGATTTGCTTCCTCGTATATGAATTCAACTTTTATTTTACTCTTTACATGCTTAAGACATAGTAGCAGAGTCGGTTATCATATGATTAGAATTCAAGAACTAATTGAGGAAAGATATCTTGGAATGTTTCCCTCAAACATTATGTTTATTTCCACAGATGAGTGCTTCTATGAACAAAATAACTTCCCACACTTCATAGACTCGAGCTGCCTAAATACCACCAACTACACGGGCATATATTGTTTGTTTTGTTATATATTCACTTCAATTTCATGTTACATGATAGGTTTGTGTTTTTTATTAGATTTATTGATTTGTTTAGAATGATACTATCTTGTTACAATGGAAGACAATGACACATTTACATACCATGATATCATAATGTCATCTTCTATAGTGTGCCCTTGTCTTCCATTGAAACCAAATAGTATTGTCCTATTCAAAACAAGAAATCCGTTTAAGATGAATTTGAAACCAGATGTAACACGAATGAGTAAATAAATAAGGAAACAACTATATATACTATTATCATTAAAGGTGTTCAGATAACTCGAATCTAAGAACTAAAGGAAGTTATTTTGCACACAAACCTTTACTTGTGATGCTAACACAAAAATTGTAAAAAATTATTCAAAGAAGTCATCTTTCCTAAATTAGCTTGTGACGTCTAGTTTTATAATAGCTAACTCGGCTGCTATGTCATGAGCATGAAAAAGGTAGAATAATAGTCCTATTCATCACATAAGATAACATAACCTATTTTTCAATTCTCTTAACAAAAACAATTATACATGGAATCCAAATTTATGCACCCAAAAAGCATACAAACATATTAATACTCTTTAATTCTATAAAGTACCAATTGTAGCTAATCTAGATTAATATTATGAGTAGTAATTCATAAATTACTCAAAGAGCTAAAGATTTTCTTGAATATCTACCTTGATTGTTGTTATTAAATGCATTCCATTATCTCCCGGACGAGATACAATGTTTTTGCCTTGTAAAATTTATAGTTTATAAAGCACAATCAACATTCTCTCAAGATAATTACCATCATTATTGAGGCACCATAAGTAGTCCACTAATCTCAAGAAGTTGAGGATACTTTGAGAGATTATAATATTAATTACTCATCATATTTCAGAAAAAATCATTAAAAATTTTACAAGGATGAAAGCATTCTATCTCATCTAGGAGATGATGAAATGTGTTCAATATCAACAATCAAGGTACGTAATCAAGAAATGTTAACTCCATGAGAAACTAATGAATTACTATGCATAATACTAATATAAATAGTTACCGTGTTGTACTTGATGTAGTTTAATTAGTAGTAATTTATTTACTCTTTTGGTGTATAGAGTTGTGTTAAACATATATTTTTTTTAATTCTGGACACTGAAAATAGATTTGCTTCCTCGTATATGAATTCAACTTTTATTTTACTTTTTACATGCTTAAGACATAGTAGCAAAGTCGGTTATCATATGATTAGAATTCAAGAACTAATTGAGGAAAGATATCTTGGAATGTTTCCCTCAAACATTATGTTTATTTCCACAGATGAGTGCTTCTATGAACAAAATAACTTCCCATACTTCATAGACTCGAGCTGCCTAAATACCACCAACAACACGGGCATATATTGTTTGTTTTGTTATATATTCACTTCAATTTCATGTTACATGATAGGTTTGTGTTTTTTTATTAGATTTATTTATTTGTTTAGAATGATACTATCTTGTTACAATGGAAGACAATGACACCTTTACATACCGTGATATCATAGTGTCATCTTCTATAGTATGCCCTTGTCTTCCATTGAAACCAAATAGTATTCTCCTAATCAAAACAAGAAATCCGTTTAAGAACAATATGAAACCAGACTTAACATGAATGAGTAAATTAATAAAAAAACAACTACATATACTATTATCATTAAACGTGTTCAGATAATTGGAATCTAAGAACTAAAGGAAGTTATTTTGAACATAAACCTCTACTTGTGATACCATGACAAACGTTTGCCATAAATTATTAAAAAAAGTCATCTTTCCTAAATAAGTTTGAAGTCTAGTTTTATAATACCTAACTCGGCTGGTATATCCTGAGAATGAAAAAGGTAGAATAATAGTCCTATTCATCAAATAAGGAAACATAACCTATTTTTCAATTATGTTAACAAAAACAATTATATGTGGAATCCAAATTTATGCACCCAAAAATCATACAAACATATTAATACAATTTAATTCCATAACGTACCACGTGTAGCTATTCTAGATTAATATTATGAGTAGTAATTCATAAATTACTCAAAGAGTTAAACATTTTCTTGAATATCTACCTTCATTGTTGTTACTAAACGCATTCCATTATCTCCCGGATGAGATACGATGCTTTTGCCTTGTAAAATTTATAGTTTATAAAGCACAATCAACATCCTCTCAAGATAATTACCATCATTCTTGAGGCACTAAAAGTGGTCCACTACTCTCAAGAAGTTAAGGATGCTTTGAGAGATTATAATATAAATTACTCATCATATTTCAGAAAAAATCATTATAAATTTTACAAGGATGAAAGCATTCTATCTCATCTAGGAGATGATGAAATGTGTTCAATATCAACAATCCGCGTACGTAATCAAGAAATGTTAACTCCATAAGAAATCAATGAATTACTATAAATAATACTAATATAAACAGTTACCGTGTTGTACTTGATGTAGTTTAATTAGTAGTAATTTGTTTGCTCTTTTGGTTTGTAAAGTTGTGTTAAACATATATATTTTTTTTAATTCCGGATACTGAAAATAGATTTGCTTCCTCGTATATGAATTCAACTTTTATTTTACTCTTTACATGCTTAAGACATAGTAGAAGAGTCGGTTATCATATGATTAGAATTCTAGTACTAATTGAGGAAAGATATCTTGTAATCTTTCCCTCAAACATTATGTTTATTTCCACAAATGAGTGCTTCTATGAACAAAATAACCTCCCACACTTCATAGACTCGAGCTGCCTAAATACCACCAACTACACGGGCATATATTGTTTGTTTTGTTATATATTCACTTCAATTTCATGTTACATGATAGGTTTGTGTTTTTTTATTAGATTTATTGATTTGTTTAGAATGATACTATCTTGTTACAGTGGAAGACAATGACACCTTTACATACCGTGATATCATAGTGTCATCTTCTATAGTGTACCCATGTCTTCCATTGAAACCAAATAGTACTCCTAATCAAAACAAGAAATCCATTTAAGAAGAAAATGAAACCAGCTGTAACACGAATGAGTAAATAAATAAGAAAATAACTATATATACTATTATCATTAAAGGTGTTCAGATAACTCGAATCTAAGAACTAAAGGAAGTTATTTTGCACACAACCCTCTACTTGTGATACCAACACAAAAGTTTTTAAAAAATTATTCAAAGAAGTCATCTTTCCTAAATTAGTTTGTGAAGTCTAGTTTTATAACAGTTAACTCGACTGCTATGTCCTGAGCATGAAAAAGGTAGAATAATAGTCCTATTCATCAAATAAGATAACATAACCTATTTTTCAATTTTGTTAACAAAAACAATTACATGTGGAATCCAAATTTATGCACCCAAAAACCATACAAACATATGAATACTATTTAATTCCATAATGTACCACGTGTCGCTATTCTAGATTAATATTATGAGTAGTAATTCATAAATTACTCAAAGAGTTAAAAGATTTTCTTGAATATCTACCTTGATTGTTGTTATTGAACGCATTCCATTATCTCCCGGACGAGATAGGATGCTTTTTCCTTGTAAAATTTATAGTTTATAAAGCACAATCAACATCCACTCAAGAGAATTACCATCATTCTTGAGGCACAACAAGTGGTCCACTACTCTCAACAAGTTGAGGATGCTTTGAGATATTATAATACAAAATACTCATAATATTTCAGAAAAAACCATTATAAATTTTACAAGGATGCTAGCATTCTATCTCATCTAGGAGATGATGAAACGTGTTCAATATCAACAGTCAAGGTATATAAATAAGAAATGTTAACTCCATGAGAAACTAATGAATTACTATGCAAAATACTAATATAAATAGTTACCGTGCTATACTTTATGTAGTTTAATTAGTATTAATTTGTTTGCTCTTTTGGTGTATAGAGTTGTGTTAAACATATATTTTTTTTAATTTGGGATGCTGGAAATAGATTTGCTTCCTCGTATATGAATTCAACTTTTATGTTACTCTTTACATGCTTAGGACATAGTAGAAAAGTCGGTTATCATATGATTAGTATTCAAGTACGAATTGAGGAAAGATATCTTTGAATGTTTCCCTCAAACATTATGTTTATTTACACAGATGAGTGCTTCTATGATAACTTCCCACTCTTCATAGACTCGAGCTGCCTAAATACCACCAACAACACGGGCATATATTGTTTGTTTTGTTATATATTCACTTCAATTTCATGTTACATGATGGGTTTGTGTTTTTTTATTAGATTTATTGATTTGTTTAGAATGATAATATCTTGTTACAACAGAAGACAATGACACCTTTACATACCATGATATCATAGTGTCATCTTCTATAGTGTGCCCTTGTCTTCCACTGAAACCAAATAGTATTCTCCGATTCAAAACAAGAAATCCATTAAAGAAGAATATGAAACCAGATGTAACACGAATGAGTAAATAAATAAGAAAACAACTATATATACTATTATCATTAAAGGTGTTTAGATAACTCAAATCTAAGAACTAAAGGAAGTTATTTTGCACACAAACCTTTACTTGTGATACCAACACAAAATTTGTAAAAAATTATTCAAAGAAGTCATCTTTCCTAAATTAGCTTGTGAAATCTAGTTTTATAACAGCTAACTCGGCTGCTATGTCATGAGCATGAAAAAGGTAGAATAATAGTCCTATTCATCATTTTTCAATTCTCTTAACAAAAACAATTATACGTGGAATCCAAATTTATGCACCCAAAAAGCATACAAACATATTAATACTATTAAATTCTATAAAGTACCACGTGTAGCTAATCTAGATTAATATTATGAGTAGCAATTCATAAATTACTCAAAGAGTTAAATATTTTCTTGAATATCTACCTTGATTGTTGTTATTAAATGCATTCCATTATCTCCCGAACGAGATACGATGCTTTTGCCTTCTAAAATTTATAGTTTATAAAGCACAATCAACGTTCTCTCAAGATAATTACCATCATTATTGAGGCACCATAAGTGGTCCACAAATCTCAAGAAGTTGAGGATACTTTGAGAGATTGTAATATAAATTACTCATCATATTTCAGAAAAAATCATTAAAAATTTTACACGGATGAAAGCATTCTATCTCATCTAGGAGATGATGAAATGTGTTCAATATCAACAATCAAGGTGCGTAATCAAGAAATGTTAACTCCATGAGAATTTAATGAATTACTGTGCATAATACTAATATAAATAGTTACCGTGTTGTACTTTATGTAGTTTAATTAGTAGTAATTTATTTGCTCTTTTGGTGTATAGAGTTGTGTTAAACATATATTTTTTTTAATTCCGGATACTGAAAATAGATTTGCTTTCTCGTATATGAATTCAACTTTTATTTTACTCTTTACATGCTTAAGACATAGTAGCAGAGTCGGTTATCATATGATTAGAATTCAAGAACTAATTGAGGAAAGATATCTTGGAATGTTTCCCTCAAACATTATGTTTATTTCCACAGATGAGTGCTTCTATGAATAAAATAACTTCCCACACTTCATAGACTCGAGCTGCCTAAATACCACCAACTACACGGGCATATATTGTTTGTTTTGTTATATATTCACTTCAATTTCATGTTACATGATAGGTTTGCGTTTTTTTATTAGATTTATTGATTTGTTTAGAATGATACTATATTGTTACAATGGAAGACAATGACACCTTTACATACTGTGATATCATAGTGTCATCTTCTATAGTGTACCCTTGTCTTCCATTGAAACCAAATAGTATTCTCCTAATCAAAACAAGAAATCCGTTTAAGAAGAATATGAAACCAGATGTAACACGAATGAGTAAATAAATAAGAAAACAACTACCTGTGATACCAACACAAAAGTTTTTAAAAAATTATTCAAAGAAGTCATCTTTCCTAAATTAGTTTGTGAAGTCTAGTTTTATAACAGCTAACTCGACTGCTATGTCCAGAGCATGAGAAAGGTAGAATAATAGTCCTATTCATCAAATAACATATCATAACCTATTTTTCAGTTCTGTTAACAAAAACAATTACATGTGGAATCCAAATTTATACACCCAAAAAGCATACAAAAATATGAATACTATTTAATTCCATAATCTACCACGTGTTGCTATTCTTGTTTAATATTATGAGTAGTAATTCATAAATTACTCAAAGAGTTAAAAGATTTTCTTGAATATCTATCTTGATTGTTGTTATTGAACGCATTCCATTATCTCCGGGACGAGATAGGATGCTTTTGCCTTGTAAAATTTATAGTTTACAAAGCACAATCAACATCCTCTCAAGATAATTACCATCATTCTTGAGGCACAACAAGTGGTCCACTACTCTCAACAAGTTGAGGATGCTTTGAGATATTATAATACAAAATACTCATCATATTTAAGAAAAAATCATTATAAATTTTACAAGGATGCTAGCATTCTATCTCATCTACGAGATGATAAAATGTGTTCAATATCAACAATCAAGGTACATAAATAGGAAATGTTAACTCCATGAGAAACTAATGAATTACTATGCATAATACTAATATAAGTAGTTACCGTGTTGTACTTTATGTAGTTTAATTAGTATTAATTTTTTTGCTCTTTTGGTGTATAGAGTTGTGTTAACATATATTTTTTTAATTCCAGATGCTGAAAATATATTTGCTTTCTTGTATATGAATTCAACTTTTATTTTACTCTTTACATGCTTAGGACATAGTAGAAGAGTCGGTTATCATATGATTATTATTCAAGTACGAATTGAGGAAAGATATCTTGGAATGTTTCCCTCAAACATTATGTTTATTTACACAGATGAGTGCTTCTATGATAACTTCCCACATTCATAAACTCGAGCTTCCTAAATACCACCAACAACACGGGCATATATTGTTTGTTTTGTTATATATTCACTTCAATTTCATGTTACATGATAGGTTTGTGTTTTTCTATTAGATTTATTGATTTGTTTAGAATGATACTACCTTGTTACAACGGAAGACAATGACACCTTTACATACCATGATATCATAGTGTCATCTTCTATAGTGTGCCCTTGTCTTCCATTGAAGCCAAATAGTATTATCCTATTCAAAACAAGAAATCTGTTTAAGATGTATATGAAACCAGATGTAACACGAATGAGTTAATAAATAAGGAAACAACTATATATACTATTATCATTAAAGGTGTTCAGATAACTCGAATCTTAGAACTAAAGGAAGTTATTTGGCACACAAACCTTTACTTGTGATTCCAACACAATATTTGTAAAAAATTATTCAAAGAAGTCATCTTTCCTAAATTAGCTTGTGAAGTGTAGTTTTATAACAGCTAACTCGGCTGCTATGTCATGAGCATGAAAAAGGTAGAATAATAGTCCTATTCATCACATAAGATAACATAACCTATTTTTCAATTCTCTTAACAAAAACAATTATACGTGGAATCCAAATTTATGCACCCAAAAAGAATACAAACATATTAATACTATTTAATTCTATAAAGTACCACGTGTAGCTAATCTAGATTAATATTATGAGTAGTAATTCATAAATTACTCAAAGAGTTAAAGATTTTCTTGAATATCTACCTTGATTGTTGTTATTAAATGCATTCCATTATCTCCGGACGAGCTACGATGCTTTTGCCTTGTAAAATTTATAGTTTATAACGCACAATCAACATTCTCTCAAGATAATTACCATCATTATTGAGGCACCATAAGTGGTCCACTAATCTCAAGAAGTTGAGGATACTTTGAGAGATTATAATATAAATTACTCATCATATTTCAGAAAAAATAATTAAAAATTTTACAAGGATGAAAGCATTCTATCTCATCTAAGAGATGATGAAATGTGTTCAATATCAACAATCAAGGTATGTAATCAAGAAATGTTAACTCCATGAGAATTTAATGAATTACTATGTAGAATTTGTAGGGTTTAGGATGTGAAGTAGTAAGTTACTTCTCATGGCATGTAGTGCATGGCTAAGCCCTTTCAGTAATTTGTTGCTTTTGGGAATTCTTTTAGGATGCAAAGTACATGATGATTACTTGTTGGGATTTGTATGTGTTGTATGATAACTTATGCTAGGACCATGATCTAGCTAGAATTTACGATTCATTATATGCTATACATGAATGGTTTGTGTTGGGATTATGAATAATGGATTACTAAATTTGGTCAAACAAGAATTCACTTAACATGTCACTAACGTGTCAACTGGGTCAATATTTTCAAAATCACTTACATCACTGAGATTGGTTGAACACATAGGGTTTGTTAAGCTATCTTGTCTTGCATGTACTTACGTACTCACATGTTCTAGGTAACCTTCGACGCGTTGTCTATCCATCCATTCTTAGGTGTCAATCTTTTCTACAAAAGCTTCAAGTGAGTTCAATGCCTCTCTATTTTACATACTCTTTTTGAGGGAGAAAGCATACATTTTATAAATGCTTTAATTATTATAAGTTGTGTATAGCATGAACATAGTGTGACATACCATTGAAATACTTTACATTTTTGGATAGTTAATTAAAGAAACTAGCAAGAAAAATTGGGTGGGTCTAATAAGCCCCACCCGCACAATTGGATGTCAAGAAGGTGCAACATTATACTAAATGACTAACATTTATCATGACTTGGTAAATGGTGGCGGAAGGCAAACAAACAAACATAGTCAGATTCGATCGTGAAATCACTATTGTCATTGCTTTTGATTTAGACTAGCTCTTTATTTCTGAACACTAACTTATGTTTTACAAACGCTATTGTTTTTGAATTACTTATAAACTATTGAACTCTGATACAAGTGTGTTATAATAGTGTTTTAAGTGTCTAAACATTAAATATTGCGTATGATTATTTGTTTTTATGCATGTGATTAAGTTGAAAAGGCTAACTATGAGTTGGAAGTGATTTTGTACGTAAAATAAGCAAGTTGGAAGGTTACATGGTGAAACAAGTCATTAGAGGGGTCAAGAAACAAAGATTTAAAGTGCAGCAGAAAGACTTTCACCGTAACCTACTATAGCCACCGTAGGCTGCGCCAGCTCCAAGAAAAAATCAGCAGAATACACCCCATCATAGCCTACGCCAGGGCCGTCGTGGAACACCTATAAAATTGTGTTTTTGTTATGTTTAACCCACCACTTGCCCCCAATTTGACCTAGAACGTTTGGAGACCAATTTCGGGAGTTCTTAGGCCACTAAATCACCATTCCAACTCTCAGAAACAACATACAAACATCCGGAATGCAAATCAACAATGTTTTTGAAGACCATTCAAGAACGATGAGCTGCTAATATTCTCATGATCTACTTCGGGTATTAGGTTTTGCGTGGTTAGGTTTTTCTTTATGTTTAACATTGTTGAGATTAAACTTTAGAACCCAATATGTTCTTTCATAAATGTTCAACAAGGAGGGAATGTAGCCCCATACCAAAACCCACCTGTGAAATTGACCAAGCATCTTCTAGCTCACCTCAGTCGAGAGAGATGGAACCATTAAATGTTCAACAAGGAGGGAATGTAGCCCCATACCAAAACCCACCTGTAAACCCTAATAACCAAAATCAAAACCTAAATCCACATCCACATCCACCACCAAATAACAACCGCAACAACAACCTAAATCAACCACCACCCAACAATAACCTGATTCAAAATAACGTCAATCAAGGAGGTAACTTTGATCATGTGAGCATGCATAGTGTTCACTTAGGTGATGAAGATTATGAAGATGAGTGGGATAACAATGAAGACGATCATGGTGCTAATTATGATGCTTGGGATGGAAATCGTGGTGAAGGTAATGTATATAACGGGAATAATAACAATTGGAGGAACGATCAATACGGATGGAATGCGTCACCTATCAATCAACAAGTAGGTGAAGTCAATAATAATTTCAATCAACCAAGAAGACCTTATAGAGCTCAAGTACAAGGTGTGGATAGCCATTTCAGACCAGCTATTTCTGAAAATCCGAATCCTATCGCACCTCCAAACCATAAGGGAAGATCTTTTGATGTACATCCTCACTACCTCACCATTCTTCCTGCATTTAGAGGCACTGCAATAGAAGAACCATATGTGCATCTTGCTGAATTTGATGCCATATGTAGCACTATTGGTGGAAATCACTTCACACAAGATGAAGTGAGGCTACGATTGTTTCAATTTAATTTGAAAGATAGAGCTAAGCAATGGTTCCTCACTTTGCCTGGCAACAGTATTCATACTTGGCAAAAGATGCAAAGGGTTTTTCTTGAAGTATACTACTCTATGGGAAAGACAAGTGATGCAAGAGAGGCCATTCGATCTTTTCAACAACAAATGGGTGAGCAATTTCATGAGCCATTTACAAGATTTAAGGAGTTGATCCGCATGTGTCCTCATCATGGTATTGAAAGGTGGGAATTGATTAAGGCATTTTCGGATGAACTAAAACTGGAGGAAAGGAAATACTTGTATTCTACAAGTAATGGAACATTCTTATCTAATTATGAAGATATGGATTGGGAATTCCTAAAAATAATGTGCAAGAATTCCAGAGCTCAAGATTCAGCTAGTAGACGGTCAAAGCCCGCTCTGGCAAGGTCAACCACCACTAATTATGAGGCTAAAGAAAGAATTGTATCTTTGGAAAGACAATTGGCCAAGTTAGGACATTCAAGTGTAGAGTGTCTGTTGCTTTTAGGTCAACATGAAGAGTTGAATCATGTATATGGAGAGAGGAAACAGTTTGATATGAACTCCAATACTTATCACCCCGGTTTGAGGAATCATCCACACTTTCAGTATGGAAATGATTCAAACTAGATGAACCCTAATTTTCAAGGTAATAATCAAGGTGGTAAACTTATCAGAACCGAGCACAAGGGAATTATAATCAAAGTGGTTATTAGAGAACTTCATATTCTCAAGGAAACAATCAAGGAAACTACAATCATGGGGTCAACAAGGTAGTTCATCACCTAACTATCAAAGTAATTCTCAATCGGGCCAACCTAGTGGCGAAGAATCTACAAATACAAAGTTGAATGCTTTGATATACATGATGAAAGAGAATATGCAAGAGAACAAGAGAGAAAATGAAATTAGGGATAAGGCTTATGAAGCCTTAAACAAACAAGTGGGTCAACTTGCAGAGGATGTGGCTCAAATTAAAAGAAACCTTGGAAAGCTACCAAGTGATACCATGATAAATCCTTAACATTAAAGAACCAACACAGAAAATATGAGAAATATTCGCATCAATTCAGTTAGTATCCTTCTTGACTCTGAAATTATTGATAATGACTTTACTTTGTTTTTACAACAAGTTGCACATAAAGAAGAGAAAGCTGATACAGTGGAGGAGAATGACCCAGGAGCACCCATCATTCCAATCAAAGTGGGAAAGTTGAAGATAAAAAGAGCACTTTTGGATTATGAAGCAGCTGTTAGTATCTTGTCAGGTATGTTATATGATCAGTATGACTTCGGTCCATTAGAGGAAGTTGGCACCACTATGGTGTTAGCTGACTTGACTCAAAAATGTCCTCGAGGCATGGTAAAGAATGATATAATCAAGTTGATAGAATTTTACTATCCCGTGGACTTTATGATACTTGATTATGCACTAGTGAGGACAAATGAGCAACCGAAGACCATATTGGGTCCACCATTTTTAGCAACTGCTAATGCTCAAATCAATTGTTAGGATGGAACAATTGACATGACTTGTGAAACTCATAAGCTATGTTTTGATGTATTTTCCAAGTCGGTTAATTATTTTGTTAATGATAAAGTTTTTGTGGCAGATATGACTTACGTTTGTGTTCCTACTCATACTTCACATGTAAGCACGAACACTACTTTTAAGAATGATTTTGAGTACGGCAGGGATAAGCATGTGACTGGAAGGAATTGGTGGATTTAAAAGAAAAGAAAGAGCCAATTATGAAGATGGAAACAAAAGATGAGAAGCCTAAAATGAAGAAAAAAATTGACGATCCACTTAATCCTATAAAAGACAGAGTTAAGGCATTAATGTTTGAGCCATAATGCGATCTAGTTGAAGACCCACTGGATCATTTAAAGAAGACCGGTCTTAAGCATCCTACTCGACCACCATGAGTGGTCGCAGGTACGGTCTAGCTAAAGATCTAAAACTGCGCTAATCGGGAGGCAACCCGAAATTGATTTTCATGCTTTATGTTTGGTATGTTTGTTTAAATAGTTTATGTTGGTAATGATTACGTTTGTGTCTAGTCAGTTCGGGTTGAAAAGTCCTTTATGTTGATTATTTGGATAAACTGAATTAAAAAAACATGCATGTAACATAAATATCATACATTGGGGACAATGTATCCCAAGTGTAGGGATGAGGGAAAGAAAAAAACGGAAAATTTTTATAATTTTTGTTTTTTAAATGATCTAATCGGACACGAAAATGACAAGCATACCAATTGATTCCTACCTAGTTTGATGCAAGGTTCCTTAGTCACGGTCTAATTCTGAGATAGCAAAAACAATCATGTTTAGCAAGGGTTTTAGAAAATTAAGAATTGGCCGGTTAGGGTTAACATGCTATTGGTCTAATAAAAGCATGCGCACATCAGCAACCCTATGTCCTATTTGGTGAGATATTGAAGCCTAGTAGATTGCTAGTTCACACAAAAAAATCTGTTTTAGTTGTTGAGTGTAAGCCATATGACTCTTTGTCTTAGAACTTGTGTGATTTGATGCATGCTGAGATGGTGAATTTGATAAATGCACATAGATGATAGAGGCAATCTAGGATTCTCTTTTTTTTTCAAACCATTTTCATACCTTACCAGTTTCCTAAAATTTCCCCCGGTAGCCCCTTTTGAGCCTTAAACCTTTTTCTTTGTTAAACCCACATCATTAGAACCCAAACAACCCCATTCACCCTTACAAAATTACAATGATAGACAAATTCTTATTTTTATCCTATGTGACCCAGTCACTACTGTTGATGACTTTCCTAGTAGTCTCAGTATTTGCTTTCTTGTAATAGTTAGTGATTAAGAAAATAAAAAGAAAGAAAAAAATAGAAAAAAACAATGAAAATACAAATTATTGGTTATGGGTTAAATGTGTACCCATGGTTTTGTTTTATTTGAGTAGTAGTTATGTCAATAAGAATGTCTACAGTGGTATTGCCTTGATTTTATATTGTAGCCACATTCACAGCCAAGCATTCCTACCTTAGCCTAAGCCCAAAACCCATAAGTTCTTCTGATGTGTGCATTGTCTGTGTTACCGTGAAAGTTTGATTATCACCCAAGCATATGATAACAAAGTTTTATATGTGGACCTTTTGAGTACTATATTGGTGCAATTTTCACCAATTCATAAATAAACCGAGAGGAGTGAACAATTGTGAGGGGTGTGTTGCATGACAATAAAAGCCGGAAGCTTGTTAGTTTTAATTAGTTAGATTTTATTTTGAATTAAATGTAACATCCTTTACTTGATAACCAAACGTGATTATTGTAATTCTACGATGGGTATGACTTTGGACCATAGCTAAGACATAGTAAAGGATTTTGGTTTATAATGTTGTTAAGTATTTTGAATTTGACTTGCTTGAGGGCAATCAAAGGTTAAGTGTGGGGATGTGATACGAGTGTGTTATAATAGTGTTTTAACTGTCTAAACGTTAAATATTACGTATGATTATTCATTTTATGCATATGATTAAGTTTTAAAGGCTAACTATGAGTTGGAAGTGATTTTGTAGGTAAAATAAGCAAGTTGGAAGCTTACATAGTGAAACAAGTTATTGGAGGGGTCAAGAAACAAAGATTTAAAGTGCAGCAGAAAGGCTTCTACCGTAGCTTACTGCAGCCACCGTAGGCTACGCCAGCTCCAAGAAAAAACAACATGCAATCATCTGGAATGCAAATCAATATTTCAGGAGACCAATTTCAGGAGTTCTTAGGCCAATAAATCAATATTCCAACTCTTAAAAACAACATGCAATCATCCGGAATGCAAATCAACAACGATTTTGAAGATGATTTAAGAACGATGAGCGGCTAATCTTCTCGAGATCTACTTCTGGTATTAGTTTTTGCGTGATTAGATTTTTGTTTATGTTTAACTTTGTTGGGATTAAACTTTAGAACCCATTAAGTTCTTTCATAAGTTTAACTTGTGTTTTGGTTATTTAAACAATAATTTTGGTTAGCCTTTATTCAAATATCATTTAATCTTTTGGAAATTATATAATTCCAAGTTTTGGTTTCTAATTGAATTGACATTGTGTATTAAGATCTATTAAGTCTTGATTACCGATATCACATAATATTAACAGAATCCCTATTAAGGATTTTCCACGAAGGTGAATTAAACAATTACTGAAAACCAACCTAGATCCAAAGTGGATTACCCTTTCATATAATTGTTTTCTTAACCAAGTTTGATTATTTTCAATTTGTTTTCTTCGTTAATTTGTTAATTATTCCAAAAATCTAATTTTCATAGCCAAGAGGTATTAGTTTAATTAATTTAATAATTTGGTTATTTGTTTTCATATAAATCAATTCGTAATACACCGACCACTAATTCCACGAGTATCGACAACCCTACTTACCCTAACTAGTTTAAAGTGAATAGGAACACATAAATTAACATCTTATTTGATTGATACTTTGATATTGATCAAACTCACCCAGCTTTGTTTTGACACTTTAGTATGATTTTCTCAGGTCATTAACATCAGGTCATCATAAGGGCATAGCACGGGTCAAGCATGAATAAAAATAATGATATTCTAAAGTTTGAGTTTTTCCAATACTTTTCACACAATGGTGTTGGGCGCGTGTTTGCGCATTTACTTTCCATGTCTTGGATTAGAATAATCATTTTATGCTTTCGTAGTATTTCATAACTTATAAACCATGGGATTTATTTTTAAAAGTTTATTTAGAGTTGTTCACATCCCTCGCGGTAAAACCACACATGTGGATTTCGAGGGTGTGATAGGTGAGCACTCATATTTTAACCTACCTATATAAACCGTAACCCTATTTTACATCCCCACTTTCCTCCTCTAAACACACACACACACACATATAAAAGAAAGAGAGGGTTCAGCCCCGGTGGAGTTTTGTGGCTACACCTTACCGCCCACCGGGGACGTTCAAGGTGGTCATGTGGAGGGCGGTGATGATAGTAACGGTGGCATCTGATGACTCGAGCGAAGATGAGGCGGAGAATTGTGTGACTGCCTCATTATTTAAGCGGTTTATTGTGGTCGTACACTCTGGTGGCAATGGTAGTTATGGTGGAAGGACTCTAATGGAGTACTTAGTAACAAATCTATACCTGCACCCACACCCGCACCCGCATCTACACCTACATCTATATCAATATATAAATAAATAAATATATATATATATATATATATATACATATAGGTTTGCGTTCATTTGAGAACCAATTCTAATTTTAGAACTTGAGAAGTATTTTCTTTTTAAATTTAGACGCCTATAACTTTTTCATATATTATTATTTTTTTATAACAACTTACACCATTAAATCATAAATTTTGTTTGTCTTTAATTTAAGTATAATGTTATTACATCAAAAAGAAATAAATTATACGTCAATATTATATGTAGTATTAGGATACAACATAAATATAATATGATGTACTACATATATGTAGTTTGATATACTACATAACAGAGCACATATGTAATTTAGGAATATTATAAGAATAGTAAATATAAAACAATTCTTGATATTATTGTGTAATTTAAAAAAAATAATATCATTTGAAAAATTTATAAACGTTTAAAGAAAAAACAGGATTAGTTCTCAAATTAAAACTATATATATATATATCTCTCTCTCTCTCTGTCACACACACATACACAATATATATATATATATATATATATATATTTTAAGTTAAATTGTGTAAACCAATAAATCAAATCTCTACCTTTGATTTATGAAAATCAATTGCTCATATTTTTTTAAATAAAATAATAAAAAGTTGTACTTTTATTGGAACACGTGTACAAAAGGTCAAACAAATATGAGCCATTGATCTCGTAAATCGAAGATAAAGATTTGGTTTATTGGTTTACACAATTTCTCTTAGTTTACATTTGAACCATCCCCTATACATATATATATATATATATATATATATATATATATATATGGGTTGGTTAAAATAGAAATTTTACTTTGCCTAAAAAATTTAAGAAACAATCTACGCAATTGAATTTTTTAATATATCAATAACGAAAGGCTAAGATTCAAGTGTAGGAAAAAAAAGATGAAAGGGTATATTTGGAATAGACATTTTTTTATTGTTTTCAAATTTCACCCCTTTTTTTTAAACGTTGATACCTTTTTAATACAATATAATTTTTTTAAATTAAGCATTTTTTATTTTTAATTTAAGTATATTATTGTTATAGTTTCGCTAGAAAAACAAACTACACTTGCAAAATTATGCTGTTGTATTACGAAATTGCGTGAATTTTGAAAATAGTACATGAACTAACACATAACTTACAACAAACAACATCACATATATATAATAAAATACCACAATATTATAAAACATCATTACTAAAAAATATACATTTTAGAACTAAATAATGTAAAAAACAACATAAAAATAACATTACAACACAAAAATGTAAAACGTCAAAATATATTTTAATTAGTATAACTAACAAACCAACATAACAAAATATTAAGCATAGCACAACAAAACAATACAAATAAACAAATACAACAAAACGATACAAAAAACCAACACATTCAAACAAAATAGCATTGTCAAATGTATTAAAAAGTTAAGTTGTTCCAGATTACTAATTAATATTTTCAATCATTTTATTAGGGCTAATATAGTAATAAGTTGTTAAACAAGCTACTGGAAATATTTAATTTAGTTTGCTACATAAATATTTTTTTGTTCTATGTACATGTGTGAATAAGTAGTAGAAATAGTTTTATGACCACCATTTCTTTATTTTTAGAATTTTTAGGCAAAATAATTTTATTATTTGAACACTCCCTATATATAATAAATGAAAGATTAAGGACACATGACTTTTCAAAAATTACTTATTAACTTATGATGGTAATATTATGATTCAACAACGTTATGATGCCACAATATAATAAATGATTACTTCTTTTGAAAGATAATCATTCGTGCTATGTGGCACTTTGGTTTATATGATAAGAATACAAATATAAAACTAGGATTAATTCCAAATAATGTTTATGAGGCCAATATTATGATTCAACATGATCAACTTCAGTTTCCAAAAACAGCATTATTTGACAACAAACATGAGCGGGACTTCTGCAAACATAGTAGAATTGTGTCATTGGACAAGCATCTCACTCATTAGTAGATATAATTATCAGCTCAGATGAAATGGGCTTGCAGAAAACCTAAACAATCATAACCCATAAACAAATCACCAACGCAAATGTCAACACTCCCTCAATGGTAGCTAGTTATTATGCAACAGAAACTGTCAAGAGTGAGAACTATGAACTAAGACCTGTGGATTGTGTTATGCCAGACTATTGCCAAAAACAAGGACGCCATGAAATGTTGAGTGAGGTCTTTGATTTTAAAAGTTGGATCGTAAATGTCTTTCGATTTTCATCTTCATCCCAAAATTCTAAGGAATCTGTTGTAACATATGTTCTCTGCAATGGGTCACCTTCATTTCTCCTCGGGACAATTTCAGCTATGATTGAGCACTCATTTTCACTGAATAAAGAAAAAGAAATCATTTTGTCTGCTAACTTAAACCAGGCAGTGTGGCACAATGAACTAAATGAAACATATCCTACATATATTGTTGAATGATGATCAGGCTCTGGTGTTTCATTAAATTCCTGATGACGACGTTCAGAATCAGAAACAAGCTCTTTGTCGAGCTCCTGATTGATACTCATTGTAAGACACGTTTTGAATGAACAGGAAACAGTTATTACTATGAACCCACAAAATTCATTTTGCCAATTGTGTGGAAGCTGCAATAAGAACAGCTATACTTGTTGGAAGCTCAGACAGCTTTAGAAGGTTTGTACACGACGAAACATCGAGCCACTTAAGCCGAGGTAGTTGCAAGAGGCTAAAGTTTAATTGTGAAAATTCATTTCCTCTTAGATCAAGTTCTTGTAAGTTGGGTAACTGCAAAACGTTGGAACAGATGTTTTCGTCTACCAAATTACACCAGCGGAGATCCAACTTTTTTAACCCTCTATGAAAAGATTGAAACCCTATATGGTTGATGATGCCATTTTGAAGTAAAGAAGGCTCCTGTAAACAACATTCTATATCAGTGAGGTCCTCCGTGTCACCATCAAGATTTGTGCAACATGTCAAACAAGTAAGTAAAAAGTTTGTACGATAAAGCATATGTTTATTTTCCTTTTGAACCCATTCTTTTCCTACTTGGAACTTGAATCCATGGCCACTTTGTTCATGGGACACCTTTAATACCCTTTGAGTACCACTAGGCCAAAGACCTGATACGAATTTCTTCCAACTCTTTTCCATATAAACATAAGTTACGTTGCCCATGTTCCGTTGCGTATCTGAGAGTTTAAAGAGTACTCTGCACCCTGATAATACAAGAGTCTCGAGTTTCATTGACCGCGTAACAGGTGGACACCAGTTAAGATTGTCGCAACCTTGTATATATACGCAAACAAGCTTTTCCAAGCGTCCAAATGACCGATGAATCTCTTTTAAATATGGAGATCCGCGGAGTATGAATCTTTCAAGATTTGGAAGTCCATCAAAATCTGGAGTCTCGATTAGTTTTAGCAATCCAACAAGTTCAATCGTTTTTAAGTTTGGTAGTTCCTGTTATATACAAATAGAGGAGTCAAAAGCTTGTCTAACATATCATTAATTTGACAGTAGTTCATGAATATTACTAGTAACGTTAGTAAAATTTTAATTTGTTATAATGTACAAATGAAGTACATGGTTGTTGAATAAATATTAAAAAAAATTTATCTAATAAAAAACATAATGAAGTTTTGTGAACGCAAATCAATGATATTAATGTTACTTTATAGTTACCAATTAATAAGAAAAAAAAATTACATTAAATTTTCGTTCTCAAATAGATTATATAGTATTAGCTATAAACAAAGGGCTTTTGGTCCGTTGGTGACGAGGTGTTTTTCATGTTGCCCTTCTCAAGCACTTGAGGGCTCATGTCATGTCATGAAAACTAGTGTCGATTTAGGAATAAATTCATAGTGTGTGCGAGTTTGTCATTCAAAACAGATTAAAAATATACGCGAGGATATAAATCAAGAAAAGATGGTTTACGTAAACCATATGGCAATATGATTGCCATAATATTTATTAAAAATATTTGCTAAATAGTGATATTGTCTCACATACTTCCCCGGCAACCCCAAAAATTACAAAGGGTGAGAAGGACTCTTAGTCTCTCATCCCAACCACATATCAGCGACGTTGATAGATTTTGGAGATGTTGGCTTGAATGAACTCATCCCAACCTATGGATAAGCGACGTTGATAGATTTTGGAGATGTTGGCTTGAATGAACTAAAATGTGATCCCTATGGATAACCTTTGAGACATATAAAGACCGACACTGAAATTTGAATCGATTTGAACAAACTTGGACAAAAATAGGCAAAATGAATATTGACATTTTAATTCAGTTTTGTTTTGAGTTTTAGTACCTGATTTCCTTTTGTAAGAAATTAGCATATCATTATCTGTTACCTGTTTTCCCTTCCAAAGACGTCGTTGCAAACTCTTACTTAATTTGAGAACAACAAGCTTCTTTGGTTGAAACTGTTCATGGAAAGACCATCTAAGAGGATAGGACAATTCAATATACTTCAACTCATTCGAAAGAAAAATAGGCTCCGTATTACATTCATTCCAATTTGTGCCCACTCTAAGGAACCTTAATTTCTTCATGTATGAAAGAACTTTAAGAAAGTTGGATGGAAGATCTGGATATTCATATTGTATCCCTTCAATCTTGTAGTTTTCCTGCAAACCGGATTTATCTTTGTGTCTGATCAAAAGATTAAGTACTTAAAAGATTTGTAGTTTAGAAAGAAAATTTGTCTAACCTTTGTAGTTGTTGCATACCCTAAACAAAGTTCACTGATTTCTTTAGATCGCCAAATTCTACTATATTCTTCAGAATTGTTAGGATGAACACCTCGAACTATGTAGAAGGCCATTTCCTGAACAAGATCATGCATGTCTAACACACGATGTGATGTGGTAATAAGAGCCTTTTGTCTCAACACTGTTATCCCTATATCAGGGTAAAGACCACAAGCATCTAGTATCTCAATCACCTCATCTTTTCTTTTCTTTCTAAAGAAACATGCAATATCCAAGAATAACTCTTTCTCAACAAGTTTAAGTCCATCATAGCTAATTATGAGCTTTTCCACAATTTCGGTTTCTGGAATATCTTTTAGTCTAGCCAAGGTACTCATCCACTCATTCTTATTTTTGTCATACAAAAAGGAACCTAAAACTTTAAGGGCTAATGGGAGTCCAGCGGCATAAGAAACCACACGTTGTGAAAGCATAGCATAATCTTCTACAGGTTTTCTAGTGTTATATGCATGTTTATAAAAGAGATCGACAGAGTCATCATGTGATAATAAGTTAACGCGTGAGACATCATCCACTTTATGTTTCTTAAGCAAATGTTTGTCTCTAGTTGTAATTATAACTCGACTCCCATCCCCGAACCAATCATGTGACCCTGCTAAAGCCTCAAGTTGAATAAGATCATTCACATCATCAAGAACAAGTAATACCTTATGACCACATAACATACTTTTAATCATATGCTTTCCAAGTATAACACTTTGCACTTCGATTCTTGTTTTCAAAACACTTGATAAAATTCTCTCTTGCATTTCTTTCAAACCATTAATAGTGCAGGATTCCTCCCGAATATTTTCAATGATGCAGTTACTTTCAAAATATTGACATATATTAAGGTAAACAGAAGTAGCAAGAGTAGTCTTACCACTACCTCCAATCCCCCATATTCCAACCATGCGTACACCATGAGTTCCAACTTTTAATCTTGATTTCATATCTTGTAGGCGGGAGCCAATTCCAACAAGGCCTTCATCAACATACAAACTTGAGGGAAACAATTTTTCAGACGTAACATCTACAATCGTTTTTATGCATTGTGATTCATGTCTGCAAATTACATATTTATATAATGTTTAGAATACAAAGATTATTTTTTCATACAAAGTGTACAAAGTGATGCTGGAATAGTGGAATTACAACGCAAAAAGGATTACACGAGTGAAGTTATCACGTAAGTTGTGGAATTATCAAGCAGGGATGATATTATCACGTAAGAGTTGGAATTATCAAACGTGACGTATTTTTGCTTGATGATTTCAAGAAAGTGTAATCCTTCTTGCGTCATAATACATCACACTTTGTACATTTTTACGAACAATAGACATTTTATTTTGAACTCTATATATATGTATATATGTATGTATGTACGTATGTATATACATCATCTATGTACATATGTACATCTATATACATATAAACATATACATATATAAAGGGTAATTTCCTCTACAAAGTAAGGTAAAGAAGCTTGAAATAATAAATATTAGATTTACAAAGGAGATAAACCATCTACATAAAAGCCAATAACACAAATACTTGGTAAGACCATTTGTCTTATGATATTTTACAAACAGGAGAAATTGTGAAAACAAACTATTAAGATTCTCAAGGGCGTAATAAAACAGTTAGGTGTAAATTAGTGTTTTCTTGTTTCTAATATTTATGCACAAAGTATATTATTATGTCATTTTTAGACACAATAATGGGCAAACCATTTAAGTATTTAAAAGAGATAAGATTAAATTTTATAAATACAATGAAGGGGAACCCTTAGTGCATACGAACTTAACATGAAACTTAGCAACCTAGTACGTGGGCAGCAATCAACGTACCCTTATAATAAGATAATAACTATAATTAACACATCTCCTCAAGTTGGAGCATAAACCTTATTCATGTCCTACTTGCATCTTGAACTGTTATTGCATGTTAGAATCAAAAATCTAAACAGGAATGAAGATTTAGAACCGGAAATTGAAATGCGGGACAATAGTATGATTCCATAAAATGAACAAGAGCATGTATATAAAACATAAACAAGAGGAGGAACACAAACAAGAATGAGAGAAATAATCTAAATAAGAGTAGGAAACAACAAGGCTCCACTAACTTTCTACTCTCTCATCGTCCCTTCTCTGCATGTGTAAGATTTTATTCGAGGTTTTATCATCTTCTTCCATTATAGTTTCAGAGGGCCTTAACTCTTCAAGAACTTGAGTATGAGAATATACAATTTACCTACGCTTTCTAGGATTTTTAGTTACAGAGGGAGACAGGCTTCTTCCAATTTGCTTAGTGAACTTTGTGACATGTGTATGGTGATAGGGTATGTATGAGAGTAGTAGTGAGTCTTGTTTAATTGAAGGGGTTGGGTGAATTAGAGGACATGTAATTGTTTGTATTGTCAATATATAGAAGCTGCTACATGTTGCACCCGAGACTCCTCCTAGGCGTAATTGCCTAATATTAGGTTGATGGTTGCTAATAGAGATGTCAATAGTGTTGTTAGGTCCAAGGAGGCTATAGGCTTCAAGTGTTATATTATGGAGCCTAAGGTAAGTGTTTTGGAAAATTAAAGAGGGAGCATCATAGGTAAGCCGTGACTATACTTTGTTTAGCCTTTCACAATGACTTAGTTCTTATACAAGGCCTTGAGTCGTTCCCTATTGTTTCTTTTGAACTTTAGTGCAATAGTAGGATCATTAATGTGGTTTTGTTCATGGGCTTTATTTAGATCCTTATCATTACCTCCTCCTAAATTCAAGTCTCAAGTTTTGATTAGAATTTGGTGATCATATTGAATAAAGCCCTATCAAGTAGTCACTTACTACACCTGCAATGAATGTGTTTGCATGGTGTTGTGTTTACGCTAGTACAGGGGAACTGTGGGTATTCCACTTGCGCTAGACATGATGTCTAAAGAAATAGAGCTAAAAAGATGTTAATGTTTTTAGGTTTTAAGGATCATATGTGTGATCATGGTTCCACGGATGAGGCAAATGTTGGTGTCTAAATCTTCATGACATGTAGGGACGATCATAGGCTACACTAGTTGTTAATGAAATGAATCTCCTTGAGTTGTTTGTACAAAAGAGAACATCATTAGTCTAGCCACTGAGGATCACAAGAAGAGTTGTCATGTTGGCCTCTCGCCAGAGAAATGATACATGTTCTTGAAGGGGACAAAAAGGAATAGTAATGTAGATATTTGCTCTCGTCTTTGGAGAATGAGAGTGTTTTATGCCTGAATTAACTGCTAGCAAAGCTTTACAATGTAAGGCTTTCTTTGTTGGCCTTTGGTGTTACCTGGGGGAATTCTAGGCTTTAGCTAGTGGACTCATATATTATAAGGGCAATTTACCTCGTCTAAGATCCAATACATTTAATGCTAAAGATCCTTGATTAAATGTCATACATGTCGTAACTAATGTGAGTCAAGCTTGGGTTAACTCATTTGACTTTACCTACTGCTCACTGCATGTGTTTAGAAGAGATATGACTCCTGTTAGGGCTAATATCTATGAAGGACATTTCCTCATATAAAGATCTTAAACATTTGATATCAAAAGGTTATACATGGTCTTTCACTATTTCTTGAGTCTTTAAGGGCTAAAGCATGACTATGGCCCTTTGAAGGCCCTTTTTTATTTACGAGTTCATTTTATTTGGGCATGGGATGTAGGCTTTTTTAAATTACTATACGGGTTAAATCTTCAAGATGTATCCATTACCTCCCACATAAATATTTAGACTTGGATTGGCAAACTTTTTAAAGTAGACATGGATCTCCTTCGATCTACTATATTATTCCTAGATACAACTTACTATCTTAGTCTTCCAAAAATGTAACATATTATCTCATGCTTTAGGGGTAGCTAATTCACAAATATCTAACATATTATCTCTTAGTTTAGGGGTAGCTAATTCACTCGTGGAAGCATGTATGCTTCAACATCTATTGCTTAAGCTTGTTGGAATAAGTTTAGCATAAAAATGTTAGTATAAGTGTGTATTATGAGTGATAATTATTAAAATGTAATTATGTGTGCTAAGTCTTTTAACAGGTATAGAGTCACACATGTTGATATGGAAGTTATACCAAATATCAACAGGTATTACTATCATGAAGGAAATTATTAGATGGGTATAAATACCCTCTAATATGTACATAACTATGTAATGAAAGTGCAATTAGTTTCCCTCCTTATTTTGTTAATATCCTTTCATTCAAACATTAGAAAGCAAGAAACCAGATTCATTGCATTCACCAAATGACATCAAAGCCTAGATCCAATTCATATGACAAACTTAGTTTGGTATCAGAATCGAAAGATGCATACATTCCAAGAACTACCAATAAGGATCAATAGGATTTAAGGATGAGATCATTGTAGACTCTCTTTCCATCAAGTTATCTGATACCAATATCAGTGGAAGATTACCGGTAATAAGAAGAACCAATTCCCATAAGGAATTTGACTAACAGACAAGATTATCTAGAAAGGGTCAAAAACAATGAGTTTTGATAAAAGGTACCGATAACATGGGAAGATATATGGTATGCAAGCTTAGTTCAGAAACAAAACATGACAGTGAATAAAAGGGTTTTTTAAAGAATAAGTAATTCATTTGGCATAGAAGAAAGCCTCGATGGATATGTTCGTGAATACGTTAGAGGCAAAAGCAGTACCATTGTTCAAAGTAGCAAGAGTTCTTATTTGATAGAAGGAATATATTATATACCTACACTCAAGAAAGATCCTTAACAGTGACTAATTAATTAAAAAAGGCTTTGAATTGATATTTAAAGTGGATGTATGTCATCTGTAAGAAGCAGGTAAGAGAGAGGATCTGATTACTTATTGGCACTGCAACAAGAAGCATCATTATGGCTATATGTCTCCAACCAAACTAAGAAATTTTATGGATTAATAAGAGCACAAAAGGAATCAAACACAACAAACTAGGACTAGTTAAGGAGAAAGATTCAAAAATTAAATGAAAGAAATTATTTAAGGAATATCATGAAGCAATTGAGAATGCAAGATTATGAATACACTTGGAACACATATCAATTAAGACTAACAAGAATGAAACAAGAAACCATAAGGAAAAAGGACCAATTACACACCTAATAGTGGTATCATCTCTGCATGATTACATTGTGTTCATGGAACTAATTCACATAGCCATCAAAGTGAAAAAACATAAAGATAAGTTCGTGATAGAATTTGAGAAGGTTACGTGGTTTATAAAAGATTTTTAAAAAATTAAGGCCCCAGACCTAATGCCACCACGAGATTAAATAGGACACCAAATTAACCTTATGAACTTTACATGATAGTTCAAAAGCATGGCGGTTATAATAGGGTTAACAAAGAAAAAAAATGAGAAGAAATTGTTACTCAAATGGGTTATGATTTAAGGGTTTAAATCAAAAGATCAAGACAACCTTAAAAGATCATCAAGATTGTTTATCCAAGATATTTAGAGATGCTTTAATGGTACCATTTAAAGTACATAGGAAGATAGCATGTTGTGGAAAATAAAAAAAAAAGAAGTAAGATCTTATCGATGAAGGAGAAGATATGTATTGATGCTGACCCGCCACCCAAAAAGAGACTCAAGATTGGTTGAAGTTTAAAGAATTGGATGCTAAACTTAAGATGGAGAACATTGGAATAAGTTTAGCATACATATGTTATATAAGTGCATATTATGTGCGAAAATTATTAAAATGTAATTATGTGGGTGTGCAAGCCATTTAGAGGGTATAAAGTCACACCGGTTGATATGGCAATTATGCCAAATATCAACAGGTATAACTGTCAAGAATGTAATGGTTGGAAGTGAATAAGTACTTTTAATCTATACATAATTGTGCAATGAAAGTGTAGTTAGCTCCTTCCTTATTTGTTAATATCCTTTCATTCAAACGTTAGAAAGCAAGAAACTCAGACTCATGCATTTAATAAAGCTTCATTACCCTACTTCTATCCATAATGGGTAATGATATTAGTCTCATGTATCTCTCAACCAAACTAGTATAACACCAATGTACAAAACATATACACCATGATATTCATTTCTCTAAGATCATGTCACTAGTGATTAAATGTGTTTTTTTCATGTTCCATCCCGACCTAATATGTTAATAGATATACAAAAGTTATGTAAACCTATATTAATTATTTTAATCCTGAATATCTAATTATCTTTCATTTCAACTATAGCCATGTAATAATGTAAGGAATAAGATAGGCTATTAGTTCGTCCTTCGATGCGCTCCACAATTAGGATTTCCTTGATCCCTTAGATTTTTAGTATATTTATGATTTCCTTAAAAAGTTTTATCTATAAAATATTAACTAAACTGGAATTTTCATGAAATTTTAAAAAGTAAAGTGTACATGCAAGACTAAACTAAAAGTCTATGAATAAAGGTACATAATACTACAATAAAGCATATTGTTGTTTCAGGCCAATAATTGCACTTAAAAAGGTTCACTCTAACAGAAGAGGAGGAGAATTATGTTAGTGTATGTTCTTTTGTACTAAAAATACTTGCTTTCATTCATAAAACTTTCTTTTATTAAATAAACACTTGTGAACCTTTCCCATGCTATATAAAAGAGTAATAAAACTAGCCCACTAACTATACCATTACTCTACTATTAAGACTAATTTAAAATAAAACTTGTTGCATAATTAAATAATATGACTCAAATACTAGACCTGTGAATTGATCAATTTGAGTATTTGACCTGACTTATCCAACTAATCCATCATGATTAACCTACATTCACCGTCTTAATATTGATACTCTTGACACATTAAACTCGCTACTTGCTGCATTTCTTGCTAAATCTTTTTTTCATTTTTCCATTCTTGCTTTTTCGTACCTTCTTTCGTTCTTTCTTGCTGTGTTCTTGGTAAAGCTTACTTATTTCTTTCTAAACTTGCAATCTTCTTGCTAATCCATTGCTAAATTTTCTTTACTTATAACTTGCTATTCAAATGATAAAGGTTGATATTGGATAGCTCTCGCTATACAAATCACACGGGTTCTATTTCCCACTCTTAGTACTTTTTTTCTTGGGTTCTCATCATCCTGCTTAAAAAATCCAATTCTTATGTCATTATCAGCCTCAAAATTAAATACAAATTTTTCAAACTGCTATCCTTTGGTGCCATATATAGATAGTTGGTATCAATATTATTAAGAATTATTTGCTCACTATTTCAACCCTAGTATAATCTTGACATACCATTGTTGCTTTCTTAGTTTCTTGCAAAAAGACCATGGTGCTTGCTTGAATTCTAATACCTTCACCACTTGTTATGATAGTTAATTCACCAGCATGCTTAGGTTCTTGCATGGTTTCATCACAAAAAATAACAAGCCACCTCACCAATATAATTCACTCACCAAGTTATTTGCTTGCTTCTTTCCTTTCTGCCTTACATAAAATATTTATCATTATTATTACCTTTTGTGGCTTACTTTTGGTCTAATCCCATAGGATCGTCGCTTGCTTCTGCTATCATTTTTTATCACTAGCTTCTTGTCAGCCCTTAGTACCTCGTACATTTTAGTCAATAGCAATAAGGCCTTGTTTTTCTTTCTTCCTTAATGCTTAAGAGTCTATCAACAATAGGAGGAGAGTGGAGGTGATAGACAGGCTCATCAACCTGGGAGTAGTTAATGAAGAAATGCTTCTTCCCCCACTTGATGAGCTTGTGCAGTTGGAAAAGGCAACCCTGCTACAAAAGGAAGAAGAAGAAGAAGCAAGGTTGGTCATAGAGGAAGAGAGGAGGAAATTGAAAGAAGAGGCTGAGCAAATAGAGAGGATGGAGAGGATAGCCTTCCTATGCTCAAGGGGCTGTTCTCAAAAGGAGCTGACTCCTTATGAAAATGACACAATCTTGTTTATTTTTCACAAAGAACAAGTTCAAATCAACAAGGAGAGGAAGAAGGCTAGAAGGGAAAAGCTGAAGGAGATGAAGAAGGAGGAGGAAGAGGCCCAACTTGTGGCTGCCAAGAAAGTGGGAGACAAAGCCTGGATGAAAGCTTATCTCAGGGCCCACGGCTTCACAGGCAGGCAAGTAGGTCCCATGTATGAGAAGACCCTACAGCGAAATGTCAGTGAAATCAAAGCTGACATTCGCTTAGGAAGAAGGAAGGAGGTAATTCAAGCCCAAGGTGTACAGAGGATGGTACCCAAACAAACACCCAAACCTCAACCAGCAAAACCTGAATCCACACCTTTTCCCTTCCCATCAAAACTGAACCTACTATTGAACCTTACACCCCTAAACTCATACCATCAGCCTTACATACACCCTCATCCATTGCCTTTGAACAACCACCATTATCACCCATCCAGAAACCCAAAACACAACCCAAAACCCAACCATTACCCAAGCCATCCTTTGAACCATCCAAGCCTCTAACCTTAGAGGAATACAAGGAGATCAAGAAAAAGTCACCAACTGCACTACTATGAGCGAAATCTACTGTGAGGACGAGTCAATTACACTGAAGTTCATTAACAGTTCTTCCTGTTCCCTCACACGAGATGAATTTCTTGATCTACACTAGACCAAGCTCTTCAACTTCTAGAAATCAACTCTGGCACTCTCGAGGAAGAAGAAAAGAAATTTAGAAGAAGACTTGTGACTCTGTTGGCCACCTGGAAAGGGGACAAACTATCAAAGAAGCCCTTCAATCCTCAGAAGAAAATTGTCCAGTGGAGGTTTGATGAACCTTCTCAAGTGGCTGCTCACATCAGAAACCATATAAGCAGCCATCATCTTACTGAGCTCACAAAGAAAGTAAAGATTAAAGAGGAGTTACAGATAAGAAAGGAAGAAGATGGGGTGCCTCTATAAAAGAAAGTTCTTTCCTTCCAATGGTTGAAGGCCCTGCTTTAGATTTCATAGTTAGATGGGAGTATGACTATAATTCCCATCAACTAACTCTCTTCAAGGGGCCACAGCAGAGGGTACATGTCATTCAGAGCAACAGACTAGATCTTCTATCTACGAATGACTTGTACAAGGTTCTCTCCATCATATCAGGGAAGAACAAGGAAACATATAAATATCTGCTCTCCCCTGGTGTTAAAGACTTTAAGAAGCAGAAGGAAGTGAAGTTTTGGTAGCATCAGCCTAGGGGGAGTTTGTTGGATCATATTTGGATTATATGAGGCTGGAACAACCAAAACAACACTTAAAAGATTTTGAAGTACAACTGAAGAAGTCTTCCGAAGACAAAGCTGCTCTTCCGAAGACAAGTTGAAGATCATCCGAAGCACAAGTATGAAGATCTTCCGAAGGAAAACTAAGTCTTTCGAGACTAAGTAGTTCTCATTCTGAAGTATAAGCACTTAGAAAATCAAAGATGAAGTCTTCCAAAGAATGAAGCCATGAAGACTTGCAGAAGTCTCAGAAGAAGTTGATTCTTCCAATGTATAAAATGGCATCGGAAGAATAAGATTTAAGCTTCGAAAGAATCAACTATGAACCAGTGGACATAAGTATGGTCCAACTAACACTCGTTGCCAACTCTAATATACTACATGGCGCTTTCCTACGCCCATGTAGTTGACCATACTTTAATCCATTGTTCACCTTTTATTAGTTAGTACAGTTACCAACTTTACTTAGTAACAAACGGTAAGTCATGGATATGTCATGACTACCTAATCTAGGATATTAGTTTATCTTAGATATCTTACTTCTAGCAATGTAGTATTTGTCTAGTTGTAATTTTCAGCTGGTTTTTCAAGTATAACTGGCTGTAGATAATAACATATATAGTTTCTCATTGTAACTCCTAGGCATGAAAGTAAGAGTCTTGTAATATTGAGTTGAGAAGTAACATATACAAGTATCCTGAAAAACCATTTATGTGCTTTATTAACTTAGTATATTATTATCAACTTAGTTAAGAGATTCTGCTTCATCTATTCGAGTGAGACCAAGTGAGTTTGAGAGATAAAACTTGTGTTGAGAGATGAACTTCGATCCTGCAAAAACTTGTTGCATAACTAAATAAATGACTCAAATACTAGACCTGCGAATTGATCAATTTGAGTATTTTACCCGACTTATCCATGTAATCCATCAAGATTAACCTACATTCACCCTTTTAATATTGATATTCTTGACACATTAAACTTGCTACTTGCTACATTTCTTGCTAAATCTTTTTTTCATTTTGCCATTTTTGCTATTTCGTACCTTCATTCGTTCTTTCTTGCTGTGTTCTAGGTAAAGCTTACTTATTTCTTGCTAAACTTGCAATCTTCTTGCAAATCCCTTGCTTAATTTTCTTTACTTAAAACTTGCTATTCAAATCATAAAGATCGATATTGCATAGCTCTTGCTATACAAATCACACGGGTTCTATTTCTCACTTTTGTTACTTCTTTTTTTTCTTGCGTTCTCAGCATACTGCTTAATAAATCCAATTCTTATGCCATTATCAGCCTCGAAATTGAATCCAAAGTTGTCAAACTGCTATCCCTTTGCGCCATATATAAGTAGCTGGTATCCCTATTACTAAGCACTATTTGCTCACTATTTGAACCCTGAATATAATCTCGAGATGCCATTGTTGCTTTCCTTGTTTCTTGCAAAAAGACCATGGTGCTTGCTTCAATTCTAATACCTTCACCACTTGATATGATAGTTTAACTCATCGACATGCTTAGGTTCTAGCATGGTTTCATCACAAGATAATAACAAGCCACCTCACCAATATAATTCACTTGCCAAGTTATTTGCTTGTTTCTTTATTTTTTGCCTTACATAAAATAATGATCATTACTATCGCTTTCTTTGGCTTACTCTTGGTCTAATCCTATAGGATTGCCACTTGCTTCTACTATCACTTTTTTATCACTAGCTTCTTGTCAGCCCTTACTGCCTCATACATTTTAGTCGATAGCAACAAGGCCTTTGATTTTCTTTCTCCCTCAATGCTTACTTCTAGCCACAACGGCCAAGGATACCACCTTGCTTCGTTGATTCCTTTCTTCCTACTTTTAAACCTATCTTCTTTCTAACCTGCTATGTTAAAATATGTAGTTGCATATTATTATATCTTCTGCAGTTTAATGATAATTTATATTTTTATTTTGAGGTGTTTGGATTTTGCTTTATGGTTCCTAGTTCATAGGCTTGGATGTCAGGCTGAGAAAGCTTGTTTGTAGGAGTGGAAGCTAGGCTTAAAATGTTGCTAGGCAAGGATCTAGTCTGATGCCTTGACCCGATGTAAACTCGTATTGTCTCTAAAGTACTCATGGGTCTATTTTGGGTCTTGGGTATTAGTTTGATCAATGGATCTTTTATACATGAGAGAGAAAGGGAGAGTGAGCAGCTGACCTAGAACATTATTCTCACTTGCTCCCCCCCTCCCCTTATTGTTTTCTTTTTCCTAGAGCCTTGATCAAGGGTTCATTGTTTGGAAAACCTTTTTCTTGTTCTTGATCTTGTCATCATTCTTTCTAGATTAAATCACTGTATTGTGTGGTTCGATCATTATTGTTCTTGGTTTATTTTTATTTTATTAATTAGAGGGTTTTGCCTTTATTTGGCATTATAGTTCATAATCTTAGTATACTTTAAGTTTAATACCATCAGATATGTTAAGTTTGAAATGGTATTAGAGCCATAACAGCTTATGTAGTCTATCAATTTAGGTTCTTCTACTAAGTTGCTATATTTGACTTCTAGGGTTTTTAGATTTGAAACCCTAGATTGTTTGTTACCTTAGATCGTTTTTGAAATCACGGGTATTAGTTGGTGATAGTCCATCATGGATTAGGGTTTTTGTAAGGAATATGAAAAAGGCTGATGCACCCAAAACAGTCAAGGTACTTCCTACATGCATGCACTTTGTGCATGGTGAAAGTTACTTCGGAAGTTTTACACACTGCATAGAAAATACTCTAAGTGTAAAATCTTCCGAAGCCAAAGACCAAATCTTCCAAAGCCAAAGATGAAGTCTTTCAAAGCTTAGGAGACAAAGTCTTTCGAAGCCATGAAGATAGAAGACTTATTTCGTTCGAAGACAGAGAAGACATACTTTCTCTGATCCATTTTTTCATAAAGCTCACCAACTTTCCACTGCCACTCTAAAGACTCACCAACTTACACAAGCAGGTGAAAGGTCCATGCTTTAGGAAACTGTAGATTATGGTTTTAAGTCTGTAACTTTCTACTTTATGTACTTTTATCCCTTTTGTAATATATTAGGATGTGAGCTATGATATGTCATAGTCACTAGTCAAAAGGCAATCTGCCTTTTGACTTTACATTGATCTTGTTGTTTAGATTAGTGTTTCCAGCTGACCTTCAAAGTATGATCGGCTGTAGGATGTAGTATAAAGTATCTCAAGTCCTTATATCTTATTTTTTATGCTTTGTAGCACTTGTAAAAGAACTTGAGAGCAATATACTTAATCCTTGAAAACCATTTTATTGTTGTTCTTAGTTCTGTCTCTCTTGCTTGCTTGTGTTCTTTAGTATCATACCAAGGTTCCAGTTCCCTATTTGATCTGTTAATTATTCTAAGTCTCTTCTTATTGTGAAACTGATTACATTGAACCCCCTTCAACGGTCCTGCAGTTTTATCCTAAAACTCTGTACTCTCTTGTAACCTTAGGTGGAGGTTGTGAATCATAAAGAGAAAAGAGGATTATTGTTCATATCCTGATCTTGTAACGTTTAGTGAAGGTTACGGATCTCGAATTCTTTGGTTGGAGTACCCAAAATTGGGTGGCCCCTCAATGAGTTTGTTCCACCTTATCATTTTATTTTTCCTCTTACATGAATTATCTCTGTTATGAGGCATATTCTGGTTGGGTTTGGGTACCAGCTTTGATGTTTGATACAAGGAGAGTCATACCTCGTTTGTGTGTTGTATTTTACCTATTGCATTCTTTTAAGTATAAGTATTTCCATCATTTTGTTTAGATTTGATTATTTCTTATGCATCATTTGGGTGTTTTGATTTTGAATATTTGCATTCACAACATTGACTAATCTTTGATCTGCCACTTGGGTAGTATGAAAATCTTGATCTAGTCCTTGTTGCTTCAATTTGTGTGCTTTTGTGAAATCATCCTTTTGTTTGTGGTTACTATGGCTAATATTGAGTCTGAGTTTGCTTCTGGTACTGTGGTTTGTAATACCTTAGTTAGCAAGCTTGATGCTAACGACCTTTTACATTTTCACCTGAGTGATTCAAGTAATCTAAACTTGGTTGATATAAATTCAAAAGGGACAAACAATTATACAATGTGGTTAAATGCGATATAACTTGCTTTAGAAATAAAAAACAAAGAAAGTTTCATAGGTGGCTCATGTGTTAGGTCTATTATAGATTCTATGCTAGCTAAACAATAGGGTAGATGTAATTTTGTTATTATTACTTGGATTCTTAGTTCTATGTCTAATGAGTTGTATATGGGCCCCGTTTATTTATAACTTGCTTTTGAAGCTTGGAAAGACTTGAAGGAAACATATGATAAAATTAATGTTTTAGTTGTTTTCGGTTTATATAAAAAAGTAGCTCGTAACTCAAAAGGGAACGTAGTTTATTAATATTATCATAGTTAAACATTATGTGGAAATAATTCGTTTAAATACTCCAACTTCCTTCTTGTTTTGGTCAAGCTTTAGAAGATTTTAATAACTTTGACCATCTTATAAACTTAATGTAGTTCCTCATGGGTTTAGATAGTATGTACCAACCTATTAGGAGTAATTTGTTAATCAGAGAACCTCTTCCTACTTAAGGAAGCTTTTCCAATAATCTTAAAAGAAGAGTCACATAGAAACTCAAATCACCTTTCAAAAACATAAACCTAGAATGTTAGTTTTGTGTCAAATCCAAATCAATTTTTTGATGATAAAAAGAAACCAAGTAGAGGTTTAAATCCAAATCTTAAGTGTATCTATTGCAACAAGTTGGGACATACTTTCAATACATGTTTTAAAATTGTTAGATATCCTTTTAACTTTAGATTGAAAGAAAAATGGTCAGTAATGTCCAACAACTTTGCATCAAATAAGCTTGTTTCTTATTCACCTACTACTTTTATTTCTTTTATTTCTAAACAGATATCCAAGTTTTTGAGTCTTAGAAATGGAAAATTAGCTAATGTCCCTCAAGTCTAAATGTAGAAGGTAGTTTGACTAATGTTATTTATTCACACAATTTTACAAATCAACCCTGTTTTTTTTTTTAAAAGGGCTTGGATTTGGTTGGGTGGTAGACTTAGGAGCACATCAGCTCATGGTAGTGTCAAATAAATCTTTAATAAATCAAATTGATGTATCTTAATATATTATTATAGTTAAGCATCCAAATGGAACTTCGGTATGTGTAACAAAATTAGAGACTTAAAACTGATTAATAATATGCTATTATCTATTATGTTTTCTGTTCCTGCTAATTTGTGTGAATTTAGTGTATGTGTATAAGTTAGTTAGAGATATTAATCTCTTTTTTTCTTTTAAAAAAATTTTATAAATAGGATTCACTTTCAAAGAAAATCCTAGTGACTAGTTATTAGTGTGATGGTGTGTACTTTTGTGGGGATGCTTCTATGTCTGACATTGTGCTTTAATAATCTAATCACGTAAATATATGACATGATAGACTAGAGCATCCATCTTATAATATGCTAAATGTCTAAAAAGATAATCTAAAATTTAAAAACATACCTAAGCCATATCTCTATGAGGTGTGTCATAGGGCTAAGCAACACAAGCCACATTTCCCTATTAGTGATCATAAGTCCTTAAACATTGATGATCTTATTCATCTTCATGTCTGGGTTCCTTGTCACATAAAGTATGAAAGGGTTTAGGATCTTCTTGACTATTATTGATGACTATTATAGGGTTGTATGGGTATTCTTTTTAAAACAAAACAAGAAAGTTTTTCAAAATATACAAGATTTCTTTAATA
This sequence comes from Flaveria robusta, assembly GCA_025506415.1. Taxonomy (NCBI): domain Eukaryota; kingdom Viridiplantae; phylum Streptophyta; class Magnoliopsida; order Asterales; family Asteraceae; genus Flaveria; species Flaveria robusta. The sequence goes on along the minus strand of CM046464.1, from coordinate 13,890,929 downwards.
GGTTAATTTTATAAGAAGATTAAAGTTGTAATGAGTGACAATGGAATTAAGTTCATAAATAATCAAATGGGGAATCTTCTTAAAACAAAAGGAATTCCACAACAAACTTCATATGTATATACCTCACAACAGAATGTGATTGCTGAAAGGAAGCATAGGCATTTGTTGAATGTTGCTAGGTCTTTGTTATTTCAAAGAGGTGTGCCTCTTAGGCTTGGATAGATTATGTTCTAACTACAACTTATTTAGTTAACAAGACTCCTTCTAGTTGAAATTGGAAATATCCATATGAACTAATGTTCAAGTTTAGACCCTCTCTGGAACACTTAAGAACCTTTGATTGTCTGTGTTTCATCTTAGTTTTAAATTAGTCTTATACATTTAGCAATTATGCCGAAAAATATGTTTTATTGGGTTATTTCAAATATAAATATGGGTATAAACTATGGGATCTTGACAAAAAAAAAAACAAGTAATTCTTTCTAGGGATGTCAAGTTTTATGAGTGAGTTTTTCCTTTTCAAGATAATAAAAGTTTAAGCCAAAATGTTGAATTAGAAAACGATTCTCAAAACAACTTAAACTTTTTTGTTTTTTTAACGAAACAAGTCAGTCTCTAGGTTCTCAAGGTGAAAACCCCGATGACGAAGAGATTGTACAAGATAATACTCTTAATTCATAAAGGCCTGCTGACTCTTAAAGAAACCGGTGATGGCGTGGTTGAATTCCAACAGCCTTGCAGTCAAAAAAATGATTCTATGGTTGGTCAAGGAGATTTTAGCTCTTAGCAGCCTAGCAGCCATAACAGAGTCTCAAAAGAGGATGATGATGTTATTAACAATTTAGAGACTAAAAACGGTTTTTCTGAGGGTAATCAAACTCAAGCCTGTTAAGAAAATCAACTAGAAATGCTTCATTTCCAAAATATTACATGATTTTGTAACAAATGGTAAACTCAAATATGGTTTTGATAAAGTAGTTAACTATAATCTTTCGTATAAAATTATTGCTTTGTCTCCCCTTTGAACAAAAGTATAAAACCAAGGTCCTTAGTAAGGCCGTCGGTGATCCAAATAGGGTTGCTGCCATTAGAAATAGGACCGCGGATTTAGTTGACTTGCCGGTAGGAAGAAAAACCCGTCGTTTGCAAATGTGGTTTTAATATAAAGTATAAATTAGTTGGGTAGATATAGAGAGGTATATAGCTAGATTTGTAGCTAAAGGTTATAGTTTTAAAAAGGGTATAGATTTCGATGAATATTCTCTCTAGTAGTGAAAATGGTCATGTTAGGTGCATAATTAGTTTAGTTGTAAAGGAAGATTTGCCTCTTTTAACAACTCGAAATTAATACTGCATTTTTGTATGATGATTATTAGAGGATATTTATAAGTTTTTACCCAAGAGCTATCATTCTAAAAGTGAAACTGAGGTGTGTAAACTTAAAATATCTCTTTATGCTTGCGGTGTTGATCGGGTTAGTTAATCGGGTTTCGGGTTAATCGGTTCAGTTTATTCGGGTTTTTTAACGTTGAAAGTCTACCCGAAGCCCGACAAGAATACCAATCGGTTTTTTCGGTTTTGGGTTATTTGGGTAACGGGTTGTTCCGGTCGGGTTTTGGGTAATAAACAATAAACTTAATGGAGTATATTTTAGAGAGTTTTCACTTGAAATCTTATAAAATTAATGTACTTAAATTAGTTTACTTTTATAAGTTATAAATTGTGCTTAAATATATATTCGTATACAAACAATTTGATTAATTTGGACAATCTAAACAAGTGTATACATACAATTTACTTATTATAATATGTGTTGATCGGGTTTCTCAGATTTTAGGTTAATCGGTTCGGGTTATTCGGGTTGTTGAGGTTTGAAAGTCTATCCGAAGCCCGACCCGAATAAGAATCGATTTAATCGGTTTTTAGGTTTCTCGGGTAACGAGTGTTCGGGTTGGGTTTCTTCGGGTACTACTTCATGATCTAAAACAAGCCCCTCGTATTTAGAGTGATAAAGCTAGTTTGTGTGCTTCTTGAATATGGCTTTAGAGAGAGTCATTGTGAGCATTATTTATTTGTTAAGTCCTCTAAAGTTGTGTGTGTCATTTTGGTAGTATATCTTGATGATATTGTGTTGACCGGAAATGACTTCTTTGAGATTAGAAAAGTTAGATGTCTTTTAAACTCAAAGTTTACAATCAAGAATTTAGGCTTACTTAATTCTTTTAGGATTAGAAGTAACTAGTCTGAAAGGTATATGCTTATCTCAAAGAAAATATTTTATGATGCTCCTAGCTAAGTGCCGTGTGAACCGGTCAATACACCTATTGAACAAACTATACGGTTATGAATATTTGTATAGAAAGAGTGAGTGTTTGTCTGATGTCCTGGTTTTCAAAGACTACTTGGAAAATTAATCTATTTATTATCACATACAAGACTAGATATTTTCCATTCTGTGGAATTTCTCAATCGGTATATGCACAAGCCTAAGTCTTCACATTTGCATATTGCATTGAGGCTTGGAAGCTGAGCTTGAAGTGTTGCTAAGCTAGGATTCGATTTGAAGCCTTGACCTGCTCTAGACTTGTATTCTCTCTAAAGTACGCGTGGGTCTAGTTTGGATCTTGGGTATTCATTTGATCAATGGATATTTTGTATATAAGAAAGAGAGTGAGCAGTTGACCTAAATTGCCATTCTCATCCATGCTCTCTCTACCTCTCTCTCTCTCTCTCTCTCTCCCTCTCACTCCCACTCACACACACACACACTCTCTCTCTCTCTCCCCCCCCCCTCCCTCCCTCCCTCCCATAGTCTTGTTCTCAAAGCCTTGATTTAAGGTTCATTGTTACGATGATCTCTTTCTTGTTCTTGACCTTGTGATCATTCTTTCTAGATCTGATCACATATAAGATCGGTGACTTATAAGTGATCTGATCATTATTGGTCTTAGTTTAGTTTAGTTTAGTTTTATTGTAAGTTAATTGTTGGTCTTGGTTCAGCTATGTTTTTGACATTATAGTTGATAATCTTAGTATTGATTGAGTTTATCACTAATAATTTTTTTTGTCTCAATCAGGTCACTCATAAATTATTTTATCTCAATCATATCATTAAAGTTTCAGGATTATTCTAGTTAGGTTATTTATAAATTGCAAAAGTTTTAAAAAAATTGAAATATATAAAAAACTAACTATATTTATAAAAAAACTAAATTACTTTAAAAATTTTGTGAATTATTCAAAGAAATTTTAAAAAATATAAGTGACGCAATTGAAACACTTCTAAAACTTTATTGACCTGATTGAAACAAATAAAAATATTAGTGACATAATTGAAACACGTATAAAATTTTAGTAAACGGATTAAAACAAATAAAAATATGAGTGAACTAATTAAAACACTACTAAAACTTGCTTATTATTTTGTAAGATTTTCCTTCTTTTTTTAATATGCAAGTAAGGTTTGAAAACCTATACGGTGCTTGTACGTATAATTAAGTTGTAACAACAGAGTAAGCATAAAAAGTTGAATTATGATGAAACTTACCCATTGGCCATATGCTTGGGTTCCCATCCAGCAAGGTTACTTGCATCAACAAGTGCTTTTCTCCATTATTCAATCTTGTTGATGTTCTCCACTTGTTTGGCAAATGCTTCTCCGACTTCCCCTCTCTGTTTCCTCACATTCGAAGGATTCACGTCATAGAATATAGGCATAACGATTTGCCCTCTCTTATCATGGCATTTCATGATATGTGTAAGCTCATCCAAGCACCATGAAGAACCCGCATAGTTTTTAGAGAATACGATAAGTGCAATATGAGATTCTTCTATAGCCTTCAAGAGAGAAGGACAAATGGATTCGCCCCGTGGAAGTTTTATATCATCTTTGAAAGTGTTTATTCCTCGTTGTTTAAGGGCGGAGTAGAGATGATCAACAAAGGTCTTGCGTGTATCTTCTCCTCTAAAACTAAGAAATACATCATATTTCCACGAGCGAGATAAAGGGACGTGAGGAGAGTGAGAGGTTGATGAAGATGCCATTGATGTGCTTGAAAATTTTATTAGTGAACCAGATTGTAAAAAATTGATGCACTATGAGTGGTAGAACGAAATGAGGTTAATATGTAGGATCATGAGATGACGTGACTGCTGAAAAAAAAAGTATGAAATTTCGTCGGTGTAGGAACATTTTATTGTAAAACAAAATATAAAACAAGCGAAATAATATGTGCAATTATTTGGTTCAGAAAGGTACGGCCATTAAGGACATTTATCACATGTATTCGTTGAACTTATTATTATATATATATATCATATATCAAAACCTTTGGTCGGTCGGTGGGTACAGTACCACCGGCTAGGGTTATTTTGGGTATTTCATGTTCCACTCACACAAATGACAAATCCACTTAATGGTAAGCAGGCATCATTTCAGTACAAGTAATCGGGAGAAGAGATAGAGGGAGAGAGTGGCGGAGGCGACGGTAGTTTTCCAACTGCGACGACAACGGCGACGGCCATACCAGGTTGCTGCTCACATACGTTTGTCTATATTGACCTAATTGCATGTATTAGATGGAGTATCTATATTTTGATTCAGATCGATGCGATGTTTGTGTTTTTTCTTCATCGATTTTGTGCTCCATCAGAAAACCTTTGATCAAGATCAATTCTAGGGTTACAAATTTAATGCAAAATCTGAAGTTTCTTCCAGGTGTATAAGTCAAGTGGTAAGTTCCATGATCTGTGCTTTCACACTTATCCATTTTGTATTAGAGGGATTTAGGGTTTCGTACATTCGTATTTATTTGAATGACTCGTGTTTTGGGTTGAAAGGTTTCTTTCTTCGCTGATTGAATTTGTTAGAAAAAACTCGAATCAAATATTTTGTTTAAGTTCATATTGAAGCAAAGTGATGTTGGGAGTCTTGGGAGAATTGTGCTGCCTAAGGTATAACTTATCATAATTTTATTAATTATTGGAACTGAATTTATTAACTTTTTGTGTATTTAACCTTGATTGGATTCAATTTAACAGAAGGAAGCCGAGAATCACCTCCCGGATCTCAACTCAAGGGACGGTATTTCAATCGCTATGGAGGATATCGGGACTTCTCAAGTGTGGAACATGCGTTATAGGTATATACATCGTTACTAAAATTAACATTGATATGTGTTTTTCCATTGATTTTTGATGACAGAAAATCTTTCATGATGCATCCAATTGATAAAAATGTAACTTTTTTAACAACTTAAGAACATGAAACACCATAGATTTTTTGGTAGGAAGGCTTGATAGTTTTCCACCTACAAGATTCTAATTTTGATACCATTTATACGTTTTTTATCCGCTATAGTTATTTCTAAAAACTATCACAAGGTACTTCTATGCAAATCAACACTAAAGGCAAAAGAACAAAGTAAGGAAATAGTTTATTGGTTTGGGTATAGTTACAGGCTATGTTTTTGGTACAGTGATGTTTGAATTGTAATCTAGCCTTGATTTCCGCTTATTTGAAATTTAATGTGTGGCATTTGGGCACCATGATGTTACACACATATCGAATTTGGTGAGATGGAAGTTTTAGTTTAATGCTTTCAGAATCGAAAAAAGTTAGATGAAATTACAAATGTTGTTATCATTGTTTGATTCTATTTTCTTCTCTTTACATTCATTTATTGATCTTTCTTACCTGATTAAGCTTTATGTCTAACGAATTAAGATTACTTCTACTAATATGTCTTCTACTTCGATATGTATATACGCTAATCACTAACATACAAGGTATGCTATGCTTGCGCGGGGGAAAGGATTGTTGTGTGAAAGGATAACAAAAGTCAGCAGTAAATTCTTGCCATTGGTTAGCGTATGTAGAGGTTTGTGTTTAATTTATATCTAATTTGATGTTATCCTTTATTAAGGCTGGTTCTAATAAAGTCATACGTTCTACACTGTAGGCTTGATTAGTGATATTATTTAAAGTGTTGAGTCTTTATAAGATTAACATAAGCATGACTTGGGAATTATAGTATTAAAACTTATGGAAGAAACTGGCATTATCTTCATGTTGTTAGACTTTATATAGTGAGTAAACATTCTACAAAGATTCAAACACAAAACATACATAAACTATACATGTAATCGATTCTGTTTATAACACATTGTTTTGCAAGATATGATAGACTGGGTATGTATTTTAGGCTCATGCTTCTCTTTCGTATTTTCTTTTCATTCTTTGAACGTTTTGTTCAATTAGGTGCTGTAGATTTAAGTTTCAAGTTGATAAGAAAAAAGGAATCGTGTCATTGCCTGTATACAATGCATTCAACCACTATAAATCATAGTGGTCAAAAGTAGAGAAGGTGAAAAAATCATAATACATAAGATGAAAAGGATGCATCTGTTTCAACTATGATATCTCAACAGGTGCCTTCATTACATATTTTTTCTTTTTATTTCCTTCATTATGAATGAATGAGAAGGGTCTAAACCCATCATAAGAACCCATGTGTGAGCACCTTAAATTTAAGAAAAGATGGTTCTTGGATATCAGGTTGACCCATAAGAAAAAGCTTTGAGGTTTGAAAGGCTGAATTGGGTGAACATGGGTCGGTTGATTTAGGGGTTTTGGATGTTATTTGGTTACCAGCAAAGACTTGAGATCTAAGGTTGATAGACATGAGAACTGAGAAGAATGGTGTTCTTCAAATTAGGGACTTTACAGATAAAATTGATTTAGGGATTAGAAGATATGGGAGAGGGCATGACTCTATATTTCTTTCCATTAGCTTTTTTCTCAAGAAAACTTTCAAGGATGAGAGTATTCTATTTGTGTTGCGCGATGTGATAGCCTAAGTATTTATTTTAGATACATGCTTTCCTACTGTTTTTTCTTTTCATTTTTCTAAAAATTTTGTTCAATTTGATGGTGCAGATTTAAGTTTCAAGTCGAGAAGAAAAGGATGCATCTATTTCAGTTATGATATCTCAACAGGTGGCTTCTTTACACCATTTTTATTTTTATTTCATTTCTTATGAATTGATGAGAATGGTGGAATAGATTCTGTCATGATGATTAATAAAGGAATAATTTTGGGTTTATGTTTTTGCTGATTCTCAATTATGATTCTTTAACTTTAACATGTGAATGATTTGTAAAAATTATATGTTCAAAAGTTGAATTTTTTATTTTACTTATTTTGATTTGATAGTCGTTTCATTTTATTTAAAGGTTCTTCCAAGGTTGGAGCAATTTAGTGAGAAGTTCAGTTCAGGTAAATAGTTTTTATCTCTATTATTGCATATAAATTATGATATATTAACTGCTACATTGGAAAATTGACCACAAAGTTGACTAGATTCAACTTCCAAAACGTACTGCAAACTCAAATAGTAGGATTTAACAAAACCATCCATCTGATGCAATAGAAGAATGTAAATGAGGAAGTTATACCAAAGGAACATTTTATGCAGTAAAGCATGGAGGACACCATCTAAAACAATGTTAAATATTTTCCCGATTTATTACATTTACATGTTTTAGTGCATTTCTTCTATTTCTTGAGTTCAATTGTAAACAATAAACATGTTCATTATGATTATAAAACATAATCATACACTTTAGTCAGCAAAAAGGGTTCAAAAGGGTTCGAACGGGTCAAGATGAGTTCGAGTGAGAACGAGTCATTTCTGAAAACTTAGTAGTTCGAAGGGTAGTTTTATAGTTCTATGGTGATATGGTGAACCTTTAAAATGTTTGTTGTGTTATAAGCTGTTTCTTATCAAATTTGAGCATTTTAAAAATCTAATCAATAATTAAATATCTAAACAGCAAAGTTAATGTTTCTTTATTTTCCCTATAAAACTGCAGATGACGCTAACGTAGCCCATGACTTGATTGTCGGGAGTATAGGAAGGACTTTATGCTCAGACAATAGAAGGGGCTTCACAGTTATTAGTAAAATGGCATAGGCTGAGATCATTTGTATCTTTCAGTTGCTTACAATGGTTGTTTCATTCTTATGAAAATTTGGTTTCAGTTACATGAGCTTACCATTGAGGGTTTGAGGCTTAAGGAAACTGATACTTCATGTGTTTCCACCACAAAACGCGGGAAACATGGTCATGATTTATAGCACTTTTATGTCAATATGGTCTCCATAGCGTTGTGAAAAGACCCCGCGGCAACGCGCAGGGTCCAATACTAGTTATTTGTTAATTACAAAACTAAGACTATAACTATATTTTATGGAGCATGATATAACTTGGAAGTTGGAAGGAAAGGCCATTATGTAAATATAATATTAATAGGGTTTTCAACTTTTTTGTTGGCATGTCGTATTCAGATTAACTAAGACCAAAAAATATATATAGAATTTGACCATGTCAATTATTATTATAATTTCGATAAAGCTAGTAATGCAGCCCCCACACGACTCTAACCGGAAATCCGTCTATTATATACAACAGTAATATGTGGCTCATGCCGAAAGTTCAAGTGATTCAATATATGCTTTTTATAATACTTTAATTGATAAATGTAATAAATTTAAACAAGGTAACATTCTGAGTAGTGAACTCAAAATGTATGGTGGGATCAATTTTTTATCAACCATTACTCCATAACATTTTAAAATTTTTGGCTTGTTGGTTTGATTAAAATGTAAATAATATCAATTTCACATCTTATCAATCATGACCCGAGATTTGCTAACCGTCCACCTTATATGGTAGCTTTGAAATCTGTTTTTTATGTTATTGTTAAGATTATATCAATACTAAAAACTCGACTCACTCCCCAATCGATTGAAATGTCTATTTGCTTGAAGGATATTTGGATACGCCCGAAATAATTAAAGATAAAACCTCACTATAATGCGAACTAGAATACGAAGCCGAGACATACGAGGACGAGATAGAGGGTGGTTTGACACCTAGAATGATCGACGATGAAACCGCGTTTGATGAATACTTACGTGCTAGTTCGGGATCCGCGGGCGAAAATTAAACTCTTTTATTTAATTGTGTTTTTTTAAATAAATAAATAAATATAACGTTAGGATTTGTAACTTTTTTTTTTTCAAACTTGTAACTTTTTAATCTTTATAAAATTTATAAATTTTTAATACTTAATATCAAGTTTGTAAGTTTTTAATATTTAATATCAAGTTTGTAAGTTTTTAAATATAAATATTATAAGTTTTTAATATTTAATATCAAGTTTGTAAGTTTTTAAATATCAAGTTTGTAAGTTTTTTATATTTAATATCATGTTTGTAAGTTTTTAAATATCAAATCTGTAAGTTTTTAATATTTAATATCAAGTTTGTAAGTTTTTAAAAACAGCTTTGTAAGTTTTTAATATTTAATATCAAGTTTGTAAGTTTTTAAATATCAAATTTGTAAGTTATTAAATATAAAATTTGTAAGTTTTTAATTTTTAAACAATTAAACTCTTACAAGTTTTATTAAATTTATATAAATTTTTAAGTTTTTTAATCTTTAATATCAAATAAAATAAATTTGTTTTTTTGCAATATTTTTTTAAAAACGACCGGATTATTTAACTGGTTTGAGCCCAAACCGGTTGGGAACCGTCCCAAACCAGTTTGGATAGGGTTGGATTTTACTCCTACCAAACCGGTTTGTAACCCGAACCAGTTTTAGGACAAACTAGTTTTGACTAATGTTGACCGAACCGGTTTGGTTTTCAAACCGAAACCGATTTAGAAAAAAACCCGGATTCTACACCTCTAATAAAGAGGATGATAGTAATCAAATTTCTCGCGCTTAATCACCAAACTATATAAAAAAAGAGATGGTTAATACAAAGATGGCCATCCGAATTGTGGAAAAGCTTATCTACTTTGATTATGCCTTGTCTAGGAGGATATTCCAATAGTATTACTCTCGACATGTTCTTTATAGCAGCCACATCTGGGTGTTCATCATCCCCTTCTTCTTTCCCCTTCTTTCCTTTAAACAACAATCTTTGATCCTCGTTTCTAAATTGATCAGAAGCACAAGAATCTTTCTTAGATCAACTACATATAAGCACATGAATGTGTTTACTATATATATTTATGAAGATTCATAAGATCCATATAACTTTATATTAACCTTATTTGATCTTAGAAGTCAAACAGTAGACAAATTCTCTTGAAACATTAGCACACAAAATGTGCATCATAGGAAAAAAATAATGATTTAAAGGTTTAACCTGCTATCATAATCCTTTAGTCATAATAAGCCTAAGAAAAATTTTCAAATTTAATTATTCTATCATATGACGATTCTAAAGCAACAAATTTTGTTATGCCATTGGGATACATACATCATAAATAGTAGTATTTGTGTCAATGCAAATCGTCAGATTGCTAAGTTTCGGGTTGGTGATGTAGCAAGGTCGGTCAAGTCTGTTGATTTGATGGCTGGTTCATCGGTTTGTCTGGTTAAGTGGTCTCGTGAAGTGGTAGAGGAAGAACCTGAAACCGTGGTTCAACTCTATCAAGATATCAGACAAGGCGTGGGTTCAATGTTTTGATTTTGTAGTATTCCCGTTATTAAATCAGATTTGAAATGAAGAAACTTTTCACTATTCAAAACTATGTGGTACGTTGTTGAAAATATATTTAGACTAAACAATTTTCTAACTAACTTTTAAATAACAAAAACTAACTATTAACTAACTAACTTGCACTAACTAACATCACCCGAAGAGAACGTGACATCTAATTTGAGCAGTAGCATCAAATGTTAATAGCCCCCCTCAAGTTGGAGGCTCTGGAAGACCCAACTTGGAAATATTCTTCTTATGCAATTGAGTAGCAAGGCTTATCGTAAAGGCATCTGCAAGTTAATCTTTCATGCCAATATGTGTCAAGTTACTAAGACCCTCTTGTAGCTTTTCTCACACAAAATGGCAACCAATTTCTATATGTTTGGCGCGCTCATGGAAAACAGGGTTTTTAGCAATATAAATGGCTGCTTGGCTGTCATATTTAACCGGTATTGGAAGAATATTTGGAATGTGTAATTCATGAAGTAACCGAGTCAACCAAGCAAGCTCGGCAGTAACTCGTCTATGAGACCGATATTCAGCTTCAGCTGAGCTCAGAGAGACAGTGTGTTGTTTCTTTGATTTCCATGACAATGGACAACCCCCTAAAGAAATAAAATAACCACTAACAGATCGTCTAGTATTGGGACATAAGGCCCAGTCTGAATCACAATGTGCTGCTAATTTAAAAAAGGAATAATTGTTGAAAAATAGACCTTGGGAAAGCTGTATGTTTAACATAACTAAGAGTATGAATTGTTGCATTCCAATGAGAAGTTTGTGGAGCAGACATAAACTGACTAAGAAATTAAATAGCAAACGTCAAATCTGGTCCAGTGTGAGTCAAATAATTCATTTTTCCAACTAATCTTCTATATGCCAAAGGGTCAGCAAGGAAATCTCCATCATCAGTTTTGAATTAGATATGAGTAGGTAGAGATGAATGATGAACTGGAAGAGATGAAGAATCAAACTCTTGAAGCATTTTAGCAGCAAATTTCCATTGGGTCATAAGAACTCCATTGGAATCTTGTAAAACCTCTATTACCAAAAATGTCACACCCCAACCGATGGCGAAACATCCGGGCTCGAGAAGTGGTAGAATGTTCAGGGACATCGTAGTACTAAAGTGATAATAAATTAAGATTATATTTCATTGTCATTCATCAACATTACATTACAATGGTTCAAGTAAACATATAATAAACTTGAAAAATAAAACAATATTAAAACAAGCATAATAAAATGATAGATTTGGTGTGTTTCTAAGTCCACCTAATTGAATTTCTTGATAAAGCTTCAAGCATTTCCTACAACATGTATAAAATATTAGTCAACATATGAATATGTTGGTGAACATACAAGTTTAAATACATAGCATAATAGTGAATAAACCTCAATTCAACATGAATATAGTATACTAAAGTTTGTACAATGCTAGCATGCAAAGCCAATAATCAAACCAAAATGTCCACAAGTGTAATCTTAGCATAAAAATGACCAAGATCGTAAAGATTGAATAACTTAACATAGACCCAACATGATAGGGCGGATGTCCTAGTCCTATAGCGGTATACATGTTAAGGGTGGTTTAGATTGCTTGCAAGATAATGTATTCTAGCATGTATTCACAAAAGTATAACAAGTAAGCATGTTTGCATGAATTGAGTTTTAGAATGAGTTTGATTGAAAGCATCATTGAGTGTATTTGATAGTTGGTACATGTTGTAACCCAAATAGTATTAAAATAAAAAGGGTGAAGTATGACTCACGGTTTGGCGATTAGAGTCCATAAGGATGGATGAATGAGTTTAAAGTATTGAGTAACCAAAGTCACCCTAAAAGAGAAACAAGATTGTGTAAGTTTAGGATTCAAAGTTTGAGATCTAACGATTGAAAAGTATATAGAAATTAGAATTATGAGAGTACATGAAAATATATATTACTTAGACACTTATTTGGATACCATATATTGTATGCGTTCTTCATGAGTGTTAGTCACTCATTGTAAGTCCAAAATAAGAAATAATAAGATTTGTATAGTGTCTACCTTAACACATAATATTCAACCATGATTTGATTGATATTACGGTTTGGTGTTGACTAAATATTATATATATATATATATATATAAGTCATGCATTAGAGGTAGGGTAATCCACAAACCTCAAGTGTTATATTCATACAAGTCAAGTATCAGAGGTTGGGATATCCACAAATCTCAAGATTGTCACCATTGCACAAAATCACTACATTAAGGTGATTCGGATGGTCATGAGTACATAATGAAAATACTAAAGTAACTAATTAATTTTGGCTAAGTGTTCAAGTGGGATACAGTGAAAATATTAGTGGTAGAACCAAGGTTCAACATCACCATTTCATACCATAACACAAGTCTTTCAACATTGGTTGGAGAAACGGTTTGGTTTCATCCACTTTTTGATTTGTATATCACTTAGTGCCTTCTAAAGATAAAAAATGGAGGTGTAAAAGCCTTAAAATTTATGAAATTTAACTTCAACACAAGTCTTCCAACATTGAAGTTGTTGGTGACTTGGTTTAGTATGCAACAGACTTAAAAACATGACAAGAAAAACATGTATAAAGAAATCAAGTAGAATAATTTCAACTTGGACCTCAAAAATGGGGATTCACCATGCTTGTTCACCTTGATGACTAAGTGGTTTTGTCATAAAGGTTGTTCCAAGTGGTAGAAAAAAAGAAATAAGAAAAATGAGAGAAGAAAGTAAATAAATGAAAGAATAAATAAATAAATAAACTCACTAGTTGTTCTTGAAGATTTTTTGCAAAAGTATGGAGTTTTTGGATGAATTGAGAGAGTTTAAAGTGATGAAAGTGATTAGGGAGGATTTTGGGTTAGTATTTATAAGTAAATGTTATGATTGGGCATTAAAGAAAGTAGTTGGAAAGATGAGTGGAGGGAAAATTCAAAAGTTTTAATTTTAACCCATCAAGTTATTTTATTTATTAATTTGCACCATAAATTCATGATTAAGCATGTTTTTAGGTATTTCAATATATGAACCATAAAAAGAAAACTTATAAATATTTTCCTGAAAAATGTAAGAATCAATAAGTTGCTCGGTTTTGCATTAAAGTGGATATTTGCAATTGTTTAAGCGTCGCACAAACATATAATCAACAAGAATGATATAAAAATAATATTTCCACTATGATCAAGTCTTAACATTACAAGGATTGAATAAAAAGTAAGAATACATTTGAAATAAAAATAAATGTAAACATTACAAAAAAATAGTTCAAATGACTAAGATCTTTGATCTTAAAAGTAAGATCAAGATAGGACTTGAAGTCATTGATTTCATAAACATTGTTGCTTGTAGTGAGAGAATGATCATTATGTGATCTCATATACCCTCTCTGTTTTAAAAATGTTTAGAGTTTACCATACCATTGCCTAGAAGCCTGCTTTAAACCATATAAAGATTTCTGTAATTTTAAAGCTTGATTAGATGGCAAAGACATGCCATGAAGGGGAGCCATATATATCATAATCAAGGTCTCCATGTAAGAATACACTAGTAACATCTAACTAAAACATGGGCCAATTATGTTTAGTGGCAACGTTGATCAAACTTCGGATAGTAGTCATTTTAATGACAGGAGAAAAAGTTTCAAAATAATCAATTCCTTTTCTTTGAGTATCCCCTCTTACTATTAATTGAGCTTTACATCTCTCAAGAGTGCCATCTATTTTAAGTTTGATCTTATACACTTAATGGCCTTCTTTCCTAGAGGTAAATCAACAATAGTCCAAGTATTGGTACTTTCAAGAGCTACAAACTCTTTCTACATAAGCTTTCTGCCAAGCAGGATGTTGAGCAGCCTTGTAATAAGAATGTGATTCAGAAAGACTATCAAGGCTGGTAATGAGAGTTTGAGCATGAAAAGTTAAACCAGAACAAGCAAGATTAGCAGTGGTAAAGCAATTATTAGTGATCATATGAGGGCAATAAGAAGGAAGATCAGAAGATATGTCAACATGATTACAAACATAATCATGAAGATAGGATGGAGGTTGAATAGTTTTAGAGGATCTTCTAACAGGAATAAAGGAAACAAGAGGAGGTATATTGGATGTAGAAGAATAAGAGGAGGATGGGATAGAAGAAGAGAAGTAGAAGATTGGTGCGGGTCCAAGTGTTGAAGAGCACGCAATTCTATATTTGGAGGCCCAAGATTACGCGTCCAAAGATGTTTCACTGAAATGGATGTAACTTGGGCTAGGAAGCTCCATTTTATGCATGCAACCAGTCAAAATGACCGTGGGACCAAGGAGCATGTTTGGGCCCTTGTTTTGGCTCAAAATCGCCTTATTCTATGAGTTTTTTCAATTTTAAAGTTATTTTTAGTTTTTGTTGGGCTTTGTTTATGTACTAGTTTTCGGCCCGTTTATGTTTTGGGGCCCATTCGAATTTTGTCTTTCGTTTTATGTTTCTAGATACTTGGAATAATGATCAGTTTTAAAGTTTGTAAAAAATTATTTTCTCTCTACACAATTGTGTTTGTGTGTGAAATTGCCTGATTATTGGTATTCTTGTGAATCAACGATAATTGAAAGAATTGATCCTAGTATTCGTTGTGAATGAACATGATCGATTTGATATCTCGTTTTATTCTGCATCAGTTGGTATCAGAGCCAAAGTTCCTAACCAAAATCCCTCCAAGGAAAAGACGTGTTGATAACGTTCTTGAGTAGGATTTGGAGCAACGTATTATGGCAAGAATGGAGGAGCGATTGGATCAAATTGTTGACCAGTTGGCTGATCGGGTGCAAGATTTGATAAATCAAGGAAGGCGTGGCTATC
Organism: Flaveria robusta; assembly: GCA_025506415.1. NCBI lineage: Eukaryota > Viridiplantae > Streptophyta > Magnoliopsida > Asterales > Asteraceae > Flaveria > Flaveria robusta. Next base: position 13,875,515 of record CM046464.1, on the reverse strand, counting down.
GTAACCGTCGAGAAATGGAAGATGAAAATCCGTTTTTCGAGGGTGATGGTTCATCTACTGATGAACAATTAGATCAGAATCCAAGGGGTGATAATAGGCGCCGGGAGTCGAGGATAAGAACCAGTATTCCTGAGTTTGATGGTGACACTTTGAGTCTAGAATAATTCATTGATTGGCTTGTTGTCGTTGAAGAAGTGTTCGAATTCAAGGAGGTTCCTGAAGACAAAAAGGTTACATTGATCGCTACTTGGCTACGTGGAAGAGCATCTGCTTGGTGGTAACTATTGAAACTGACACGGTAGAGAGTTGGAAAGTCAAGAGTCACGACCTAAAGTTAGATGAAAAAATGCATGATGGACAACTTTATTCATCATAATTTTTAGTTTTTGTTAGGCTTTGTTTATGAACTAGTTCTCGGCCCATTTATGTTTTGAGACCCATTTGAATTTTGTCTTTCATTTTATGTTTCTGAATACTTGGAATCATTATCAACTTTTGAAGTTTATGAAAATTCATTCTCTCTACACAATTGTGTTTGTGTGTGAAGAATTCCTGATTATCGGCATTCTCGCGAATCAACGATAGTGGAAAGAATTGTTCCTAGTATTCATTGTGAATCAACAGGATCAATTTCATATCTCATTTTATTCTACATAAAAGATGAAGGAAAAGAAGAAATAGAGTGAAAATCATCAAAAACTTGATTATAATGATCAATAGCAGGAAAAAACTATTGAGAAGAAGAAGAAGAAGAATATGAGGGAAAAATATGTTCAAAAAACACAACATTTCTTGAAACAAAAACAGTCTTAGTATCAAGATTGAACAACTTATATCCTTTCTTTCCCATACGATAGCTAATGAAAATACAAAGAACTGCTCTTAATTGGTTGGAATTTATCCCTTCCATTTTTGAGTGTGGATGCAAAACACAAGCAACTAAAACTTCTTAAATGATCATAGGAAGGAGCTTTATAAAACAGTGTTTCAAAAGGTGTTTTACCATCAAGAACAGGAGTAGGAAACATGTTAATAAGGTGAGTATTAGTAAGTACATAGTCACCCAAAAATGAAATAGGAAGTTTAGATTGAAATAAAAGAACTTTGGCGGTCTCTAAGAGATGCTTGTGTTTTCTTTTAACAGTTTCATTTTGTTGAGGTACTCCAACACAACATGTTTGATGTAAAAATCCTTTAGTTTAAAACTAAGCCGCTTGTTTGCTACCTATTCCTAGCTCAAATGTATTAACAGATCTAATGCACTTAATTTTGGTATCAAATTGTACGGAAACCATTTCAACAAAGCATTGAAGGACTTCAAAAGCATTAGACTTAATGGACAGTTAATGAGTCCATGTATTAATTTCTACTAAAATCATGTACAATAGTAAAATATCTAAAACCATTATACGTAGCAGCATTATATGGTCCCCATATATCAATATTAACAAGATCAATTGGTTTGGCAGTTTTACTATGACTATCAGGGAAAGAAAGACAATATTGCCTATATTTTGGAAAGATTTCACAAGATTTAATAGAATCATCAGTCAAATGAGTAAGAAATGGAAATTGTTTCGGCCTATAAAGAGGCAAGTGACCAAGTCCACAATGCCAATTATTATTATCGACATTATTACATTAAACAACAGAGTTAAGAAACAATTGAGATGATGGATTGTTCTTGGAAGCGTGCAACATATAAAGTTCCTGCAAGAGTTTACCAAGAACCAGTGGCCCCGTCAGAGAAGGGGCCTGCAATCGACAAGATGTTTCAGAGAAATAAATTAGTCCATTTGTATCATGTCATAACCTTGGAACTGATAACAAATTAGGTTTGAACTCAGGCACTAAGAGAACATGTGAAAGAAAAATGGTCTCATTAAGCTTGATAGTACACATTTTAGTTATTAGAAGAAAATGACCATTAGGAAGGAAAATGAAAATTGGTTTAGGAATGTCATGGATATCAGAAAATAATGTTACATCAAAACACATATGGTTACTAGCACCTATATCAATTATCCATTTGGAATATGAGTTCAAAGAATTACATCTCATAATACCTATAAAGTTTTCTTAGTTGATGGTTTTAGATGTATCAAAAGATGTTCCAGATCCACCATTAACTACAACATTTTTTGCATCAGCTGAAGCAGATCACGGTACTGCAATGCTATCAAAGTAAGATGGGAAACATTTTTTGCAACAGCTGAAGCAGATCATGGTGCTGCAATGCTGTCAAAGTATGATGGGAAGTTGCAGGAGACTTAATGGATTCACCAGATTCATGTTGCGTAGTAAACACATTAGCGGCCATTCTTTTAGGTTTGGTGAACCTAAAATCCTTAGGAAAACCAATGAGTCTAGCATTTAGTAGCTACATGACCTGATTTATTGCAGTGTGTATAAACAACATTCTGATTTGTTGCAATGTGTACAAACAACATTCTAATGTATTGCAATGTTAACATCTGATGCTGCTGCTCAAATTCGAAGTCACATGCTCTTCATGTGATGTTAATTAGTGTCACGAACAAATTGAGTACTAGCATGTATCTCTTTTTGTTTTTCATCTTAGATTAACAGTGCATAAGCCTCATAAATAGAAGAAAGAGGTTTCATCATTAAGATATTACATACCATAAGTGGAATTGATTCCCGTTAAGAATTGAACAAGTCTTTGATCAGCTTCTTTTCAACAATACAGCAGTAGATCCACAAGTACAAGTACCAACATTATTGAAAGTGTTCAATTCATTCCAATTTCGTTTGAGCTTGCTGAAACAAGAAGCAATATAATCGGTTCCTTGAACCATCTAACAGATAGTTTTTTGCAACTGGTACAACTTTGCACCATTAGATTGTCCATACCTATTATTTAACACATTCCAAAGAGTAAAAGCAGTATCTATGTACAGAACACTTTCACTAATATCTCGATACAAAGGGTTGAGAATCCATGAGATAACCATGTCATTGCATCTTTTCCAAACATGAACCTGATTTTGATCTGTAGGACAAAGAGTAGTGCCATCAACAAACTTGACTTATTATTCGCAGATAAAACAATGGACATTGCTCTTTTCCATGCACCGAAACCAGATCCATCAAATGATTTGGAAACTAAAAGCATTCCTGAATGATCGGATGGATGTAGTAAAGAGGATTTGATGAATCAATTGATGTATTGGAAAAAAAAGTTGATGATGACGACAAAGACGACAATGAAGAAGAAGTTGACATTAATGAGCAACGGCTAAAATGAAATTTGTGCAAACAAAAAATCAGAATAAGACGATAAATCTTTGATGATGATTGTTGTAAGAATTGAATCGATGTATTGAATTGAATCAAAAATTTGATTCGAAAATGATCGCAATTTGAACAGAAAAACGGACCGCAGTTATATCATAGCTCTGATACCATCAGATTTGAAATAAAGAAACTTTTCACTATTGAAAACTATGTGGTACATTGTTGAAAATATATTTAGACTTAACAATTATCCAACTAACTTTTAAATAACACAAACTAACTATTAACTAACTAACTTGCACTAACTAACATCACATGAAGAGCACGTAACTTCGAATTTGAGCAGCAGCATCAAATGTTAACATTAAATGATTTGGTAGAAATTGTTGAAGAAAAATCAGCCAAAGAGTACAGGAACATTGAAAGTCTAGAATGGCAAGTATCAAAAAGAAGCCCGAGGCTTGGAAGTTGTGGTGGCTACATGAGCCGGTAAGCTTGGACTAAAAATATATAAACCAACTTCATGTCCACCCTTTGCCAATAGCTTGCGCGTTTGTCGATCCTGAATAGCAAAACAATTTCAGCAGAATGATATATAAAACCAGTAATCATGAGCCAAGTTGCTAATAGATAATAATCTTTTGCTAAGAGTAGGAACCACAAGCACATTGTTTAGAGAAACATGTTTGGAAAGTTTAGTATTACCAATTTGTGAAATAGGTAAGATATTACCGTTACCAAAAGTGACTTTGTCATGCCCAAAATAAGGTTATGAGGAGTCTAGATGAACTAGTGGAGTCATATGTGCGGTTGCCCCGGAGTCGACATACCAATCTGGGGATGAGTCATGAATATTGCAACTATAATGGTAGGTCTTAGCAAGATTGGCATAACTATAATTAGACTTTTCTGAAAAAGAAGCAAGTTTTGGGCAACTTGAGGCATAATGTCTGTTGGTACGACAAGGCTGGCAATATGGAGGTCGACGCCCTCGCCCACGATAACTAGAAAAAGTGCTTTTTGAAAAGCCATGATTTGAACGACCCCGGCCATGAGGGGAGTAACCACGAGTCCCCGAATAGCCGCAAGACTAATTTTAGCCCATGAAGATTACAAAGGTGGTGGCCGACCAATGTAAGGAGACTAAGAACAACTCGTCACCTTCTGCTTTGGCTAGAAGATCACAAAAAGATGAAGCTGGAGTAACAGCCGTGTTTTCCATAGAGAAAGTCTCAAAAGCAGATCATAAAGAAACCAATGGGTTTTTTCCAAGTCAACAATCGGGTGTCCAATCATGGCAAGTTGATCACATATAGATTAAAACCTTATGCCATAATCAAGAACATATATAATACCTTTCTTCAGATGACATAAGGAATCGCGAATATTATGTGTACGTTCGACAGAAAGGTGACTATAGGCAGACTCCAAAGTAGCCCATAATTGACGACTGGTAGTTAGTGCGAGAACCTCAACCATGGCTTCTTCCGTGAGAGATGGTTGCAAAAGAAGCAGGACCCGTTGATCGGCTTCAAGCCATGTCTAATAAGCCGGATTCGGGTCGTTATTGATGGTAGAAGGAGGCAATGAATTAAAATCGTCAATGTGATCAAGAAGTTTTTTATGAAATAAGAGGGGATAAACTTGACTTTATCATAGTAGATGGTTAAAAGAGGAGAGTTTAATTGTAGTCATATGAAGGAGGGTTTACATGGGAAGAATTCCTTCATTGGACTAGGAGGTTTCTACCATGGTCGGGAAGAGATGGTAGTTGAAGAAAGTAGGAAAGAAAATCAAGAAGGGATCTTAATGGCTGATATCATATAAGAATTATAATTCCCACAATGAATTTTTTTGTATTATGTTGAATACTATATACACAAATACAAGATGAGGATAATGCTGCTAATCAAAGAGCAAATTACAATCAAATGATATGAAAAAGATGGACACACAAACTTGAAATCCCTGAATATCATATTTCAAATTCATACAAACCATCATATTTATAGGTACAATTATAATAGGTAAAGACCACTACCCATTTATGACCCGACGGATTAAATAACTATCATTAACTAACTTTAACTACCTAACTTATAATAATGGCACTTCTACCACTTATACTTAATAAACTAAACAAGTTTAGTTTAATATTAACACTCCCCCTTAAACTAAACTTAGTTTAAGCGAGGTCTTCATCCTTTGGGATCCATTTTGCCATCCTAGTAGTGTTGGTTCATCATCCTTCTTCCGGATTACGTTTGCCTTCTCTTTTTTCCCCCACTTTGGACATTTGTGCTTGAAATGTCCAAGTTTATTACACTTGAAACATCTTTTGTGATCTTTGCTCTGATAACATTGATTTCCCTTTTTATTCCTTCATGTCTTTCTGTTTTTGCCTTGACCATGACTTTTGTTTTTTACTTGAACTTTCATGATCACAACGTTCACATCTATTCTTTTTGACTTTCTCCTTTCCTTCTTCTTTGGTGAATAGAAGTTTAATATGACTTCTTCCTCCTTAGCTTGCTTCTTGGTGCGTTCATTAAAAGCCTTCAATCTTCCTACAACTTCTTAGAGTAGCATTGTACTAAGATCAAGAAACTGCTCAATTGTCAATGTTTCTGGAACCGAACCAAGTATTATCATTCATAATATGCCAAAGATTGCTTGTTTGTGATGCAATCTCACTAATCTTCCCAGCATTGTGTTGATCTATGAAGTGGATGAAGCTATCAAAAACTCAAAAATTCAGCACTGGCTGTCAACTGCCAATTGCTACCAAGTGTTGAATCAACTACTGATCAGCATATGATGAAAGACTACTTATCAGCCTATGTTGAACCACTACCGATCAGCCCTTACGTGATGTGTTGCTGATCAACAGCTTCTGATCATCACTGAACTCCATGAGCTACTTATCAACTATTACACAAACACAAGACTGTCTGTACCGATGGCTACTGTGTTCTGTCTTTTGCAGACAATAGAGTACTGAAGCTGCCTAACTCTAATGTGTCGATTGTGTGTATTGCTGTACATTCTAAACATAGAGTAGTTTATTTTTATTGTTTAGTTTTCATAGTATAAAACCCTCATACTTGTATAGTAGAGGCAAGCTTGTTAAGCCACTTGTGTATCTGTTGATTATAACTCTTTGTACTCAGTTCTTATTATTCAAGTGAATACTTTGAAAGAACACCTTGTGCACTTATCTTTACACAAAATATTTGTGTTTGATAGTATGTAGCTAACTTAATTTTGTATTTCTTAACTATTAATCAATAGAAAAGTCTTATTAATCCATATCCTTGACCCAACAAGTGGTATCAGAGCTTGAGCTCTTGATTTGCTTGAAGTCACCTTTCAATAAATCACTTGTTTTTCTTTTGATCACACTATCAAATACCACACTTGTTCATACCCCTCTATCCTTTTTAAAATGACTGTTGTAGCCATCTCAAGTAAGCATGACTTGGAGAAGGGAACTCAGACCAAATCCCCCATGTTCACACCATATGACTATGATACTTGCAAAATCCAAATGGAAGATATTCAAAAGAATCAAGATCTACGACTTTGGGTCTCTATTCTGAATGGACCATATGTCCTTATGGTTCAAGTTGCTAGTGAAGGTGGAGCTATGATTCCCAAAGATCCCATAAAGTACTTAGATGAATATCTGAAGATGATGGATGTGAATTCAAAGGCTTTATGGCTGATCAGAATGAGCATACCAAACAGCATCATCCATGTCTTTAAGAAATTCACAACTGCTAAGAAGTTGCGGGAAGCATTAATGGCCAGATTTGAAGGAACTAAAGACATGAAGGAGAAAAAAAGAAATGTCTTGAAGCAGAAGTTTGAAAACTTTGGTTTCACAAGGGGAGAAACCATGACTGCAACATATCTTAGATATCTTGGACTGATAGACTCTTTAAATGAAACTAGAGTGAAGATGGAAAATAGTGATGTTCTCATAAAGTTCTTAAGGTCCCTGCTTAAGACATGGATAGTTTACATTGTGTCCATTAGAAAAACTAAGAATCTGAAGATAATGACTCTTGAGGAGTAATATGGTATCCTGAGTGTTTATTAGATGGAAATGGATGCAGATGAATAATCACTGATGTGTGTAAAGTTATATATATTTTTAGTAAGGATTTTTCACACAATTGAGTTTTAATTTAAGAAACGATTATCACTCTTAAACAAACTACACACAATAGGCAAGTGCACCTATCGCATAGTAGTATAGCTTTAGGCAAGAACCGAATATCGATCCGTGGACACAATACCTCCCAATACTAAATCATCATCACTAATTAACCGATCAATTGAGCTTGGATTTGTAAATATTAAATTAACTTAAACGATTAGCAAGTTAAACTAATAAAGCGAGGAAATAAAGACGAAGATACACAATCAATTAAATATATCACTTGGAATTTGATTCCACTTAGCATAAAACTAACAACTAATACAAACTCGAGGCGAGACTAGTTTTACACATGATATATAGAATTAGCCTAAACCCCGTCAAGGATATCTAGAGATATAATCATTTGGAAAGCTAGAATGATAAACACACAATAGCCACCTAAAGTTATGCCATAAGGAACCAATGATATAATTATATCAATGTTAAAGATGAATTAGACTCCCGTTAGGGTTACCTAATTACACAAATTTTTGGAAAGCTAACACGATAAACACATGATAACCACCTCAACTTGCGTAAAATAGACAAAACTACAATTACTCTTCAACTCATAAACTTCATACCACGATTACAAAACAATTCATAACCAATGACAAAAGAGATTCATGACATACACCAGAGAGATTCATGACATACACCATGGTTTTCTCAAACATAAGCATAAGGATGCACATTTGACCACTTTACTAAACATTCAACCTTCATTCACCATTCCTAGTCAAATGTCACAAGATTGCATACAAAAGATGCAATTATATGCATAAGTCTTGTAAAAACATGAGGTTTTCCAACATAACATGCTTACAACACCCACAAGGTTGAACATTTCATCAAATTAGAACAAACACACACAATCATTGAAGAATAATCAAGCTTCATCATAGCATGAACATAAACATCACCAAGAATCATGTACAAGTTGTTAAATCATGCTAAGTTTCATCTAATCCAAGTGATAATAAGTATTTAGCCCATGAGGCTTACAAAACTCACATCCAAACTCAAGAACATGGAAGAACTCATAGTAGATCTAGAAGAATTCAAACCAATTTTGAGTGAAAATGGGGTGGATGATGTTAGATCCTCCTTAAAAGTGTGAAATCTTCAATCTTGGCCTTCAAATCTCTCAAAAACTCTTGAAGTAGACCCAAAATCACCTAAAGGGGTGAGAGAGGCTAGGGTTTGAGTTAATTTGAAAGTTATGATGAAATGGGGGTGAAAATAGGTCAAAACGAATCTACTGCGTACATGGCCATGTAGGGGTAAGTGAGTAGCTTGTGTAGGCTGTAGTTTTTCACAACATAATGCTGCACAGCGACTTGGCCATGTAGGGGTCCTACATGCCCCGAATTAGGAGCTTTTCTTCACAAACTTCAGCTTTTCTTCAATTTTCCATCAAAAATCATCAAATGACCACCGCGGACTACAACATTAAAATATAACACAAATAAGTGTATAAATAAATGAATTTGTAACAAAAATGCTTCAAATGAGGAATGATATGTATCGTTAAAATATATATTTATTCACATATCAATCACTCAGCAGATCTATAAACCCCTCAAACTCATCACGCCTTATGGTACCTATTCATGAACCTTTTTACTCCCACTCTCACTTTCAAGCCTACCAAATTCCCATGGTGACTTATCAAGTACCATTGATCACCGACTCCAAATCTCCAACTGTTGAATCTTTACCATCACAATCTTTCAGCAGATGGAATCAGCAGACCTCACTATCCTTTTCACCAACCTACTCTTCAAACTCAGCCTTCGTTAGTGAACAAGCCAACTTCTTCAACTCTCAGAAGAAGATCTGGAATGCATTCATCTAGATGATCTTGAAGAGATGGAGATTAACTACCAGATAGCTATGATCTCCTTCATGGCTAAGCAGTTTCAGCTGAGAACTAGAAGAAAGTTCCAGAGATAGAAAAGATCAGGTTTTGGGTTTGACAAGAGCAAAGTGTATTGTTTCAACTACAACCAGCTGGGAACTTTGCCAAAGAATGCGAAGCCCCTAAGTCAAACCTATCTCCGCCAAGCTCATCAAACTTCAAACAACCCTCAACTTATCAAAGACCCTCTACTTCTATCAGCCAAAGACGTATAGTAGTCGTAGCTTCAGGAGAAGAGGTGATTGACTAGAGCTTCCAAGTAGAAGATATCACTCCCATCAACAATGCACTGCTGGAAGCTCATCCTCCTCACCTCAGGTAGTTTTTGAACCTTGTTGTACACCTAATGCATTGCTAAGTTAAACTTTTAGAGAAATAAATATATAGATCTCATGAAGAATGTTAAATCAATAAATCTTTTTGAACTAATTTTAAGAAAAATGATCAAGCTCAAAAGGAAAAGATGATAAAGCTAGAAAAGATTGTTTCACAACTAAAACATGAACAAACCAACTTGGAGACCCAAATTGATGATCTTTTAAGCATATTGAAGTCAACATATTATGATTTAGCTACAGATAAAACATGTGCTGATAAATATAATGTTCAAACTAAAAAGTTTGAAAATTAGTTACTTTTACTAAAAATTCCCAAAAGTTGTATCAATCCAAGATGAGTTTAGTATAATATCATGGAACCACCAATAACATACACTCCCACATATACCCCTAAGTGCAACCTAGACGTAAAGAAGCAAGTATCTACCGATCCAATTTGTACAAGAGTAGCCGCTGAAGAATCTGAGATAGTAGAAAAAGAAAAGAAAGAGGGAGTAGTTAAAATATTAGATGAAATAAAAGAGAAGAAAAATATGGAAGAAAAGAGGGAGAAGAAGAAGAAAGAACTTAAGGCTAAGGCAAATAAGGATGTGATTCGAAAGGTGAAGCTTTTCAAAGAAAAGACATCTTTCAAAGTCAACAAGCTGCCAACTGAGTCAAACACCTCCATCAAAACAAAGCTTCAACCAAGACACAGGTGCAACAAGAAGACTCACAACAGAAGCTATTGGGTAGGGTCCTCAAATTCTTCAGAAGTAAGACCCTAACCATATGTTCAAAAGTCTACTTCTAAAGCAGTAAAGATCCACAACAAAAGGTTCCCAATGAATAAGATTGATCTAACATCCAATGCTGATCACAAGATAAACAAAATGATGGGTGTAACTAAGGGAAGTCAGCTGATGAGATCTTTAGGAAAAAAAAGTGAAAACTGAAGATTTCATTGATCATGAGCTGATATGAAGAGGTAAGAAGAAGGAGATGAAGAAGGAGCTAAAGGACTCAGGCAGAAGATCAAGTCGGCCAAGAAGCACACGAAGATCACATGCCAAATATGTGGGGAAGACAATCACTTTGCAAAAGACTGTCAATACAATCCTCTAGCACATTTCATCAATCATCCCAATCAGCCTAGACCCTTAAAGAAGTCTGCAGCTGCTAATTAACCATCAAAAGGAAAAGATGGTGATCATAAAGCTGTTCAAAAGTCAAATCCCTCAAGTGTTGATTCCAAGAAAAAGTCAACAACCCTGAAGGATACGCCAAACAAATGAGCAGCTACAAAATGAAGAAAAAGAAGACTTTTAGGAAACAGTCACCATCTCAAAAGGCTTCAAAGTGTCATCACAAGAAGGATGATGTCAAAGCATCAGGCAAAGTCAAAAGAAAAGCTTAGAAACCAAAGACATCCGCCAAATATTTAGATGACCCAAAACCAAAAACCAACCCCTTAGCATTTAACATTAAAAAACAACTTTTGAAAACATCTTATCATATGTTTCTTTCAACTCTTTCCAAGCTTCAAAAGCAAGTTTTGAATTAACTTGGCCCATATACAACTCATTAGACATAGAACTGAGAATCCAAGTAATATTAACAAAATTACATCTATCATATTCTTTAGCTAGCACAAAATCTATATTAGACCTAACACATTAGCCACCTATTAAACTTACTTTGTTTTTTACTTATAAAAGCAATTTCATTGCATTTAACCACATTGTATAATTGTTTGTCCCCTTTGGTTTTTTACATCAAGCATGTTTAGATTACTTAGAATCACTCAGCTGAAGGTATAAATTGTTGCTAGCATCAAGCTTTCTAACTAAGGTATTACTACATATTTAATGGAGTAATTTACATGGATGGTCCCTTTACTATGTTCAAATTATTGTTTGGTACCTAGGTTTAGAAAACTATAAGGTTAGTCCCAAAGAATGCATAAAGTAATAGGTTTGGACCCTGATATGGATGCACAGTTAACTTTTTCTGTTAATTTTTTGAAAATAACAAAAGTACCCCCACCCTTTTGTCTACTACCTCCACCACATTCCCTACCGGTCAACCACCACGGCCACTTATGGCAGGCCACCACCACTAAAACAATCTATCTCTCTCTATCTATCTATCTCTCTCCCCCCCCCCCCTGATCACGAACCATCAACCACTACCACAACCCGTTCAACCACCATCGCTTACAACCATTGCCGCTCATCTTTTTCGCTTTGTTTAGATCAACCATCATCACCAACCATCACCCCTTACTCTATCTCTCTCTCTCTACAACCATTGAAGCTAGGAAAGAGTTGTTTCAAACCATCGTCACCAACCATCGCCCAACCACAACATTCAATACCATAAGTGTTTTTCTGGTAGAATGTTGTTTCAAATCTAGTAGACGGGAGCTTGTTTCTAGTTAGTTTATGGTTGAGGTGGACAATGGTTATGAAGACACGACCTTATAGTGGTGGTGGGCGGTGGTTGTGAAGAAGACAATATGATAGGGGTTGTGGTGGTGAGGTTGAGGGTGGTGTTGGTGGTGACCAGAGCAGTGGTAGATGGTGGGAGGTGGTAGCGTTAAAGGGGGCTGACGGTGGGAGGCTGTCGGTGGTGTGGAGTGGGTGGTTTACCCTCCATTAATGTATTTTTTTTCCTTTTTTGTTTTAAGGGGTATTTTACTCATTTTACATAATTTAATAGAAAAAGTTAACTGTCCATCCAACTTAGTGACCAAACCTGTTATGTTTATGCATACTTTGGGACTGACCTTTTAAATGTTCTAACCTTGAGACCAAAATCCCAATTTGAACATAGCACATGTACCATATGTGTATTTCCTCTATTTGATGTATTAGTTTGATTGCCAAGCTATCTAGAGGTGTACAAACCGGTTTTATTTTTAAACGAGATCGGTTTTTTTCTTCAAGTGTGCAAATTGTTTTTTTAAACCGGTTTGGTTTCAAACCAGGCTTTCACAAAGAATTCTCAAACCGTCCAGTTTGGTTTGGACCGGTTTTAAACCGGGTTTTTTTTATAAAAACTAGTTTTCATCCCAGTTTAACTGGTTTTTTTAATTAAAACCGGTTTACAAACCGTTTTTTGGCGCGAAGCTACCAAACCGGCATACAAACTACCGGTTCGAATTGGTTTATGAACTGGTTTGGCTCAAACTAGTTTTTTTATCAAACCAATACAGTTTTTTTCCCAAACCGGTTTGTGTGTACATCTCTAATGCTATCCACCACCATATGCAAAACCAACAATTTTATCACTATAGGCACACAAGGAGATACTTGTTCCTCTTTCAACATTCACAAATAATCTTGAACAAACCATTTAACTAATCGAGTAAACTCCATCTTAAACCCAACTTTGTATTTTTACCAATCTCTCATGCCACTTGACTATTTTAAGAAAGTTCATACAACTTTTCAAATACATTTCATTAAAAATTTGAACTAAGTTTGTAATTTTTAAAATTTGATAACCAAACTGACATTATGATCAAATCATAGAAACTATTTATCTAATTTCCTATAGTTTTTATTTTAGGATTGGGTTGTGAAAAGAGATGGTATTAAAACAAACATGAACCGGAACACCATTGAACCAAACTGGCAAAGCATATGGAGATTCAATAGAAGTGTGTTAAAAAACTTGTTCGGGAAAAAAACCGGTCAAAAAAGCCGGACCAGTTTGGAAAAAAAACGGTTTGAGCCAAACCGGTTTCCAACCCGATCCAAACCGCCAGTTTGTATATCAGTTTGGTAGCCCCTCGCCCAAATCCGGTTTTACAACCGGTTTTAAACTAAAAAACCGGATTAAACCGAATTAAAAAAATTGGTTTAAAAAAATAGTTTCAAACCAGTCCAAATCGCTTTGATAGGTTCAAGTATTCAAAGAGGCAACCAGTTTGTAACCTGAATCGCTTTTAAAAAAACCAGTTTTACACACATGCCAAAAAAACTGGTTCGGTTTAAAAAAGAGTAAAGTGCTATTTTCGTCCCTGACGTTTTGTTGAATTTGCCATTTCAATCCAAAAACTTTTTTATTTTGTCATTTTAGTCGTTGTAGTTTACCAAATATTATCATTTTTATCCACTCCACTAACACCGTTAAAACTTCGTTAAAACTCCGTTAAATATAAGGGTATTTTAGTCTTTTGAACACCCTAATTATCCAATTAAAACAAATTAATTAATTAATATTCAATTAAAACTAAAAAACACATGAAATGACTAGTGAGACCAGACGATTCGATTTAAAAGCTTTGATTAACTTAACCCATGTTGTTCGATTGAGGTTTCCCGTGGGATTTCAATTAATTTTTACGTTTTGTTCGAAGTTGTACCGTTATTTGATTGAGATTTGTTGTGGGATTGAGGTTTGTTGTTGACATGCTTTATTTGATTGAGGTATTTGAACATGCCAATAGCAGACCTCAATAAAAAAAACGTGACAACAGTAAACCTGAGTCGAACAACAGTACACGTTCAAATAAAAAGTGAAGATTAATTGAAATCTCACAGCAGACCTTAATCGAACAACATGTGTCATAATTAATTAAAGCGACCGGTCTCACGAGTCGATTCATGTGTTTTTAGTTTAATTGAATATTAATTGATTAATTTGTTTTAATTAAATAATTAGGATGTTGAAAAAAAATAAAATACCCTTATATTTAACGGAGTTTTAACAAAGTTTTAACGGTATTAGTTAAGTGGATGAAAATAACAATATTTAATAAATTACATTGACTAAAATGATTAAAAAAAATTGAATTTAAATAACAAATTTAAAAAAACATTAGTGACCAAAATAACATATTAATCTTAAAAAGACATTTTTCCTCAAGATCAAGTCGGTGGCTACACTACACAGTACTCCGTACAAAAATTACAGTTCAAAACAAAAATTACAGTTCAAATAGTTCGTAAACTTTTCCGGCAGCCGTAAAGCTAAACTCCGACCATGGCGGAAGCTAAAACTTCCGATAACCAGAAGCTATCATCGTTTATGAAGTCGGGAATCTACCGTTTCGAAGGTTCAACCACCGTATTCGTGGATCCAGTTCGCGTTCTCAATCTCTCCTACACGCATTTTAGGGTTTCTCCCTCTTCTTACTACTCTCGTTTCTTTCAACTGAATCCTTCATCTGAGGATCATCCTAGGGTTTCCGAAAATCAACGAAAACGGAAACGTAAAGTGAAAAAACCTCGTGTGCTCAATGAAAGAGAACAATTGGCAGACGAACGGCATCAGGTAACAGATTGAAGTTTTCAATTGATGATAGGAAAATTAGGTCGGTAATTGGTGCAATGTGGTTTGAAATTGGGTGCGTAATTGGTGCAGAGGGTGAAGCCTTTGTTGATGAAGGCGCACGAGTGTTTGCTCGGTGATAATGATCTGTTGCTAAGTTTGGGGCAATTGAGAATTGATGATGACAGAACATTTGTTTCAAATTCGATGGTTGCAAGCGATGAACAATCGCTTGTTGAGCTTGGGAGTCTATGGCAAGCTCCGTTGTTTGAAATTTCTCTGCATCTTGTTCAGGATTGTAGGCCAACTCCAGGTGATTGCTTTCTTTGAGTATTGTTGTCTTTTCTGTACTGATGGTTTGTTAACTGAAGCTATGATCATGGTTCTAACATTGCTTGTGATTTTGCAATTGAGGAAATCTCAGAAAAGCTTGTAACATTATGCCAGATTGTAAAGATTGCATGAACTATTATTTTAGATTGCAAAAGCTCCATCTTGCTAAGGTTCTTGGCTAATTGGTTCCTCAGGTTGCATATCAGTTCAAAGCTGTGAAAGAAGAAATATTCAGGCATTTGGGAACTTGGTTGTTAATGAAACAAACAGTGACATGGAGGCTGATTTTCTGAATGGCAAATACATAATACCCAAGCAGAGTTCCTTCTACATGGTGTGCTTATGTTTTTTTTTTTTTTTTTTTTTTTTTTGTTTTTTTTTTTTTTTTAAATTTTATGCATTAAACAGTATGGGGTGCTTATTGAGAAAAATGATCTATAAATCGGTGCAAGAGATTTTGTAAATTTATTCTTGTGTTCTTTGATTTCCCTTTAAAGTTGCATTATTCTTAACTTGGTTGAATACTTGACTTTATCTAGTTTATCTTACACATCTTCATATGTTTACTTGATTTGCATGTGGAAGTCTGATTTGAAGCAGATTCATGGCCTGATCCCTGGTAAGGTTGGACAAACAAAACCCATATTTTATTTGAGCCAGTCTTTAGCTGATAATAATAAGCTTGAACTGACTGATGAGTCAAATACTATTTCATATTGTGAATTGGCTGGTGATCTCAGGATCGCATTCAAATGGATTGCATTTGGTGATGCAACAGTTTACTTATGGAAGTTAGAAAGTTCATTTCTTTTGTTTATTATATCATTATTCTATATAATGATATTCATATTTTACTCTCCATCCGTGCTTCATATTTTTATGTACACCTGACAAGGTTTTGTTTAACATGAAATTTTCACTCTGCATTTGCATACTCTTGCAGTGGATAATGAATGTGGATTCAAGGTTATTGTGGTTGATCCACCTTGGGAGAATGGCAGCGCTAACCAAAAATTGAAGTAAGTTTATGTATTATGTTTTCACTACTATTCTACATACCGCCTATGTCAAAGGGTGCATAATTATCTATAAAAATGGCAGAATTAACTACATTTCTTATGCATCTTAAATAAGCTGGTGTAATTGCCTGAAAGCCGTTGCAAGCATATGCTTGGCACAGAAGAAACATATACAAAACAGTTGCATACCAAGAATTCCTTTCAGAAATGTGGTAACTCAGAGATAAATCAGCATACACCATGGTCTAGATTAGCAATAGTGTATGATTCTTACACAATTCATGCTGACAGTACTCCTACTTGACTACTTATACACAATTTAATAATCATAACTCAAAGATTTTACATCTTTCCACAAAATTCTGCAGTCACTGTAGTTTTTGCTGATCCATGTCTCTCATGATTTTAGGTACCCGACTTTGCCCAATCGATACTTCTTGTCTCTTCCTATTAAAAGACTTGCTCACGCGGATGGAGCGTTGGTAGCTCTGTGGGTAACCAATAAGGAGAAATTACGGATATTTGTCGAAAAAGATCTGTTCCCTAAATGGGGAGTCAAGCACATGGCAACTCATTATTGGTTAAAGGTGATTTGTCGTTTATCTTTGACAAATTATTGTAGAATCTTCTTGTATTAGCAATCCTTTCAAGTGAGATAACGCTCCAGTTTTAATTAAAAAATTCCCTTTGAGTTATTTTGATGCACATGATTATTACAGGTGAAAGCAGATGGTTCTTTGATTAGTGAATTGGATCTCTTTCATCATAGACCATACGAATGTCTTGTCCTGGGTTACTGTTATGGAAAGGTAAAGAAGCTCATAACATGTTTTATAACATATATTTTACCAATAATGATAATTACATTCACCCATGAGCCTCATTATCTTTTACGCGATATACAGGATGAAGATTCTGAGTATTTTTCAAAACTAAAATCCATTCCAGAATGTCAAGTGTTTATCAGTATCCCTGGAGATTACTCAAGGAAGCCACCAATTGGAGGTATTACCCAGGTTTTATCCTCTTAAATCCCTTTGTACTGCGAAATATCCATAACATGATTCTTTTAAAATTTCTGATCCAATGGTTATTATTAGAGATGCTACGCGAGTACATACCGGGTCTAGAACCCGCTCGTTGCCTTGAACTGTTTGCTAGAGAACTGTTAGGTGGATGGACATCCTGGGGGAACGAACCACTTCGCTTTCAAGATTCGAGATACTTTTCCAGGAAAGACAAATAACATCTCTAACCATGTAATCATTCTCAACATAAAGATTGGTCCTATTCTTTTCATCGGGTCCGGTCACAGATCAAAGATCCTGAGTGCCCCAATCTGGCAGCATTGACCTACTCACACAAGTGTGTTATGACTTATGATCATCATCAATTCATCACAAGTAAGTTACACTCGTATTTCGTAGGTCAATTTGACGGGTCAACCATCTTAACAAGAATCGCTGTCCCTCGAGTATAACCAGCCCGTTTACATAGTAAACAACTAAACATTTTGTAGCACTATGTTATTATATTCTATACTATACATTTCAGCATTGTGCAAAGTCAAAATGACCATGAAACACAGATCATCAATCAGTAGATGTGAGAAAAAATTTCAATTTGTCTCCAGTTTCTGTATTCAGTTAATAATCTTACAACATCAACCATATAATCAGAACATAGTGTAACTTTCAACACAATAGTTTCAGTTCTGCCTGTATGCTATATACTCCGCCAGCGCCACCAGCGGAGCCACCGCCTGCGACTCAAACTCTTCCAGCTGCAGTTTCGCCTCCGCCAACAACTCCTCCGCGAACCGCCGCGACTTCTCAAGCCCCAGCAGTTTCGGGTACGTCGTCTTATCCGTCGCCAAATCTTTCCCAGCCGTCTTCCCCAACTCCTCCGACGACTTCGTAACGTCAAGTATATCATCCACCACCTGAAACAACAGTCCGATACACCTAGCAAACTTCCTCAGTTTCTCCACCTGGGTATCACTCCCACCACCCAATATCGCCCCCAACACGACCGACGCCTCCAGCAACGCTGCGGTCTTGTGTTGGTGGATGAACTCGAGCTGCTCGAGCCCGATGTCTTTCCCCCCTGTTGACGCGATATCCACGACTTGACCCGCGACTAACCCCTCGGTCCCGATCGACTTCGCGAGCTCACCGATAGCTGCTAGAATCCGTGCAGGCGATGTGCCGACGGTGGCGCTTGAAACGAACTCGAAAGCGAATGCGAGAAGTGAGTCACCGGCGAGGACAGCAACATCTTCACCATACACCTTATGGTTGGTGGGTTTCCCTCTACGGAAGTCGTCGTTATCCATGCACGGGAGGTCGTCATGAATAAGGGACATGGTGTGTATCATCTCCACCGCGCAGGCCGCCGGCATGGCGGTGGATTGTTGACCTCCGACGAGCTCACAGGCGGCGATACAGAGGATGGGTCTCACGCGCTTGCCACCGGCGAGGAGGGAGTACCGCATAGCTTCATGGATGGTGGGTGGGTTCCGAATCGAAATCGATTCATCAAGCGCTTTGTTAACGGAATTGGCCTTTTCCGCCATGTACGTCTTGAAATTGAAGGTCGATTTCTGGTAAATCTCATTCTCACCCACAAATTGTTGTTGTTGTTGTTGTTGGTGGTGTTCTTCCTTGACAATCGCTGCAGAAATGGTGGATCTGTGGTGGATTTTGAAAGTGGGTTTGGTGTGGTTGAATGGGGCTGTGGTGGTACGGATGGATCGGAGGAATGAGGAGGAAGAAGAAGGATTGAAGATGGAGCAGGATTGAACCCATGAATCGACCAAAGTCATAGATCTCATGTTTATCGACAAATGGGGATCTGATCAGCCTAATCTGTTAGGTCATGGGGAGCGTGGGGTGAAAATGGTAAATTCCATGAAAAAGTGGAATGCATGTTGTAATCTCATCCGACCAGTTGATAGCCACTTGCCGTACCAACTTAGTGGATGCCCATCGTCACACCATATCTCTATTTTTTGTTATTCGTACACTTTTGAGTTATTAGGGAGAGAGGGAGAGAGAGAGAGAGAGTAAAGAAGAGTATTTAACCATAGAGCTTGGTTAAATTAAAACAAAATTTTATTTTGTTTAAAAAATATAAGAAAAAATCTAGTGGATTGAATTTTCTAATCTAATACTTATGAAAGACTAAGATTTATGTGCAGGAGAAAAAAAGATAGATTGTATATTTGAAATATATATTATTTTTGATTTTTTCAAATTCTTTAATTTTTTTAAACGTTTATAATTTTTTCATACAATATTATTTTTTTAAAAATTACGTTATAAAATCAAGCATTTTTTACTCTCTATTTTAAGTGTAGTATTGTTATACTTTTTCTAGAAAAACAAGCTGCACTACACAAAATTGTATTTTTTAATATGAAATTGCGATGAAAAACAACACATGAATAGTAAAACAACACATAACTTATAACAAATAACAACACATTTATGTGATGAATACTATAATATTATAAAACAACACTACTAAAAATACATATTCTAGGATTAAATAATGTAAAAACAGCACGAAAATAGCATAACAACATAAAAACGTAAAACGTTACAATATAATTTTGATAAAATAACACAAAATAATCTAAAACTTAAAACATAATAATAAATACATATGACAAATGATATAAATATATGAAAAAATAAACTGTTATTTGACACAATAATGTATAAGAGATAATGAGCTAGCATATTTGACACAATTATTAAAATGTCATTCTTTTCAAAACAATAGATGTACACGTGTCAAACACATAATCATTTTTAAATTTTTTAGATTAAATATTATTTTTATTATAAACTTACCCGATATATAGATATTTCACTGTATTTGATAAATTAATATTTGAGAAAATTACGAAAATGGTCATTTGACCAAATCGAATTACTAAAATAACCGGTCAAAAATGAAGTTTATTAAATAAAAAAACCAATCCTATCGCTCCTGGTGTCCATCCCTCGCTGATGTGGCGAGGGATTATGGGAATCCCTCGCTCACATGTACAACCCTCGCTGACGTGGCTTGATCCCTCGTTGACTCAACGAGGGTTTATGAGAATCCCTCGCCCAAAATTATAAAAATACCCCCCTTCGCCCATAATCAAAAAAAATAAATATTTTTTTAACCAAAAAAATTCTAGATTTTTAATTATTTATTGATTTTTAAATACTTAAAAATTTAATTTTATTTTATTTTGTCCTATATAATACAATGTTTACCGTTAACAAATTTATCAAATCTTACAATGGTCTCCCAAATGGATGAACCGATCTAGACAATGATATTGGTAAGATTCTATTGTTGTGTGTCATTAAAAGCAATTTTACTTGTAATACTTTATTAGATAATGATAAGGTAAACATTACACAGTAATTGCAAGTTATATGATGTTTCGTGCAGGGTTAAAAGTAGAGATGGTGTGAAACTTTTACTTGTCGATAAGGAGGGGAAGCTTATATCCACAACAAGAAATATGATCTACAAAAAAGTTTTTAGCAATTTGTAATTTCACTTTTAAATTTTTATTTGTTTTACCATTCATCCATTCTATTTTTATTTAACATGTATGAAATTTACTTTTTTATTTGTATAATATTATTATTCGCATCCCGTGTGTCACACGGGTTTATAAGCTAGTTTAATATAACTTCAAATATACTATTTAGTTTATTTTTCTGATATCTTTGATAATACGATTTGAGTTGTGTTACGGATAATGTTTTTCTTTCCGGTATACATTTAGAATTAAAAAAACAATTTATTTTATAATTAATATTTTTAAAATATGAAACAGTACGTTAATCACCAACATAATATATGACTTTATATAAATTATTATATATTAAATTTTTTGAAAACACTATATACATTAAATATAAAAAATAAAAAAAACAAGTATAGAAGTAATATTACTATTTCTTTTCATTTTTGGTTACATCACCATTTCACACTTATTGATTACTTTTAGGGGCAAAAATGTAAATTAAGATATTCACATTTTGCTTCTCCCAGGTTCATCTTCTTTCTCTCCTAGAAATAACTTTTAGAAAAAAAATAAAGTATGGTTTTATTTTGTTTCTTTTTACAACTTTATAGATTTTCTGATACTTGTATAAAGATTCTTTGACGAATGGACGAAATTTGACATGACCCGGTGAGGGAGTTGTCACATCCCTCGCCTCGTCCACCGCACCCCTCGCCTCGTCCACCGCACCTCCCTCACTGACTAGGCGAGATATATGTCGCATCCATCGCTTACTCGGCGAGATATTTGTCATCATCCCTCGCCTAGGGGTGTGTGCGGCGAGATGTTTCTTTTTTTTTTTTTATAAAACGAACTTATTTTACATGTGGGCGAGATAATGTTACGTGAGCGAGAAAAAATCGGGCCACGTGGTCGAGGGATCATGACTTTTGCTCGCCTGTGCCGAGGGTCAAAATCAAATGATTATTTGCGTAATTTTCCATTAATATTTTAACCGAGTTTCTTTTTCTTGTGGCCACTGCCTTTTTATTTAAATAAATTAACACCCACAACATTTAATATTATAACGTACGGCCCAACGTGGTTGTTTACTATCTCTGATTTGACTAGGTATACTTTTGAAAGCAAGGACGTATCTATAAGATAAGTAATTAAAGCAATAACATGCCTTTAAATGCAAAATTTATATTTGGTTGAAATGTATAAAATAATTCATTAATTTTGTGTTTTCAAAGAGAAATGATAACAAAATGATTGCTAGTTAACTTATGAGATTTTTGTAAATTTTTAGATTAAATAGAGTGTTGTTGAAAAAAAAAGAATGTGTTAATAAAAAAGATAATGTTGTTACACATATTGATTCATTTTTAAGATAGTTTTTAATGATTTTTCTATATGATAAAAGAGTAATAGTTTTTTCTTTCACAAAATAGGATATCGATTTTATTGTTAGCTTTAGGCCACAACAAACGTTGAGCCATACGTGTAAGCAGGTGATGCCCAATCAAATTTTTTTTCGTTTTTCTCACGACACGTCCCTTGGCTTTAGTTTATTTTGAGTTTTGGTTTTTATTTTTAATGTTATTTTATCTTTAGAATTAAGATTAAATATAATAATATTTTAACATGTGTCTCATCAAAACCTTTATCTATTATAGAGTATAAAATTATCAAAAATAGTTGCACATTAAGGTGCAATAGTAATTTGTACCTGCGTCTTGCTGCGGGTCCGACACAACTAAAAAGTTTCGATTAAAAAAATAATTTAAAGATAGAAACACATCGTAACATTGAAACAAAGAAAATAAAATCAAGATTTATTATGATTCGCGTTAGATAAAATACTTTTAGTTTCTCGTTTTTAATTTGTGCAAGTAATTATGAGACTAATTAGTTAACTAATATAGATTAGCGACGCTACTTTTTAATTTAATTAAATATTTAGCCAATTATTTAGTTATTTAATTAATGAATTTAATAATACTGTTAATTTTATATATGTAATTATCTAAGCAAGTTAGATAAAAATAAAAGATACAAACCTAAAATCTAATCCATAGCGTAAAAGGATAAAATTTCGTTGTTCCAATACATAAACCTACTTTATTTGTACAAAATAATTTTATTGAAACATGTATAAATGATATGAATGTTGATAATTAATATCATATATATGCTTAAATAAAAAGGTAATAAATGTAATATTTTTAAAAATAATAAAATAGAAATACAGAGATATGATGAACTTTGAAATTAATAATTTGCCAACTACAGTGTCTTTTGGTTTTGTGTTTTCTTTACCCTTTTTAACAATTAAAATATAATTTGCCTATTATGTATGAAAAGCTATTTTTGCATGACCGATTTAGTGAGATCAATGCAACAGTTTTACAATTATTGGAGAGTTAATAAACTAACACTTACAACATCAAATAGGGAATCAGCTTTAGGAAATAAAGAACTTTTGAAAGAACACAAGCAAGAACAAAGCAGTTGGTTTTCAAAAATATTGTATATTGCTCTCAAGTGTTACAAGGCTTTCTTTTTTGTTATTAGTCCCTAAGAACTGATATATAAGGACTAATACATGAGATACTTTATACTACAAACTACAGCCGGCTATACTTTGACAGCCAGCTGGAACACCAATCTAGACAACAAGATCAATGTAAAGTCAAAAGACAGATTGTCTTTTGACATGTGATTATGACATGTCATAAATCACATCTTCATCTAATACAAAAAGATAAAATGGTACAACGTAGAAAAGTTACAGACAAATACCATAATTTACAGTTTG
Organism: Flaveria robusta; assembly: GCA_025506415.1. Classification (NCBI taxonomy): domain Eukaryota; kingdom Viridiplantae; phylum Streptophyta; class Magnoliopsida; order Asterales; family Asteraceae; genus Flaveria; species Flaveria robusta. The sequence goes on along the minus strand of CM046464.1, from coordinate 13,851,846 downwards.
ACAAAAGTATGAAATTATCACCAATTTATATAAGTTCGCGAGTCTTCAAAGATGGCAGCGTAAAGTGGTTTTGCTTTGTCAAAACTATGTCAGAGAAAACATGTTGTCTCTGTATTCGGAAGACTTTATCTTTGGCTTCGGAAGAAATGATCTTTGGCTTCGGAAGATTTGACACTTAAAGAATTTATTAGTGACTTTGTCAAATATTTCGAAATAACTTTCTTCTATTTTAGATTGCATGCTGAGAGCTCTTTGGTGAGCATCAGCTTCTATGATAACTCCTACAACTTTCATCATTACTATTTTAAATTTAAATATAATATTATATATTAAAATTTTAGTAATAATTATTTAATAGTACGTGTTCTTTTCAAGGCACCATCTAATTAATTTTTTTCAGTTTTCAAGAAAAGTATTTTTTAAATCTGAAACGTGAAAACTATTTTTTAAATCTGTAACTTTATCTATTGCCTCTCTAAAAAGCAAAATATATGCCATCACACCAACGCTACCATCTTCCATCACCACACCATAACCGCAACCGCTACCCACCGGCACCACACCACGACCGCCACCACCACCCAATGCCACCACACCACTGCCGAACCTTCTCTCTAAAGTACTTTTTTTTTTTACCATTCACACCGAAACCCTGCAACCCGTCAACCGCGACCGGTGCTCCCTACCATTACAACTTCTGACCACCGCTATTTCCGACGACAACAGTCTCCGATCAACACCACGTTTGGCCACCACACGCCTCCTGTCTTTGGCCACCACCGGTCAGTCCACCATCCAATCACAGCTAACATCACACCCTTTCTCTCTCTCTCTCTCTCTCTCTCTCTCTCATTTTGGGTTGAAGAAACTGCAGGCTACCATCGTTAACCCACCCCCGACGAAAACGAACACATTGTCACAGACGCTCACTTTGGCGACGATGATGCAGGTGGTTGGCGTTTGCTTAGTGTTCAAGGATGAAGGAAGAGGGGAGCAAAAGAGACAAACAATGTCTCAAGAAAAGAAAGAAAATGAAGCTAATAGAAGTTGTACATTGTGCACCAAAGGAGGTACTGTTAACTACAGTACCTCCCCTTCACAAATCGACATTCCTTTTTAATATATATATATATATATATATATATATATATATATATATTTATAGTTCAAATGAGAACCTGATTTCAAATGAGAACTCTAAGAACTCTTAATAACCATTGATTATACTAATCAAGGGATGAGATTAAAATAGTAATTATACAAATTAAAATATTATTTAAACTGTGTAACTTAATGTTTAAAGGGTATGTTGGTAAATTAGACAATTCAATTTTTTGGAAACATGCTAAATACATGGAATCCTATATGTTTCTAAATCTATGAAATACAAAACATAAAATATCATCTATTTGTAAATCACGGGAACTCAATCGAAAAATTGGCCAGGTATTTTGGCAAATGTGTTTTGTGCTAATTACTTAATTTAAAAGAAATGAATTTATGCAACTTACTAAACTATTTTAAGATATGTACGTGTGGTAAATTAGTTTATAAATTTTACTCATATAATATTCATATTATATAGGCTTCAGCAAATTAAAAAAACATAATAATTTCTTTAAGTAAGTTTATAATGTAGTTGTGTAGTCGTGTAGAACTAACATTAAGTATGTGTAAAAAACAATGATTTGTAATAAGGAGCTGTATGCTAATGATTAATTTTCCATATTAATTTCCACCTATACACTAGTCACACCTTATTTAAATATATGTAATCTAACAAAGAGAAACCAATTTTAAAAATTAGATAAAAATTGTACCAAAATAACTTTAACCATCATAAATGTTATTAACAAGGAGGCTATCTCGCTCTTTGCTGCGGGTATGGCTACATGTCGTGATCGTTATACATTCCATCTCTACGAATTTTAAATATATACATATTGTAACTTAATATGTTTAAAATTTTTACATAAATGTAATGATGTATATAAATAAATGTTTACACATATACATTTTCACTCATATCCTTGTTTTCTGTTGATAGTATTTTCAAAGTAATTCGAATGCATAAATTAGATAAAAAGCTTGAAACACCATTCATAAAAACTATATTAATTGTAGAAATAAACACTAGGCAATAAATAAATGAATCAAAAGATAACATACACACCCTCTGTAAAAATTAAATATTTACATATGTGTAAATTAACTATTTACGTACATATAACTTTGCTTTATCAATTGTCTAAATTAATTAGTGTAAACTAATTATTTTACATATGTGTAAATTAATTAGTGTAAATTGTTTATTTATATATCTATAAATTAATTGTTTTACATATGTATAAAGTAGTTAGAGTAAACTAGTCATTTATATATGCATAATTTAAATAACTATTTACGCATGTGCAAATTTATTATTACGTATGTTAATTTGTATTTTAAATATGCGTAAATCAACTAAACTAATATGATCAACTTTTATTTTAAATGTATAAATATATAGGTTGGTCATTGTTGTAGCTATGGCTCATTTGGTAACAAAATTATCATATTTGGTTAAATTTATCTAACCTAGAGCAGCGGGTTAAAACCAATAAATATAATAATATAAAAAAAATAGATCCAAAGTTTTAAGTATTCAATTTTATCTCATAATGTTAGAAAACAAAAGATCCATTATAAACTTTGACTTGATTTCTAAATGGCATGAAATAAATTGAAATGATTTCATAAATGTGAGCATTCAAGATTAAAAAATCTATATATGGTTATTGATTTAGCAATAAAAGAATATTATGTAACTTACTAAATTAAATCCATATCATTAAAGAATCAAATTAAATACAAACATAAAAAGACTAAATTACCCTTTTTGAATTAATTAAAAAAGAATTCAACCAAAAACTAATAAATGGTTAAGCTGAGTTCTCAGAGTTCTCGCGATCTTTACGAGTTCTGAAAAGATCATGACCCTATATATATATATAGGGGAAGGTTCAAATGAAAACCAAAAAAAATTATGCAAACTAATAAACCAAATCTACACCTTTGATGTTTAAAATTAATGGTTTAGATTTGTTTGACTTTTTCAACACATGGTCCCACAAAAGTACAAACTTTTGAATTTTTTATTCCAAAAAAATCTAAGCCATTAATTTTCATAAATCAAAGGTGGAGATTTGATTTATTGGTTTACATAATTTCTTTTGATTTTTATTTGAACCCAATTCTATATATATATATATATATATATATATATATATATATATATATATACTAATAAATAAAAATAAATCCGGATACTTGTCACCATTCTAGACCATCTAACAATTGGTTTTCCCGCTTCTCTATCCTTTTAATTATAAATGCTATAATAACTATTTATTAATTAATAACTATCCATTATTAAAATTTTAAATATGTTAACTTCAAATTTTCAAATGTGTAATACATGTGTTTATTCAATCCGCATATACACAATATTTAAGACATAACTTTTTATATTATTAATCATGTAACAGTAAATTTATTTAACCCGTGTAATACACGAGATTGTAACCTAGTGTATATATATATATATATATATATATAGGGATCCATTCCTTTAAGAACCATAAAATTGTCAAAAACCGAAAGAACTATCTTCCACCATAGATTGTTTAGATCAATGGCTATAAATAAAATGGGTAAAAAAGTAATTTGCCCTTATTTAATTCACACAGATCAAACAAGAAAAGGGTAAAATTGGAAAAACGCTTTAAAATTCCAACCTAATCTCCAAACTTTTCGGTCCACGATTTTTAATCTAAGCTTTTTCTTTCATTCTTCTTTTTTTTTTTTAACTTATTTAAATAATTTATTTCTCTTTCATTAATCTGAGTAAACATCCGAACAAGGGTACTTTGATTAACTCTTTTTCTAATTTTCCTATAATTTTAGGTTTAAACTTTTAGACTATCATAAAAAAAACGTAACTGAATTAATACAATTATTGAGAAACTCTAATATTTAAACTTATTCACTTACCAAATTTTTAAAAATATTTAAGGTTAAATTTTTAAAAATATATAAGGATTATGTTCCCAATACTGCTTGAAGTTTTTTATGCTACTTGGTTTCAAAAAATACACTAGGGTGATGCTAACATTCAAGCCATATATTGCTCCTTTTATATTGTTTCGTTGTTCTATTTTTGCACAAGAGGACTATGGTTGCTACTGTTTTGCTGCTTCGGTTCTACATAAGAGGAGCCTATTTACTGACAAGTTTCAAGGCTGCACAGGACTGCATTTTGATCTTCTTTGGATGCACAAATTTTCGAATGGTATTCTATGTCTTGGTATTGGTTTAAATTCAATTTTTGGGTATATTTTGTGATACATGGATAAAGATTTCGATTATTTAGGGTATTTGTTTTCAAGCAATTTATGATAAGTGGTTTTAGGTATTAGCAATTAAATTAGTTATCAAATAATTTAGATCTAAAAGTAGAAGAACCATCGAAGATAAAAATTTAAATTAGTTATCAAATAATTTATGATAAGTGGTTTTAGGTATGAGCGATAATAAATGACACAATCGAAGATAGAAATTATTCCATTAGCTATCTAATAATTTGGATGTAAACCAATTATGCATGTATGCAACAATTATATATGTGCATAAATGCATATAAGCACGATCGTATACGTCAACAAATACATATATACATTACTAGCTTTAGTAAACCCGTGTATTACACGGGTTGAACAAATAAAATATCAAATACAATAAAAGTTTATCCAGTATAAAATGATATTTTACGATAAAATATAATTGAAATTACGTATAGTAAGAACAATATGTAATAAAACAATTATATCAACTTTTTAAACTTTTGGTCTAAAACTTTTTTTTCCAAAAAAAATAATAAATATTTTGTTTCAAAACAAATCGTATTAAAAAATAACATTTTAAAAAAAAATTATTACAAATTTCAATTTTAATTATTTTTGTTTATAAAAAGTTAACTTTTTAAAAACACTAATTTTAAAAAAGTTTGATGTGTTTTAAAAATTTCTTATTCTATAAAAATTATTTAAAAAATAACATTAATAAGAAGATCTTTTTTTAAAGTTATTAAATAAAACTATTTTTGTTCTAAAAAAGTTAAATAATATTATTGATAATTAAGGTAATTATTTAATAGCAGAGAGAAGCGGGAAAATTTTGGTGAGAGCAAATATGGTGCCGCCACGTGTTAGCACAAGAAACTCTTTTATTAAAGTAGAAAGATTACATGTATACATTATCCTATAAAGCGTGTTGTTGTGCACATATATTAATGCAATACTTGCATTACTTCAAATATGGATTACCACGTAGAGCATTACTACATTTGCATATCAGACATTAACCTACAAATGGAGGAAGCTTTGCGTGAAGCATCCTTTATATTTAACGGACTCGAAACAAGGAGGAAACCAAGAAAGTTGAAATATCTAAAACAGTTAGGAAAAACACATTAAGAGATACACATAAAAAAGAAGAATTATATTATGTCCTTTTAAAATATTAGAATTTGTTTTGTTAAACACTTTTTAGGTCTTTCACTCTAAACATGCTATCCTTTTTTGATCTTCAGCATTAAACTCTAAAATAAACAATTAGAGCAAGTTTTATGCCTATGTCATATAATGCTTGTTCATTTGCTAATTGTATTCAACACACTTGCACTTTTGTTGTATGTTAATACACTAGTAATTATGATGCATTAGTGCTCACGAAACTTGATTTAGCATAATTTAACTATTTCATAAATGAATAATGCATCAATGCATTTAATATTTATCCGCATCTAATATCTATATTATTGTAATAGAATAATGTAAATCCTTTAATATATATAAACATATAAAACTATACAAATGTATGTAGGTGATTGTGAAAGTAGCTTAAATGATTGTGACCATCTCTTAACTGAGCAACAATGCAAACATCTTGCATATTATTCTAATGTAAAAGAAAAGAAAAAACATAAAAAAATTAAAAGAATATAATGATGTTATAAACTGCACGTACATACCATCAAACAATTAAGGCTTTGAAAATCTTCATTATTCCAGACTTCCAGTCAGATGTAAGAATTGCATGGCAATCATGGCCTTACGGGTGTTCCCTGTTTAAAGTAAAACTTGAAGTGAAAGAATTCTAAAATTATATAACATAAATACATAGTACTAAAAGATCAGAGCATTAAATGTACATTCTCTCTAAAGCAGAGATTAATAATCATCCAAAAAAAACCCCTAATTCACTATATTTAAAACAAAGATTAACAATCATCTAGACATTTCTAAAAACCTAGTATCAAAATAAAAAGTTATTAAAAATCTTAGATGATAAGAATCATGCCAACAAATCTATACAAATATTGAAAATTAGTAATCATAAATTAGAAATCGAAATAAAAGATGATACTTATTCTTCATTCCATTCCATCAAGACATCAATCATTTATGTTGAACTTCGATGATCGAATGAATCATTTAGGCATTCAAACTTGATTTCTTTGATGTTCTTGATGAAATCACAAAAATCTAGGGACAAAGAATCGCAGGTTACTCTCTTGGAAGGAAGGAAACGGTTGTAAAGCACACTAACTTATTTGAAAATATAAAATTACATTCTTGCCCCTTAGGATAATTATCTAATTAAAAAACTCTAATAATAATTATAAAAATTTGATTGGATGCTGTTGGTTCTTTTAGTTTTTTACAAAAAATTGGTTTTCAATTGAATGCCCCTCTATATATATATATATATATATATATATATATATATAATGTGGTATTTTTTATCACTCTTACTACTAATTGTTTAGCTCTTGGTTGCACAATAATTTTATTTTTGTTTTTACATATTGCTTATATAAAAATAATTATATCATTTAAGAATATAATTTTCACGCTTCGCATATATGCTTTTTTTATTTCTTTAGCATCATTTTAAAAGTGCCATTTTATCAATTAGAAGTGTTTGAATGAGAACTGAAATCATAATCGCACGAAATAGGAAGAAGAGGGGAGTTTTATTGAGTTGAATAAGGACATGAGAGATACAAACTAGGTGATAGAGAATAGAATAACAAACTCGCACAACATTCATGACCTCACCCTCTAACATTCTTTCCTTACTCTATGTTTCCGAATCTTTTTAAAGAAGAGAAATAAAAAATAATGGATAAAAAGTGAAAAAGAATCGTGTTATTTAAGAGGCAAATGAAAGGAAGCAAGAAAGCTTTGTATTTTCGAGTTTTCTAAAAGATGAAAGGAAAAAAAAAGAAAGAATTTTTTTAATAATTTTTTCTTCTAACTTTCCTTTCAAAGTGAAAGAAAATAAAAAAAAAAGAAAGAAAACATATAAAATCCTTTCTTTTTATTTTCTTCTAGAATAAATTTCCTTCGAATGACGAAATTATAATGTCTTTTCTTTTCTCTTTTTCTTTTCTCTACTTAATTTCATTTCTTTTTTTAATCTTTTTCTTTTCTTTCGTTTATTAAACTCGTGAACGAAACGCAAATGTCCTATCAAATTTCGTTACCTCTTTGCTGAGCATTAGTGTCATAATCACGCAAGTTGATAGGAATTCTCTTGGCCTGCTTCTTCTCACTGGTTGTTGACCCATGTCTAATGGGTTATTCGCATTCACAAATCACAACACAATTATGTAATACAAATGTAACTAACCTAATTTATGTACTGAATCCATGTAATAAGTATTTATTTCTACTTCTATATTAGTAATGGTTGCGTTTTATCATTTGTGTTACATATATTTTTTTATGCAAGTATACATATTTAAATGAATTTATTTTGTTTGGGTTAATAATAATTATACAAATCCGAAGTTATTATGGTTATTCCATAAAGTTTCTAATTTTTATTTATCCACCTTATTCAGCCTATATCATATTTATTAATATTTATAAGCATTTATTTATACAAACATAAAAGTGACATGATAACTTGTCACAAAGTTTAAACTTTTGTTTTACGTCTATTTCTCCTATTAAATAAATTTGATTTTAATTACGTAAACATTGCATATATATCAAGTTTTCACTATTTCATTTGGTCGAGACATTTCTTCAAACACCTTATAGGTGGTTATTCTATAAATCTAATTGCATACATATAATCTTCTTCAATTCATCATATCAAACAACATCATTTTTTAACCACAGGTAAACGTCCCCGCCAGCTGCGATCCTATCTCTGGTCACTCCAAAGCTGCCGAGATCCTCATTATTTAACCGCAGGTAAACATTCTCGTTTCGTTTTTTTTTGTTTGTTTTTTTTTTTTTTTTTTGCCTTGTTTTGTTATTGGTTGGTGTCTGGTCTCCGATTCACGAATGCAATGCACATATGGACGCCGGGAAGGACCAGCAGAGATATGCGGGTTCGGTATTGTGTTAAATATTTTAGTATAATTGGATTGACTAACGACTAATTTGATCATAATATCCATCAAACGAGTTAGGAGGTGTGAGGAGCGCACACTTGTTTGAGTTTATTTTGATCTTTAAAATTGAAAACCTTATTAGGGGCGAAGCCCCTAAGCAATGGGGGTTCCAAGGGGGTAATGCTCCCTTGGTGGGGGTCCGGGGGCAGAACCCCTGGGAGCGGGGTCCAAGGGGCAGCAGCCCCTGGCGGGGTCCAAGGTCACAGAGCCCTGGGATCGAGCTGTGAAACTTGAGGGTAAAAAGTGTAATATTTGATATGAAAAAACTGCCTCCTGCAGTTTTCTTCCCTTCCCTACATATACTGAATTCAATTGAAATTGGTCTCTTCTTCTAGTTCACGAATATCACACAAAAAATCATACTAATTCTTGATCTCGTCTAAGTTATATCCGATTGATTTATTCGGGTGAGCCATCGAATAATTTCGATCTGAAAGTGATATTCATGACTGTCAGATTATTCAAGTTTGATTTTAAATATTCTACAAAGATAGAAATTATCTACTGTTAAAGATGGCGGACGGAGATTCTGTGAAAGACATAACAAGCAAATTTGCGAAGTTGGATAAGTTTAAAGGACAAGACTTTCGAAGATGGCAGAAGAAGATGCATTTCCTGTTGACCACTCTAAAGGTTGTGTATGTTCTAAGTGCTCCCATGCCAGAATTGATGGAAAACGAGACTATGGAAAAGACTAGGAGGCAATGCAAATGGGAGAACGATGACTACATCTGTCGTGGTCACATCTTAAACGGTATGTCTGATTCACTGTTTGATATCTATCAGCCAAAAGAACTATGGGATTCCCTTGAATTCAAATATATGGTAGAAGATTCTTCAAGTAAGAAATTTCTGGTTAGTAATTTTATAAATTACAAAATGGTGGATTCAAGGCCTGTCATGGAACAATACAATGAATTGTTAAGGATTCTGGGATAGTTTTTTCAACATGATATGAGGATGGAAGAATCCATCTCGGCTTCTAGTATAATTGACAAACCGCCTCCTTCTTGGAAAGATTTCAAACATACTTTGAAACATAAGAAGGAGGAATTGAGTCTCGTCCAACTTGGTAGTCATCTTAGAATTGAAGAGTCTCTATGGGCTCAAGAGAGTGACAAAGTTAAGGACAAAAACATGGTTGGACCTTCTCAAGTGAATATGGTGGAAGAAGGTGAATCATCAAAGAATGCCAACAAGTTTAAAGGCAAACGAAAGTTTAAAGGTAACAACAACAACAAAGTCTCCAACAAGAAGCCAAAGTTAGCATGTTGGAAGTGTGGCAAACCTGGTCATTTCAAGAACGATTGTTGAGTTGGTAAAGGCAAGAATGATGCTGGTCCAAATGGATCTAAGGATCTGGGAAAGCAACAAGGTCAGATTTTAGTTCCAAATTATAATTCGGGTGAGAATTATGTATCACTAATTTCTGAATCATTTTATGTGCAGGATGATGATGTTGCTTGGCTTCCTACTTTCTAAATCGAATCAAAAATCTATTCAATTTTGAAATCATGAATTACCTCCTTGGTTGCACCCCCTCTTAAAAACTAAAAAAAGGCCTACGAACACAAACGGGAAATGATCCCTTGTACAATTTCTTCATTTTAGATAGCTAGAGCTAAGCCTATCCTAAGAATGAGTCGGGTAGGGCCTTTCAGTCAAGCGCCTTGCCTTCCATGCAACAATCACATTCTCAAGGAATAGTCTAAGGCCGGTTAGAAAGCCATCTATCGTAACCGGTTTGAGAAAGGGAGTTAATAAATGAAATGGTCTTTTAATGAATGGGACCCAGCGAGCTGAAAGACTCCCCTTGCGTGCAATGATGTGGTGGTGAACCTCTCATTCTAATTCAGTGCTCTCCGAACCGTGCGGGAAGGTTTCCCATCACACAGCTCATCAACTTGATCTTCTGAGGGAACCGTATGTCCGAACAGGCCTAGAAAAAGAAGTAAGGTCTCGCTTATACAGGTTATATTATTTTCTAACTCCTTGGTGTCTTGTACCTTGACTTTCGTTACCTATACCTAGGCCTTTGTCTTTAAGACCTTGGCTCTTTCCGTTCTCTGAGGTTCTTTCTATCTCGTAAGAGGTAAGGCTTTCCTCTAGGCTTTTACAGTTTTGGTTTCATAATGATACCATGAGCGCTTTAGAGCATCCTTAAGATATGTTTTCAGATACCGCTATTCAATTACAACCTGTTTTTGCTCAATGGATAGAAAACACCCATGCTTTAGCACCAGGTGCAACGGCTCCCGGTGCAACGGCTCCCGGTGCAACGGCTCCCACCGGTGCAACTTGGGGGGGCATGGAATCGAAAGTGGTAGGTACCCCCAGGGCATGGATTCCCATAGGGCCAACCACGGGACTGAGTCAAGGCCTACCAGCTACCTCTCGCCTTCTCCCACTTCTAAGTTGGTTCAGTGATAGATGTAGTCGATAGGCTAAATCGTCAAACTCCTCATTGCCCCAATCTTCCCTGTAGGCTCCCTTCTCTGCCAGCGCGACCCTTACTCGATGCCAACCTCTTTTACCGAAGGCCCAATGCCTAACGCTTGATGCTTGCAGTTCCCTACTTCGGGTCGGGGTTAGGTACCACAGCACAAAACAAACAAGCTAGAAGGAACAAGTTCATGCAAAGCTGATTCTCCCAAGGAGTAGGAACTGCGATTTTAACCCTTCTCGGGGGATTACATCCACAAACCCAAAGTTTATGGCTGACTGATATGGCTCAAATCTAGGCAAGCCGCTACATGTTCTCCCCTTGCCCTTGAACGATAGAAGAACTACTTATCTTCTCTTAGGTAGCGGTCGGCAAGCAAGCGAGCTAGCATCGGAAAGAAAGCCTTCGACGTCACTATAGGCCAAGCCCTATACCTTTACCACTGCCTTGATCAATTAGTGGGGCTTGGCCTATGCCCGTTGATGAATCATCAATCCATTCAGCCGTCATGTCAGCCGAGAAGACGGACTTGCTGGTATCGTCAAATAGAGTATTGAATCCTTCTTCTGCACAGACTCCTTTCTTTTATATTTTTTGAGAAAGAGAATTGATATATGACCTATTCAAAGCTGCCACCGGTATGCGAATGATGCATAATTGGATCCGCTATTCTCTTAGCATGAACATGAATTCTATTCTATAACCCTCGCGCTAACATCCGGTCCTCAATTCGGATTGTAGGCTGCAACTCGCCTGCATGAAGCCGGATCGCTAGTAATCGCCGGTCAGCCATACGGCGGTGAATCCGTTCCCGGGCCTTGTACACACCGCCCCTCGCTAACAACCGTCAACAACCAGTCATGCAACAAATCCTAAATCAATAGGGCCATAAAGACTAGTTAGAAATGGGCTTATAAACCGAGCGGTTGGGCTTTTGGGCACACGAAAAAGGGGAAGTGGATGGAGGGTGCTTCTTAGCTAGAGTTGGGGGTGGGGTCGCTATAGTGGCTAGGGTGAGTCTTCCTACACGGCTGGACGCCACTCCGGTAACGGATCCTTTTATGGGCGAAGGGGCAGAGCGTTCCCCGGTCTCTCTTGGCAATAGTTTACCTTTCTAATGTTCTGCCTTGATGAGTGGGAGAGGTAGCCGAATTAGTGGAGATTGTGGGAAACCGTCCACTAACGTGTCCTGCTTTATAGAGAAAAGCAGGACCAGCAATACGAGAGAAATCGGTGCCCAAAAGATGGCGATTTGACTTTTGAGTAAAGAGAAATGGCCTTCTAGCACCTCTCCTTTCAGTCGAGTGGCTTCCTAGATACGGAGTCTTTCACCCCTACCCACAAGTCATCCCCGTATTTTGCCACATACGTGGGTTCGGTCCTCCATGGCCTGTTAGAGCTCTCTTCAACCTGCTCATGGCTAGATCGATCGGGAGACCTTAGGAGAAGTTGCTAAAACAAACGGCGGAGGAGGATCGATCCGTTCAATAGAATTCCGAAGAAAGACTGTTGGCAGCAGGCGGAGACATTTCTTTGGCCCTTCAAAAAATACCGGGCGCTACGGCGCTGAAGAAACCCATGGCATACTCCTAGGAAAAGCTCAAACGGCCTTCAACAAAAGGGTACCTGTACCTGAAGGACCCGTTGCTTCTTTTGTTGGGTTGGTTGGAGTGCTTTAATCAGACTTGACCAAGTAGATCATGTTAGGATCTTCACCATGAATGATCCTCTAGGCGAAGCATCTCATGGCACACCATTGATCAATAAGACGGGATCAATAGAATATACAGGGATAACCCCCATTCCTATCCGTGACTTTTGTTTACCCGGTTCCTGCTTGGTCTAATGTCTGGGTGCGTATGGCGGTTCACTAAGAGCACCTTTCAAGTCGGCTCGCCGCCAATATGCCAATATTGGCACTGATAGTACGTAAACGTAACTTGTTGTTTAAACAACTATTCAAAGTTCCTAGAGCTCCTTGTAAGGCTTGTTGAAAAACCCGTTTTCGAAAAGATCCTGCTACCATGTAATTCATCAAGCAATTCCTCAATGGGGAATTTCTTTAACGGTGATGGCATGGAGTGCTCGATAATCCACGCAAAGTCTCCAGGTATTATCAATAGCGGCTTTAGCAACTGCAATAGCTGTAACAAAAATATAAAAAATGGCTCCTTTTAATTGATGACTATCAAAAAAATCAGAAAATGTTACAAAATTTAGATTAACCGCAAAAGATCCCATTGAAACGGCTGATCCCATGCATATTGTATGTACAACTGGTTGCACAAATTGCATACGATTGATTCGGGAGCAACTAGTCATGTGTGTAAAGATCTTCGTTGGTTCAAGGACTTTCAACCAATTGAAGATGGATCATTACTAAAGATGGGCAATGTTGCAACCGAACCAATCAAGGGACTAGGAAATGTGAAGCTTGTGTTTACTTCTAGAAAATGTTTAGTATTAAATAAAGTGTTGTATGTACCTGGGATTCAAAAGAATCTGTTGTCTGGTATTGTATTAAATAATTGAGGTTACAAACAAGTGTTGGAAAGTGACAAGTATATCTTGTCAAGACATGGTACTTTTGTTGGATTTGGTTATCTATGAAATGGTATGTTTATGTTAAATTTGGATATTTCTTTTAGTAATGATTCTGCTTATATGGCTTCATTTAATTCTAGTAATAATATAAATAAATTAGAATTATGGCATGCTAGACTAGGACATGTTCATTATAAAAGGCTAAAAGATATGTCTAAAATGAGTTTAATCCTAGCTTTTGACATGAAAAATGAAAAATGCAAGACATGTATGTTGAATAAGATAACTAGACAACCTTTTAAAAAAGTTAATAGGGAAAGTAAAGTTTTAGATCTCATACATAGTGACTTATGTGATTTACATGCTACACCATCATTAGGGAATAAAAAGTATGTTATTATATTTATTGATGATGCCTCTAGATATTGTTATGTTTATTTATTGTATGCCAAGGATGAAGCTCTTAATAAATTTTAAATTTATAAACAAGAGGTAGAGCTTCATTAAAATGGGTCGATTAAAACTCTTGGTACTGATAAAGGAGGTGAGTATTATGATCCGGTGTATTTTCAATCCACTGGTATAGTACATCAAACTGCAGCTCCTTATACACCACAACAAAATGGTGTAGTAGAAAGACGAATAGAACATTAAAAGAAATGGTTAATTCTATGTTGTCCTATTCAGGTTTGAGTGAAGGATTTTGGGGTGAGGCAATGTTAACAGCTTGTAATCTATTAAATAGAATTCCTAATAAAAAGAATAAGACTTCCCCATATGAACTTTGGTACAAAAAACCCCCAAAAGTAAGTTATCTTAAAGTTTGGGGATGTAGAGCTGTTGTGAGGCTTACCGAACCTAAAAGGAAAACTTTAGGTGAAAGAGGTATAGATTGTATCTTTATTGGATATGCCTAGCATTCTAAGGCTTATAGGTTCTATGTCTTAGAACCTAATGATTATGTATCTATAAACTCGGTTATAGAGTCAAGAGATGTAATATTTGATGAAGAAAGATTTACTTCTATACCTAGACCAAAGGACATGATTTTCAACATTTCTCAAACTGATAATACATTTGGTAGTAATTCGGTTAATAGCAAAGATATACCTTCCACTAGAACTGAAGCAAGAAAAGGTACAAGAGCAAGAAAAGCTAAGTCTTTGGTGATGATTTTCAACTTTATTTAGTTGCAGGATCAAGGAATGAGATTGGATCTCAATATCAATATTGCTTTAATATTGAGGAGGATCCAAAGACTTATAGTGAAGCTATGGCTTCTAGAGATGTTGCATTTTGGAAAGAAGCAATCCAAGATGAGATGGATTCTATTATGCAAAATAATACTTGGAAGTTGGCTGATTTACCTCCTGGATGTAAACCATTGGGGTGTAAATGGATCTTTAAAAAGAAATGAAGGTGGATGGTAGCATAGATAAGTTTAAAGCTAGATTGGTTATCCAAGGTTTTAGACATAAAGAAGGTATTGATTTCTTTGATACTTATGTTCCTGTTGCTAGGATTTCTACTAATAGATTGTTATTAGCACTTGCAACTATACACAATCTTGTGATTCACCAAATGGATGTGAAAACTGTATTTTTAAATGGTGAATTGGATGAGGAGATTTACATGAAACAACCTGAAGGCTTTGTTATGCCTGGTAATGAGAATAAAGTTTGTAAGTTGATAAAATCTTTATATAGTCTGAAGCAAGCACCAAAACAATGGCATCAAAAATTTGATGATGTTGTTTTGTCTAGTGGTTTTGTGCTAAACCAAGCAGACAAGTGTGTGTATATAGCAAGTTTGACACTTCTGGTAAAGGAGTTATAATTTTTTTGTATGTAGATAACATGTTAATCTTTGGTACTGACCAAAGTCAAGTTGATAAAACAAAAGAATTTTTATCATCTAAGTTTGCTATGAAAGACATGGAGGAGGCTGGAGTGATCCTTTGTATAAAGATTAAACGTGGGAACAATGGTATTTCAATTTCTCAATCTTATTATATTGAAAAGATTCTGAAAAAATTTAATTTCAAAGATTGTTCTCCTATAAGCACTCCTATAGATCCTAATCTTAAGCTTTTACCTAATAAAGGTATTGCAGTATCTCAACTTGAATACTTAAAAGCTATTGGAAGTCTTATGTATGCTATGATTAGCACTAGACCAGATATAGCTTATGCTGTTGGAAAGCTTAGTAGATTTACTAGTAATCCTAGTTCACACCACTAGCAAGCTGTCAATCGAGTTTTTAAGTATTTGAAAGGAACTATGAATTATCGTTTAACTTATTCTGGATTTCCTTCTGTTATTGAAGGCTATTCTGATGCAAGTTGGATTACCAATATGGAAGATCATTCTTCCACAAGTGGATGGACATTTCTACTTGGGGGAGGTGCCATTTCTTGGGCATCGAAGAAGCAAACTTGCATCACTAACTCAACAATGGAATCTGAGTTTGTGGCATTAGCAGCAGCGGTAAATAAGCTGAGTGGCTAAGAAATTTGATTTATGAACTTCCATTGTGGCCTAAACCGATATCACCTATATCTATCAGATGTGATAGTGAAGCAACTTTGGCTAAGGCTTGTAGTCAAGTTTATAATGCAAAGTCTAGACATTTAGATGTTAGACATATCATGATTCTTGAGCTCATAATGCATGGTGTGATATCAGTGGAGTTTGTAAGAACTCAACATAATTTAGCCGATCATCTAACCAAAGGGTTAAATAAAGATCTTGTGCACAAGTCGGCCGTGGGGATGGGATTGAAGTCCACCTAAAATCTCTCATGTCAAGATACCCAATTCCCATCTAGTGTACACTAGATGCTGAATTCAATGTCGAAAGCTTAACATCTAGAGATTGGAACACATTATTATTACATCCTAAGGTATGTGTTCAGACCTGCAAGTTGAGGAGGTTGAAGTCTAACTTCTTAATAGGTCTTTTGAAAAATTGCATATGTAGGTGCAAGAGAAAAAGAGCTACCTATATGAGCATGAAGTTTAGCTGCTTCAAGAAGCTTGGACTTGGCTTTGATATGCTTATGAAGGATAAGGACACAAGTCCAGTAAAATATAGTGTCAAGTAAGAATATATAAGTATGTAAACTTTTGTGTATATTATCTTCATGTATTCACTATGAATAGCAAGGGTTCAATCCATAGTGACACCCTAATATTCGAACATTTGAAATGTGTAATATACTAAGATGAAATTCAATCGTCACGATATTTCATTTATGCAATGAGTTTGTTGCTTGTGTGAGTTTTTTAGTTAATCAAGAATTACACTAAAATGGGGGAGGAATGTTAGATATTTTAGTGTAATTTGATTGACTAACGACCAATTTGATCATAATATCCATCAAACGAGTTAGGAGGTGCAAGGAGCGCACACTTGTTTGAGTTTATTTTGATCTTTAAAATTTAAAACCTTATAAGTGGCGAAGCCCCTAAGCAATGGGAGTTCCAAGGGGGCAACGCCCCCTTGGCGGGGATCCGGGGGTAGCGCCCCTGGGAGTGGGGTCCAAGGGGCAGAGCCCTTGGTTGGGATCGAGCTAAATTCGATTGAAATTGGTAAATATCGCTTTATCAAAAACGCACGGAAATTGGTCTCTTCTTCATATTTGATATGAAAAAGCTGCCGCCTACAGTTTTTTTCCCTTCCTGGCATATACTAAATTCGATTGAAATTGGTCTCTTCTTCTGGTTCACGGATATCACACAAAAAATCATACTAATTCTTGATCTCGTCTGAGTTATATCCGATTGATTTATTCGGGTGAACCACCAAATAATTTTGATCTGAAAGTGATCTTCATGACTCTCAGATTATCCAAGTTTGATTTTAAATATTCTACATATTGTGTGTCAATGTGTGTGTGTTTGGGCAGCCATTTGTGTGTGTTGGTATGTATGCAATGTGAGTTGTGTGAGTGAAATTTCATGTGTATGGTGTGTGTGTGTAATTTATGTATATAGTGTGTATGTATGCATGAAGTTATGTGTGTGTTGTAATATATTAATGTGATTTCATGTGTGTATTAGTGTGTGTGTGTGTGCGCGCACGCATGCTTGTGCATGTGAGTTATATATAGTGTGTGTGAGTATGTCAAATGAAACATAAAATAAATGATGATTGGATTTTTGGGTGATCTATTATCAATAATTATGGGATTGGGAACAAAGGTTAATGGTAGTATTTTAGACAGTTTGCTGTTAGAAAATTTGATCATTTTATATAAGTGATAACTTGGTCATACAAAGTCCAAAATGGATAAATTTGAAGTTTAAAACTAAGTCCAAAGAGTCTACTTTTCAAGCCAATTTGTCTCGTCAAAAACCACGAAGTTTTGAGCCCCCGAACAGTTGATACAAAAAGAATAGTTAAAATTGAATTTTCTAGTAGATTGTTTGGTCTGAATTTAGAAACACATATCTATTTCAATTTTTTTTATAAAAATGATGTGATTGTGTTGACAAACTTAACTCCATGTATTATCTTTAAAATCCAATTAAACTCGCATCATTTCGTTACCATTTCGACCTCCAAACTAATTTTGCAAAATCTGAGCGGAAACCATAAGGTATGCTAAATATTTTCTTAAAGCTACTAGTTTGATGGTAATAATTTAAACAATTAAAATGAGCTAATAGTTGAAAATGACGATTAATAATGTGAATTTAGTGATATTCAATTCTTGAATGGGTAATTTTTGTTAATCAAATAAAATCAAATATAAATGTAACATTAAATTTTATACGACAATCAAAAACAAGAAAATCCACGACAATAATGATTTGCATATTATTTGACACAAGTTTGGATGCTAATCAACAAAACCCAACATCTTAGTTATCTTAGTAGCATGCCTGGTTGTGAGAGTATTAGCAAGACGTATTACTAAAGAAAGGTAGTTAGTTTTGTAAAAATAGTATCCTCATATGTATTGTTGTTTGTAGCTTACAAAGTGTGTGGTTTCATCACAATCATCAGCATACTAATCATGGTGAGTTTCGCGGCCTCGTTTTCTTTTTTAAATGTTTTAAGAGGGAAATGTATGCTCAAAACATTTTCTTACTATAAAAATAAGTTATTCTTTTTGGACTGTTGTGTTACTGTTTGTAAGTATTGATCTCGTGCATCCTAGGGTGAATATGATCTGATGAGTTCTGTATGTATGTCGTGAGGCTTAGTTGTGAAGCTTATGTCCGCATGTGATTTTACTTATTTATAACTGTTTACACATATGTCCTACAACGGCAAGCACGACACCAATTATTTATAATTTAAATATGCGAACTCATCAACAGTATGTTGACCTTTAGAGCATTACTTTTCAGGTAACATAAATCATTGAGGATAGAGGAAGCTTGTGCGTTAGTGTTGACCATTAAGGATTTGAAATAGACAATCATTACTTGGGTTTAGACTTTATTTATCAGATAATTTGTGCATTATTTACTTTTGGGTATATTTTGCCTTAATTTTGTCCCGGGATGTTGGATCTAACTTGTATTATATTTCTAACTATGTTTGTCGTTGAATTGACTAATCACGACACAAGTCTCTATTTGTGTAGGATGATGTCATGACATGTTGATTCATCTCATTATTTGCATCTCTAATTACTAACAATGTGTTATGATAATTCTGTCCATTATATTCTCGTGTTTCTTCTATAAGTGGGGTTGCAAAATCAATTCCTATAAATACACTTCAATATCAAAAATACTACAACTTTTGTTTCTATAATATTATTTATCTTTAAAATCATGTTTTCCAATTTATTCATTAAAAAAAATTAGTTCTAATTGCCCCAAATTGCAGGACTAACTAATTTATAACTTGGAGCCCTAACATTTAAGTTCAAGATCGTTTTGGGTGGATTTAACTTACCAATGCCCAATAATGAATAGAGGTTGATGAACCCAACCTTCTTTTAACTCCTTCAATCCTCATTAGACCTCAAACATCAATCATTTTCAGCATCTAACTCATCATCTTCATAAGTACTACAAAATTTATAAAGATAGAGTAATGAGAGAGTGATGAGAGGATTCTTCTGGGTGATTTTGGTGTTTGGATTGAACTTTCCAAACCCCTTCACGAATGTAGACATTTTCTAGTGGAATCCAAGTGTTAAATGGTGAAAACTTAACATGTTCGAAAACATGTGTTTCATCTTTCAGCAGTGTGACACACGTGTGTTGCTTTATGACACTACTATATCACACTTAACAAAAATTATCTTTTATCTACAAACCTGAAAAAGAAATTTAAGCTATATTAGTGTATGATTTGAATGTTAATGATGCTAATGTGTTAGTTAATGATTGTTTGAATGTTAGAACACATTATGTTTGATTGTGGCAAGCATTATTCTTTTAATGCACTTGTTGAGTCCAACAAGATACCCTTTAAACACTAGTTTTGACTTTCCCATAAAACACATGTTTCCTCATTCAGTAGTGTGACCCATGTTTCTCATACTCTCAATTATCAATATCATGCTTCTAACATGAAACTTCACGCATTATTTATATTGATATTTATTCTCATATTACTTATATTTTATGATTAACACAAGTCTAGTTTAAACATAAAGTTCGGGGTGTTACATTTATGCTTGTACACGCTCAGAGATAAAGGTAAAGATGTAGTAAAGATAATAAAAGGCTAAAGTATTTATTTGTTAAAGTATTGTTAAAGAATGATAGTTAAAACTAAAGTGATATATAAAGTTAAAATGATAGCTAAAGATAAAGAAAATGATATATGTTTATGAGTGATATGCTAAAGTATTTTGTTAAAGTTAAAACTAGAACTCTGCCGGCAACATTAACTTTTATATACATATTAGTTTGACAAGTATAATGACTAAATAAAGAAAGGTAGCTTAGCAGAGATTGATAAGCTATCCGATAATTTTAAAGACTAGCATTCTAGTTAAAGGAATGTTTAGTTAAAGTTTCCTTGTAATGTTCTAAGACAATAAATTATATAATGAAGTTTGAATTCCGTTGCAATGTATGTATGGTTGTATAAAGTTTAAGAATTATATTTTTTTACTCTCAAATCTTAGGTTTCTAGAAATGATGCCTTACACTTAGGATCAAGCATGGTAAATTTTAATTTTGGATGGTGATGGAGTTAATGATTTAGTATGATTATGATGATTTAGAAACAGATGTATTTATTACATACAAAAATATATAAACATATATATAATGTGTTCTATTGAGAAATATTAACATTGTTTATTGTTGCTAGGGGTGTAAATGAGTCAAACAGATCCCAAGCTTGTTTAGGCTCGAGCTCAGCTCGATTTGAATTAAGAGAGCTTGAGCTCTTTTAGAGTTTTTTTTCTCTAAAACTCAAGCTCAGCTCGTTTGGAGTTTTTTTTTTTTTTTTTTTTTTCTAAAGGTCGAGCTCTGAACATGATACAATTTTCATGTCCGCATGAATTCGTTATAATTTAATTTTTTTATATTTTGTAACTAATTATTTATATATTTATATTTGTACTTTATATATAGCATAATATATATTATATATTATTGTAAATATATATAAAATAATTGTTATTTATGCAAAATAGATATTTAATAATGTAAATAATAGTTATATAACAAAAACAACATGTTTAGGCTTTCGACCCGGCTTGAGCTCGATATGTAAAGCTCAGGCTTGAGTTTGTTTATAACACGAGTCCTACAATGAGCTCGAGCTTATATTTAAGCTCATCTACGCTTAGTGAAATTCGATCTTTTAACAATCCAATCTGAGCAGGTCACGAACCAATATGTTAATTAATATATATCTTTTGGAAATAATAAGATAAATAAGAATGTGAAAAAGGAAATTCCTTTTAATTATTTTACTTGTAATCAGACAAGATAAATACTAGTCCCTAACATCTAACTCTACTTTAGTAGTTTAGCTACTAAATGCAAGTCTGATTACAAAAGGGTGATGGTAAGAATATAAAAAGAGTAGAATGTTATTTTCGTGCCCGACGTTTTATTAAATTTGTTATTTCAATCTAAAAACTTTTTTTTTGTCATTTCAGTCACTGTAGTTTACCAAATATTGTAATTTTCATCCACCCCACTAACACCGTTAAAACTCCATTAAATATGATAGTTTTTTAGTCTTGTTGAACACCTTAGTTATCCAATTAAAACAAATTAATCAATTAATATTCAATTAAAACTAAAAAACACATGAAATAACTATTGAGACCAGACTCTTCGATTTAAAAGATTCGATTAACTCTAACCCATGTTGATTGAGGTCTGCCGTGATATTTCAATTAATATTCACGTTTTGTTCGAACGCGTACAGTTATTTGATTAGGGTCTGTTGTAGGATTGAGGTGTGTTGTTGACATGCTTTATTTGATTGACATGTTTGATTAAGGTCTTTGAACGTAACAATAGCAGACATCAATAAAATAAAACGTGACAACAGTAGAACTCAATCGAACAACAGTACACGTTCAAACAAAACGTGAAGATTAATTGAAATTTCACAGCAGAACTTAATCGAACAACATGTGTTAGAATAATCGAAGCGATCGGTCTCACGAGTCGCTTTATGTGTTTTTAGTTTTAATTGAATATTAATTGATTTATTGGATAATTAGGGTGTTGAAAAATACTAAAATACCCTCATATTTATCGGAGTTTTAACGGTGTTAGTGGAGTGGACGAAAATGACAATATTTAGTAAACTATAGTGACTGAAATGGCAAATTCAATAAAACGTCAAGGATGAAAATGACATTTTACTCATGTGAAAAGGAAATTCTTTTGTTTTGTTTTTTTTTTCTTGAAATTAAAAAACATAAATACTAGTCCCTAGTAGGGGTATGCAAAATCGGATATTCGAATTTCGGGTGTTCGAAAATTTTGGATAATGGATTTTACTATTCGAATTCGAATTTTAAAAAACTATGTTCTTTTATAATTTTAATAAATGTCTAATAGCTTTTATTAAAAAAAAGTTTTATGATATACGAAATCTTTATAAAAATATCCAAAATCTATGAAATTTCTAATTAATATTTATTATTTAACAACTTTTATAAAAATATTTTGGATAATTCGGATATCCAAATATCCAAAAACCCTCAAAAACACTATCCGAATCCGAAATTTCAGATATCCAAATTTTCAAATATCCGAATTTTTGGATTTGGATTTTTAGATATTTCAAATTAACTTTCGGATATGGATATTTTTGAACACCATTAATTCCTGACATCTAACTCTAATCTTGTATTTTAGTAGTTAGCATTTCGGTCAAACCACAAAATGATAATAGTTTGGGTTTTAAATATTTAAAGTCGTAACTACAATCCATACTTGAGATGGTTTTTTATAGTAATGAGTTTTCTCTTTATTAGAAATTAAATTAGATAGGTTTAAAACGTTAAAATCAATATAAATAGTTAACATCATGTCTCAAAAATACTCACTTTAATAGTTACAAACACCGTTCATAAAAGATTATTTCTAACTCTACTCTACATCAATCAATATAACTAGTTTTTTTTTCTCCCCGCGCTACGCGGCGGGAGTTCAGTCACCTTTTTCTACACGCTGCGTTGTGTTACTCTATTTGTTATCGGTGCGGCTCGTCGAAATCCATAAAAGCAAAGTATAGTGACGAAACTCTAAAATAGTAAACTTTATTAGTTAAATTCAAAAAATAAGTGCGGGGAGGCCTGTCGTTTTTCCCACATGGATCATCGCGAATTTCAGTCATTATCGTTCCGGCTTGTCAAAAATCATAAAACAAAGTTTGGTGGCAGCATTCTAAAAATACTAAACTTTAGTGGACAAAATCCAAAAAATAAACTTTAATATAAATAGTATTGTGACCAAACTCTACACTCCTAAACTTTAGTGATTAAGTTCAAAACATAAAGAGTAAATTACACGGATAGTCCCTGGGGTATGCACGTATTCCAACTTTAGTTCCTACTTTCAATAAATTACAGATGAGGGCCTGAACTATGTAATAAGTGCACGCTGATGGTCCCTGACACTAACAAAAATTAAGTTTATCTGTTAGTTTTTTTAAAAGACTAAAATACCACTTATTTTTTTATCATCTTCTCCACATTCAACACCCACCACCGCCGCCGCCACCCTTAACCCACCGCCGCCGCCACCCTTAACCCACCGCCGCCTCCACCCTTAACCCACCGCCGCCGCCGCACTACCCTCAACCCACCACCACCGTCGCTGCCTGCACCCTCAACCAACCACCAACATTGCTACAGCACCCTTAACCTACCATCATCGTCGCTGCTCTACCCTCAACCCACCAACGTCGCCGCCTACACCCTCAACCCACCACCAACGTCGCCGCCTGCACCCTCAACCCACCTCGACAACCGCCTCTACCTTGAACCCACCACCAACATCGCCGCCTACACCCTCAACCACCACCATCGTCGCTGCGAACACACTCAGCCCACCACCACCGTCATTGCTTGCACCATCTGATCTGAAAAGAGAAAGAGAGGTGGCATTTATGCTTGGTGGTCTTAGAAAAAGAGAGAGAGAGAGAGAGAGAGAGAGAGAAAGAAAGAAAGAAAAAAAAGAAAGAAAGAAAGAAAGAGAAGGGGGAAGAGAGAGAGAGAGAGAGAGAGAGAGACAGAAAGAGAGAGAAACTTAGACCAATGGTTGATTTCTCATATGGTGGTGGAGAGGTGGTTGTGATGGTGATGAAGATGATGATAGATGAAGAAGATAAAGATGGAAGAAGAAGATGGAGAGTTGGGGTGAGATGTGATGGGTGTGGGTAAGTTTGGTTATATTTAAAAATTATTTTTTTAAATTAGGGGTATATTGGTAATTTTATGTTGACTTAACGTAGAAACTTAACCTCAGTTACCGTCGGGGACTACCGGCGTGCATATCATGCATAGTTCAGGCCCTCATCTGTAATTTATTGAAAGTAGGGACTAAAGTTGCAATACGTGCATACCACAAGGACTATCCGTGTAATTTACTCAAAAATAAAACAATGATAAACTGTCAAATACTAAAATTTAATGACTAAACTTTATTATAAAAAACTTGTGGAACCAAAGTCAAAGGAACCTAAAAAAATATAATTTCTTTACTTTGTAAATTAAGTTGGTATATTAATAACTAGGTTATAGACCCGTGTAATACAGGGGTTGAACAAATAAGCATATTTTAAGAAATTACATGCGTTAACTATAAATCTTTAAAACTTTATACTTTATACACAACATTTGTTGTTTTATTTGTAGATCTATCATCTTTATCTAATATTAGTAGTTTAACTTAATGTTTACTTGTAGCTCTATATAACATCACATATAATTGACCATGTAGGAATTCCAGTTGTCTCAAAAACAAACCAACCTTTGACATTGATTGTTATTGCAACACACATTAAATTTGAAAACTATCTTCTCAGCTTCTATGACTCGATTACGAAGTGATTTGATTTGTGATCTTGTTCGATTACATAAACCACTTCTCTGATCAATATTTCTCAATAACAATACTGAAACACCTACCTTTAGTACTAAACGTTTATTTGGAATACCCGAATTTTTTATGCAATTTAGAACATGAGGTGGGCACATGTTTTCTTGTAAAGTATCATTCAAAATATCTATGGTAACAAAGTTGTAGCATTTTGTCACCATTTTGTTATTATTAAAACAAACCTTTTGTGCACTTCTGACATTTGTATGTAAATGAATTTTAAGCTAACATTGGGTTTATGTACAAACAAACAATCCCGCATATGTGAAAATTTTCAAAAGTTTTTAAGTTTTTTTAAAACAGCGCCTTGAAATTTGTACCCAGCATTGGAAAATAAAAAACAAACTATAAGTTGAATGATGTAAAAATGCTGAGATATAAAATTCGGGTTTTTGAAAAAAAAAACGTTCTCATCTATACTATAAACTCTGCAAAGTAAAAATCGTGTGGATCCATGAAACTTGATCGTTTTCATAGGCTACGCAATTTTATGGTATAGTCGTACTTAAGAACGTTAAGATGTTTCAAAAATATATTTATTTGGATTCCATCACTATGTTTTGTTAAATGATAAAGAAAAATAGTCATGGAGTGAGGTATTAATAAATAATTAAAAATGTATTATGATGAAAGCTTATTATGGCATTGTTAATATATATTTGATTAAAATATAAATATTAAAATTTCATTTTATTATTTATTGAAACTTACAATTACAATCAATAATTAATTACGAATTTGAGTAAAATATAAATATTTATGTTTTCATACATTTATTATGATATTTAAAAAGTTATAAAATTTTGAAATTTGAAATAAAAATATTAATTATAGATGGTATAAACTTAAACATAGAAAGTATTAATTAGTTTATTATGAGCGGAAAAATAAAAGATTAGGAGTGCTAAAAAGATGCCACATGTACAAAGTCATTTTTATTTATTAGAAGTAGGATATAATTAAAATAATAAAAAAATAAAAAGACGAAGTTAACGCCCATTTATTGCTCATTCAGTTGTAAACTTTTGTGCAATGCCAACTTATACATTACTGCTCATTGAGTTGGTTTTTATATACATAATAAATAGTGTTTATCACCAGCACGCGTTGCGCGAGTAATAGCCGGTTTAAAACAATTTTGAAAATATATAACGGAGGGCTCAAAATCAGTGTTCAGTTACGACTGCTACCCTGGCCTAAGCAACTGAAATCGCTCTTAAATCTCATCACAGCCCTGGGAACACATTAGTAACAAAACAAGAAGAGAAAAGAAACCGAACATTAAGCCAAATCCAAGTATCAGATGAGGTGGTCCTCATCATCATCGACACATTCAATCGATGAATTACACGTACCCAACCACATGCATAAGCCGGTTATACAACAGGCCTCATAAAACCACTGTGAGTGGTAATCCATGATGGAGAACCACAGATCTGCAAACCAAGAACCAGACAAAGGGGATGGTTCACCGGCATGGCCACAACATCAATCGAGGTACAGCAACAAACGGACGACAATGGTGGCTGCACCACAGCCATTGACTGGGAGCCCGCTCTGACCAAGAGGCCCATCGCGTGGTCAACCGACAATCGACCCCGCCTTCATCACCACCGTCACAAAGCGGTAATAAAAACACCACAGACACCACCCACGGCCGGAGACGACCGTTCAGCTCCTTCCCGTAGAGAGACCATCACTGACTCCAAGGCAAACCACTGGTAGACCAAACGGTGGAGCCCACCACCACCTCGACCAAAGATGGGAGGCGGAGCGACAGCGGAAACCCACCACCACCGTCCGACTACCGGCGGAACCGAATATGGCCAGAAAACCGCCGCCTCCTCAACCTCGACCGCAGAGGGGAGGCCGAGCGGTGGCAGATCCCAACACCACCGGCACAAAGAAGAACAGTGATGAAACCCCAACCGTCGCTG
Organism: Flaveria robusta; assembly: GCA_025506415.1. Classification (NCBI taxonomy): domain Eukaryota; kingdom Viridiplantae; phylum Streptophyta; class Magnoliopsida; order Asterales; family Asteraceae; genus Flaveria; species Flaveria robusta. The sequence goes on along the minus strand of CM046464.1, from coordinate 13,824,862 downwards.
TCGCCGTGGCCGTCGCGTTTGCCACGCCGAACAAGGTGCAGTCGGCGCAGCCTGCGACGTAAAGGCGGTGGCGACGCCGTCGGCGCTGGTCGCGCTGCAGGCGGTGGTGATGCTTCGACGCTGGTCGCGCTGCAGGCGGCGGCGTGCAGGTGGTGGCGGTGAGGGCGGCGCAGGCAGAGAGCACTTTCTCTCTTTAGGAATGAACGGATTTGAAATAAAAATTTCAGCTTTTTCTCCTCTTTAAATGCAAGAGGGTGAAATTGTAACCACATAATACATATGTGACAAATCCTAAAACCCCAATAAGTTACTGCTTCTTTCCTTTTCTTTTTAAATATATAGAAGAATATATATATATGGTATAATAGTATAATATAATTTATCGATGTCAATGATCAGCTTTCGTAAATCTAGCAAGAACGTAAATTTTTATAAAAACAAAAGCGTTATATGGTATTAATTAGAGCTCAAAAACTATTGATACACCACATGAATCATGATTCATGAATGATCCATATCCCAATTATTTGAAATGATTAAGCAGACAGTAAAGTTCCTTCACGTTGCGACAAACACATGATTCTCTCCAACTTTTCAGTAATACTTCAACACTTTTGACGTCAACCATTCAAATCATATATCAAATCTCCAATTCAGAGTAAATCTCCATAATTTTTGCTTAAAAAGACACAAAGATGATGTGGGAAGGTGGATCATCGACGGCGACGGCGACGGCGACGGAGGCCGGCGGAGGAGGCCGGCGGAAACCGTCGTGGAGAGAGAGAGAAAACAACCGGAGAAGAGAGAGGCGGAGGAGGGCGATTGCAGCTAACATATACAACGGATTGAGGGCTCAGGGGAACTACAATTTGCCTAAACATTGTGATAATAATGAGGTCCTCAAAGCCCTTTGTAAAGAAGCTGGTTGGGTTGTTCTTCCTGATGGCACCACATTTCGTAAGGTATGTAGAATGATAATGTTTTTGATTCGATTGTTATAATGTTATTCTCCGATTGATCTGCATTTATGGCTATTGGTTGGATCTAGGGTTTGTTTGCTGGTTTTGGTGTTTGATTTGTGAAAAAATGCATGAAATACTTTGAATCTGTGAGTTTTTGATGTGGGATTTCTTCTTTTTGCTGTTGATTTTAGGGTTTGATTTGTGGATCTATCGTTTAATTTGTGCTGTGAGTTTCCCTAATTTGCAGAAAGAGCTCATTCTTGCTAGTTCATCGGTGATTAAGGGCTTTTTGGCAATATCTAAACGGTTAAGTGTTAAACCAATAAAAGGTCTGAACCATTAAGTGCCGAACCATTAAGAGGTTTGAACCATTAAGAGCTAGTATATCGCTTAACTATTCAAAGGCAAATGTCTGACCAATTCAGATAAGAGCTCTTAACCAAGCATTAGACCTCTTAACCATTCAGTATTAGTATAATGTTTAACCATTCAGAGGCAAATGTCTGAATCATTCAGACATTTGCTCGCGAAACAAACAGTCTGAACCATTAAGTTTGAATCATTCAAACATCTGAACCATTAAGAGACTGATTAAGAGGCTAGTAAACAGCCCTTAAGCTTAAGATAGAGTAATTTGCAGCAATTAATGATTTTGGAGTTTGAATCTATCTTAAGAAACTATATGGTGTTGAACTGTTGATGGATTCTTTGTTATCAATAATATGACTTTGATCTTGATTGAATTTGCAGGGATGCAAGCCACCTCCCTCCATTGATATCAGAAGCATATCAGCTAACACAACACCATGTTCATCCCAAATATCAAGCCCACGACACCATCGGTTCACCTTTTTTAACGATTCGGGTCCATCATCGCTCCCTCCTCTTCGGATATCCAACAGTGCCCCTGCGACCCCACCTGTCTCATCCCCAACTTCAAAGACTCCACAAAACAACAATCTGATATGGGAGTCTTTAGCCAATCAGTCAGTATCATCTCTCAACATACCAAGTTTTATGATCTCCTGTTCTGCACCCACAAGCCCGACGCGATACCGGCGCTTTAAACCCATGACTATACCTGAATGTGATGAGTCTGGTTGCTCCACTGTTGAATCTTGCCAATGGGTGAGGTTCCAAGACCATGGGACTATGGCTATGAGCTCTGATTCACCGACGTTCCACCTGGTTAAACCAATGGGTCTGGATATTTCGACAATGGAGGCGGTTTTGGGTAAAGGAAAAGGGGTAGAAGTTGAATTTGAGAATGGTGGAGTGAAGGCATGGGAAGGTGAAAGGATTCATGATATGGGATTGGATGATCTTGAGCTCACTCTTGGAAGTGGTAATGCTAAGTGATTTTGGTGTTCTTCATGATGTAGTTCATTTCTTCTAATCAATGTTCAAAAGGGTGGAGAATGGTGATTTTGTAGTTCTATTATGATTTTTGAATTTTTTTTATTATTCTCGTGAGTCTTTGATGGTAGACATTGTGCAAAAGTTTTGATGATTTGAAAAATATTTTCTAAGAAATTATATTTGGCACAAATGAGAGGTACTAGATTATGAGTAACCAAGTACTTTATCATAGAATGGAATAATGATGAATAGTCACCGTTCTTAAGAGTAGAAAATACAGAAAAGATTTATTGAGATCTTAATCATTCATTTAGATATTGTTTACTTCAATTCTTAACCATAATATCGTTTGTATTCAAAGCTCCCTCTCCAATGGGTGCCATTGATCATTTGGCACAGTGGTATCATGGTGGTTTTCTTAGGTTGAGTCCAACTCAATTTAAAAATGCTTTGGGCTAAACTGAATAGTTTTTTTAATTTTGTGTTTCCTTACGAAGGGATTCAGAGTGGGATTAGACTTGGGCAAAAAAACCGGGTACGGACCCGACCCGGCGAACCCGACCCGGACCCGGGTCCGGGTACAACCCGGAATAGGGTGTACCCGGTTTGGAACCGAAAATACCCGGTGGGTAGGAACCGGTTATGGGTTTTTATATTTTTCTAGAACCCGAACCGTACCCGACCCGACCCAACCCGGACCCGACCCGATCGTACCCGGGTCCAACCCGGTTTTTACCGTTTTTCGGGTTTTTTTAAAAAACTAGCCGTTTTTAACGGCTATATAGCCGTTGGATCTCATTTTTGACCCTTTTTTTTGTTTTTTTGTCCCCTAAGGTAGTATAAATAGGTGTGGGTTGGTTTGATTGAGTACCCAACTCTTAAACGCAAAAACATACGCAAAAAACGCAAAAAATACTCTAGTTTACTCTCGTTTTACATTTTCACTCTCTCGTTTTACACTTTTCACTGTCTTGAATCTTGTTATGGCTCAATCACAATCTTCCGTTGGTCAAAGTTCGTCCAACGCTCCAACCGTCGTTCGTGTTCTTCCACACAATCGTAACATGGATGTATGGTGCAATTGGGACATGGTTGAGTTGAGTGACGGGTCTGTAAAGGCTCGTTGCAAGTTTTGTGGAGCTTTGCTTGCTAAAGATTCTAACACGACTTTAAGCAAACACATTAGCAAGAAGTTTTGTAAGTCGTTGAAAAGTAATCCGGATTCGCAACAAACACAATTAGGTGGAGACGGTGGAATCTTTAATTACGACGTTAATAGGGTTCGAGATCGAATGGCGAAGTTCGTGATTCAAGAAGCTTTGCCTTTTAGTCACTTCGACAATCCTCGTTTGACCAACTTAATTCGAGAGACGCTTCAACCTCGTTACAACCATGTAAGTCGTACTACCCTTAGACGTTATTGTTTAAAATTATGGAAGCAAGCAAAAAATGATTTAATTGTATTATTTGAAAATTTAAATACCGGTGTAAACTTAACTAGTGACGTTTGGTCGGCTCCACACGGTTTACCCGAATCGTACCTTTGCGTCACCGCTCATTGGGTAGATCTCAAATCATGGCAATTGATGAAACGTACGATTGCGTTTGATCTTTTTCCGTATCCACACACCGGAGAATTTTTGTTTTACTTTTTGGATAATGTAATAACTACTTTTAATTTACAAAATAAAATTTTTTCAATGGCATTTGATAACGCTTCCAACAACACAACCGCGGTTGAAAAATTAAAATTAAAATATCTTCCGATTGCAAACGGTGATTTTTTCCATACTCGTTGTGTTGCACATATTATTAATTTAGTAGTGCAAGACGGTCTATCCGTGCAATTTGTTGATAACTTTATTAAAGCTTTTCGATTTATGTTACATGACGTTTATAAAAAAAGTAGAAGAAGATATCAAGATTATAAAAAACTTTGTAAGGATATGGACTCTGTATTTTTAGGTCCTAATTGGGATGTACCTACTCGGTGTGCTTTAAAACAAAAGGAAACTTTGAAAGCTTTTCATAATAGTCTTTCGGATAATGGTGAAGCCGACCCATTTCCGGATGCGGGTTGGAAAAATGTTCAAAGTCTATCCGATTTTCTTGAGGTGTTTAAAAACTCAACAACAAAATTATCGGGAGTTTATTATCCCACTAGTTATTCGGTGGTTCAAGAATTATATTTCATGGCTTTGAATTTTAAAAATTTTCAATATAAAAATGATATGTTTACACAAATGATAGAACCAATGAAAGAAAAGTTTAAAAAATATTTTAAGGAGTTACCACCCGTTTTTACTTGTGCCGCCGCTTTAAATCCGTTTTTAAATGTTGCTGGGGTTGAATGTTTGATAGACGAGATAAATGACAATTTAGATATGCATGACGAAAACCCCAATTTTTCAAGGGATGCCAAAAAAAGTTTTAATGCAAGCTTGAAAACAATATATAATTTTTATTTAAATAGATATGGGCCTAACGTAAATATAACCACACCAAGAGAATCAACCTCAAATGCTAGTACCTCGATGAAAGACCCGGTTATAACCATGTTGAATGTTGTTCGGGATGTGACGGCTAAACGACAAAGGGGTAACACCCCAACAAGTGAGCTCGGTAGATATAGTGCTACGGATTTTATTTCCAATATGACTACCGAAGATTATCGTGCATTCGATATTTTGGCTTGGTGGAAAGGAAAGAAATCTCAATTTCCGATTCTTTCCGCTATGGCCCGTGATTTACTAAGCGTCCAAGCTTCTACGGTAGCTTCGGAATCTGAGTTTTCTCTTAGTGGCTGGGTAATCTCATTACGGAGAACAAGACTAACTCCAGAAGCGGTTGAGATGTGCATTTGTTTAACGGATCACTTAGACGCGATGGATCGTATACAAGACCAAACAAGCCTCGAAGATGAAATTGCACTCGAAGCTAAAGTACACGATGAAGAGGTAGAAGAAGGAGTATCTTCTGGCATATCGGATGAAGAATTAGCATTTGATCAAGCGTCTCGTAGTAAATAAACATTAGACGATAACTTAAATAAAAGTTTTATGTTATTTTTTATTGATCGATTTATGTATTTTTAAGTTGTTTAAATAAATAAATGAAAAATTAATGTTTATTTAATATTGTTAAATAAAAACAACATTAAGATTATTAATAATAATAACAATAATAATATTATTAATAATAACAGCAACAAAAAAACAAATAAAAACAAAAACAACAATAATATTATTAATAATAATAACAATAATACTTATTATGATTTATAATAATAATAACAAAAACAACAACAAGTCAATAATTATAATAATAATAATAATAATAATAATAATAATAATAATAATAATGATTTATATTAGTAAAAATAAAAAAAAATAAAAAAAATTCAAAAACCCGATTATACCAGGGACCCGGACCCGACCCGGACCCGACCCGACCCTAACCGGGTATGTCGGGTAGGGTAATAGCTTGGGTGAACCCGACCCGGGTTCGAACCCGGTTCCACCCGTACCCGGGTACGAAAAAAACCGGTTGGGCCGAACCCGGTTTCAACCCGGTTCCGGGTATTGGGCCGGACCCTGTTTGCCCACCTCTAAGTGGGATCCCGGCTGCAAAACGCGTAGATGGTTCCAACTATGATATCACATATGGTCCAAATCAAGGTTGTACAATTCCCCTTAAAAAAAAAAAAGTTGCATGATTGTTTACAGCTCATAGAGTGAAAAATCAAAACAAGACAGAAGATAATGACATGACTGGTTACTTTAGTTTTTGTTTCTAACTATTTTATAGTTTTATATCAAACTTTTTTATTTTTTTCCTTTTGACTCTCTTATCAATTATTACTAACAAGGATATTAACTTACATCATTTTTATAAGGAATAATTACCAATTTTCCTACGCTACAAGACCATACGTCTCTAATATCTTGTGTTAAGTAATCGTGCTCGATCAAATCAAGTATATACAAAATTATTCTTGAAAAGAATGTCTGAACAAACAAATGATTTAAGGACAAAATGAAAAAAAAAAAAAAAAGAAAAAGAAAAAGTATATATAATCATCAAATAAATTAGTTCCCAAAGATGATTATGAAGCATTGGAATTAACTTAATGATTTGTTAGACCAATAATTTAAGGTCTACTAATAATTTCATTTTCCGATGGGATTAAGTCAAAATATGATTTTTTAAAGAGACAAAAAGAAAGCCATGTTCCCCATATATGTGACAAATCATAAAAATCACATGTACGTTAATCATTTAACCACATCACCCACTTGCTGGATTTAGTTTTAAAATCTCCACTTTTTTGGTGGGATAAAAAGTTAATGGTTGGACTTTGGAGGATTAGCTCCTAATGGTTTAATTAATGATGTTAAATCCATCATACTAACTGTAGTGGGCGTTTTTCCTCATTATTCACGCCGGACCACGCCCTAGCCACTACCCCTGCCGAATTTTTTTTAAAAAAATAGAGTGTTTAGAGATTGTGGGTTGACAAGGGAGCCATTTCTCTACAGAGTTGAAAATTAAAGGTAACTGTCCCTGTCATGGGCGGGTTCTTGCCTCTGTCAAAGGAAAGTTAAATTCACCCAGAATTCGCCCCTGCCATGGGCGAGTTCTCGAAAATTTCTTTTTATTTTTTTAATTTTTAAACGGATTGCAGGTGTGTTGTCCAATCAACTCAGAACTCGCCCCTGCCATTGGCGAGTTCTCGAATATTATTTTTTTTAATTTTTAAATAGCTTTGTCAAATCAATTAAATTCAGAATCAGTTACATTAAACGAGGGTTGACAGGTTTTTAGTCTTTTGTCTTTGGTGGTAAGTTGAGTATGTGTTGCATGTGAGAGTAAGTATAAGACGTCCACATTACTCGCCCATGTCTGTGGACATCTTATACTTACTCTTACATGCACCACAAAAAAATTCATATTACTCGCCAACTCGGTAGAGAAATACCCCTCTTGTCAACCCACAATCTGTAAACACTCTACTTTTAAAAAAAAAAAATCACCCCTGCCAGCATTAAGGTGGCGTTAAGGGCCGCTGACGTTACCACAAAAAACACCAATTTCTTACAAATTTTTAGAATATAGAAGTTAGTGGTGTACAAACCGGGTTTTTTTTCCAAACCGGTTTGGGGTCCAGACCGAAACCGGTTTGGTCAACTCAAGTCAAAACCGGTTTGGCCCCAAACCGGTTCGGGTTATAAACCGGTTTGTAGGATGAAAAACCCAACCCTATTAAACCGGTTTGGAATTCGGTTCGGGCCCAAACCGGTTCGTTTTTTTTTTTTGTTATTCATAATATAATAATTTTAAGATATGAAAGATATATAATCATATTTATATTAATAAATCAAAAGCAATAAACAAAAAAAACTTATACTTAATTTAAAAAAATTTAAAATATTTGTTAAAATATATAATCATATTTATATTAATTAAATCAAAAGCAATAAAATAAATGTTGTGACTATTATTGTTATTAATATTGTTATTAATATCATGGTGATGGTGGTTGTGTTTATTATTATTGTTGTTGTTACTTGTTGTGATTATTATTGTTATTAACATTGTTACTAATATCATTATTTTGTTTAATGTTAAATTATTATATCATACGTTACTTGTTAATCAATATGACTTAACGTCTCAAAATGAGATATATAATATATTAAACATATAAACAATTTAAACAACATAGAAGTTTAAATTAAACATATATAATATATTAAACATATAAACAATTTAAAAACCGGTTTGAAAATTGGTTTGGGATACCGGTTTGGGAATCGGTATCGAACCGGGTTGGGAACCGAGTTGGAAACTGGTTTGAGACCGATTTGAAACCGAACCTGGTTAGAAACCAGTTTTCACAATGACATCTACAAAACGAACAAAAACCGGCGGGTTGGGCCGGTTTGAAACCGGTTTGGGCCCAAAACCGGTTTCAGTTGTTTTTCTCGAACCGGTTTGCAAACTGGCTTTTTTGAACAAGCCTAATAGCAGTTGCTAGTGAACATTAGGTATTTTTTTTCTTATAAAACTAAAGCCAAACTTAACTCACACTTCTCAAATTTACAACAGGTTATTCTAAAACCTTCTTCAAAGTGTTTAAAAAATGAAAAGTTATTCACGAGGCCAACTTCAGACAGTTATATCTCCCCAATGACAAATTATTTTTTGATGATTCTTTAGTTTTCAAAACTAAATTCAGATCCTTAGCTTTTCAACCTATAAAACACGTCTTCTTAATCATTTATTTGACCCCTCAAACAGCTCAAGCAAGTTTAATGCGTGAATCTATCCTAAGCTGTCAAAACCCTCAATTTTGCAACTTTTCAATATTTTTATGAATATAATCTAAAGCAATGATTTTTATTTCAAAATAAGCAATAAAAACATGTTTAAAACAATAAAAATCTAAACTTTATTGATCATCATGATTATCTATCAATTTTAAATCATGTTTCTTGTATAATTCTACATATTTTTAATTGTAAATTCTATAATATAACATGTTCATTCCCAAACTTGCTAGTCTAATATTTACATTTATTCTATATACTTTCTAAACATATCAAACACGCTTTTGACTTGGTCTAGTATACATATAGAATCATTTCATCTGATATTATAGTTATATGGCAAGTAAAATGTTCTAACAAAGGAAAGACGGGGTACTTAAGTGATGATAATCCACTGACTTTTTTCTAGATCGTTTCTTGGATGCGTTACTCTATGATAATACATCTCTAGTATACAAAAAGCACTTTTGAACTTTATACAATAACAACACCTCAACTATCCACAAATATAATATACTAACTAAATAACTTACTAGGGCAATTTTCACTTTAAGTTACAACAAGTTGCAAGATCAGCTCACCTACTTTACAGTGTGAGTTCATAGTTCTTTTTTTTTTTGTATTTTGGGGTGGAAACATGCTTTCTATATCAAATTGAAAATTCAAATCCTATGGTCAAAACTAGTATTTTGCAAACTCAATAACAAACTTTCTAATACTGGTAAAACTAAACTGATTATATGTGGTTATATTCTATAACGCTTTTTACTATAAACTCCATCTATTTTTCTAAAATCTACACAACCATTACCTTCGGGAAAGCCAAAGGAGTACGGAGATATATCTATTGGCCTGACAAGCCCACTCAATACTCGAGTTGATGCATGCCAATCAATACCAAGCATCCTTTGAGTCATCGTATTCTTTTTTGACATGGAAGGAGATAAATGTTTAGAAACTACATGCTAGACAAATACGTTATTAGTTCGACCTCTTGTATCAGGGGGTTAGATAGGAGGGTATTCTATCATTACGGTTGGTTGTGGGCTCATGTATAGTAGTTTAATTACTTGAATTTGGAAAACTGTTTATTGGTTTGGATATGATTATTACTATATGTATACTTCAAAGCTATGTTCTCACCAACTTTCTAGACTTTTAGTTGAGATATTTTAGCATGTTTTCAAGTAACAGAAACTAAGTTTGTTGCTTTACTCATGCTAGGTTTTAAGGACAAGTTTTAGTTGGATCTAGTTAGGCTTTGAATAAATAAAAAACTTATTTTCTTGTTCGGGTTATTTGTTGTTAGAATTGGATGTAATCAACTATTCGCTTTTAATAAGTAATGTTCTTTAGTACTATTTAAATTGAAACATATCAGTTGATTTTAATTCTAGGGTTTTTGTAAAGTTTTTAAGAAAGAAAGTTATATGAACTGTTATCATCAAGTGGTATTCCTGAAAATTTAATTTGAAACACATTTCATGAGATCCTTACAGACGTAAACCAATCAACTTTTATTTATGTGACCCGATCTGGTCTGAAGAAAATTCTAATATCAAGTTGAGCTACACTCGAGAACTGAAAAAGCCGACATCGGAGGAAAAAAATTCTTGGGTCCGGCCCTAGATCTTAGTATATCTTATACCAACAAGAATGATGTAAGAAGATTTTTATGGCCTTTACATCCATCCATAGTGAAGAGTAAAAGTGACCCCCATTGAAGAACCTAAAGATCTCTAACACTTTATCAATACGAGTTGAATGGCAACCTTAAAGTCCTTGGAGTCATCATGAAAAAAATGATGAAATCTCAAAGCTCAAGAAAAAGAACAAATCCATTGCTCTTGAATGTAAATGGTCAAAATCTTCATCAAGTAAAGAAGATAATGATGATTCCAAAGTGATGAAGAACATGAGTATGTCATGGCGGAGAGAGAATTTAAGAAGTTCTCAAAAGAATGGGAAAGATCGTGGAGAAAACCATGTGATGAAAGAGTATCTTCCAACAACACTAAAAGATCTTATCAAGATGACAAGAATTACAAGTCCAAAGATGTAAAAAAGCCTACATAAACATGCTAGAGGTGTGGTGATCCAAATTAACTCATTTATAATTGTCCCAACCCTCTAATGAAAGACAACAAGACCAAAGCATTTTGTGGAGATGCTTGGAATGATAGTTGAGAGGAAAATGGAGATTGTATGGAAGAAACTTGTCTCATGGTCACAAATGAGGTACACTTATAATGCATACGATAGTTATATAGACTAGAAATTGTCATATGATGGCTTATGTTACCTTTAACTCAAAGATCACTAATAAAAATGTTTTAAAGAACAATTTAAGGAGCTTGAAAAAGAAGTGTTGAAGAATGATTTTTTAAGTGTAGTATCATGGACCTTGTAAAGCAAATCTTAAAGTTAAAACTTTTAATGAAGTTTAAATTCAAGACACAAATGATCTAAGGAAAGAAAAGGATTTGCTTAAGGAAAAAATAAAACTTTCTAACATCACAAACAACTCATTTTCAACATTAAATAAAAGTGGTGAAATGTTAAATGGTGTTCTAAAGGCACAAAGCCATCAAATGAAAAAATTGGATCGACTTTCACAAACCTTGTCGGTGCTTCTTCTAGCATAATAAAACCAATTGCTTTTGCCAAAACTAAAGAAATTAAAGTTGACCCACCAAAAGTATCTTCCTTGTCAAACAAAGTTGGCCTTCAAAGAATGAAATCTAGAGTGAATAACATTAATGCACTTTTGATAGTGCTCCTTTTGTGCGAATACGTTTGTGTAAATAACAAGTTTTGAAATATCACTTCCCTTATGTTTAATATGCCAAGTCCGAGTTACATGTTTACCATGAAACATGTCTAACCCATCAACTCGTATGTCTCTTATGTTTATTAAACATGTCAAGTTCTAGTAACATGTATACCCTGAAACATGCCAACCCGCTAACTCGTTTAAATTATATAGAACAACCCGCCAACCTATTTAACATGTTTACAACTTGATTACCACTCGTTCCATTTGACGTGTTTAAGTAAATAGATTAAATTGGTTGTGTTCCTATTACAAATATATTAGAGTTAATGCTTTTGATATGAATAAATACATTGGGCATGTTCGGTTCTAAAGACTCAACCAACAAACCTTCAATAACTCAACCAATGGACACCCGAATTTCATCATGCCCAACCTCGCATGTCTACTTATAAAGTTCAAACCCTAAAAGAAATAATAAATACGTTGATACCCGATGAGTTTAACTAAACTCACAAATGTGGTTTCATTACAATCACACAAATTTTCATCTCATTTTGAAGAAGATAAAAGTGTGGAGGAAGACTATATGATATTTTAACAAATTGAAATGTAGGTACTTATTTGCAAAAACCTTTATTAATGAGATATTAGATCCTTTTTAACAAAAATCATTCAAAGTGCCTTCTACATGTAATCCTGTACCCTTTTGTTTAACCTATCCACTTAAGCATCATTATGAGTTCCAATAACGTCGTAAACTATGAAATTCCCCGGTGCTTCTTGGGATGTTACTCGAATAAAAAAGATAATTGATATGTCGATATGTCATTAAATGAAAAGGGAATGAAACAGAAGATCAAACTGTCCTCCAAATAAGAAAAACCAAGTATTGAAATGTCAAGACTAGTGGAAGGAAGATTCATCATATTACAAACTCACTTTCTTTTAATAGGGCTAAGCTCATTGTAAGATTACCTGATCCAGCAGAATGCAAGTGGCATTTAACCAGAACCATCAGGAAACGGGTCCAGAGCGTCTTGTTTGCCATTAAAGTAGAATTCAACCACCGCTTTCATCCTCGGTAGTTTATCTGGATGGTAATTGACATGAACAATAACAGGCTTTAATTTCTTCAACTTAGCATCTTTCCTTACTTCCTTAAAAACAGCTTTACTGTTCATAAAAAGATAACGGTCCATGGTTCTTTTAGAAGCGTGAAGGCCAATATAACCAGGATGAGAAGGAAAGAACAGTTCCTCATTGAACACCGCCTGATCCCAAGCTGGTGGTGGATGAGACAGTCTGTCAGCCACACGATCTAAAAGCTCAATTGCAGGTATAGTAGGTCTCAAGTAGAAAAACCCAGAATTATAAACCCATATTCGCATCGTATGAGCATATCTAGCCCAACCCATTGCAGGTTCATCAAAGACATCATTATATCCATAAGCGGTCATATTATCATGCCCATCAGACATAGACTCCACATCTGAGTCCCTATATATATGATCAAAAGGGTTCTGTATGTATACGATATCAACATCAGACAACAGAACACTGTAACCCAACTGTAAAAACTCCCTCAAAATTCTAAATTTCAATCCTGAAACAGCATGATTACCTCCTGTTTTAGCAACAGAATCAATATCCTCATCTGGGTCTCTCAGGTAGAAGGGTACATCATTTTCTTTGCAAAAATCTACAATCCCATCATCTAAAGCCACAACAAGATAATTGGGTATACCTGCTTTCTTGATGCTGGAGACCCAGACCTCCAACATGGCTTTTACATTAGAATTTGCAAGTGAAACTATAAGCTCTTTTTGGACTGCAACTTTTTCCAAGATTTTGGCCAGTCTTGGGTTAACAGTTTCATCTGGAAGAACAGTAGGATTAGTTCTTATACCCTTAACAGTCCCAAAAGGCCCAGCCTTTTGGTGCTCCCCAAAACCTACAACTTGCTGCTCAGCTTGACCGTTTTTCTGTTCAGCTGCCTGCAACTTCTCTGTTAAATCCCTGATTTGTTTCTTTAGTTCATCATTTGACTTTGATAAATCAGCAATGTCTGCTTTCAACATGCTAACTCGCTCTGTGGATTCACATGAAGCTGAGCCGGTCTGAAAAAAGAAGTTTAATGTATGAGGTTATGTTGTTGACTTTACAATTCGAACCCGATTTTAATTCATGATATACTACTAAAGTTAACTTATTCAGTGGATATCTAAAATGGATTGCTGAAATACCTAAAACAACTGAAGCATATGATCAAATAATTAAATTAAACAATTATACAGTATCAACAAGTGAGAATCATATACTGATAAATCATAAGGGGCTGTAAAGGAAAAGAAAGAAATTCCATATACTCTTTCTTAAGTTTAACTTTAAGCAGTTCAGGTTGATATAACTTTAAATTACGAACTAATATGGAGTAAGTAAGAAGAAAGTCTTAAATAGTTAAATATGTAACATGTGAAAAAATAATGTCAAGTTTCTTTCTCACTCAAATCAACAGTTGAGAATGTAAATCTATGATAGTAGATTTGATTTATACTAGTAATGACAACAACATGTCCCCTTCTGAACCTACAGAATTCCTTTAGAATTTTTTAATTTCAAAGTAAACAAATCTTCAGAATCAAGTCATTTAAGTTTTATGACTAGCTATAATATATCCAAAAACACACATTGCAGGATACTTAAGTCAGCTATAAGTGTCCCAAACGGGACATATGGCAGTTAGGTGGCATGCCCCACAACCAAAATTTTGGGGATTCACATCGTAGAGGGTGCAAGCTGTGGTGAATTTATCCTAGAAATTCTAGGTATTGCCAGAGAAAAAAAATGAAAAAAAATGGCTATAAGGTAAGTTGAAGAAAGGTTTCGTAGCTAATACACAATCCTAAAAGCTTAAAACTGTCCATATTTTGAAACTAAAACTCATTTCTCCTGAATTTTTGGGCATTAACATCACATTGGTGCTCTTCACCCACCTTACCAACCGTAATACCACCCAAAGGAGAAGTAAATCTAATACCTTTCGTACAAGAAAACTACTAGTAATTCTTGATATCAAACCAAAAAAATGACTTTTGTCCAATACCAAAAGGGTATTCACAACACTTGTAGACAGAAACACCTAACAATCTTCATGATCCAGATTAGATTCACAGATAGATATAACCATGTTCAACATCAAAGTCAATGCACAAGATCCATCTTAAACAATAGAATTCAACCCAATCACGTAAATCATACAAACACTTGATCCAATAAAAGCAGTTCCATAACACTCACAGTCAACAAATTATAACCCAAGCAACCTACTAGATCAAGCAGTATAAAAACCATTAATCCCCATGAATTCACAAGAACTGAACCTGTAGATTCGATTTCGACAGACGGCGACTCTGGAAACGAGAAGCAGAATAGGAATCGCCGGAGAAGAGACCATGAGGGTACAAAACAGCGAAGATACACCCAAGAAGAATTCCGGCAACAATTGCAACAACAATTCTGGATCCACGAACAGATTGTAATGGGTTCGTCGATCTACGACCTCCGGGACCCGCCATTGTTCACAGGATCGGATCTGTGGAGACTATTGACTCTCAAATTTGGCACGATACAGCATATGATTGCAAAATTATACCAAATGTTTGGGATTAAGGGATGGATTTTAGGGTTTCTAAGAAACCCTAGAAAGAGGGGTGATGAGAGTTGAAGAAGAAGAAGGGGAAATGGGGATTTGCAGAGGAGGTTGAAAGAGAAGAGGTTGTTGACTCTTTGTTAGTGATTGGGATGTTCTAAATCACGATAATCTTGCCTTAATAGGTAGTTTTAATTTCATAAATGAGTTTTTTTTTTTTTTTTTTTTTTGGTTGGATATAAATTTTAAAGATTATAAGTATGTTTGTTTAATTTAATATAGTTATTTTTTATTTTTGTTTATATTTGTCAAAAAAGTTAACTTCTTTTATAATATTAACGGGTTGGATATATCTGCATGTTGTGATAACTAGGTTTTAAATGAATTAAAATTAAAATAAGCATATTGTAATGGTCTATTGAGAATTTAAGAAATTATTAAGTTGTTGTGAAAATAACAGTCATTTAAAGGTTAAAAATTGTCAATTACATAACAATACATTTAATTAAAAATAGAGAAAATAAAATATAATATATTTGATCCGACATGTTTTTTAAATTAATTGGTATCAAAATGTAAATAAAATAAGCATATCGCAATAGTTTATTAAAAATTTTATATTGCATCATGAATATTTCTACTCTAATAAAAGATTATCTTGGATGACACGTAGCGGCACCACATTTATTCTCACCAAAATTTTCCCGCTTCTCTCTCCTATTAGATAATTACTTTAATTATCAATAATATTATTTAACTTATAAATTTAAAAAATATCTTCTTATTAATGTTATTTCTAAAAATAATTTTTATAGAATAAAAAATTTTACAAAACATCAAACTTTTTTAAAATTAGTGTTTTTAAAAAAGCTAATTTTTTATAAACAAAAAATAATTAAAATTGAAATTTATAATAAGAAAAAATTTTAAAAATGATATTTTTAATACGGTTTGTTTTGAAACAAAATATTTATTATTTCTTTTGGAAAAAAAGTTTTAAACCAAAAGTTTAAAAAGTTTAAAAAGTTGATATAATTATTTTATTACATATTGTTCTTACTATACGTAATTTCAATTATATTTTATCATTAAATATCGTTTTATACTCGATAATTTTTTATTATATTTAATATTATATTTATTTTACCCGTGTAATACACGGGTTTACTAAAGCTAGTAAAAATAAATATGATAGGAGAACATATTAGAAATCTATAAACTCTTAGGCTGTTGTGAAAATTGACTTTAATTCAAAAGTTTAGAAATTAATAAGTGTTAATAAATAGAAAATTAAATTCAAAAATGAAAAAAAGATAGAAACATATTATATTTAACTTCGTTTGATTCTAAATATAATCAAAGATCTAAGAAGTATAAAAAGAGAGTAAGTTGAACACCAGTGATTTAAGGATTTAAATAAAATTTTAAAGAATTAACTTTTAAGAAGTAAATCTATGTTTTTCCACTAAGGATTTTATCATAGAACTATCAGAAATAAACATATATCTTTTCAAAATAGTTGAACATGACACGGACACTTCACTTTTAGTCAGTTTGTCTACCTAGGTACTTTTAGTTAATTGGGCCAAATTTGATTTTGTTGAGAATAAACTTTCTTTAATAAGCACTTAATGAAAGCAAGAAAATCTGAAAATGTAACACAATGCTTACAAAAGTATTTAAATACTACTTTTACATAATGTATAATTATATGGAAAATATTCACATAAAAAATACTTTAAAATAAACAATTGTAAGAAGTAATTATAATTATCCATCTCTCTAATCAATGGTTGATATCAATTTGTAAATAAAAGTTTGTTAAAGCAAAATCCTAAGAATAGCCATTTTTTTCATATGGCTTGAATAAATAATATACTAAATAATTAGTAATAAAAATTTATGAATTATAAAAATATGTTTGAAGATAATATATGATTATAATTGCATATGAATAGCTAGTTTAAGTAAATAAACAATAATATATATTTCTTAAACTTTTATTTTATAAAAAAATGTGGTTTTTAAATATTTTATTTTAAGAAAAATAAATTTATTTAAAAAAAAATTGTTGTATTTTGTATTTTATAAAACTTTTGTTTTTAAAAAGTGCGTTGTAATACCTGTAAAATAAAAACGAAAAAGATAAATAAAAACCATAAATTATGATATAATATTAGTAAGTTAATAATAATAATTACAATAAAAATAATCCACGTTTAAGTGGAGTATGGGAAGTGGGGAATGGGTACAAATTAATACCCACGTGAGATCGCACACAATCCGAATCCTAGTGGATGGAGCTCCAAATCATGGTCTCTTTTGACCTGTTCTTCTTCGCCTTTCTCGATCTCATCTTTTTGCAACAAACTCACGTTGGAACCGGGGGCACCGACTTGTTTCCATCGGCCTTTTTATACCTACTCAAATCCTTTAATTTCCTTCACAAATCCACTACCGATCAAATTCCATTGATCGTTGCTTTCAAATTTTCCTACTTTCGTTGGCCGTTACGAGTGAACCACCACCCGCCACCGCTGCCGTCTCTCTCTTCCTGCAATGATTCTACGTGGTGGTAATGACCGGTGAAGCACATCTAGCCCTCGGTTGGTTCCGTTCCTTAAGATCAGGTACCCGTAAATAGTTTGACTTCTTTAAATAATACTACTAACTTGAGAAGGTTGATCGTTCCATTGCACAACCGACGCACTTGTTGCTTCAATCCGATTCGGTTCTGTTGGAATAGTTGCACGTTCTTATTCGGTTTCTTTTCGCAACGCAGACAGCACCATCACACGTTCTGCATTTCCGCTACTGCTCCGTACCTTGATCCGTTTGTGTCTTGCTGTTTGAGGTAACACCCGAACCATCATGAATTGTTCTAAGCGTTTCATAAATCAGAGTTTCTGTTTTGACTTCGACTTGTTCCGGCGACAAACGTATCTAATCAAGGTCTAAAGACCTTATTAAAATGACAGCTCATTAGTATCATGCATTCTTGTTAACGTAAGTTTTTAATTGTTTGAAAAAAATGGATTTTGAACTTTGATTTGGTGCATGATATGTAAAGCCTTGTTGTGAAGACTTTAATAGAAAAATTATTTGAAACTTAGATGATAGAGTAAATGCATGTGAAATCCTTGGAAACTTGATTTAATATATAATTATGATTATACATCCATCACGAGAAACTACTGTATTCATGTTTTTGTTTTTATGCACATACAACTATTATTATCTAAAACTAAATTATCATATGGAAGACATCATGAATTATCACAATATGTTAAAAGGTTTTGGTATAGTCATTCTCAAATAACAAATCTAAGAAAATAAAAGAGTAATTAGTCACTAAAGTAAGTATATTGAAAAGTTTACAGAACTATGTTCTATTAATTAACAGAATCTATTATACCTTGTTTCTAAACATTAGGTAAACATTAATAAACATAAAAAATATATGAAGGCAAGAAGTCGTTTGTAATTTAATTAAGAATCCTAGAAGTTTCGTCGCCGGGAAGTTGCAACTCAACAAGTAATATAAAGTTGAGTTAAATAAATCTTATTCAGAATATAATTAAACTATAGGTCCTACTTCAAGTTGAGGAAAACTTAAATTGTTTGGTTTCGCGTAATCAACCTAAGGTACAGATTTCTGATTTCTGTCTAATTATTGATTCCTGTTCATCTATAGTTTTGATTCTATCATACGTAGCTAGTTGTTTCTGATTCCGTTATAAGTAGCTAGACTACCTTATATTTTATACCCTGTTACCCGAGCTCTCCCTATCTTGGGGGTGACCAAGACGCGTTGTTGCGGCATCAATAACGTGGCACCAACCGTGGCGGTGAGCTGAGATCACGGCGTCTCTAAAGAGGATTTTGAATTTATGTTGGCCGTCCTGTTATATTATTATTTCCTCAGAGGCGTATGGATCGATCCTAGGTTAGTCCTATTATTTCCTAATTGATGGTTTTATACCACTTCATTTGGGACTCTGGTGAATGGTTGTATGTCTGCCCATACTCCATTTACATTGGTTCACGGGTTAGCTACCTGTGTTACCTCTGTTTAGTTATTATATGATATGATTATTAGCTCGGTTTATGTTCTGTCGTCTATGTATCTGTTATGTTATCATGTTCTCTGCTATCATGACATCTGTTTATTCTATTATCTATTATTCCGTTCACTAAGCGTTATGCTCAGGCGTACTTTTGTTTTCATGCACGTCAGGTCAGCAGGGTCATACGGGAGGTGAGTGAAGAGTGGAAATCTGGATAAAGAAAACTAATATTTATTTATGATGTAATAGACTTTGACTGGTTTTAGATAAATGTTTTATTTTCTAGAATTTAGACGTTTAATCGTTAATAATTATGGAATTGTGTTTTGGATCTTGATTACTTTGATAGTGACACTGAAGCCTTGTCGGGCTGGGGTGTTGCATGTGTTTTAAATAAAAAATAGGTTTTAATTTATTAAATTATATAAGTTTTAATATGGAAATGGTATGATTAATATTATTAGTATTCAATATTAATAATAATAATAAAGAGAAATGAGAATGTTAGTATGATAAAATTTATAATTGTGTCGATTCTTATTTTAGATTTTATTTGTTATACATAGATATATATATATATATAGATAAATAGATAGGTTAAAACTCATTTATTAAACGGATTATAGTTAGTAATAAATACGAATAGTTACAGTACGATATTTTAATATAAGATATGATTAAAATTATATATACGTAATAGTTCAAGAAATAAAACAATTATACTATTTTTTAACTCTATTATCTAAATAGTTTCATTTTTACACATTCATTTTAAGATTTTTTATTAAAAAAGTTATTGTTTATTAAAAACTTAGTTTTCTAATTATTTTGGTTGTTTTAATAAAACTGCTTTTAGAAAATTTCATACTTTTTATATTTTAAAAAAAACCTATTTAAAATATTTTGTTCCAAAAAGGTTTAGTGTTTTAAAAAATTTTATATTATATAAAAATTTTATTTTTTTATTATTTTTATTTTAATAAAAAGATGTGATTTTTAATTTCCTTAATAATATTTATTTTTAAAACATAGCTTGACTTTTAAAATCTAGATAACAGAGAGAAATATTTTAATTAATAAAATTGATTTTTATTAAAAAAAAAGAAATTAGTTTAAGTGTTTAAATATCTCGACTCTAATAAAAGGGTAAATGAGGGTGACACGTGTTAGCATCACATTTATACTCATCAAATTTTTTTCTCTTCTCTCACATATTTAATAGTTACTATAATTATTAATAATATTATTTAATTTCCTTATAGACTAAATATAATTTTTAATAAATTAAAAATATTCTTTTTATTAATTTTATTTATAAAGAAAAAAATTTTTATAAAATAATAATTTTTTTAAACATAAGAGTTTTAAAAAAACAAAATATTTTAAAATTGGTGTTTAAAAAGTAAAATATTTACAGATAAAAATTGATTAAAATTGGGAGTTATAACAATGAAAATTTTTGAAAATAAATTGTTTTGAAATAAAATATTTAGTTTCTTTTAAACAAAAAAGTTTAAAATTTTGATATCATTTTTTATCACTTATATCTTTAATCATACGTAATTTCAAATATATTTTATACATGAATATCGTTTTAAAACATTTAAAATTTATTCAATTTAATATTTTATTTATTTAACACATGTAATACACGGGTTACTAATGCTAGTTACTATAATATTTTTTTGAAGAGAAAATGAAGTGAGAATGTTTAGAAGAATGACAAGTTTCAAAAAGGTGGTTTAAAAAAATTGAAAAATGGTAAAAGAAATATTTTTTTATAGATTTTATAGATATGTAAAACACAATAATAAATTAACAACTAATTAATTTAATACATTAAAAACAAGAGTAAATTACTATTTTGGCCCTTGGGGTTAGGGCCATTTAACCCTATCGGCTCAAAAAGAAATCTTTTGACATATCAATCCCCAACGTTTCGTTTCTTAAATCTTTTGGCTCCTGACACTAACTCTGTTAACTTTTTTCTGTTAAGTGTAAGGGCATTTTGGTTATTTTCACCTTAAGGATTGTTTATGTAAATTTTAAAGTTTTAGGGTTATTTATTCATATTTTTTTTAAAATGATCATTCTACCCCTATTAATAATAATTAATAATTAATTCATTATCATCACCATCCTCTAACACCATCATTAGCAAACATCGGCCATCACAACACCACCTGCCACCGTCACACACTGCCGGAACCACAACCTGACCCATCATCACCTTTCACCATCACCAACCACCATAGCCAACGTCGACTGCCTGACCCGTCACCACCATTCACCATCTAACTACCGTAGTTATCACTTAGATCTGCATAACCATCACCATCAAACCCGTATCCAATCACCACCACCATCATCATACCACCCTAACCACCGCCTGAACCACTAGTGACCACCATCGCACCAGGGAGGGAGGGAGAGAGAGAGAGAGAGCGATTACAGTGGCGATGGCGGTAAAGAACGATGGTGGCAGCGATGAAAACTCATGAGAGAGGTAGCGCTAGCGGTGATGGTGGTGGTGTGTGTGCCTTCGGTTCCCGCGTCGATGAAGAATAGTGGTGGCGGAGATGTGTTGGTTGATGGTTGTGGAGATGGAGAAGGGTGACGGTGATGGTGGATAACCCAGATCTAGAGGTTAACGTGTATGTTTATAAAGAGAGGGTGCGCTGTCGGCGGTGGTTTGCAGGCGGCGGCATGCCGGCAATACTTCAGTTTGCGCAGAGAAGACGATGGGTAAGGAATGGGTGCGGTGGTTTTGAAATATGTTATGGTGGTGGTTTGCAAGCGGCGGCATGTCAGCAATACTTCAATTTGCCCGGAGAAGACGATGGGTAAGGGATGGGTGGGTTGGGTTTTGAAATATGTTATGGTGGTGGTGTGTTGTGGTTGTATTTGTAATTTTAAAAATATGCATGAATAACCCTAAAACTTTAAAATTTACATAAACAACCCTTAAGGTGAAAATGATCAAAATACCCTTACACTTAACAGAAAAAAGTTAACAAAGTTAGTGTCAGGGGCCAAAAGAGTTAAGAAACGAAACGTTAGGGGTTGATATGTCAAAAGATTCCTTTTTGGGCCGATAGGGTTAAATGACCCTAACCCCAGAGGCCAAAATAGTAATTTACTCTAAAAACAATGAAAAAATAACACAATATCTCATTGTGATTTTTTGATCGTCGTTATTTTAAACACTATGAGTTTTGAAAAATACATTGATTAGATTGCATCATTGTATACTTCTAGTTATAAAATACAATGATAAATAATAATATGTTTATATAATGTATAAAAAAACAATAATAAAAATAACATATTGTTTTAATTTTAAGACAATAAGTTTTGATAAATACATTGATGAAAGTATATCATTGTACACTTCTAATTATAAAACATACTAGTAGAAAATAAGTTTATATAATCTATAAAAATAATAACAAAAATAACATAAAATGATTTAAAAAGTAAAACATAATGATAAATACATATAACAAATGATGTAAAATATATGACATGATAAACTGATATTTGACATAATGAACGTATATGATACAATGAGCTGATATATTTGACATAATAACTAAAATATCCTACTGTTTAAAACAATAGGATGACATGTATCAAACCCATAATTTTTTTTAGGCTTTTTAAATTAAATAACTTTTTTATTATATCCTTACCCTATTTATTTATTTATTTATGAGACAGTCCAAACATGGTTTTTCATTTCAAGTCATGTATTAGCGGAAGAGTATAATGAAAGTTTTAGTAGATCACATCATAAAACGTTATCCAAAAGACGAATAGAGTGGTTTTAAAATTCTAACTTGGTTGATATCTTTTTAGATAAAATTTATATTGAAACATTTTATAAAATAGGCATGTGGTAATGGCATAATTAAAATTTTATATCAAATCGTAGATAAAAATAAACACTACCCAACATACTTGAATTTAAAAAAATTATGTTGTTGTAAAAGTGAGTGTTAATTTACAAGTTAAGACAAAGCGTAAATGATTGAAATTGAATTAAAAAAACAAGGAAAATAAAAATATATTATATTTGACTCAACTAGATTTTTAATAAAACTTACGTTGCAACTTAGATATATTAAGAATATTGTAACAGTAATTTATAAAAGTTAAAAGCTACAGAATAACAATAAAATATGTTTAAAATTAATTTTAAATATTTAAATAGTTCAAAATTTTAGTATACAAATTTTTTTGGGGGAGTCGAAATTTATTTATAAAAAGAAGGTAGCCTGAACAATAATGATTTAAAGATTTGAATAAAATTTTATTTATTTAAGAAGTAATTTAAAGTATTTTTTTTAAATATCTCATCTCTTCTCCTCTCGTATCGTCTCGTCTCGTCTAACTATTTTAATAAAAAAAATATTTAGTAGTGACACATGTCAATACCATATTCCTCCTCAACAATTTTTTCCTGCCCCTATTCAATAATCACATTAATTATTAATAATATTATTTATTTTTTAGATTAAAATAATTTTTTATAAATTAAGTAAAAGATAATTATACTAATGTTATTTCTAAGAAAATAATTATTTATAAAATTAAAAAACTTTTAGAACATCAAACTTTTTAAAAAATATAAAATATTTTATATTTGGTGTTTTAAAAAGTAAAATTTTTATAAACAAAAAATAATTATTGAGAGTTATAAGAAAAAGTTCAAGTATGACATTTTTTAGAACGTTTGTTTTGAAATAAAAATTTTATCCTATTTATTATAAGAAAATTTTCAATCATACCTTATTTTAAAATATCGATTTATAATTATAAATTTTTATTGTATTTAATATTTTTTATTCAAGTCGTGTAATACACAGGTTTATTAAATCTAGTTTTATTATTAACCTATCAGCAAATTATCAAATATTATCTCAAAATAGTTAAACATCACACGGACACTTCACTTTAAAGTTGTCTACGTATATACTTCTCGTAATGGGGCCAAATTTGATTTCGTTGAAAAAAAACTCTCTTTAATAGGCACTTAATGAAAGCAACAAGATGTAGTAACGCCCATGCTTACAAAAAATGTATTTTAGCACTAAGTTTACATAATGTTTATATATTTATATGAAACGATCCTAACATAGTTTTTCGTTTCAACTAATGTATTAGCGGAAGAGTATAATGAAAGTTTTAGTAGATCACATCATAAATCATTATCCAAAAGATGGATGTGAGGATATACTCATATACTAGTTGGTACTTCACACTTAATCATACTGAACATCTTATATTGTATAAAGATATTGTTTGAAAACATGAAATTTACTTCAATCTTGATCGGTGACGTATTCAAGAACTTAGTGTCGGAAACTTTTAAGAGTTGATTGTCTATCGCTAAATATTGTAATAGTTTTATCCAATATGGATCGGATCAGGTCACACAATAAAAAGATAAACCAAATTAAATATCAAATACATAATAAAAAGACTCTAATCGTCACTAAAATATATAATAGATATACAATATTCATAGAGTCGCTCTCTACGCTTTTTATAAAACTAATAAACTTTAATAACTTGATAAAAATTAACAATTATCAGTAAAAAAATAATTGAAGAACTGATAAACAACAATTCATAACATGTATATATAGATAAAAAAAACTAGGAAGAACGACTTGGTGAATAAGAAAACAAATATGGGCTTGAGCCCTTATCTCCTTGTCTTCAACTTGAACTCAAGCCCAAAAGCCTTCAAGCCCAACAATCTCTTGCTTGAAGACTTTGCACAATCCATAATACTATCATTCAAGTAAATCTCGTATCCTATAACTTCAGTAATTTTCATAACAAGTCTTTCAAGCCTTCAGTTTCAAAGAGCAAACTAAAACTTTAATCATATCCTCTAGTTGTAGTGATCCTTCTCCTTAGTTATTTGAAAGGCTCAATAAAACTCCCGAGCCTTAGTGAATTGTGGGGATCCTAGGTTTGGAGCCTTTCACATATAATCTAAGATATTTCTTTCTACCTTTGAACTTGTCCAAAAGGTAACTTAAAGAGAGAAGGGCTGAATAATTTTGGTTTTTGGTTCCATACACGTGATAACATTTGGTGAAAAAGGAAAGTTTCATTGTTCATTGTTATCTTGTTTTATGTTAAACTTAATTCATAAATAAAATCTCAGATGTATATTACTATTAAACTTGGTAGCTAAGTTTTATTAACACCTTAGTATTAGAGTTTGAGTTGGATTATGACAACTTAAGGTCAAAGTTACTAGAGTTATTGTTAACATGTGGGATTATAAATTACACGCTTAGCATTTCATTCTCTCATTCAAACACAACCAAAAACCCGTATGGACTTGTGGCCGTCACACATAAGGAAGAGGCAGAGCGACCTAGAGCTTAACTCGGTTGAATAGACGCATTTGCGTACCAGGCTAGCACCATAAAGCATGAATAAATAACATACTTGTGTTAATCTTTCCTAGCAAACCAACTTGTACTTGTATAAAACAAGAAAGAAAAGCAACCTAAAGCGCGTATTGAACATGTAACCAATGGAAACCCAAACAAAAAACACATATAACTAAAAGGGTGTCTCGATCAAGCACCGCGAGAGCTTGTTCGAACGTATCAAAAAACCAAAAAATGGATATTAGAGTCGAACCTTGGCAAATTTAGGAAATAAAAAAAAACACAAAACCAACCGAACCAACCCACCAACCTGAAATATTTCAAGTTACATAGCTCTTAAACACAAGAGAGAATCACAAAAATAAAAAAATACAAAATTACAGAAAACGTATTTTAAGTTTATATAAAGTTGTAGATATCATCATTTATCTTTAAAAAGTACTTTAAACATCTTTTATGATTACATTTTGTAACAGATTTCAATCTTTAGACTAACTGCCGTTAAATTTTCTGTTAAGTCAAGGGTAATTTGGTATTTTTACCTCTAAAATATTATTGATCTTTTTCCAAACATAAAGGACGTTTTTTGCAACTTTTTTATCTTTTAATTTATGTATTATTACAATTATACATATACATATGATTTTTATATATAATATATAATATATATTTAATAATTTCATCCACGTATTATATATTGAACATAAATTAGATAAATTATATTCTCTAATTATTTATATAATTTATATATTTTAAAATAGGTGGATGAACATAATAATATATGTATTTATATAATTTTTATATATAACACATGCGGATGAAAATAATTATATATTTAAGTATTTATATAATTTATACTTATATATAAGATAAATGGATGAAAACAATAATATATATTTACTTTTATTGACGTATTATATATAAATATAAATTATATAACTCTAAACACTGTTGTATTATTTAATTATCTATATAATTTATACTCATATATAATACGTTGATGAAAATAATTAAATAATATATAGAGTAAATTTCAATTATGCTCCCTTAGGTTTGATCAAAATAATTATTTTACTCCAAAAGATTAGAAGTATCAATTTATCTCTAAAAGTATCATAAGTTGTTTCAATTTAAGTCCAAAAACTTTATTATTTTGGATTTAAGTAGAAACAATTAATGAACATTTGAACTGAAATTGAAATAAGTATGAAACTTTTGAAGCTAAATTGATATTTATAATCTTTTAAACGAAAATGGTTATTCTTGTCAAACCTCAAGGAGTAAAAATAAACTTAACTCTAATATATATTCTGTTATATAAAAATCATATATATATATATATGCATAATTGTAATAATACATATTAAGAAAAAGATAAAAAAAAGTTGCAAAAAACATTCTTTATGTTTGAAAAAAATTAAACTAATAGTTCTTTAAAGGTAAAAAAACCAAATTGTCCTTAAATTAATAGAAAAACTAAACGTTAGTTAGCATAAATGACGAAATCTGTAATAAAATATTATAATGAAGGATGTTTAGACTACTTTTTAAAGATAAAAAATGATAACTGTAACTTTATATAAACTTAAAGAACGTTTTATATAATTTTATCTGAAAAAAAGGTAAACCAATCGACACCTGCCATGTAGGTGTTGACCAAGACGCATGCATTGACCAAAAAAACACTTTTCATCATGTTTCCTAATTAACATATAGGGTAATGTTAGTTTATGCCAAAGCAAATACGAACAGAATGAAATCGTTGGTAGTATCACCAAGTTAGTAATATTCGTTAATGTCAATGTTTGAAACTTAGACCTACAAAAGAGGCAAAGCCTCCCACCTCCCACCTCCCCCTTAACCACTAGACCAAGAGATCATTGGTAGTTTTAATTTCATAAATGAGTTTTTTTTTTTTTTGGTATTTGTTGGATATAAATTCTAAAGATTATAAGTATATTTATTTAATTTCAAATAGTTATTTTTTATTTTTGTTTATTTTTGTCAAAAAAGTTAACTTCTATAATAATATTAACTCATGGGATATATCTGCACGTTATGATGACTTGGTTTTAAATGTAATTTTAACCGCGACGTAAATAAAAATAAGCATATTGTAACGGTTTATTCGGAATTTAAGAAATCATTAAGTTGTTGTGATAATCAACGGTCATTTGAAAGTTAAAAATAGTCAATTAAGTTACAATACATTTAGTTAAAAATAGAGAAAATAAAAATATAATATATTTGATCCACCATGTTTTTCAAATTAAATTGGTATCAAAATTTAGATAAAATAAGCATGTCGTAATAGTTTATTAAAAATTTTATATTGCATCGTAAATAAAAATAAACACGTTAGGACACCATATTTAAAACTCTATAAAATATTAGGCTGTTGTGAAAATTGGCTTTAATTCAAAAGTTTAGAAATTAATAAGTGTTAATAATAGAAAATTATATTCAAAAATGTAAAAGATAGAAACATATTATATTTAATTTCGTTTGATTTTATATATAATTAAAGATTTAAGAAGTATAGAAAGAGAGTAAGTTGAACATCAGTGATTTAAGGATTTAAATAAATTTTAAAGATTTATCTTTTAAGAAGTAAATCAACGTTTTTCCACTAAGGATTTTACTATAGACCTATCAGAAATAAGCATATATCTTTTAATAGTTGAACATGACACGGACACTTCACTTTTAGTCAGTTTGTCTACCTAGGTACTTTTAGTTAATTGGGCCAAATTTGATTTCGTTGAGAATAAACTTTCTTTTATAAGCACTTAATGAAAGCAAGAAAATGTAACACCATGCTTACAAAAAGTATTTAAATACTACTTTTACACAATGTTTAATTATATGGAAAATGTTCAAATAAGAAACATTTTAAAATAAAAAATTTCTAATAAGTAATCATAATTATCCATCTCTCTAATAAATGGTTGATATCAATTTATAAGAAAAAGTTTGTTAAATGGATATTTTAAGAAAAACCATTTTTTTACTTTTTGTAATTCCCTCTATTTTTTTAAACGTTCATAACTTTTATGTGTGACATTATTTTTTATAAAAATTATATCATAAAAACGAGCGTTTTTTAATCTTTAAAACGAATATAGTATTGTTGAATAAAAAAATGATATTTTTTTTTAAAACTTTTTAAGCTCATATCTCATCATTATGTATTTTAATACAGTTCATTGTGTCTTTTAGTTAGTTATTATGTTTTTCTGAATACATGTTTTTCTAAGATGAAAATTTTTAAAAAGTTTGATGATATAATAACATTGTTGTGTATCTTTAATATGTAAAACACAATAATAAATTAACAACTAATTAATTTAATACATTAAAAACAATAGCAAAATAACACAATATCTGAATGTGTTTTTTTATCGTTATTATGTTATCTTGAACACTATAAGTTTTGAAAAATATATTGAAGAAATAGCATCATTGTGTACTTCTAATTATAAAATACAATAATAAATAACAACTAGTTTATATAATGTATAAAAAACAATGACAAAAAAACACATTGTTTTATTTTTAACACAATAAGTTTTGATAAATACATTGATGAAAGTATATCGTTGTGCATTTTTAATTGTAAAACACAATAATAGAAAATAAGTTTATATAATCTATAAAAATAATGACAAAAATAATATAAAATGATCTAAAAAATAAAACCCAATGATAAATACATATAACAAATGATGTAAAATATATGACACGATAAACTGATATTTTGACACAATGAACTTATATGATACAATAAACTGATGTATTTGACACTATTACTAATATATCATGTTTTTTAAAACAATAAAATGACACGTATCAAGCTCACAATTCTTCTTAAACTTTTTAGATTAAATACAATTTTTACTATAACCTTACCCTATTTATATATGTATGAAATGGTCCTAACATGGTTTTCATTTCTAGTCATGTATTAGCAAAAGAATATAATGAAAGTTTTAGTAGATCACATCATAAATCGTTATCCAAAAGACGTATAGAGTGGTTTTAAAATTCTAACATGGTTATCATCTTTTTAGATACAATTTATACTGAAACATTTTATAAAATAGGCACGTGGTAATGGTATAATTAAAATTTTATATCATATCGTAGATAAAAATAAACACTACCCATCATCATATTCGAATTAAAAAAATTATTATGTTGTAAAAGTGAGTGTTAATTTACAAGTTAAGACAAAGCGTTAATGATTGAAATTGAATTAAAAAACATGGAACGTAAAAATATATTATATTTGACTCAACTCGATTTTTAATAAAACTTACATTGCAACATAGATTAAGAATATTGAAACAGTAATTTTAAAAAGATAAAAGCTACAGAATAACAACAAAATATGTTTAAAATTAATTATAAATATTTAAATAGTTGAAAATTTTTAGTATATTATTTTTTGGGGGGGAGTCCAAAATTTATTTATAAAAAGAAAGTAACCTGTACATTAATGATAGAAAGATTTGAATAAAATTTTATTGATTTAAGAAGTAATTTGAAGTTTTTTTTTTAATATTTTATTGTAAACCTATCAGAAAATTATCATATATTATCTCAAAATAGTTAAACATCACACGGACACTTCACTTTAAAGTGAGTTTGTCTACATATGTACTTCTCGTAATGGGGCCAAACTTGATTTCTTTCAAAAAAAACTTTCTTTAATAGGCACTTAATGAAAGCAAGAAGATGTAGTAACACCCATGCTTACAAAAAAGTATTTTAACACTAAGTTTACATAATGTTTATATATTTATATGAAACAATCCTAACATAGTTTTTCGTTTCAACTCATGTATTAACGAACGAGTTTAATGAAAGTTTTAGTAGATCGCATCATAAATCATTATCCAAAAGATGGATGTACGGATATACTAGTTGGTACTTCACACTTGATCATAAATCATTATCCAAAAGATATTGTTTCAAGAGTTAATTGTCTATCGATAAATATTATAATACTTTTGGTCCAATATGGATCGTGTCAGGTCACACAATAAAAACATAAACAAAAAAAAAAGATTCTAATCATCACTAAAAATATATAATAGATATACAACTCTCATAGAGTCGCTCTCTACACGTTTATAAAAAAATATAATCTTTAACTAACTTGTTAAGAATTAACAATTATTATTAAAAAAAATTAATTAAAGCACTGATAAACAACAATTCATAACAGGCTTGAACCTTTGTCTCCTTGTCTTCAACTTGAGCCCAAGGCCAAAAGCCTTCAAGCCCAACAATCTCTCGATTGAAGACTTTGCACAATCCATAATACTGTCATCCAGGTAAACCTCGTATCAAGCAACTTCAGCAATTTTCATAACAAGTCTTCCAATCCTTCAGTTCCAAAGAACAAGTTAAAACATTAATCAAATCCTCCTAGTTGTAGTGACCCTTCTCCTTTGTTATTTGAAAGGCTCGATAAAGCTCCCGAGCCTTAGAGGCTATTTGATAACCTTTTAATGATTATTAAGATGCTACCTATTAATGATTTATAACTTCTTAATCATTGGCGGAACCAAAATTATTTCTTAGGGGGGTCACTCTTTTTAGGTGATTAGATTTATATAAAAAAACATAAATTTTTGGGTCGTCCGATCGGGGTCGGGTCGGAATAGACATAATTAAATTGCATTGAAATGTTAACAAAGAAACAATACCAAAAGAAATAAAATAAAACTTGCATTTTATAGTTGTTCTCTACGTATTGTCATTGTTGAAACCGATTTCGATTATATAAAATGTAGTTATTAAAATTCTCCCATAAATGAAGAGTCGTAGTCTTTGATTTTATGATGTTTATCTACAACAACGAGATTACAGTAAAACAAAAGGAGAATTAAATTTGAGGAATCTAAATATACGCATAAAGAATCAAAAGCTGAAAAAGGATATTTAAGATCTTGATTTACATAAACTTTGAAAAAAAATCCAATTATTTCAAACTGTACAACACATTCTCATCATAGACTGAAAAAATATAAAAATTTGATTTGAAACTTTTGATTAATCTATAAAAGAAACTTAAAGAACAAAACCCATCAATAGAATTGAACAAGATGAATGATTTGACGGAACAAGTGGCAAGTAGATAAGCAAGAGAGCAAATGGCACCAACCCACCACCATGGTTGCAGAAGTTTTAGTTGAACAAGGTGCAGTGATTAAAGTGGGGGTTGTGGTTAAGAGAGGGTGGGGGGAGGGAGGATGGATTTGAGGTTAGGGTTTTAATGTAAGAGTAAAATTGTAATTTTACAAATTAAATAGTGAAAAAAAAAAGATTATAGACTTGCAACTTGCAAGAGTCGAACACATAACCTCTTCCTCATTTGAATACGCATTAACTAGCAAACCAAGACCATATTTAAGTTAAAATACGAATCTAAAAATATTAATGAGTTCACCTCCTGAAAAACTATGGGTCCACTCAAAAATTTGACATTATACATTACACTACTCGCATAAAAACGAATGAAGTCACTTGACCCCATTGTCTTGGCCTTAAATCCGCCCATGCTCTTAATGATTAAGAGTTAACGCTAATGTTGAATGGTTAAGTGGTTAAACGTTAATGGTATCTCTTAACCATTTAGCATTAGAATTACCACTTAATCATTAAAAGGTTATAAATCATTAAGAGATAGTTTATTAATAATCATTAAAAAACTACCAAACAGCTCATTAGTCAATTGTGAGGTTCCCAGGTTTGGAGCCTTTCACATATAATCTAAGATATTTCTTTTTACATTTGAACTTGTCCAAAAGGTAACTTAAAAGAGAGAGAGACGCTGAATAATTTTGCTTTTCGGGGGGAGAACAAACATCTATAATACTTTTACCTCATAAGGGGTTCAAGTGTATAGGATCTTGAAGATGTTCCATACACGTGATTTGGTGAAAAAGAAAAGTTTCATTGTTCATTGTTATCTTGTTTTATGTTAAACTTAGATGCTGAAAAAACATATGATAACATTGAGGTGTATGTATATATTATTTATATCGAAAGTTTAAATGTTTATAATTCCAGTAACCCTAATTCATAAATAAAATCTCAGATGTATTACTATTAAACTTGGTAGCTAAGTTTTATTAACACCTTAGTATTAGAGTTTGAGTTGGATTATGACAGGTCAAATCTATTAGAGTTATTGTTAACATGTGGGATTATAAATTGCACGCTTAGCACTTCACTCTCATTCAAACACCAAAAGCCCCTATGGACTTGTGGCCGTAACACGTAAGGAACAGGTAGAGCGAATTGAGAGCTTAACTTTGTTGAACTAACGTATTTGCGTACCAGGCTACCACCATATTGCATGAATAAATAACATAATTAGTTAATCTTTCCTGGCAAATCAACTTGTACTTGTGTAAAAGAAGAGATAGAAAAGCAACCTGAAGCATACATCTTTTGAACATGTAACCAACAGAAACCCAAACAACGAACACATATAACAAAAGGGGTGTCCTGATTACTTGATGAAATACTCAAGAGAGAATCACAAAAATAAAATAAAAAAAGTAAACCAATCAACACCTGCCACATAGGTGTTGACCACCACGCATGCATTGGCCAAAAAAATCACTGTTCATCATGTTTCCTAATTAGCATATAGGATAAGAGTAGTTGATGCCAAATACTAAATGAAATACTAGATGAAAAAAAAAAAAACTCTATTTGTAAATACCAGATGAAAAAACTGCATCCTATCATGTAGTCCCATACAATAAAAATGATGCATGTTCTAGTTATATTGTAATCAATCATAATTGCTGCATAAAACTCTATTTACAGGCGATTTTTTTACTTTTATAATAATAAAATAAAATAGGAAAAAAAAAAATAACATATTTCGATAACAACTAATAAATTAAAGGATTAACAACACAAATTCCATTGTCGTCCAGCGGTTAGGATATCTGGCTTTCACCCAGGAGACCCGGGTTCGATTCCCGGCAATGGAACCTTTTTTGTTCTGCTCACTTAATTGTTTTCCTCCAACTTATATCATTATCTGAACCTCTGATTTTAAAAGGGATGATATTTGAGTTAAAATAATTTCACTTAGGGGTGAGCAAAAACCGAACCATTAACCGAAACCGAACCGTTAACCGACGAAACCGAACCGAAATAAACCGAAAACCGACAAAACCGAATAAACTGAATAAACCGAAAATCGGTTGCGGTTTCGGTTTTGTATCCTTGGTTAACCGAATTAACCGAAACCGAACCGAACCATTCATATTTTCAAGTTTTTCCTACATATTTTCATGTATTTCTAGTTTTATACCTTGAATAGTTTGAAATGTTACATGTTCAAAATCTACTATTATATTAAGGTTGAATAAATTAAGTTCAGATTTTTATATTTACAACGTTTGTAATAGTTATTATACTTTAATATAGTTAGCATTTCTAATCATCAATAAAAAATAATGCAATAATTAATTAACTTACTCATTTATTTGTTATTTAATAAGATTTTTTGATATAGACATGTAGAAAGATAATAATTGTATCTTTAAAATTTATGGTCGCTTGATAAAATAACGAACTGAAACCGGACAGAAGCAAAACAAAAAGTAAAAAAAAAAAAAATGTTGGATAATTAACCGAAACCGAACCGAAAACCAAAAAATAAAAACTGAACCGAAACCGAATCTCAGTTACGGTTTCGGTTATCGGCTTTGCAATAACCGACGGTCGGTTATCGTTCGGTGGGAGCGAAAAACCGAACCAAACCGAACCGTGCACACCCCTAATTTCACTTCCGTTTTAAAGTACGTGAAACTCCACCATATAATGGATAAAAAGATTTGGGAATCAGGCAAAAAGACTGTCTTTCTCCAAGGAAACCCCTTAACATGGATTTATTGGAATTCCCAAAATTATTGCACATAAGTTATGATAGAATTAATTTGTTTAATATAAGTTTTCTATATAAATAAGTTTTCTATTGCATTATTTGGAATAAGAAGATTCAAATATGGGCTCCTATACTTAAAATAAACTTCGAAAATTTAAAAGACCTTAAACAAATTTAGTTATGAACAATATTTTTAGATTCGAGCATGACAAAAAAGAATTGAGGTTTTTTTCAGCCTCTCAGACATTAGGAAGGAACTACGGACACATTTAAAACATGTTTTCTTTTAACATGTTGTAATACACAATTCATTATGGAAAACTAATTTTTAAAATTACAACTTATTGTATGATACTATGATTAGAAATGTGCTGGTTGTAGATTCTTGGAGGGCTTAATGGTGAATACTAAGGATTTAAAAGACTGAAGATGTGCAGGTTGATAAACTGGGTGATGTTGCTAATATTTAGATTTCTTAGGAGTCATATTTGAAAGTTTCATAATATTTAGAGGGCTTACGTGTAAATGAGGTTGAGCTGCTGTATATTAAGATTGCATTCTCATTTTAGAGTTCAATCAATTAACACATTCTCTCACAGCCTCATGAAGAAAGAACCTAAATTTCATTCTAGTACATAATAGTTTGGAGTAATATGCACCAGATTAGCATCTTCCGCTGTTCATAGTCAGATTATGCGTTGCATTATCACTCTTGATTCTAGTTTTAATTGTTTCTAGTCTTTGAGGTAATCTCCTGTTCATAGATCTGATATCTGTGTTAATCTTGAGTTGCTTTTGACTAAAACTATGATATCTACAAAAGTTAAGATAACCATTCTTCTCAAATCAAATAACATTTTTAAAGGCTTACAAACACAATACAAATAAAGAAATATAAACATAATAGCCAAATAAACCATTAGAGATCAATCATAAATCTAGACATAAAGAACGCAATTCAAAGAGAGGAACAAACAGCAACACAGTAACCCAACCACTTACCCATATCAGTAGCATTTTTATTTTTAAAGAACCCTTATTCAGACAGTCATCAATTTCTTATTCATCCATTTATAAACTTATTACAACAAACTAATTAGCTTAGGCATTGAATTGATACACACCAACATACCACACCACATACTACAGAGACATTATAGCTACAAGATAAGTTGCATTTTTTTTAATACAGCAAGAAACTGCATACATTTTCACACACCCATCAACATTCAACAAAAAATTTCATCAATTTCAACCCTAATTTAAACCAGAAGCATCAAATCAAGTACTAAAACTACAACCCAAAATCAGTATCAAACACCAGTTGATCCAAACCCACCTTCACCTCTCACAGTTGAATCAAGATCATCAACCTCAACAACTTCAGGTGTCACAATCTTCTCAATAATCATCTGCGCAATTCGATCACCAACTTTCACCTCAAAATCAACATCAGAATGGTTAAACAGTATCACACCAACAGGCCCCCTGTAATCAGCATCAATCACACCAGCCCCAACATCAATCGAATGCTTCCATGCGAGACCAGACCTCGGAGCTACAACAATCACAAACAATTCATCACAAAACCCTAATACCCTTTAAAGAAACAGCCACAAAAGTATCAAAAATCTTACCAATTCGAGCATATGTTCCTTCGGGCACTGCGATGCTTAAATCTGTGGGAATCAAGGCTTTACCCCTTGCGGGTACTTTTGTTTCAATCGCACTGGATCAAACACAAATTCAAAATTGAGTAACAATTAGTGAAATTAGGGTTAGGGCAATTGACATTAACAATTTAACATTACCTTGAAAGATCGTAACCAGCGGCGAGAGACGATCCTCTTGAAGGCAAAATGGCTTTTTCTGACAGTTTCTTCACTTTGAAAAGAGGGATTTGGGGATCGATTTTCTGAATCTTTGGAGTCGGTTCTTTGTTTTCAGAACTGATGTTGATGCTTTGAGCCATTGCTGAAGGAAGTGATTTTGATGAGGGGTTGAAGATGGGCGATCGAAATGGATGAAATTGGTGATGGAGGTAGGGTTTATAAGGGGTGAAAATGCCTGATAAAGGGAGAGAGCGTGTGATGGCGCCAAGAGTTCCCGCCATCTTTAAACCCTAGGACACCATGTTAGTGGGATTATGTTCCTATGTTGTTTATGTAAACATACAATTTTAAAATTTAAAACAACTCACACATTTAGGTGCTATTTGGTTTTTTTTGAAAAAAAAATGTTTGTAGTGTACGTATTACATCTGCAGACATCTGCGGTAGAAGAAATTGATCAAATGTTTGCAGTTTGCAAGAAAAATACTGTTTGTTTTTAACATATGCAGACTGCTAAAATATTCTGTAATTAAAGTAAACCTATTTTTTAAACTTTAAAAAGTACATCAACATTAAAATTTAAATAAAAGTCATACAACACTGCAATAATATTCATAAAACCATAAAAAATCATTTTATTTAAATCGTTTATTCTACATTTTGCATTAACTGATTAGCAATTTCATCTCGTAACTAAGTCATATATTCTTTAAGCACTTTTCCTAAGTTATTTCATGACTCTTTGTGCATACTCAATCCTTTTCTACCCAACTTGTTAACCTCTTATATGTAAGTCTCTATTAAACATTTTTGTTGCTCAATCGGTCATTATTGTTTTTCTCCCATTTCTATTAATCAACAAACAACAAATCACAAATCAAACAAAATCCTAAATCAAATCACAAATAATACTATCAAAAATCACAAATAATACTATCTAATATCACAAATCAAACCAATATACTAAACCAAATCATAAATTATACTACTAAAATCACAAATTAAACAAAATACTAAACCAAATCACTAATCATACAATCTTATCTTCCTTCACGTCGAATCTCTCTCAAATGGCCAACCTTGATCACAGAAACTAGCCTGATTTTTCCATACAACTTCACAAGCAGCACAATCAAGTTGCTTTGTTAAACTTTGAGAAAGATCCTAGTTTCTCAGAGATTTGTTGCTTTCTTTCTCTGTCAAACTACTTCACCTTCCTCACTACTGATCCTCCTCTCTTTGAGGATCACCTATTGGAATCTGGA
Organism: Flaveria robusta; assembly: GCA_025506415.1. NCBI lineage: Eukaryota > Viridiplantae > Streptophyta > Magnoliopsida > Asterales > Asteraceae > Flaveria > Flaveria robusta. Next base: position 13,787,287 of record CM046464.1, on the reverse strand, counting down.
GGACATGTCAAGAGGTCACCATGCATGGGGAGAAGGCGCTGTGTGCCACAGTGCAGGGGAGGACAATCTTCATCACTCCAGCGATCATAAACACCCATCTTCAGCTGGATGATGTAGAAGGTGATTTGTTCTTTCCTAAATCTGCTGTTAACCACTTCTTTGAGCGGATGGGCAATGAGGGAGATTTCACTGTCAATACCTTCAGGAAAGGGAAGGTCACTTCTCAATGGAAGTACCTTCTCCATGTAGTAATACACAGCTTGTCTAATAAGCATAGAGGATGGGACCAGATTCCTGAGGATCTCTCCTTCATAGTTCATGAAATGATTTAGGGGGTCAAGTTCAAGTACTCACAATTTGTGTATACTAACTTGCTTGCAAACTTAGACTCCTTAGAATATTACATGTTCCTTAGATATGTCGAGCACATTCTCAACTGTGAATTGGGCTCACAGTTGAGAGGAACAGGTAAAGTTCTTAAATTGGGACAGATAAAGCCCGGAATCTTCAAAATTATGAGAAAGCCAACTGTTGGTTTCTCAGGAGTAGAAACAGTCCTTGTACCAAAAATGTTAGAGCTCATTACTCAAGTTGACAACCTAGCAGTACCAGCTAGTGTTGAACCCACACCTTCTACTTCACAACAACCCACTCAGCCCCAAATAACCATCACCTACCAAAGAAAATACAAACGAACCCCTGTACAAGCTACTCAGCTTGTGCAGGCCCCCATATCATCACCCATACAGGAGGAAGTAGACACTAGAGCTCCCACTTCTCCTGAGGAGCATACTACTCCCATCTCACAAATGATCAATGCTGAGGTTACTCATGTTCAGCCTGATGAGCTTACAAGCCCAACAGCCTTAAGCCTTCACTCAGAGTCTTAAAACTCTAGTGAACAACCTTCATAGGAAAGTTACCATCCCCAGCCTCTTGATCTCAACCAACCAATCCCCAACCTAGAATTCTATGATGATAAAGACATGGGTTTCAGTGAGTACCATGAGTCTCTCTTCTCCACACTTGCTCAAGGAGAGATGAGTGCTCCTGTTTCTCCCATGTCTAGCCCACATCATCTACCCCCAACTTAGGTGGATCTCCCTGAAAAAGTTCAGGAGATCCATATGAAAAAGGCTCTCACTACTACTAGTGATTACATCAATAACACCTCAACCATGGCAACTCAGCCCATTGACACTTCACCTGAAGTTGTCAGTGAGCAGAGGAAATCCAGCAGCTAAGAACAATATGCTGGTGATGAGGAAGAAGACCTTGGTCCAATTCTTTCATCCCCTCATGATTCTTCATCTATTGAAGATAAGGGGAGTCTACAACTAAAGATGCAACAACTTCAACAAACCTGCACCTATTTAGTTTCTAAAGTTAGTCACTTGGAATCTCAAGTGACTGCCTTACAGAAGAGGGTCAATGACCAGCAACTTGAGATCACCGATCTCAAGGGCAAGCTAGCTGAGAGAGCACCCAGACAAACTCAAGCAGGTCCATAAGAACCTATGGAAGTAGTGGACTTAACCTCCAGCTCACCTATGTAAGTGGGTGATGCTACCAAAAATAGGAAGAAAGTCTCTTTAACCATAGAACTTGGGAGTTTTGTCTAGAGTATGAACAATGAGGATTCACCACCCTCACTTGCAGTTGTCCAGACTTAACAATTTTCTCAGGCTCACACTGATGTGGAGGCCATACTACAATAACTCTTTAAGTAAGAAATCCTAATGGCCATGTCTACCCCATCCTACCCCGCTTAAAATCCAATAGTGAGATAGTGGTATGACAATGCAAGAATGGCATTGGTGCTCTCCAGATCTCAGGGGCAGGAGGAGGCTTTTAATTTTTAGACCCTGAGATTTCATGAGAGTAGTAACTTGGTTGATCTGCCACTAGTCAAACCAAGTCAAAACAGACAGGCTGGCAGATTAGCTGAGATGATCTAAGAGTGGGTGCTGCAGGAGTTCAGGAACTGAACGAAATTATATAGACAGAGGCTAGCAGTGAAAACTGTTGGTCAATTGGATACTGAGGCAAACCCTAAGATTAGCTTCGAACAGGAAAGCTTGGTTGAAGGCCTAGTAGTGGACCCCGTGAACCTTGAGACTGGCTCATACTCAGCATCCAGTACCCTCAGTAAAACACCTGCCGGTGAAGATGTATCACAAACTCTCCCTTGCCAAAGCTCAAGCTCAATACAATCATTAGAAAGCCAAAGCTCTCTCCACCCTGAGTCATACAGGCCAACAATTGACAAAAGAAAAAGTAAGATGACTCCTAAGGATATTGAGGAGGAGAAAAGGAAGAGGAGGAGGAAGGCTAGGAGAGGGAAACCGAAGAGATCCCAAGCTTCATGTAAGCTGCAATCAGAGCTGGCCACAGGCCTAATACTCAATATGATGAGTTAAGAGCAGCCAGATTGAATTATCTGGGATTAAGAAACTATAATATAGATGAAATCATCTCTCTTCCCCTAGCAGAGTTAAATGAACTGGCAGACACTGAGTTGTCCAAAGAGAGGAAGGAGGCTGAGGCTGTAGAATTGCTCCTTAAGATCAAAAAAGAGAGAAAAAAAAAAGAAACTATACAAAGCCCCTACCCTCTCTCCAGCTCAAAAAAGTCCTGAAAAAAAGACTATGGATGTATAACAAGAACAAACTCAGATAGGCAGAGAACAAGAGAGACAGAAGATGATAACCTATTTGAGTGCCACACATCTCTATCAGGCAGCAACTCTCAACCCTTTCTCATATGAGTATGTTGAATTTGAGTACCTCAAATAACTGGAAGAAGAAGCTCAAACTCAAAGAAAAGCTGTCAAGAGAAGAATGAGAGAAGAGTCTGCTAAGTCAAGAGCCACCATCAGAGCACAAGAAAAGAACTCTGCAGAATAGGCTGAAGATGATGAGCTTCTTGAAGTTGTATGGGTTTTTCGGAAGGAGACTTGGTCCTATGTCTCTATCCATAATGGATGAGCATATAAGAAGGATCAAGCAGAAGATAAAAAAAAGGTTAGCTGGTTGACTTACATTCTCCACCAAGTCAAATTGTATCTGAAGTTGAGGTGAAGGTTGAACCATAAGAGATAACACAACCTGATCCTGAAGTTACATCTAAGCCAGCTTCATCTTCTGACCTACAGCAGGGTTCTAAACCTGCTACTTCTGAACAATTGGAGGAAAAGGACCCAACTAGGAGAATAAAGAAAGATCAACTGGTTTCGCAGGCCACTCTTCTCAGTTAAAGTATAGAAAGAGGAAAAGGATAGCCATCAGAAGGGACAAAAAGAATAAGAAGAAGTCCAAGGCATCCACCTTTGCACCTCAGGATGAATTAAAACATCTTGAGGAAGTGTAACAAGAGACTGCTCAACCAACTCCAATTCAAGTAGTGCCTCTTGCATCTGAAAGACCCATCTTGTCTTAGACCTTTACTTCTAATCCAACCAGATGGTATGTCATCAGAGATCAAGGTGATCAAGATGTCCATTTCTGGCAGGACATTCTTGATCTACCTCTGCATGATCTCCTTAACATGAGAAGATATTATGAGAGTTTGAAGGATCCTGACCAAATGATTAAGAAGGGAATGGTCTTGATCTTAATTAGCACTATCAACTGCTGAAGAACTTCTCTGTTTTGTTAGCATCAGCCTAGGAGGAGTTTGTAAAGATTATAGAAAGGCTGATGCACCCAAAACAAATAAAGTGCTTCCTGCATGCATGCACTTTGTACAAAATAGAAGTTGCTTCAGAAGTTTTATACTTTGCACAGAAAATATTCTAAGTGTAAAATCTTTCGAAGCCAAATACCAAATCTTCCGAAGCCAAAGATAAAGTCTTTCAAATCTTAGAAGACAAAGTCTTTTGAAGCCATCAAGACAGAAGACTGATTTCTTTCGAGGACAGAGAAGACATGCTTTCTCTGATCATTTTTTTCAGAAAGCTGACCAACTTTCCGCTGTCACTCCGAAGACTCACCAACTTGCATAAGTTGGTGAAAAGGTCCATGCTTCAGTGAACTGTAGATTATGGTTTTGAGTCTGTAACTTTCTACTTTATGTAGTTTTATCCTTTTTGTAATATATTAGGATGTGAGCTATGGCATGTCATAATCACTAGTCAAAAAGCAAACTGCCTTTTGACTTCACATTGATCTTGTTGTCTAGATTAGTGTTTCCAGCTGGCCTTCAAAGTATGGCCGGCTATAGGATGTAGTATAAATTATCTAAGGTCCTTGTATCTTATCTCATGCTTTGTAACACTTGTAAAAAAACTTGAGATCAATATATTTAATCCTTGAAAACCATATTCAGTTATTGTTCTTAGTTCTGTCTCATTGTTTGCTTGTGTTCCTAACATTTTAATATTGTCTCGGTTCCCTATTTGATCTGTCGTTCTAACACTCTCCTCATTGTGAGACTGGTTGTATTGACCTCACTTAAACGGTCCTGCAAAGGCTTTTCGCACATATTCATTTTTAAATGGTTTTACTTATACTAAACCACACAAACAAAATACAAGTGTACCTATTGTGTGGTAATTAAGTGTTGGTAAGAATCAAGTATCAATCTGTGAACACACTAATTCTACCCAGCAACCTTAATATTTGACTATTAGATGGGCATCAGTTTAGAGAAAATGATTATTTTTATTTGAGGTAACCAAACCTTTTAATTTTTAAATTGATAACATATTTAAAAGGTAAATAAAGATTGAGACTTTTGGATATAATTTAATGAAATAAGGTTATCATCCTAATCTAGGTTTCACTTTAGTAATTATGATGAACTGTGTGGTGTGGTTGAAGATATAGATTAATATAGTTATGCTAATGTTTATAAATGCAAGCTAGAGCGGAGTTATCATAAACCGGCTTCGTAGTGACAAGGAAAGGTTGCAACGAGACTTACGAAACAACCATCGAGCCCCTAGTGATGTAGGTAATATTCATGCATAATTTCAACATATGATTTTTAAAAACATAACTTAATATTAGAAAAAAAGTTGATCAAATTTCTTTTTAACATATCGTTAATTTCTGGAAACCGTAACAATTAATATAAATTCACTAGACAAATAAAAAAGAAACCCGCAAATGATCATAAAGTTAAGATGATATGATTTCTAAAAATTATTTCTAGTTCATTAGCCATAATTTTATTATGAAGAGCAGTTTTGTGTTAGTTCATACATTTTTCAATTGTATATGACATTCACAATTACAAATTAGAAATTTATAACTTTCCGTTCAAATGTAGATCCTACCCATTAAAAGTTTTACCCAAAACTATCATAACTTTAAATAACATAAACCATACCATCAGTTCATCATAAATTACACAAGTTTCATCCAATTAAGATGATAATAAGATTTTAGCTCATAATGATTTTGAACATAACACAAAGATAAAAGATAGTAATGAAATCATCAAAATTGGAATAATCAAATCAGTGATCCACTATGGATGATGTTTAAATGATCCCGAGCTTCTTTTAAATGTTGAATGGACCTTTCACGCCTTCCAAGAACCTTCAATATTAGATTTCAAGAGAAAACAATAAAGTTCCAGCCTTACAAAATCCCCCTTTAAAGTTGCTTCCAGCCTTACAAAATCCCCCTTTAAAGTTGCACTACTTGTAAGCTTTCTAGAGTGTCCAACACGACCCCATGCCTCTCAAGGCACGACCTTGTGCTAGTATGATGTTTGTAAAAGTTGGTCGGGTCGTATGCGTAGAGGTTGTCGAGCACGACCCTGTGCTTGATGAGGCATGCCCTTGTGCTTCGTGTTGGGGGTTAGTACTTTTGTCATGTAAGAATGATAAACACGGGGGTGTGGGATGGGCTTGGGTTTCAGGATGGGAATGGGGCATGCCTCATGAGGCATGATCTGTGCTTTGATTCCAAAGCTCAGTTTTCTTCAAGTTTCTTCGTTTTTAAGCTCATTTTGACTATCTTGTTCTTTTTCAAGCCTAAAAACACAATTTAACAAATTTATGTCCAACTCATTACTTTTTAGTAGGTGTTTTGGGAATAATGATGTGCTATTAGTATGTTTAATATGTATAATTCGGAGCAAATCATTGTCAATAGTTAAATGTTAATTGATCAAAGGAGTTAAACGTTAATTTACTAAGGAATAAGTTGTAAAAGCTACAATTTAAAAAAAAAGGATTTTGAGAAACCCTAATCCCCATCCCCTTGCTATCACAACATACTCCTCTCTTAGTTTGTCGTGCACCACCAACACCATTACCGCCGTCACCATTTTTTATCCCGCACTGCAAATCATTGGTTTCGTGAATGAGGTTAACTAGTGAGACATTGTTGTATCCATCATTCCATTGAATGAGGTTTTTGGTTTGCTTGTTAAAGGTAAAATCTTTACCACCCTATGGCTGTGTTTTTGATTTTTGTTTAAACCGTGTGTAATTAGATACCTGTTTTAAATGTCAAATTTGAATGAATTAAACGTGTTAAAATGCTCCTTCATTAAAAGAAAAAAAGGTTTACAAAATTGATATAAAGATCATAATTTTAATGGTTAAAACTGATGCATGATACCCAACATAAAATCCTAATTGCATTGATTGTCCCCAAGATATATAGTGATATGCACACCACAACCAACCATACCATGACAAATGTTTTTCTTAAATTATGGTAATGAGCAATGACTTGTCTTATTAGAGCTTCTTTATAGGTTGACCTAACACTTCTTATAATTTTTCACACACCTTTTAGTTGTACATCTGAGTTACATGAATGATGTATATATGTGCTTGATGGTATTTAAATCTTCATCGTTAATCTAAACCTGAATTGAATCAACCTTTTTGATAGGTTGTACGAAGGCTTAGGTTACACGTTTGAGAGGAGAAGTTTAATACCGGCTAAATAGTGTTAAGTTCGGTTTGATAAATTGCTAACTTATGATTCATACAACCATAACCTAATTATTATAATTATTCAATATTTACGAAATTCTTTTGGATTGTAACAAACTTACCAACTATTGCAATCTTATTATTTCCTTCTTCTTTTTCATCACCATATAAACATTATTTAAAAAGAAAATTTCCTAACAATCAATAACTGTTTGAAAATTTAATCGGATATCGAGTTATAACAAAAAAATATTTATTTAAAGAAGAGATTAATTGGGTTAATGGGGTTTTAGATGTGAATTTAAACAAAAAGAATGTCTTGACATGGTAACTATAGGGTTTATGTGATTACAGGTATTACGAAAGTAAAACAAATGCCATGATATGACATCAGCCAACCACGACCCCTACATCAATAAGTGATAAGTAACCTAATTAATGAAAACCATTGCGATCCATCAAGATATTAAACAAAAACCACTGCTAATTCTTCCGGTTCATCTCACACCCTATTCTTCTACCATTCACTAATGAAATAACAAGTTTTGGTACAACCGATCCTTTGTATTTATTAGCAAATCACAAACTATCCATTTAGATTGTAACCGTAAATAATGGTTGGTGGTTTTACTTATGGTTAGATTTTAAAGGTTTGAAGCAAGTCATGCAAAGCCCTATACAACAAACATTCCAAAACCTAGCAAGAGAGAAGGAATAGTCAATTTGGAGGAAGTGGTTGCGACTATTTATGGAATGGTTGATTGTAAGAACTAGAACTTGGTACCTATTATCGGATCTAGGTCGGTGGTGATTGTCCCACTATTTCTGACTCTAAAGAGTTTTGAAATTAGGAATAAAATCATAAATTAAGAGAAGGAAGATGAAAACTTGAAGTAGAGAGAGAAATGCGGGTTTGTGGCAATTGTTTTATTATTTCCAGCGAGAGTTCGAATCTGGTTTGTAGTGATCAAAGACGAAGGTCAGGGTGTAGTTTTCTTTACTTTAACTACATTTTAGGGGTGACTAGAAATTGGAGGTGGGGAAGATGAAAACTTGGGAGTAAAGAGAGAAAGTGGGCGGGGGTTTCTTTTTTTTTCATTTTTATTTTTTAATTTCATAAGGATGTTATTGTCATTTAAATAAAGTTAACATGAAAATGAATATCATTAAACGTGGTAGGGGTGTTCAAAAAATCTGATATCCTCCGTATCCAAATCCGAATTCTTATTCGGATCAGATCTCATCCGAATCCGAATTCCTTATTCGGATTTCGGATATCATAATTTTTTTATTCGGATTTTTCGGATTATTCGGATATCCTATTAATCCGAATAATAATTTAACTATGTTTATAGCCCAATACTAATTATCCAACTACCTATTATATTTTCAACTCTATATTCAAGAATATTAACATATTTCAATCATCTAATCCTAAATAATTATATAATAATCGATTGTTGTTCTAAATTAGAGATTATAATATTCGGGTTCTATATAATTACCTATTATGTTTCAATTTGGGTTCAAGTCAAATTTGTATTTTCAGATTTTATATCTTTTATTATGATTTTAAACTTATAAAATGTTAAAAATAAAAAATTAGCCAAAAAAAATAGGAACAAAAAAATAAAAAAAATTGTTACTTAGTTTATTCGAATTATTTGGATAAATTCGGATTATTCGAATATATCCGAATCTGATCCGAATTGAATTCGGATAGATTTGGATCGGATAGAGATATCCTTATTTGGATCGGATCGGATTTCGGATATGGTCATGAAATTTTCAAATCCGAATAATCCGTTATCTGATCCGATGAACACCCCTAAAACGAGGGTCTGTAATTGAAATTAAAATAAATAATAATGAGTAAAAAAGTAGGGAGTCAAAGAGTTATTTAAGTTAAACAACAATAAACAGAAACAAAGTTTACTTTTAATTATTCTTTTAACAATAATTTTTTTTTCAACCATGTTATCAACTTACAATTACAATGATTTACATTAGGCCATCAAAAATCATTTCATTTTCTCCGTGTGACACATTAGCGTCGCATTTGCTTTTATCATTTTTCCTAGTTTTTTTCGTTTTACATAATGTCGTACTAATTTTCCCCGTTTCCCCATTTTTTTTTCAATTTGTTTAATTTTGAAATTTGTTTTTACATTTTAACTTTTATAGCTAAGTTAAAAAATAATAAAAACATATAACAATTAAAATACCTTCATGATAACGAGGCAGTTTCATGCATTTTGCTTGATGATAAAGAAACCACCATAGTCAAACACTTAAAATTACGCTTACACGTATTTATATTCATCTTTCAACGAGTCATAAATTTTAAAAACTAGCAAATTCATAATGTTCAACAATTTGGAAAGTAGTAGGTAATTTTGAGAGTATAGAAAGAGTAGAGAATGATTTCAAGTAGAGATGGTGTGTAAAAATTAAGTTTGAATTGCATTTATAGCGTAAAATAAAAATTTGCAAAAGTGGTCCTTGCGATTTACATATTGTAAGTTTGGTATTCATATCTAAAAATTGTAAATTTAATCTAAGCATTTGGGAGTTGGTTGCAAGTTTAGTGCTTAGTATCTATTAGCTTTCAATGATCCGAGGACTAAATTTGTAATATAATCAAACCATAAGGACCAACTATGTAATTTTTAAAAATTCAAAAAAATCAAATAAAATTTTAAGAAATTCAAATAAACGTTAATAATAAAACTTAATGTTTATAAATATAAAATAAAATAAAGTCTTAAAAATCCAATCAAATTTAAAAATTAAATAGAAGTAAAAATAAAAAAATATATACAAATTAAAAAAACAAAAATAGAAGTAGGTTTAAACTTTTTTTTTTTTTTACTTTTTCACAAAGTATATGTCACGCCTAAACCAAAAAAAATCCAAAATTCAATTGTGAAAATCCAAATCTAAAATAGAATAAAAACGAAAACAAATGGTTTTCATTTTTAAAGCAAAGTAGTCGCGGCTCATACTAAATTAATTAACACTAACAGTGGGACTAAACTTGCAACCAACTCTTAAATGTTTGGACTGAATTTATAATTTTAAAAATCTAAAAACCAAATTTGCAATATGATTAAACCACCTGAATTATTTTTGGAATTTTCTCATAATTTTTTTTTAAATTCCAACGATCAAAAAACTTGGGTTGTGCATCAGTGAGTCTCGATGAATCAGGTAAGAAGATTAAAGACTCAGGGGCGTTGTGTTCACACCTGGCCCCAATTTTTCTTGGGCTATCTCCAATTCCGCTCCTCCCTTACACTTTAGTATTTCTTTTTTTTTTCTTTTGATTTATAGTAAGGTTATTAAATTTTAAAATCTCAACCTTTTCATTTATTGATTAGGGATTAAACCTAACTCAGGCAATATTTATAAACATTCTCAACTTTGAATTTATTTTCCTATAATGATCCCTTACTTACTGATAGTTAACACTTGTTAGATTTTTTGAAGAAATATGACCAATTTTGAGCTTATTTTCAACTCGCCGCCGCCTAGCCTTTACTAGGTCCGTTTCCCGGTGTCTAGATTCTATATTCACCTGAAATCTATTTCTAACGAGTCAAGTAGTTCAAATCAGTAGGCGAAGATTGACGGGTTTCAGGATGCAGTAGTTTCAAATTGACAAACCTAATAGTAGATTTCAACTTTTTATTTAGTATTTTGTCCACATAAGCGGTATATGTCATCAAAAACTAGCGATATTAACTCTTAGTTAGTAAATAATAATTGAAAAAAAATAAACTTAAAAATTAAAAATATTTATATATATTTCTAATTTTGAATTTATTCCGACCAATAAGCAAAAATTAAAATGATTAAAATCTAAAAACATCACAAATTACACAAAATAAAAAAGTTGTTAGAAGAAGTTGCCGGAATGAGCCATGAGGTGTGTTGTCGTGTTTGAAACATGTGGCCCACCCTCAAAGTTTTCAAGGTTGCAGGCCAATCTTCCCCAACTCCATTACCATTTTTCCTCCTCCTCTCCACAATTCTCCATCCTTCTCACCTTCTACACATGTAATTTCTCCCTTTATTTCATCAAAACTCTTTACATTTTACCCCTTCAATCTTTGTGTCTCTCGGATTTACTTTTAACCAAGGGAGGATCAATTGATTACTCTAGGTCAAAACCCTCAAATTGTTTATGATCGTATTTCAATTCGTCGATGTTAATTTGGGCTTTTTGTTGTTTCTTGATTACGAGTAGAATCTTCATCAATTGTTTGTTAGTCTTGAAGAATTTCTTAATCCTTTGTCACATCTTACAGTTTGATCTTTATCTTCATGTTATAATCCTCCAGCTACCCTGAAAAATTATCAAAGTTTGTCTAAGAATATGTTTAGGGTTTGATCTGTGAACAAAATTGAGTTTGGTGTAAGCCTCTCTTTAGGTAGGTAGGTTATGGCGCATAAGTAGATTATTCATCATGAGAACTACCTGTACTTGGTGCTAATAACACATAGTTGGAGAGAAAATGAAATAACCGTCTTATGTATCATAATTAAAACAATATCTATATCTGCTAAAGTGATTGTTCTAGGATTGTACTTTAAATTGGCTTCGTATTGAATGGTCGTCGATATGTATAGGACCAGCCACGCGTCTAGTGAAGCGGTCTGTTTAAGAACCATGGTTAGTCGTTGGACATGCCCATGGTTATTTGTTTTTAGCCTTTAAGCATCCTATTAGGCTTGAATGCTTTGGGTTTTATAATCATAACATATGAAGGATGATGTGGATAATTTATTATGCATAGCTGTGATGGTCTTGTGATTGGTAAAATCTGGTTATTACATTTTCTTTGCTGATAAAGTGTGTATTAGGGAAGGTTCCTGTTATTATATAGTTTTCTCGGGGATTATGCGCCACTGATTGCATTTTTGTTCTTCTGTAGATCAAATATCAGCCTGTGGAAAATGACTCGAATTGGGTAGTGATGATTCCACAATCTACTTGCAAATTCGAAGTCCACTTCTGTTGTAACCCCTCATGAGTAATATGGTAAGTTGCTTTTGAGCAAGACGTTAAAGTTCAATCATCCCAATCCCATATACCGTGTATGTAGCATGGAGGTCCTTTGTCCTACAAGTTTTACAGTGTCAGAATTTTGTTTTACCATTCGTATTAACTACTATGCAGACTACTCTTACCTTAATAGGGGGAAGGCAAATTTTTGAGACAAGGTTGATGTCTCAAAACCTTTTATATACACTGTTGATAAGTCAGCATAGAAAGCATTTTAGATGTTACAGTCAATTTATTTTCATTTCAGATCATTTTGTTGATTTCCCGCTTCTTGGTTTGATAATTATACATTTTTCTCTTAGCAGTTCATAACATCAATTTCCCTCCATTTTCTATATAACATATTCATTTATGACTTTCAAATTCTGTGTGCTGTTGGGCAGGGGAGAAAAGAGATGGAGCAAGACACAAAATAAGACTCTTTCAGAACATGAAAAGTTTACTCCACTATATTTATAAAGTTTTCTTGACAAAATAAGGAATCGTATTGATAATAGATATTAAAGGGTCCTATTGGAATTCAATTCTTAGGGAGACAAATCTTTGTGAAAGTGCATTATAGATCAAGCAAACTGAAATCATTTCCCTAGACACTAGCAATTGATTTGATGCTTGAACTTGAACCAATGATGTCTGAACTTGCAAATTTACAACAAAGAACTTTAACATGAGCACTTGATAAGCTACTGAAAGTGCTTGATGTGCATGTTTGTTTGTGCTTATATATATACAAAGTCTAAAACAAAACCAATCAAAGAACAATGTTATCTCATGTTTTTGCAATTATGTATGTTTGTTTGTGTGTGTTCATGTATATATTTACTCAAATTATCAAAGAAAATAACTGTCATATTTCTCTCATTTGTCTTTTCTTAGTCATTAATTTGAAGTTAAAAATGTTCCTCATGAAATCTTCTATTTTGTATCAAGTTTCTATGCTATATCTTTGTTCTGCGACTTATAACATCATGTTAACTCATACAAAAATATTTTACAGAAGCAAAGAGAACAACCCAAGGTTCCTTGCCAAATGGAGATGGAGGTTGATAGAATCAGCAACTTACCAGGGCATATCATAGACAAAGTTTTATCTCTTTTAACACTAAGGGATGCAGTAAGAACATGCATATTGTCAAGTAAGTGGAGATACAAATGGGTGAATCTTACAAGTCTTGTGTTTGATAATCAATCTGTGCTTGTATCATCCCAAGATCCGACAATAATAAAAAATAAAATGGTCAAAATCGTGGATCATGTCCTCTTACTTCATAACGGTCCAATACACAAATTCAAACTTTCCCACAGAGATCTGCAAGGTGTTTGTGACATCGATCGATGGATTCTTTTCCTTTCACGAGGCTCAGTCAAAGAATTTATACTTGAAATTTGGAAAGGTCAACGCTACAAGCTACCTTCTTCTTTATACTTGTGTGAGAAGTTAACTCATCTTGAGTTATTTAACTGTTTGTTAAAACCCCCGTTAGCATTCAATGGATTTAAGAACTTAACCAGTCTTGATCTTCAGCACATTACAATGGACCAAGATGTTTTTGAGGATTTGATATATAAATGTCCATTACTCGAGAGGTTGACTTTGATGAACTTTGAGGGATTTGCCCATCTCAAGATTCATGCTCCAAAACTTACTTTCTTTGATATAGGAGGTGTCTTTGAAGATGTTAATTTTGAGAAAACGTTCCTTCTCTCTACTGTTTCCATTGGTTTGTATGTCAACATCAGCAATGATCATGAATTGACTCTTGGGACTACAAGCAGGTTGGTCAAGTTTTTTGCTTCTCTGCCTTGTATTGAAAGACTTGAGGTTCAGAGCTTCTTTTTGAAGGTAAATGTCATTAAACTCTTTTCTTTGCTTTTTGCACTTTTATTTTGTGCTTTGTGACCTTAAGATCATGGGTTCAAACCGTGGGACACAACCTTCTGGACAAAGGGTAGGGTAAGGGTGAGTACATTAGATCGTGGCCCCTGGGTAGAAGTGGGAGCTAAGTCAAGCACCAAGTACACTCTTTATTGTGTTTCTTGCATGAAGCTAAACACACATCCAACAGTCACTTTATATATTCTCTTATGCTCTCTCCATTCTACCAGAAGATACTTTCATGAATTGGTTGGGTTGGGCCAACCCAACACCTTATGTTCTTCTGTAATAATATATTAAACAAGTTTTTTTTGTCAGTGGCAATATATTGTTAAACAACAAAAAGACCTAAGACACAAATGTCCTTAGGCAAGATGATAAATACGATGAGCTATAAGCCGTAGTCGATATATCCCGTGAAAGAACCAAGAAAGTCATCCAACTAAACCCTCATAAACTATAAAACGATCCCCAATCTAAAGAACATAAAAAACGTTGAAATCCCTGTCTTCTTCCAGTTGTTTGTAAAGCTGAGGTTCCCCAAAGCAATGTCTCCTATATGTGATGAGCTCACATATAGGACATCTTGTAGAGCCTATATTTAGCCCCTTGATTACAAATCTGATAGTTGGAAGCCGGTCCAAGGAAGCACGCTGCAAGACGGTGTTAAGTTTTCAAGGCACCCATGAATTCCAAAGTTGAACCTAACCCGTACCCATATTTGCAATACCAATAGGTTACAATATCTGCCTCTAGCTAACACTTTACGATATCAGTCAATGTATTATCTGTTATTTTCTTCCTGTTTGCAGTTTCTGGCAGCTGATATGGTGCCAAGGAGGTTGCCAAATGCGTGTATGGACCTGAATTATGTGTCACTGCGTATAAACTTCAATGACATGGACGAGTGTCTAGCAGCTCTTTGCATTCTTAGGAGTTCGCCCTGCCTTTTGGAACTTGAATTGCTGGTGAGTTCCTTTTACATTTCCAAGCTGGCATGATGTTGATGGGAATCTGTTAATTAATATTATTGTGTAGGCACGACCGGATGAACAGCCAACACCAAAACTGGCTGCAAAGAATTTGATGGAAGAAGACTATCAAAATTGCTTTTTTACGCAGTTACGGTTTGTAAAAATTGCTGGCATTTTTGGGGTTCCAAGAGAGCTGAATTTTATCAACTTCTTGCTTGCAAATTCACCAATGCTTGAGAGGATGACTGTGAAGCCTGCTTCTCAAGATGGTGGGTGGGAGCTGCTCAAAGAACTGCTACGGTTCAGGCGAGCTTCTGTTCATGCTGAAATCATTTACCTCGATCCGTAACTTACTGATCATGTGTCTGGAAAACATGAGTGTGGTTTGTTGCCTTTCATTTTCCTGTTTGTTTCTTAAGGTGAAATAACCTTTTCTTTTAGGAATGATGTTTGGTTTCTGGTCCTGCTTCTTGCCATATGTGTGTGTGTGTTTGATCGTTGGCGAACTTAGGTTTTCTAACCCGATTTAAAATTCGTACTATAACGTTATATAGGGTTTCGAATGGCGGTAGAATATTATAATTAAGCTTATTTTACATTCACTTCAAATACTCTGGGGATATAGAACTGTTTTGAGATCTTTTTCTCAAATGGAATCAAACTGATTTTCAAAATGATTTTCTTGATTTTCCTCAATGTCCTCGGCTATTCACGGAATGTCAGAAGCAAATGATGAAAGTCATATGCTTTAGAATTTCATTTGAGTTTGAATCCTATCTTTTTTTAACGGCTGAAGGATCACTAACGGGTCACCAGTCCAACCGATCATCTTCATTTCTCGAGTATATAGTATCGAGACCACCATTAGGAGGAAACTCACCTTAGGTGAGAAAATCTCTAGTCCAGCCTGAAACCCTTTTTCTGCAACAATTGTTTTAACGAATTCTTGAGTATCTTATTTTAACCACTTAAGTTAATAATCATTGGTTGAATCCTACCAAGAAGAAGTAACAACCTGTATTAGTAGAAAAATTGTCTTTAGTGTTGGCTGACGCTCTCCCTATTGTTCTCTCATATGTCATCTATCAGTTATAATTTTTTATTTATTTGGGTTATCAAATAAAAAGTGCTATCAAAAGGGGGACAATCTTGATTATAATCCACAATAGGCCATCGCCATCATGAATGGCACCTATGAGATGTTCAAAAGAGTAATCTTTATGACAGTAGAGATATCGCCATCGCCATCTTTGGCATTTTTAGATGGTTCGCATGATCAAGGACACTTGCACCATTAGGAATCGCGATAAATGAAACATCAAATACTAGTGCTCAACAATTTAGCAGTTAGTGACACATTGGTTGTTTTTTTAAGGATTTGGTAGTTGCTTAACTATTTTTTTTTGAATGGCAAAGAAACTTCATTAAAACTAACGGGAAGATAGCAAGAAAACGTTACATGAGAAAAGAGGAAACATTAAAATCTCACCAACGATCCCAACTAAGTTACGAAATATTCCCTTATGTTTGACCCAATTAAAAGATGACACCAAAATATCTTCAAAGATAGATTTCACATCATAATTTTCATCTTTAAAGATCCTCTCATTCTTTCATTTCCCAATACGTCATAAGTAATCATGTAGAATAGTGAGAATAATATTTTTGATTAGCATATCCCCATACATTTTTGAAGTAAATTGAATCAGATTGTGAACATTGTCGACTACTAAAAAATTGCATCTACACTAGCTTTGAATCTTTCTCCAAAGGGGGGTCATCAAGCTACACTAAATGAGAAGATGGTTTGAAGACTCCAACTAAACATTGCACGCCTTGCAAACCGAGTCAGCCGTAGGAACATTTCTCTTAGCCAAACCAATAAGAGATGAGAATTTTCTTTTAGCAGCCCGACATACCAAAGAGCCGACTTTAATGGGGATCTAGTTAAACCCAAACAAAACTTATAATATATAGGGGGAAAATCTTCATATTAATAACTTCTTTTATTTTAGCCATCGACAATGAGCCATCACCTCTACCCAATACAAAATGTCCTCACCATCCTCAAAGAGTGCATAAAAGCAGTAATCGAAATTAGCTCCTGAATTGTATTAATATGTGAGGGTTTCCTCCTCCCAAACCATTTAAAGTTATCATTTTCATCAAGTGAATTGAGTTTTGCAATCACTTTTATTATTTTATTTATTTTTTAAATCAAATAACCTTGGAAATACCTATCTGAAAGCTCCCATTTTACACCCATAACTTTCATGATATTCCCCTAGACCCCCACAATCGATATTTTAACTATGACTATTTATGCATATGTAAACATGTGATTTACATATATGTAAATATATTATTCAGAAATGTGAAGAGGTAACTAGAAAATATCCAACAAAGATTGATTAAATAATCTCATATGCAAAATTTGCAACCAAAGACACTCCTACCAGAGAGTGCTATGTATTTACACATGTAGCGTGAGGATTGCAAAACTAACAAAATTGTATAACTACAAGAACTACACATATATGATAATGTACACATGTCTAAATACCTCATTTTAGATACATGTAAACTAAAAGAACCACTCAAGTATATACATATACATATATCAATTTGTCATTTACATATATGTAAATAACATAATCATATATATATATATATATATATATATATATATATATATATATATATATATAGGGGTAGGTTCTATTATAAACCACTAATAATTGTGTAAACTAATAAACCATTTCCACCAATCATAATATGCCATATGTCACTTTTCAAATAAAATAAAAAAGATAATAGTAAGGGTATATTAGTAAAATTAACATTCCCTCCTTTTTTCATACATTTTTATTTTATTTTAAATTTCACTAATCAAGACTAGTGATTTGATGTTTGATTTAACATCAATTTATTATCTTGTACTTTTTATTCTTAATAATTTTAAACCCATTAATTCATCTTCACCTTTATGTATTTTTTCTTCATAAAATCATTTTAATAACTGATGTGGATACATAAATTTAATATTATTTTTATACCATATTACTATTTTATTTAATTTTATCTTATACTAAAAGATATATCATAATAACATATTTTTACACCGCTGTTAATTTGTATAGAATTTATGTATATTTGTACACCGCTTTATATTTAATTTCAGGTACCGGTAGTCAATATTTTTACACCGCTGTTAATGTGTACAAAATTTATGTATATTTAAAACAATGTATACATTTAAAGGTTAATAAAGTTAATATATAATTAGAACATTATGTACATTTATTCAAATAACTGGATATACATCACACAAAAAACCAAATAACTATATTACAAATGAATATATACTAGTAAATTTTCTTCAGTAATCTTCAATGTAGTACACTACTAGTACCTGAAATTCAATAAAAAATATCATAAAAAATAAGAACATTTAAAATATATTAAAATGTGTTAATTTTTTTTTAAATTAGTAATTTATCACGTATGTAAGTTATTTTTACACATGTGTAATGCTATCATTACGCATGTGTAAACTTACCATTTCAACAAAAAAAATAAATGTTCAACTAATAAATGTATGTGCAAGTCATTTTCACACATGTGTAAGTTATTTTTTACACATGTGTTAACTTATTTTTTACGCATGTGTAAAAGTTGCTTTAGTAATTTCTAAGCTAGTTTTAAAATACAGTTTTATATAAATCACAATTAATTTTATATAAACAAGAGTCAAATAATTTCATATAAATCATTAGTAATTAATTCATACAAATACAATTTTAAATATAGTTAATTAATTACCAATTTAACAAATAAATTAAACAAAGTGTTACACATATGAAATGTGTTTACTAACGGTCAAATTCTTATTATTACTTGTGTAACAAAATTTTTAATGGTAAAAAGTTAACACATATGTTAAATAGAAAGTTTATCAAAATATATTACCTTACACATGTGTTAAATTTGATAACACATGTGTTAAAGTTTTATAACTATCTTTAACTTATGGGGTAAATTGTACATAAAATAAACTATGAATGTGTTAAAGTTTTCAGTTAGTTTCTAACCATTAAAAAATCTGTTACACATGTAATAAAAATATGACATTTTTAAAATATCCAAATAAATGTAAAGTTTGTCATATATATTACTTAAACATGTGTTAAATGAGATAACACATGTGCTAAAGTTTTTAGATCTTTTTACTACATGTGGTAGGTGTGCAAAATGTATATAACACACGTGTTAAAGTTTTTAGTTGGTTTATGTATCATTAAAATTTCTAACAACTCTACACAACAAAATTATATTTCTTTTCAATGCCTCAATCAATTTTCACAGAAACCCTAACATATCTACCATCTTTTATCATTATAAAACAAAAATTCAGAGTTTAAAACCACAAACAACCTAACACATACTACACGAACACATACCACAACCTAACACATAAACCAGCAGATGGTGGTCAATAAAAAAACCTAGAAAAACCAGAAATAATCTTGAACATCAACAAAAAGTTTTTAAAACAAAAAAAAAAAAAAAAAAAAAACAGATCTAACCTTGAACACCAACAAAAAAACCATCGATCCATAAAAACTAGTGTGAGAGAAAGATTAAAACCCATCGGAGTCGGAGTCGTCACCATCGCAGTCGCTGTTGCTATCATTGCTTCTGTAGATGTAACCCAAATCAATAAAATCATCACCATAAACATATTTCTAAACTTGAATATCAATATAAAAAAAATCATAGATGTACATTGAACAGCAAAAACACAACACATGTAACCCATATCTAAAAAATTATCACCAACAAAAAAAAACTCAGATCTAAAGTTGAACATCAATAAAAAGTTATTAAAACAACAAAAAAAACCTAGATCCGACCTTGAACACTAAATAAGAACCACCGGTCTGTCGTCGGAGACGCCGTCACCACCATCGCAGCCGCCTTTGCCACCATCACAGTTGTAGATGGTGGTTAGCCACCGTCGCCATCGTTGTCCCACCTCGCCTTCTAAGAAACGATTTTGCTGAGCTTCGGTATCGCCTTTCGCCTTTTGGATCTTCGATTTGTCGAAATCCTTTGGGTAAACGTTTTTGAATGAAAAATGTAGATGAATCTCTTAAATTTATTTGGGTTTATGGGGTTGAAGAAATTTATTTTTGAATAAGTTTGAATTGGTAACCAAGAAGAAGATGATGATTTATGTTCATTGACTATAGTAATTGTCAAATCACAATAGGCCATAAAGTGGTTATGGAAAAAGTCCATTATGCCCCTTATTGTCCTAGATTTGACACACAAAAGGACAACTTCTTTATTATTTTATTTGAAAAATTCTTAACCATTGATCTTGATTAAATGAGTGGATAGGATTTAGTTTTTTGGTTTACATAATTTCCTAAGGTTTACAAAGGAACTCATCCCTATATATATATATATATATATATATATATATATATGCATCTGTATCTAAATCAAACATGTATATGTAATTTTGTTTTACGTATATGTAAATTTTTATCATCGTTAAGGTGTCTCTTTCTTCATTTATATTTTGTAAGCATCAATTTATAAATTAGTGTCTTATGAAACATACTAAAAATTATTTAAAGAACAAAAAACAATAAACAAAACGTAGAAACATACTACAAATTATTTAAAGAACAAAAAACAATAAACAAAACGTTCGGCAAACAAATGAAAATTTAGTTACATATAACGAAAAGAAAGGAGAAGCCACTAACGAAAAGCACACTGACTATCTCACGTGGGATCTTTCAGGTGTAAAACCGTAGTGGTTTCAAGGGAAATGCATGAGAATGGCGGGCTCGATTTTATTTATGGCCAAAATACAATCGTTTGAAAGTAAAAAAAAGAAGGATTTTATGCTTTGTAAGAGGGATTGAGAGATCTAGTCACACTAGCGGCGCATTATATTATTTTGGGAGGTCTGTTGTTGATTCGTTGGTAATTAGTTAATTACTATAGGATGCTTACAATAGCTTATACTATGTTGATAATACTTGCTTTTTGAAAGGTTACATAATCATATTAGTTACAAATTTCATCTGTTAATTTTTTATTTAATAACATAATTAACAACATAGATATAATGGATATTTTCTATGCCGCTATTTTTTTTCTTGATTGTCTATACCATTAAAAAAATTAACAAGTTCATAACCATCCGTTAGAAAAATATTATGAACATATCTAACAATAAAAAGAAAGGTTCATAAATTAGTGTGCTAAAAAATTTAAGTTAATTAAGAAGTCCATGATACATGTTCAACTAATAAACACTTTAATATATTTATTTTTTTATTAAATGACATAATACTATTATTTGAAACAATATTACTATCTATAATACAAATGTGCACTTTTACCATCTTTTTGACTAATGTCATTTGAATCGTAATGTTGTCTAATAGAATAGTAATAAAAGGAGTAAAACATTTTTTAAAATAATATATAATCTTTAAGTCTAATAGAATAATATAAAAGGAGTAAAACATTTTGAAAATAATATATAATCTTTAAATCGATAGGACGTATTTTGTGGATATTTTAAAGTGAATTTATTTATTAAAATCATCTTAATCAATGGAATATAACTTCAAATAAAGTGTTTACAATAAAGTGGCCGGTAAACGAGTTGCGCCGCGACTTCGTTTTGAATAGTAAACGCAATTCTACTAAAAACAAATCTTTGAGACTTAGAAACTAACAAATTACCATGAAGGTAATGACTAACTAATAAAATGGAGATATTTAAGGAGGTTTCAAATTAATGAAAAATTCTTTCATATTATGATGACACAAATGCCCTTAAACTAAATCAATGGCTAATATTAGTTCTTGTGGCTTCGAAGATCTTTAAAAGTTTTGAAGTGATTATATATATATATATATATATATATATATATATATATATAATGTTAAATCAATTATCAATTATATGATTGGGTAGTGGTGGTTTTTATGGTTTTCAATTATAAGCATGGTTTTCATTTGATTCCTCTCCTATATATATATATATATATATATATATATATATATATATATAGGATAGAGAACGAATGTTAACCTTTGTTTATTACGGTAACCTGTTAACCAAACTAGTGGTTCACAGCAGGCCACGTAATCACTGTAACTTAGAGTTACAGTGGTAAACTAGTGGTCCACAATGAACGCTAAAATTTTAAAAAATATATATATAGCAAGACTATACTCAAATTAAAGATACTAAAATAATCTATTTAATAGTGTAACTTGTATAAAAAAATAATATCATACAAAAAAGTTAAGACGGTTTTAAAAAAGGGGGAATTTTTTAAAAAAATGGAGGGAAAATGGTTACACCAGTGGTGTAACTCGGTGTAAAAGTTAATTAACTACATAATCATGGTGTAAGTGTTTGTTACATCAGTGTTAACGGGTTATCGCAATAAAGGTGGGTTAACAATCGTTCCTTCCCCTATATATATAATCATTGGTTCCTAGAGTTCTCACATAAAAAGGAAGTTCTCATTTGATCCTTTCCTTATATAAATATATATAGGGGAAGGATCAAATGAGAACTTTCTTTTTATGTGAGAACTCTAGGAAGCAATGTAAGCCCCTAGTTTTTAATGATAAAATGATAAATAATATAAACATAATATAAAAAAATTATAAAACAAAAAATAATATGAAAATGAAAAAATAAATACACAAAAATGTTTCTCTCGTTTCCCTCTTTCATAAAAAAAATAATTTTTTTAAAAACTAAAAAAAAAAGCCTCTTTTTTTTTTCCGAAATTTGTTTTACACATGTGTAAAGCCAGATTTACATATGTGTCAAACCAGATTTACACATGTGTATAGACTTGGGCAAAAAAACCGGGTACGGACCCGACCCGGCGAACCCGACCCGGACCCGGGTCCGGGTACAACCCGGTATAGGGTGTACCCGGTTTGGAACCGAAAATACCCGGTGGGTAGGAACCGGTTATGGGTTTTTATATTTTTTTAGAACCCGAACCGTACCCGACCCGGACCCGACCCGATCGTACCCGGGTCCAACCCGGTTTTTACCGTTTTTCGGGTTTTTTTTAAAAACTAGCCGTTTTTAACGGCTATATAGCCGTTGGATCTCATTTTTGACCGTTTTTTTTTGTTTTTTTGCCCCCTAAGGTAGTATAAATAGGTGTGGGTTGGTTTGATTGAGTACCCAACTCTCAAACGCAAAAACATACGCAAAAAACGCAAAAAATACTCAAGTTTACTCTCGTTTTACATTTTCACTCTTTCGTTTTACACTTTTCACTGTCTTGAATCTTGTTATGGCTCAATCACAATCTTCCGTTGGTCAAAGTTCGTCCAACGCTCCAACCGTCGTTCGTGTTCTTCCACACAATCGTAACATGGATGTATGGTGCAATTGGGATATGGTTGAGTTGAGTGACGGGTCTGTAAAGGCTCGTTGCAAGTTTTGTGGAGCTTTGCTTGCTAAAGATTCTAACACGACTTTAAGCAAACACATTAGCAAGAAGTTTTGTAAGTCGTTGAAAAGTAATCCGGATTCGCAACAAACACAATTAGGTGGAGACGGTGGAATCTTTAATTACGACGTTAATAGGGTTCGAGATCGAATGGCGAAGTTCGTGATTCAAGAAGCTTTGCCTTTTAGTCACTTCGACAATCCTCGTTTGACCAACTTAATTCGAGAGACGCTTCAACCTCGTTACAACCATGTAAGTCGTACTACCCTTAGACGTTATTGTTTAAAATTATGGAATCAAACAAAAAATGATTTAATTGTATTATTTGAAAATTTAAATACCGGTGTAAACTTAACTAGTGACGTTTGGTCGGCTCCACACGGTTTACCCGAATCGTACCTTTGCGTCACCGCTCATTGGGTAGATCCCAAATCATGGCAATTGATGAAACGTACGATTGCGTTTGATCTTTTTCCGTATCCACACACCGGAGAATTTTTGTTTTACTTTTTGGATGATGTAATAACTACTTTTAATTTACAAAATAAAATTTTTTCAATGGCATTTGATAACGCTTCCAACAACACAACCGCGGTTGAAAAATTAAAATTAAAATATCTTCCGATTGCAAACGGTGATTTTTTCCATACTCGTTGTGTTGCACATATTATTAATTTAGTAGTGCAAGACGGTCTATCCGTGCAATTTGTTGATAACTTTATTAAAGCTTTTCGATTTATGTTACATGACGTTTATAAAAAAAGTAGAAGAAGATATCAAGATTATAAAAAACTTTGTAAGGATACGGACTCTGTATTTTTAGGTCCTAATTGGGATGTACCTACTCGGTGGAATTCGATTTGTCACATGTTTAATTGTGCTTTAAAACAAAAGGGAACTTTGAAAGCTTTTCATAATAGTCTTTCGGATAATGGTGAAGCCGACCCATTTCCGGATGCGGGTTGGAAAAATGTTCAAAGTCTATTCGATTTTCTTGAGGTGTTTAAAAACTCAACAACAAAATTATCGGGAGTTTATTATCCCACTAGTTATTCGGTGGTTCAAGAATTATATTTCATGGCTTTGAATTTTAAAAATTTTCAATATAAAAATGATATGTTTACACAAATGATAGAACCAATGAAAGAAAAGTTTAAAAAATATTTTGAGGAGTTACCACCCGTTTTTACTTGTGCCGCCGCTTTAAATCCGTTTTTAAATGTTGCTGGGGTTGAATGTTTGATAGACGAGATAAATGACAATTTAGATATGCATGACGAAAACCCCAATTTTTCAAGGGATGCCAAAAAAAGTTTTAATGCAAGCTTGAAAACAATATATAATTTTTATTTAAATAGATATGGGCCTAACGTAAATATAACCACACCAAGAGAATCAACCTCAAATGCTAGTACCTCGATGAAAGACCCGGTTATAACCATGTTGAATGTTGTTCGGGATATGACGGCTAAACGACAAAGGGGTAACACCCCAACAAGTGAGCTCGGTAGATATAGTGCTACGGATTTTATTTCCACTATGACTACCGAAGATTATCGTGCATTCGATATTTTGGCTTGGTGGAAAGGAAAGGAATCTCAATTTCCGATTCTTTCCTCTATGGCCCGTGATTTACTAAGTGTCCAAGCTTCTACGGTAGCTTCGGAATCTGCGTTTTCTCTTAGTGGCAGGGTAATCTCATTACGGAGAACAAGACTAACTCCAGAAGCGGTTGAGATGTGCATTTGTTTAAAGGATCACTTAGACGCGATGGATCGTATACAAGACCAAACAAGCCTCGAAGATGAAATTGCACTCGAAGCTAAAGTACACGATGAAGAGGTAGAAGAAGGAGTATCTTCTGGCATATCGGATGAAGAATTAGCATTTGATCAAGCGTCTCGTAGTAAATAAACATTAGACGATAACTTAAATAAAAGTTTTATGTTATTTTTTATTGATCGATTTATGTATTTTTAAGTTGTTTAAATAAATAAATAAAAAATTAATGTTTATTTAATATTGTTAAATAAAAACAACATTAATATTATTAATAATATTAACAATAATAATATTATTAATAATAACAGCAACAACAAAAACAAACAAAAACAAAAACAATAATAATATTATTAATAATAATAACAATAATACTTATTATGATTTATAATAATAATAACAAAAACAACAACAACAAGTCAATAATAATAATAATAATAATAATAACAACAACAATAATAATAATAATAATAATAATAATAATAATAATAATAATAATAATAATGATTTTTATTAGTAAAAACAAAAAAAAAATAAAAAAAATTCAAAAACCCGATTATACCCGGGTTCCGTACCCGACCCGGACCCGACCCTAACCGGGTATGTCGGGTAGGGTAATAGCTTGGGTGAACCCGACCCGGGTTCGAACCTGGTTCCACCCGTACCCGGGTACGAAAAAAACCGGTTGGGCCGAACCCGGTTTCAACCCGGTTTCGGGTATTGGGCCGGACCCGGTTTGCCCACCTCTACATGTGTATAACAGGATTTACACATGTGTAAATAACAGGTACGTGATTTTTAAAAAAAAAATATATCATTATAGTAGGCGTTGGAAAAATAAAAAAATACTGAATTTTACGGTGCAATTTTTTTTGAAATACTAATGTCGTGAAAAAAAAGTTATGAACGTTTTAAAAAAAAATAGAAATGGCATGTGAGTTGCATATGACTTAATTTGTGTGGCTGAGATTGGTTCCTAGAGTTCTCACAAAATAGGGTGGTTCTCAAGATAACCCTACCCTATATATATACATATACATACATACATATATATATATGTATATACATATGTATATATATATATATATATAGGGTAGGTTTATCTTGAGAACCACCCTTTTTCGTGAGAACTCTAGAAACGAATATCAGCCACACAATTAAGTCACATGCAAGTCAAATGCCAAATCCACCTTTTTTTTAAATGTTAATAACTTTTTTTCACGATATTATTTTTTCAAAAAAATTGCACCATTAATTTCAGTATTTTTTTTTATCTTTCCAACGCGTACCATATTGATATACTTTAAAAAAAAATCGTTCATATGTTATTTACAAATGTGTAAATTAGTCATTACACACGTGTAAATCCTGTTTTACACGTGTATTTTTAGGTATTACATATATGTAAAGTGACGTTCATAAAAAAACGAGTTTTTTTTTTATTTTTTATAATTTATTTTATTTTTTTATGAATGAGGGAATCTAAAGAAATATTTTCGCCATTTTACTTTTTTTATTTTTATGTTTTTTTTTGTTTTATAAATTTTTTTATTATATTATAATTATTTACCATTTTGCCATTAAAAATGTGTGGCTCATATTGGTTACTAGAGTTTTCACAAAATAAGTGAGTTCTCATTTGAACCCTCCCCTATATATATATATATATATATATATATATATATATATATATATATATATATATATATGGAGGAGGGATCCTAAGAAACCACAAAGTTATGAGAAAACTAAAGAAAACCAATTAAAACGATCACATAATATATAAAAATTTTTATCACTACCCACTATATATATGTGTGAGTATATATAAATAAGGTTATGAATCAAATGAAAACCGAACTATGGTTTTCCATATACGACACACATAGGTTACGTATACGTAACCATTTTTCATTCGATATATTGTTACGTATACGTAAGAGTTTTCATTCTCGTATGTGTGGTCAACATATATGTACCAAATACTTAAATAATATTTTTACAATTAAAATAACAAAAAAATTATGAATTATGTTATTGGTTTCCATGGTTTTCTTTGGTTTTCATATAACTATTGGTTTTCTCAAGAACCTTCCCCTATATATATATATAGGGTAGGGTTATCTTGAGAACTAGGTTTTTTCATAAGAACTCTATGAACCAATATGAGCCACACATTTAAGGGGCTGTTTGGTAGCCTCTTAATGGTTTCATTAAGAGGCTACCTTTGAACCATTCAGATATGTATATGTTTGTTTAAAAAAAAATGCCTTTGAATGGTCCCATTCAGTGCTGAATGGTTCAGCTTATATACAATGCTGAATGGGAAATAAGACATATCTACCCTTCACAAAAGAAAAGCATGCAAGCCCCTCTCCCTCCCTTCCTCCCTCCTGTCGTAGCCACCAGCCTTCACCGTTGCTTCTCGCCTGCGCCGCCGCCCAACCTCGCCGACGCAGCCTCCCGCCACCGTACCCCTTCACCTTCGCAACCCTTCACCGTTGCAACCCTCCACCATACCCCTTCACCTTCGCTTCTCGCCTCCGCCTCATTGTCGTCGCCGCCCAACCTCACCGACGCAGCCTCCCGCCACCGTACCCCTTCACTGTCGCAACCCTTCACCGTCGCAACCCTTCACTATTGCAACCCACCACCGTACCCCTTCACCGTCTCAACCTATAGCGGTTTTGGAAGTTTTCTTGAGTTCCATTTGAATTTCCTGTGAAGACTTCAGAGGTTGTTGTGTGCATATTACTTATTAGTATATATATGCTTAGGTGAAGTTTCTGCAAGAAGACATCATCTGAAACACCTTTTAGCTTTTCGTTCCATTTTAAAATGTTTGGCACTTTAAAAATCATGACAAAAACAATAAAACTCAACTCAAATAGGCCCGTTATGGTGATCATGTTGCTAGTTTAGATGCTTATTATAGAGATTCAGAAGGGTAAAATAGTCATTCTTCACATGTATTCAGAGATTCAACCAAACAGCACTTATTGGTTCAGCACTTAACCATTCAGACCTCTTAATCATTCAGAGCTCTTAATCATTTAGCACTTAATGGTTTAGATTCAACCAAACAGCCCCTAATTCACATACAAGTCACATGCCATTTTCACCTTTTTTTTAAAACGTTTATAGCTTTTTTTCACGATATTATTTTTTCAAAAAAATTGCACCATTAATTTTAGTATTTTTTAATCTTTCTAACACGTACCATATTGATATACTTTTTTTAAAAAAATTGTCCACCCGTTATTTACACAAGTTTAAATTAGTCATTACACATGTGTAAATTCTGTTTTACACATTTGTATTTCTAGGTATTACATATGTGTAAAATGACGTTAAAAAAAAACGAGTTTTTTTTATTTTTTATAATTTTTTATAATTTTTTAATGAAAGAGGGAAACAAAAGAAAGATTTTCGTCTTTTTACTTTTTTTATTTTTATGTTATTTTTTGTTTTATAAATTTTTATATTATGTTATCATTATTTACCATTTTGCCATTGAAAATGTGTGGCTCACATTGGTTTCTAGAGGTCTCACAAAATAAGTGAGTTCTCATTTGAACGCTCCCCTATGTGTGTGTATATATATATATATGGTAAGGTTCAAATGAAAACCAAGAAAAATTATGTAAACTAATAAACCAAATCTACACCTTTGATTTTTAAGATCAATGGCTTAGATTTGTTTGACTTTTTTAACACATGCTCCCACAAAAGTACAAACTTCTGAATTTTTTATTCAAAAAAAAATATGAGCTATTGATTTTCATAAATCAAATATGGAGATTTGGTTTATTGTTTACATAATTTCTCTTGTTTTTATTTGAAACCAATCCTATATATATATATATATATATATATATATGAGATGGTTCAAATATAAACCACTAATAATTGTGTAAACCAGTAAACTATTTTCATCAATTATACTTTGCCACATGTCACTTTTCAAAGAAAATAAAAAATATAATAGTAAGGGTATATTAGTAAAATTAACCTTTCCTTCTTTTTTCATATCTTTTTATTTTACTTTAAATTACACTAATCAAGACTAATGATTTGATGTTTGATTTAACATTAATTTATTACCTTGTCCTTTTTATTCTTAATAATTTTAAATCCATTAATTCATCTTCATCTTTTAGGTACTTTTTCTTTATAAAATCATTTTAATAATTGATGTGGATAAATAAGGTTTATATGATTTTTATACCATATTACTATTTTATATAATTTTATCTTATAATAAAATATATATCATAATAACATATTTTTACACCGCTGTTAATGTGTATAGAATTTATGTATATTTTTACACCGTTGTATATTGAATTTCAAGTACGAGTAGTCAATATTTTTACACGCTACTAATGTGTACAGAATTTATGTATATTTAAAACAATGCATTCATTCAAAGATTAATAAAGTTAATATATACATAGAACATTATGTAAATTTAGAGTTAATTCAAATAACTAGATATACATCACAAAAAAGCCAAATAACTATATTACAAATGAATATATACTAGTAAATTTTCTTCAGTAATTTTCGATGTAGTAAACTACTGCTACCTGAAATTCAATAAAAAATATCATAAAAAAACAAAAAGAACATTTAAAATATATTAACATGTGTTTTTTTTAAATTAGTAATTTATCACGTATTAAGTTGTTTTTACACATGTGTAACATTATCATTACGCATGTGTAAACTTACCGATTTCAAAAGAAATAAAATAAATGTTCAACTAATAAATGTATGTGTAAGTCATTTTTACACATGTGTAAATTATTTTTTACACATGTGTTAAATTATTTTTACACATGTGTAGTCACTTTAGTCATTTCTAAGCTAGTTTTAAAATACAGTTTTATATAAATCACAATTAATTTATATAAACAAGAGTCTAATACTTTTATATAAATCATTAGTAATTAATTTATACAAATACAATTTTAAATATAGTTAATTAATTACCAATTTAACACATAAATTAAACAAAGTGTTACACATATGAAATGTGTTCACTAACTGTCAAATTCTTATTACATATGTAACAAAATTTTTAATGGTAAAAAGTTAACACATATGTTAAATAGAAAGTTTATCAAAATATATTACTTTACACATGTGTTAAATTTATTAACATATATGTTAAATTTGATAACACATGTGTTAAAGTTTCATAACTATCTTTAACTCAGTGGGGTAAATTGTGCATAAAATAAACTACAAATGTGTTAAAGTTTTCAGTTAGTTTCTAACCATTAAAAAACCTGTTACACGTGTAATAAAAATATGACATTTTTAAAATATCCAAATAAATTAAAAGTTTATCAAATATATTACTTACACATGTGCATAAAATAATCAACTTTCACAGAAACCCTAACAAATCTACCATCTTTGATCATTATTAAAAATTTTTTGAAGGTTTAAAACCAGAAACAACCTAACATAGACTACACGAACACATACCACAACCTAACACATAAACTAGTAGATGGTGGTCAATAAAAAAAAACCAGATGAAAACCAGAACTAATCTTTAACATCAATAAAAAGTTTTTAAAACAACAAAAAGACTAGATCTAACCTTTAGCACCAACAAAAAACAATCGACCCGTGAAAACTAGTGTGAGAGAAAGATTAAAACCTAGTAAAAATATATCTGAGTTTACACATGTGTAAAACTCAGTTTACATGTGTAACTTACTCTACACATGTGTACAGATAAAAACCCGGTAAAAATATATTTGATAAAAAATATAGAATTAAGTATCCCATATACACATGTGTAATAATTTATATACACACTTTAAACTAATATTTTTGACAAGAATCCTTGATTAGTTCCTTAGAAATATATATATATATATATAGTTATAACTTTCCAGATCTGAGTAGTTCATTAAAAACATCAACAATAAAAAAACAAACTCAGATTTAAACATTGAACACCAACAAAAAACCCACATATTACCTTGAACAACAACATAAAACCACAAGACCGTCGGAGTCGCCGTCGCCACCATCGCAGCCGATGTTGCCGTCATCGCTTCTGTAGATGTAACCCAGATTTAAAAAATCATCACCATGAACATATATCTAAACTTGAATATCAATATAAAAAAATAATATACGTATCTTGAACAACAACAACACAACACATGTAACCCATATCTAAAAAATGATAAAAAAACTCAGATCTAAAGTTGAACACCAATAAAAAGTTATTAAAAAAACAGAAAAAAACCAAAAAAAATCTAGATCTAACCTTGAACACCAACGGAAAACCATCGGTCTATCGTGAGAGATGCCGTCACCACCATCGCAGCCTTTGTTGCCACTTATTATGAAAACTAATTTTTACCTTGATTCAAACACGAGAACGTGGAATCATCAATCTAGCTTGAATCAATGATACCGTGATTCGTCGTGCTTTAAAGAGATGGATGAAAAATCAATGAAAGACTATGATCATGATTATAGATGAAGAAACATATGAAGAGAGGTAAGACGGGTTGAGGATGATAATGGATGAAAATGATGATTTGCAAAAGAATTCAGTATCTTTGTGTTTTAAAGATGATTATAAAAGAAAATTGTTTAAAAAATTAGATTTGTAAGTGTTGATTTGATGTTTACTCACATGTCAATTCAACTTTACCTTTTTTCAAAATTAGGTGTCAAGAAAAGTATTATTATAGTATATTAAAAGACTAATATGCCCCTCAGCTCTTTAAATGCTAATATGACCCACTAAAGTACACATATTGATTTTTTTAATCAAAAAAACCACAACCATTGATCTTAATCAAACTAAAGGTTAAGATCTAGTTTAATAGTTTTCATAATTACTAGTGGTTTACATTTGATCTTACCCCTATATATATATATATATATATATATATATATATATAGGGTCACCATCTTTTCAAAACTCGTAAATATCTTTAGAACTACGAGAACTCATCTAGACCTTTAAATCATCTAATCAATGGTTAAAACTATAATGGCATCTTAGTGTTAAGTATAACTTAAGTAGATATTTTAACAAAAGAAAAAAGGTATTTTAGGCACATACAAAAATTAATTTGGAAACTATAACGTCCTTTTTTTAATTAAGCTCTTGACTTAGATAGTGAATTAATTTGGAAATTATAACTATATGTTTTCTTATTCTTTTTTATACAGTGAATTAATTACTTTTATTTTTTACATCCCATGATGAGTTTTTTTCTTTTTATTGTTTTTATTTTTTAATTTTCCCATGTGTATTGATAACCCATGTAGAAATTCGTTCATAATTTTTCAAACTGTTGTAGCCATAAAAATTTCAATTAGTTAATTCTTAGTTAATTTGTTTTCTCTAGTTTTTTTTTATAGTAAACAATTACTTTAGTTTCTTTTTCATTTTGGTTTTATAGAGTTTCTTTTTTTTTTTTACTTTTTTTTTGTCATTATCTATCAAATTTTAAGTGTAGAATCATAATATCATTGTTTATGATCTTTCAAAATCAAGTTAATTACTCATTTATTCTTCAACAATGAAGCTAATGTGGTTTTTCATTATGTAGTTTACATTTTAGTTAGAATGAATTTGTTTGTTTTGTACCTGCATATGTTTAGTTTATATTAAAATTTACATATTCATAAACATTTACATATGTGTAAATAAATGATTATGTGAATATTTATATATATTTAAATAATGGGTGATTAGTATAAAAAATTTACATACATGTAAAGACAAACATTTTGAAAAATGGTTCAAAAATATGATAAGAATGAAGATATACATGTATGTAATTAGAAGTTCACTGTGAAGAAATTGATAAATAGTTTGAGGATTTATATACATGTAAGTAGTACATTTACAAAAACATATATATATGTAAATAGAAAGGTTGTCTAAAAATTTACATTTATTTAAAATGTTTGTAAAAAATAAAAGTTAGATAAAAGAGAGAAAATATGATAGAGGAGAGAGAGTAATTAATTGTTTTTACCTATGTGTAAATTGAACTATATACGTATATTTAAATGTTTTACTACACATATCAACTATTTAATAGTTTATCATTGTACATTTCTTATTACTTTTAGATTTTCAAGATTAAAAAAAATAAGTGTTACATGAATTCTTTAATTTTGTGAAAAGATAAAGTACCCATTAAACAATTAACAAATAAAGATACAAAACATTAGTAAACAATATACATAGGCATTATAATTACTTAAAACCTATAAAAATATTATTCAATTATATATATACACGTAGATCTTTTTGAAGATATATAAGCACCTTATATACTTCAATTCTAAAACAAATATAAAAAATATTATTATTTAATTGGAAGAAGAGAGAGATAATATAATTAATTAGAGATGAGAAAGATAAGAAATAATTAAATAATTGAAGAGAGAATTATTTGAGTGATTACCATTATACCCTTTAAAATTACTTTTTAATTTTGTAAATATAAAAAAATGAATGGTCTAGATTGGTTCTTTAAGTTTTTAATGAAATTGAAGTTCTCATTTGAAACAAACCCTATAGATATATATGTATATATATATATATGTATATATATATGTATATATATATATATACATATATATATGATAAAGAACGAATGTTAACCCTTGTTTATTGCGATAACCCATTAAGTCAACTAGTGGCTTACAGCAGGACATGTCATCACTGTAATTTAGAGTTATAGTAGTAAAACTAGTGATCCACAATTAACGTTAAAAAAACTTTTTAAAAAATATAGCAGGACTATAATCAAATTAAAGATATTAAAATGATTTATTTAATGGTATAATTTATATAAAAAATAAAATTATATAAAACAGTTAAGAAGTTTAAAAAAAGGTGATGTTTTTTTAAAAAGAGGAAAATTTTGCAAATGGGTAAAAATTGTTATATTAGTGGTGTAACACAGTGTAAATTTAGTTACACTGCATAATAATGGTGTAAGTGCTCGTTATATTAGTGTTAACGGGTTATCACAATAAAGGTGGGTGTAGGACCGGTGAAAGTGTTCAATGCAATCAGTTTCACAATGAAGAGAGACTTAGAACACTTGACTGATAAAATCGAGAACTGAAACTTTTAGATTGATACTTAGAAACACAAGCAAAGTAAAGTGAGACTGAACTAAGAATAACAAACAGAATGGTTTTCAAGGATAAAGTATATTGCTCTCAAGTTCTTTTTACAAGTGTTACAAAAGCATGGAAATAAAATACAAAGACCTGAGATACTTTATACTACATCCTCCAGCCGGTCATACCTTGAAGGCCAGCTGGAAATACTAATCTAGACAACAAGATCAATGTAAAGTCAAAAGGCAGATTGCCTTTTGACTAGTGACTATGATATGCTATTGCTCACATCCTAATGTAATACAAAAAGGATAAAAGTACATAAAGTAGAAAGTTACAGACTCAAGACCATAATCTACACGTTCCTAAAGCATGGACCTTTTCACTAACTTGTGTAAGTTGGTGAGTCTGCAAAGTGGCAGCGGAAAGTTGGTCAGCTTTCTGAAAAAGTTGATTAGAGAAATTATGTCTTCTCTATCTTCGAAAGAAATCAGTATTCTATCTTCATGGCTTTGGAAGACTTTGTCTTCTAAGCTTCGAAAGACTTCATCTTTGGCTTCGGAATATTTGGTCTTTGGCTTCGGAAGATTTTACACTTAGTGTAATTTCTTTGTAGTGTGTAAAACTTCCGAAGTAACTTTCACCATGCACTAAGTGCATGCATGCAGGAAGCAGCTTGAGTGTTTTGGGTTCATCAGCCTCTTCTGCAATCCTTACAAACACCCCCTAGGCTGATGCTACCAAAATAGAGAAGTTCTTCAGTAGTTGACAGTCCTCATTAGGATCAAAAGCATTCCTTTCTTCATCAATTGATCTGGATCCTTCAGACTTTCATAGTATCTTCTCATATCAAAGAGATCATGCCGAGGTAGATCAAGCATGTCCTGCCAGAGATATACATCTTGACCACCTTAATCTCTGATAACATACCATCTGTCTGGATTTGCAGCAAATGTACAGGACAGGATGGGTCTTCCTGATGTAAAAGGCTCTACATGAATTTGAGTTGATTGAGCAGCCTCTTGTTGCACTTCCTTAGGATGCTCTGATTCATCCTGAGGTACTGAGGTGGATGCCTTGGACTTCTTCTTCTTCCTTTTGTCCCTTCTGATGGCCATCGTTTTCCTTTTTCTGTATTTCAACTGAGGAGAATGGCCTGCAGTGTGAGTTGTGCTTTCTTTATTCTCCTTAGTTGGGTCCTTATCCCCCATTTGTTCAGAAGAAGGGGGTTCAGAACCCTACTGTGGGTCAGAAGATGAAGTTGGCTTGGATGTAGCTTCAGAATCAGATTGTGTTGTCTCTTCTAGCTCAACCTTCACCTCAACTTCAGGTGCAGCTGGACTTGGTGGAGAATGCAAGTCAACAAGTTGACCTTCCTTAATCTTCTGCTTGATCCTCCTGATGTGCTCATCCATTATGGATAGAGACATAGGACCAAGTCTCCTTCCGGAGAACCCATACAGCTTCAACAAGCTCACCATCTTTAGTCTGTCAGGAGCTTTCTTTTGTTTCTTTCTTCTTCTTTCTTCCTTAATTTTGAAGAGCAGTTCTGTTGCCTCAGCTTCCTTCCTCTCTTTATACAGCTCTCTGTCTGGCAGTTCATCCAATTCTGCCAAAGTAAGTGAGATGATTTCATCTATATTGTAGTTTCTAAGTCCCAGATAGTTTAATCAGGCTACTTTTAACTCATCATTCTGAGTATCAGGCCTATGAGCAGCCCTGATTTCAGATTGCATGAAGCTTGGGACTTCTCAATATTTCTCTCCCCTGGCCTTCCTCTTCCTCTCTTTCTTCTCCTCCTCAATCTCCTCAGGAGTCATTTTCCTTTTCCCTTTTTTAGTTGTTGGCCTGTATGACTCAGGGTGAAGAGAGCTTTGGCCTACTGATCGTTGTGATGAGCTTGAGCTCTAGCCGAGAGAGGTTGTGATACACCTTCACGTGCAGGTGTGTCGCTGAGGTACTGAGGGTGAGCCTGTTTCAAGGTTCACAGGTTCTACTACTGGGCCTTCAACTGAGGTTTCCCCTTCGAAGCTAATCTTAGGGTCTGCCTCAGTATCCAGTTGACCAACAATTTTCCCTGCTAGCCTCTGTCTATATAGTTGAGCTCTTTGTCTGAATTCCTTCAGCACCCATTCTTGAATCACCTCAGCTAACCTGCCAGCCTGTCTGTTTTGGCTTGGATTGATGAGGGGCAGGTTAACTAAGTAAATACCATCATGGAAACTTAGGGTCTGAAAGTGAAAGAGCTCCTGCTGCCCCAGAGATGTTGATAGCACCAATGCCATTTTGAGCTGTCATACCACCATCCCATTATTGGATTTCCAGCTAGGTAGGATGGGGCAGACATGGTCATTGGAATTCCTTCCTCAAACAGTTGTTGAATTATGGCTTCCACATCAGTGTGAGCCTGAGGAATTTGTTGAGTCTGGACAACTACAAGTGAGGGTGGTGAGTCCTCATTGTCTATACTCATGACAGAACTCTCAGGTTCTGTTGTTGTAGAGACTTTCTCCTCCTTTTTGGTAGCATCACCCACTTGCATAGGTGAGCTGGAGGTCAAGTCCACTACTACCACAGGTTCTTGTGGGCCTGTTTGAGTTTGTCTTGATGGTCTCTCAGCTAGCTTTTCCTTGAGATCGGTGATCTCAAGTTGTTGATCATTGACCCTCTGCTGTAAGGTAGTCACTTGAGATTCCAAGTGACTGACCTTCGAGACTAAATAGGTGCATAGTTTTTCAATTTTGTGCACCTTTCGTTTCAGACTCCCCTCATCTTCAGATGAAGAATCATGGGGGGATGAGAGAATTGGACTGATGTCCTCTTCCTCATCACCAGCATAGTGTTCTTGGCAGCTAGATTTTCTTTGCTCACTGACAACTTCAGGTGAAGTATTAATGGGCTGAGTTGCCATAGTTGAGGTCTGAATGATGTAATCACTAGCAATAGTGAGAGCCTCTTTCATATGGACCTCCTGATCTTATTCACGGAGATCCACCTCAGTATGGGGTGGATGATGTGGGCTAGACATGGGAGTGGCAGGAGCACTCATTTCTCCTTGAGGAAGGGTAGAGAAGAGAGATTCATGATACTCATTGAATCCCATGTGTTCATCATCATAGAAATCAAGGTTAGGGATTGGTTGGTTGAGATCAAGAGGCTGGGGATGGTAAATGTCCCCTGAAGGTTGTTTACTAGAGTTTTAAGACTCTGAGTGAAGGCTTAAGGCTGTTGGGGTGATGAGCTTATTAGGCTGAGCATGAGGAACCTCAGCACTGATAATATAAGAGAGGGGAGTGGTTTGCTCCTCAAGGGAAGTGGGAGCTCTAGTGTCCACTTCCTCTTGCATGAGTGATAATATAGGGGCCTGCTCAGACTGAATAGCTTGAGCAGGGGTTTGTTTGTGTTTTCTTGAGTAGGTGATGGTTATTGTAGGTTGAGATGGTGGTTGGGAGACAGCAGGTGTGGGTTCAACACTAGCTGGTGCTGCAAGGTTGTCACCTTGAGCAATGAGCTCTAACATTTTGGAGATAAGGGCTGTTTCTACCCCAGAGAATCCCATAGTTGGTTTTCTCATGATTTTAAAGATGCCACGCTTCATCTGTCCCAATTTTAGAATTCTACCTTTTCCCCTCAACTGTGAGCCCAGTTCACAGTTAAGAATATACTGGACATATTTAGGGAACATGTAGTATTCTAGGGAGTCCAAGTTAGAAAGCAAGTTAAGGTAGACAAAGTGTGAATACTTGAACTTGACCACCTGAACCAGTCCATGGATTATGAAGGAAAGATTCTCAGGAATCTGGTCCCATCCTCCATGCTTGTTTGACAGGCTGTGTATGATGACATGGAGGAGGTACTTGCACTGGGAAGAGACCTTCCCTTTCTTGAAGGTTCTTACAGAGAAATCTCCCTCATAGCCCGTCTGCTCAAAAGATTGGTTAACAGCAGATTTGGGGAAGGACAAATCACCTTCTACATCATCCATCTGAAGATGAGTGTTGATGATAGCCGGAGTGATGAAGATTGTCCACCCCTGCACTGTGGTAGACAGTGCCTTCACCCCATCCATGGTGACCTCTTGGCAGGTCCGCCAGAAGTCCAGAAGATGATCCTCATAGAGAGGAGGATCAATGGTGAGGGAGGTGAAGTAGTTTGACAAAGAAAGGAAACAGCAAACCTCTTTGAAACTAGGATCTTTCTCAGAGTTCAACAGAGCAACCTGATTGTGTTGCCTATGAAGTTGCATGGAGAAATTGGGTTGGTTTCTGCGATTTTGGTTGGCCATTTTAGTAAGCTTCGTCGTGAAGGAAGATAAGAACAAAGGCGGTTTGTGGGTGAATTTAGGTTACAAAGATGTTGCAGATGAAGAGTGAAAAGTGAAAGAGGGGGAAACCGTTGAGTATTTATATGAAATGGATTTGAGACAAAGTTAATGCGAAAGGATAAACTTTAAAATCCGGATGTCGGTCCCACCTCTGAAAAAGTGCCCAAAAGTAGTTTTCTTGAAAGTCGAAAATCTTTCAAAGGTAATTTGGCTTCGAAAGTTTTGATAAAAGCTTCCGAAGCCAATTTGGCTTCGGAAGATATTTCTAAGAGTTTTGAAAATTTTGTTGCGGAAGAAAAAATACTTGAGTATTTCTCACTTCATAGAGATAAGTACTTTCGGAAGAAAATGGTTCTTTAATAGCATATGAGTACTTATGAGTAAATTTGACTTCGGAAGATATTAAGAGGATTTCTTCCAAAGGCAAATTGTCATAAGCAGTTATTTGATATTAAAGACATAATTTGCTTCCGAAGATAATTTAGTTTCTTCCGAAAAGAATTATGTTCAAAATTTTCAGAAATTTAAGGAATATTTTCTAAAAGACTCTTCTTCCAAGATATTTAGGGGCTTATGAAGGTGATAAAATAGACAACTAAGGGCACACAGATTTTAGAAATAATATTGAATTTTAAGTTTAAGAAAAAGCTACTCAAAGTTAATTATCCCAATAGCTGATATGAGACATTTAAATCTCTGTTCATCAAAGCTTTGGTGAACAGATCAGCATATTGCTCATTTGTGTGAACTTTGACTAGTTTGATTAATCCTTTATCCAAATTATCTCTAATTAAATTGTAAGGATTACAGAAGAGGCTGATGCACCCAAAACATTCAAGCTGCTTCCTGCATGCATGCACTTTGTGCATGATAGAAGTTACTTCGGAAGTTTTACACACTGCAAAGAAATTCCTCTAAGTGTAAAATCTTTCGAAGCCAAAGATCAAATCTTCCGAAGCCAAAGATGAAGCAAAGTCTTCCGAAGCCTCAAAGATAGAAGAATGATTTCTTCCGAAGACAGAGAAGACATGCTTTCTCTGATCAACTTTTTCAGAAAGCTGACCAACTTTCCGCTGCCACTCTTCAGACTCCCCAACTTATACAAGTTAGTGAAAAGGTCCATGCTTTAGGAAGCTGTAGATTATGGTCTTGAGTTTGTAACTTTCTACTTTATGTACTTTTATCCTTTTTGTATTACATTAGAATGTGAGCTATGGCATGTCATAGTCACTAGTCAAAAGGCAATCTGCCTTTTGACTTTACATTGATCTTGTTGTCTAGATTAGTGTTTCCAGCTGGCCTTCAAAGTATGGCCGACTGTAGGATGTAGTATAAAGTATTTCAGGTCCTTGTATTTTATTTCCATGCTTTGTAACACTTGTAAAAGAACTTGAGAGCAATATACTTTATCCATGAAAACCATTCTGTGTGTTCTTAAGTTTCTGTCTCTCTTTGTTTACTTGTGTTTCTTAGTATCACTATAAAAGTTTCAGTTCCCTATTTCATATGTTAAGTGTTCTAAGTCTTTTCTCATTGTGAAACTGATTTGCATTTAACTCCTTCACCGGTCCTGCAATTGGTATCAGAGCATTTCAGGCTCTTGATTGTAAGATCTCACCATCTTAGATCTCTTAGTTTTCACAAAACACTTACAACTCAAATTGCAGCTCTCTCAAAGGCTGATATGGAAACTGGCACTATGACAAAGTCCCCACTGATCACTTCTGAAAACTTTGATACTTGGTGTCAAAGAATGGAAGGCTTCATCAAGTCTCAAGACTCCAGGATGTGGGAATCTGTTATCTCCGGACCTTACATTCCATGCACCTCTTCAGCTGCTGCTGGAGGTGGCATGATTCCAAAAAAGGTGCCTGACTATTCTAAAAAAGATAGAAAGAAGATTGATATCGATCAGGAGGCCATGACTGCCCTCCAAACTGATCTTCCAAACTCCATTTACAAGGGCTTCAAGAAGTGCAAAACTGCCAAGCAGTTATGGGATGCACTAAAGCTCATGTATGAGGGGTCCTCTAAAGCAAAAGAAAACAAAAAAGACATCTTGAAGCAGCAGTTTGAGAATTTCACCTACAAGACAGGTGAAACCATGACTCAACAATATTTCAGGTATGTTGAGATAGTGGACACTCTAATGGATGTTGGAGTAACTCTTGAGAACATAGACATTGTGAGGAAGTTTATGTCCTCTCTTCCCAGACAGTGGACCCATTACTGTGTTGTTATCAAGAGGAGTGAGAACCTCAAGACTCTTACTCTTACAGAGTTGTATGGTATCCTCAGTGGCTACCAGATGGAGATGAACATGCAAAATCTATCTGGTAACTCCAGCAATCAGTAGAGTTCAGCCCTCCATGTGGTTGAAAGGGATTGCTAATACCACAGCATCATCTCATTTCCTACCCTGACAACTCAAAAAAGGGTCCTTTCATCACCTTCCCTGAGACACCAAGGGAGAGCTACATCCAAGGAAGTCAATTCCAAGAGAGAAGCTCTTCTCATGCCTTTGTATTTGCTGATGAGAGTTCAGGCAACTTTCTCTTCACCCTTAAAGACCTGGACTATATCCATACAGATGATCTGGAGTATATGGAGATAGTCCAGCAGATGGCTCTTGTCTTTCATAGAGCCAAGAAGTTCTACAAGAGAACAGGGAGGAAGTTTCCTAACAATGCAGCCAGTGGAAAGTTTGGACTGGACAAAAGCAAGATGAAGTGTTTCCACTGCAACCAAATGGGACACTTTGCTAGGGAGTGCAAGGCACCTAGAACAAATGATGGCCAAGCACAAACCAGACCAAACTACACTGAAGGAGCCAACTAGAATGAGAAGCCCAAGCAGCAAGCTGCAGTTGCTGTTGAAGAAGGAGGCTTTGACTGGAGCTTTCAGGTTGAAGATACATCTCCAAACCAAGCATTGATGGCAGATCATGATGAAGCCAAGGTATTGGAACATCTTTGTACTCCTGAATGTATTGCTATAGTAAATAGATACAGTACCTATAACTTGGAGATGAGATCTGATCTTGAGTCTTTAAATATCCTAAAATCTGATTTCAAAAGAGCTAAAAATGGATATAAACTAAAAATAGAAGATTTAGAGAAAACCATTTCTACTCTTAAACATGAACACACTAACTACAGGACTTAGATCAAAGATCTCATCACTAAGTTAACTGAATGCCAGGCTGAGGTTGTGATCAGCAAAGCCAGGGCAGAAAAATGTGTTCTTGAAGAAGAGACCTTCAAGAACATGATATCCTCATCTCTGCATGCCAAAGTTTGTTACCAGAATAAGCAGGGACTCGGATCTACTGAGATAGCTCCTCCACACTCCTTACTATCTGTAAGATCTCCAAGGTGTGGAACTTGTGAAGATGAGCTTCCCCTCATAGACCCCATGAGTGAAGAGGATGAAGAGGAGATAGTGAAGGATGGATCTAAGAAGAGTGAAAAAGATCATCCTAAGAAGGGTCACTATTCTCCTGAGGAGAGAAATTATGTTGGGTTGACAAAGTCCAAGAGAAAGAACTTGATCAGAATAGCCAAGAGAAAGTCCAAGAAAGCTCAAGAGATCAAGGCCACTTTCAACTTTAAGCAGAAACAAGTGTTTATCTCTGTAGGATTTGAAGTGGTTAAGGCTGAAGACTCAACTATGAATCCTAGTACCAGGTGCTCTAGTTCTTGTCAAACTCATCCCAACAACAAGAAGAAGGCTGATTTGTTGTGTAACACTGCTGCACAGCCTGAACCATCTATATCCAACAGCAAGTCTCTCCCTAAAAGGCTTGCTACTTCATCTGTGAAGAAGAAGATGGAAATGGAAAGTGATCAAGATCAGTCTTGCTCTCAAAAGAAGACTTCTAGAAGAATGCAGATGGATTGTGTCATGTGTGGCAGTACTTCTCATCTGGCTAAGGATTGCATCTACAATCCTAAAAGCACTGTCCACATGATCAAGAAGAAAACTTTTGAGAAGATCAAGAAGAAGCCAGCTTCTGAAGGAAAAGCTTTTCCTCTCGGAAGCTCCAAAGTGAAGAAGAATACAAGTGAAAACTTGTCTTCGGAAGAAAAATTGGTCTCGGAAGAAAGGAATGCTTCCAAAGTACCGAAGCCTGCAGTGAAAGCAAGATCTTTCGAATGTCCAGTCTCCAAAACTTCTGAAGTGTTAAAGGTCAAGTCTAAGCTTCCAAAGGTGGTGTGGAAGACAAAAAAAGACCATGTGACTGAAAGTTCTTCATTAACAATAGCTGCTGATCCTCAAAGCTTGAACATAGGATCAATTATTATTGCATTGTCTTCTGTTGATATTAATGAGCCCAAGAACAGCAAGGCTTGGGTTTTCAAATGTAACTAATCATCTCTTTTTGTGCAGGAACAGCTCAAGACCAACAGGAATGTATGGATCATTAACAGTGGTTGTTCCAGGCACATGACAGGCAATGGCTCTCTATTCCAAAATTTTGAGAAAATTGATGGAGGGCCTGTTGCTTTTGGAGGAGATACAGGAGGTTATATTACTGGAAGGGGCATGGTCATAAATGGTAAGCTCTGCATTGAGAAGGTAAACTTTGTCAAGGAGCTTGGATACAATCTACTAAGTGTATCCTAATTTTGTGATAAAAAACACAACATGCTCTTTACTGAGCATGAGTGCATTGTTCTCAAGCCCCGGGTGGTCATTCCTCAGGAGCATATACTACTCAGAACCCTCAGGAAAGGGAACATGTACAAGATGGATTTGCAAGAAACTTCCCCTTCAGGAGAAGTGTCTTGCTTTCTGTCTAAAGCAAATAGTGATGAGTCTTTTCTCTGGCATAAAAGAATGTGCCATGTAAACTTTAAAAACATGAATAAATTAATTAAGAATGATTTGGTAACTGGAATGCAAAGAAAGAGTTTACAAGTGATGATCATTGTGTTGCATGCCTAAAAGGGAAGCAGCACAAGGTATCTCACAAGCCAAAGGAAAGAAACTCCATCACTACTCCCCTACACTTGTTACATATGGATCTTTTTGGCCCCACCAGTGTAATGAGTCTAGGAAGGACCTCATACTGTTTAGTGATCACAGATGATTTTACTAGATTTACTTGGGTCTTTTTCCTTAGAACTAAGGATGAAACTCCTGAAATCTTAAAGAATTTCATTCTGAAGATTGAGAATCAATCTAATCATAAGGTCAAGATCATAAGATGTGATCAAGGAACTGAATTTAAGAACCAAATCCTTGATACATTTTGTGATGAAAAGGGTATTACAAGACAATATAGTGCTGCCAGGACTCCTCAGCAAAATGGTGTTGCTGAGAGGAGAAACAGGACACTAATTAAAGCTGCAAGAACCATGTTGTCTGACTCTAAACTGCGTATCACCTTTTGAGCAGAAGCAGTGAACACTTCTTGCTATGTGTAGAATAGAGTTTTAGTATTTAAGACTCATGGTAAGACTCTTCATGAACTGTGGCACAAAAGGAGAACTTTTATTGGTTTCTTCAGATCATTTGGATGTCCTTGCACAATCTTGAATACCAAATATCAGATAGCCA
Source organism: Flaveria robusta (assembly GCA_025506415.1). Lineage (NCBI taxonomy): Eukaryota > Viridiplantae > Streptophyta > Magnoliopsida > Asterales > Asteraceae > Flaveria > Flaveria robusta. The sequence goes on along the minus strand of CM046464.1, from coordinate 13,743,155 downwards.
AATTTGATGAGAAATCAGATGATGGATACTTTATTGGATACTCTTCTCAAAGAGTGTGTTCATTGAAAGTCATATTGGCTGACTCATCAACTATTGTAGTTCTGAGATTGTATACTCTATAAGCCTTGGCTTGAGAAGAGTATCCAATAAAGTATCCATCATCAGATTTCTCATCAACTTTGGCTATCTGATCTTTGGTATTCAAGATTGTGCAAGGACATCCAAATGATCTGAGGAAGCCAATGAAAGGTCTCCTTTTGTGCCACAGTTCATAAGGAGTCTTACCATGAGTCTTAACTACTAAAACTCTATTCTGCACATAGCAAGCAGTGTTCACTGCTTCTGCCGAGAAGGTGATAGGCAGTTTAGAGTTAGACAACATGGTTCTTGCAGCTTCAATTAGTGTCCTGTTTCTCCTCTCAGCAACACCATTCTACTGAGGAGTCCTTGCAGCACTATATTATCTTGTAATACCTTTTTCATCACAAAATGTATCAAGGATTTGGTTCTTAAATTCAGTTCTTTGATCACATCTTATGATTTTGACCTTGTGATCAGATTGATTCTTAATTTTTAGAATGAAATTCTTTAAGATTTCAGGAGTCTCCTCCTTGGTTCTAAGGAAAAAGACCCAAGTAAATCTAGTAAAATCATCTGTGATCACTAAACAATGAGGTCCTTCCTAGACTTATTACACTGGTGGGGCCAAAAAGATCCATATGTAACAAATACAGGGGAGTAATGATGGAATTTCTTTCTTTTGGCTTGTGAGATACCTTATGTTGCTTCCCTTTCAGGCATGCAACACAATGATCATCACTTGTAAACTCTTTTTTTGGCATTTCAATTACCGAATCATTCTTAATTAATTTATTCACGTTTTTAAAGTTTACATGGCACATTCTTTTATGCAAGAGGAAAGACTCATCACTATTTGCCTTAGACAGAAAGCAGGACACTTCTCCTGAAGGGGAAGTTTCCTGCAAATCCATCTTGTACATGTTCCCTTTCCTGGGGGCTCTGAGCAGTATGTGCTCCTAAGGAATGACCACCCCGGGCTTGAGAACAATGCACTCATGCTCAGTAAATAGCATATTGTGTCTTTGATCACAAAATTGGGATACACTAAGTAGATTGTATCCAAGCTCCTTGACAAAGTTTACCTTCTCAATACAGAGCTTACCATTTGTGACCATGCCCCTTCAAGTAATGTAACCTCCTGCATCCCCTCCAAAAGCAACAGGCCCTCCATCAATTTTCTCAAAAGTTTGGAGTAGAGAGCCATTGCCTGTCATGTGCCTGGAACAACCACTGTCAATGATCCATACATTCCTATTGGTCTTTAGCTGTCCCTGCACAAAAAGAGATGATTAGTTATATTTGGAAACCCAAGCCTTGCTAGTCTCGGGCTCATTAATATAAACAGAAGACAATGCAATAGTAATTGATCCTATGTTCAAGCTTTGAGGATCAGAAGCTGTTGTTGATGAGGAACTTTCAGTCACATGGTCTTTCTTTGTCTTCCACACCACCTTTGGAAGCTTAGACTTGACCTTCAATACTTCAAAAGTTTTTACAACTTCGGAAGTTTTGGAGACTGGACCTTCGGAAGATTTTGCTTTCCTGCAGCAGGCTTCAGTACTTCGGAAGCATTCCTTTCTTCTGAGACCAATTTTTCTTCCTAAGGCAAGTTTTCACTTGTCTTCTTCTTTATTTTGGAGCTTTTGAAAGGAAAAGATTTTCCTTCAGAGGCTGGCTTCTTCTTGATCTTCTCATAAGCTTTTTTATTGATCATGTGGACAGTGCTTTTAGGATTGTAAATGCAATCCTTAGCTAGATGAGTGTATTCTACTGGAAGTCTTCCTTTGAGAGCAAGACTGATCTTGATCACTTTCCATCTCCATCTTCTTCTTCACAGATGAAGTAGCAAGCCTTTTAGAGAGTGACTTGCTGTTGGATATGGATGGTTCAGGCTGTGTAGCAGTGGTACACAACTGATCACCCTTCTTCTTGTTGTTGAGATGAGTTTGACAAGAACTAAAACCCCTGGTACTAGGATTCATAGTTGAGTCTTCAGCCTTCATCACTTCAAATCCTACAGAGATAAACACCTGTTTCTGCTTAAAGTTGAAGGTGGCCTTGATCTCTTGAGTTTTCTTGGACTTTCTCTTGGCTCTTCTAATCAAGTTCTTTTTTTTTTTGACTTGGTCATCCCATCTGGATTTCTCTCCTCAGGAGAATAGTGACCCTTCTTAGGATGATCTTCTTCACTTTTCTCAGATCTATCCTTCACTATCTCCTTTTTATCCTCTTCACTCATGGTGTCTATAAGGGGAAGCTCATCTTCACAAGTTCTACACCTTGGAGATCTTACAGATAGTAAAGAGTGTGGAGGAGCTATCTCAGTAGATCACAGTCCCAGCTTATTCTGATAACAAACTTTGGCATGCAGAGATGAGGATATCATGTTCTTGAAGGTCTCTTCTTCAAGAACACATTTTTCTGTCTTGTCTTTGCTGATCACAAGCTCAGCCTGGCATTCAGTTAACTTAGTGATGAGATCTTTGATCTGAGTCCTGTAGTTGGTGTGTTCATGTTTAAGAGTGGAAATGGTTTTCTCTAAATCTTCTATTTTTAGTTTATATCCATTTTCTACTCTTTTGAAATCAGATTTTAAGATATTTAAAGACTCAAATCAGATCTCATCTCTAAGTTATATGACCTATATCTGTTAACTTTAGCAATACATTCAGGAGTACAAAGATGTTCCAATACCTTGGCTTCATTATGATCTACCATTAGTGCTTGGTTTGGAGATGCATCTTCAACCTGAAAGCTCTGGTCAAAGCCTCCTTCTTCAACAACAACTGCAGCTTGCTGCTTTGGCTTCTCATTCTGGGTGGCTCCTTCAATGTAGTTTGGTCTGTTTTGTGCTTGGCCACCATTTGTTCTAGGTGCCTTACACTCCCTAGCAAAATGTCCGATTTGGTTACAATTAAAACACTTCACTTTGCTTTTATCCAGTCCAAACTTTCCACTGGCTGCATTGCTAGAAAACTTCTTCCGTGTTCTCTTATAGAACTTCTTGGCTCTATGAGTGATAAGAGCCATCTGCTGAACTATCTCCATGTACTCCAGATCATCTAGATGGATACAAGCCCAGGTCGACATAAAGGCATGAGAAGAGCTTGTCTCTTAGAATGGACTTCCTTGGATGTAGCTCTCCCTTGGTGTCTCAGGGAAGGTGATGAAAGGACTCTTTTGTGAGTTGTCAGGGTAGCAAATAAGATGATGTTGGGGTTCTTTGCAATCCTTTTCAATCATATGGAGGGCTGAACTTTACTGATTGTTGGAGTTACTAGATGGATTTTGCATGTTCATCTCCATCTGGTAGCCACTGAGGATACCTTACAACTCTGTAAGAGTAAAAGTCTTAAGGTTCTCAGTCCTCTTGATAACAACACAATAATGGGTCCACTGTCTAGGAAGAGAGGACATGAACTTCCTTACAATGTCCATGTTTTCAAGAGTTACTCTAACATCCATTAGAGTGTCCACAATCTTAACATACCTGAAGTATTGTTGAGTCATGGTTTCACCTATTTTGCAGGTGAAATTCTCAAACTGCTGCTTCAAGAGGTCCTTTTTGTTCTCTTTTGCTTCAGAGGACCCCTCATACACGAGCTTTAGAGCATCCCATAACTACTTGGCAGTTTTGCACTTCTTGAAGCCCCTGTAAATGGAGTTTGGAAGAGCAGTTTGGAGTGCAGTCATGGCTTTCTGGCCGATATCAATCTTCTTTCTATATTCTTCAAAAAAGTCAGCTACCTCCTTTGGTATCATGCCACCTCTAGCAGCAGCTGAAGAGGTGTATGGAATGTAAGGTCCAGAGACAACAGATTCCCACATCCTGGAGTCTTGTGACTTGATGAAGCCTTCCATTCTTCGACACCAAGTATCAAAGTCTTTAGGAGTGATCAGTGGGGACTTTGTCATAGTGCCAGTTTTCATATTAGCCTTTGAGAGAGCTGCTATTGAGTTGTTAAGTTTTTGGTGAAAGCTGAGAGATCTAAGATGGTGAGATCTTACAATCAAGAGCCTGGAAAGCTCTGATACCAATTGCAAGACTGGTGAAGGTGTTCAATGCAATCAGTTTCATAATGAGGAGAGACTTAGAACATTTAACAGATCAAATAGGGAACTAAAACCTTTAGATTGATACTTAGAAACACAAGTAAAGCAAAGTGAGACTGAACTAAGAACAACAAACAGAATGGTTTTCAAAGATAAAGTATATTGCTCTCAAGTTCTTTTTACAAATGTTACAAAAGCATGGAAATAAAATACAAAGACCTAGATACTTTATACTACATCCTACAGCCGGCCATACTTTGAACGCCAGCTGGAAACACTAATCTAGACAACAAGATCAATGTAAAGTCAAAAGGCAGATTGTTTTTTGACTAGTGACTATGACATGCCATAGCTCACATCCAAATGTAATACAAAAAGGATAAAAGTACATAAAGTAGAAAGTTACAGACTCAAGACCATAATCTACAGCTTTCTAAAGCATGGACCTTTTCACCAACTTGTGTAAGTTGGTGAGTCTGCAGAGTGGCAGTGAAAAGTTGGTTAGCTTTCTGAAAAAGTTGATCAGAGAAAGCATGTCTTCTCTGTCTTCGGAAGAAATCAGTCTTCTATCTTCATTGCTTCGGAAGACTTTGTCTTCCAAGCTTCGGAAGACTTTATCTTTGGCTTCGAAAGATTTGGTCTTTGGCTTCGGAAGATTTTACACTTAGTGTAATTTTTTGCAGTGTGTAAAACTTCCGAAGTAACTTTCACCATGCATCAGCTTTTTCTGCAATCCTTACAGTGGGTGAACAACCATTCCTTCCCCTATATATATATATAAAGTTGACTATAGGAAGTGTTGATTTTATATGATAATACGAAATAATAGCAATAGTTGATCTAAAAGATAAATGATGTAGATTAAAGATGGAGTAATTAGGCAAGGAAAGGGGTCTTAAGGTGTAGATTTGGAAATATCTTACAATTGTTAACTTTTTTCAAATTCACTTAGTTTTATTAAGCGCATATAACTTTTTTATAGGACATTACTTTTGTATAAAAATTACACAATAAAATCAAATATTTTATTCTCTTTAATTTAAGTATAGTATTACCATACTCTTAAAAAATCAACATTTGTTAAAAAGACATCTATTTACTATGCTTATAACTTGTGTAATTATTAATTATGTGATTATGAATATAACTTACGTAATTAAAAATTTAACTATGATTATTTTTAATAGCGTAAATAATTTTATTTTGCTAATAATAAATATAACTTGCATAATTATGAATATAACTTCCGTGATTATGAATATTACTTGCGTAATTATGCACGTTTTATGCGTAATTGTGGCGCGGACGGAACTAATACTCCGCTAAAACACATGTGTCACACTCTAGCTACTCATTTGAGAACCAAAAATTTGTAATGAACCAAAAGAAACATTTCTAGCTATTCATTTTTCCTTTCTAATTTCAGGATTTTCTTTATTTGTATGGATATTATAGTATTTTTGTGATATTAATTTAGTTATTTTTTTTGTGAAAGTACATATTAAATAATATTTTTTAATAAATTAAGTATCATGTGTGCGCATATATATGCAAGTGAAAAAATATGTCTACACACATATGTGCATCTGTGCATATATGCTTATGTGAATTGGTGCACATAAATTCAATACAAAAAGAGTTTTGAAGTGTATTTTTCTAATAAAAAATGACCTTAATAGGAAAACCAATACATACATAAATAATTTAATGGTGGGAATCAAAACCTAAATAGTTTATAAGACTTTTAATTTAAAAATAATTGGCAATTTTGTTATCAAAAAATATTATAAACAAATGAGTTTTGAGAAAACTAATCGATTTACAACTAAACTCCAAAATAATAATAATGATTAATGACAATTCTTGTAACCACAATCAATGATTGAATGATAAGATTCACATACCCGTGTTGTTAATTAATTGAGGTTGTTTTCATATAATTAGGGCTTTCTAATGTATGTTTTATCGATAGAGAGTGTCAAGGTTGGAATAGAATCGAAAGTAGGCGGCGATGATAAAATCAAGAACGAAAGGAGTAGGTGAGTACGTATTCATCAACTACTATTAAAGTCTAAAATTTTTATTTTGTGATACAATTTATTGTGTCATATTGACTTGACCTGGGGCGATACAAAAATATGTCAGTTCATCCTTTTATTTAATAAGTTTGTTTATAACATCGATGTCAGTTTAAATAAATTCGTTTGTCACAACGATTTTGGATATGTTATTCATGATATAAGTTTCACAAACCTTGGGTGTGCCAAATATATTCATTGACTAAAACATAGAATTATCAACATCAATTTTATAAAAAGAATAAAATCTAATACGAACGTCTAAAATAGAATCAAATACTACAAAAAATATCATATTTGATTTTCTTAAAGAATTGAGGTCAAAACACATGTAGGTGTAGAGTAAAATATCAAAATACCCCTCATAATTTGCATACACTTTTATAAAATAATAATAAAAATATGTGATTAGAAATGGTTTTTTTGGTTCTTTACAAAAAGTTGATTCGCTTTTACAAAAATAAAAATATGTGGTTAGAAATGATTCATTTGGTTTTTTTACAAATTTTTGGTTCTCAATTGAATGTCCTTATACATACATACATACATACATACATACATACATAAATATATATATGCCGGGGAGGGTTCCTGAAAAAACCAATAGTTAAGTGAAAATCAAAAAAAACCACAGAAACCAATAACATAATTCATAACTTTTTTATTATTTTAATTGTTAAAATATTATTTAAGTATTTGGTGTATATATGTTGAGCATAAACACAATAATAAAGAGTCTTACGTATACGTAACGTTATGCCGAATGAAAAATGGTTACGTGTACGTAACCTATGTGTGACGTATATCTAAACTCATGCTACGGTTTTTATTTGATCCATACCTTTATTTAAATATACTCACACATATATATAGAGTTTAGTGATAAAAAATTATAAATTATGTGATCGGTTTCATTGATTTTCTCTAGTTTTCTTATAGTATTATGGTTTTTTAGGATTCATCCTCTATATATATGTATATATATTGGGCAACGTTCAAATGAGAACCCTGTATTATTGCGAGAACTTGTGAACACCCGTCAAGATTAATCAAAATCATTATTTCTTTTTCTTGTAATAACATTATTGCACATATACAAGATTATAATATTTTAGGTATATGTATATATTCGTAAGTGTAAAGAAGTTTATATTGTTGTAAGTTTTACTTACAACTTTAAAAATATATGCTTTTTTGTAGAAGTTACATTAATGTAAACTTTTTTACACTTACGAATTTATACACATATATATATATATATAATAGCATAATCTTCTATATACGTAATAATGTTATTTAAACAAAAATAATAATGAAATTCATTAACCTTGATGGGTTTTCACAAGTTCTCGCAATAAAAGAAGGTTCTCACTTGAACCTTTTTCTATATATATAGATGTCAACAACTTTGACACGTAAGTAATATAACTTTATGGTATATAATTTAATATTTCAAATATAAATCATAATAAATTCATGGTTGATGATGTTAGGGTTGTAAACGAATTGAGCTAAGTCAAGTCTACGTGGGCCGGCTTAGCTCATTTAAAAATAAAACTGATCCGAGCCTACTTATTTATCTTAACGAGTCTAAAATGCAAGCTCGGTCTCTGATCACGAGCCAAGTTCTTTAATTTTAAGTATATTAATTTTACTAGTTTTGAAAAATACTTATATGTATAAAAACAAATTTTAATTTTATTTGTTATTTATCTTAACTCAACAATGTTACTGTAACACCCGGAAATTTTAAAAGAAGAGAAAAGTGAAGAAAAAGAAAGAAAAATAAAATAATCCAAGTTAAGGGGTTAAAGTTGTACATGGGACAAAGTTGATATTAATTTGTTCAAAAAGGTGGTCATGGCCGCCCGTGACTCCTATACCATCTTTCCATCGGATTTTAGAGAGAGAAAGAGCAGAGAATTCTCTCGGTTTTAGAGAGAAGAAGAAGAAGAAGCTGAATTTAGGTTAGTTTTCTGATTTTCAGGGTGTTCTTGGCTGATTTCCAGCCTTCGGGTATGTGCTTATGTGCTTGTATGTGTTCGGTTGTGTGTTTATGTTGTTTTTAGGTGTTTGAACTCATAGAGCATTCGGGTTGAAGGAAGTCTTACTCGAAAGTTGCAAGAAGTGAGTTCTAGATCTCAGTTTTTAAATGTTTTAACCTGTTTTGGGGCTGAAAATGTATGTTCTAACGTTTTTATGAATGTTGGGTGTGTACCCGTATATGTATGTGTGTGCCCTGTTGGGTGGGTTTATGATTCGGGAAAATTCTGATCATGTTCATGTTGTATGCTTGTTTTGATGCTTAGTATGCTAGAAACTAGGCTAGAACAGGTTAGAATGGTGATTTGGGGTCTGAAAATAAGGTTAGTTAGAAAACAGTTGGCCATGCGCCTAAGTGCTCATGCGCCTAAAGTCATGCGTCCAAATAGTACTCATACGCCTAAAATTATTCCCAAGCGCCTAAGTGTGCCCATACGCCCAACTGCCCAAACGCCTAAGTGCCCATGCGCCTAAGTAAGGCTCGTACGCCCAAACAGTGCTCATGCGCCTGAGTCGCCCATGCGCCTAAGTATTAAAGCGCCCGCATAGTGCCCGAGCGCCTACATAGTGGTCATGCGCCTAAAGCCTTAGAAAATATTTTGAAATTTTTAGGAAAGAGGGATTTTTAGTCTATGACTTGGGATGTTTCCGGGGATGATATGTGATGTTATATGATGATATGGTGTATGTTTATGGTCTGTTTTCTTTATGTTCCTTATTATGTATTATTCCGTGGCTTTACGTGGTGTGATTATGTTAATGAACGTAAAGTATTATATAATGAAAGCGGAAGTTAATATTAATGAAAAGTGGAACGTAAAGAATGAATGAAAAGTCTTGCAAGCAAATGTAAGGAGGTCCACACCCAATGAAGGGTGTTAGATCAACTGTGTGCGGTTTAGCTAACCCAGAAGGATGCACACGGGGGTCTAATCCTTGTGATTGACCAAATGTATGGGACCCTTGTCGCTTGCCCCAGGTACTCGAGTCAGCTTCGTGCATAATGTTAGGGTTCTATTTACAGACTTCGGCCTAGTAACCAGCTTCTTGCATAATGTTCGGGGTATAGTACATGGCATTGGTTCGGATGAAAGTGAAAGATAATGATGAATGTATGAATGACGTACGATGATAAACGATGATGAAAGATAATAATAAATATTATCTGTATGTACATATGATGTATGATCACGAATGAAAGTAAAGAAAGGTTTTTAAACGAAAGTAAAGTATTTTTATTATAAAACTAGAACTCACTCAGCAACGCTGACTTTTATGCATTTTCAGTTGGCAGGTAATGGTTGCTGAGGATGGCACGGGGCGAAGCTACTTGGCAAAGATTTTGGATGGCATCCATTTTATGTTGGAATGATATTCTTGTGTTGTAATGCATCAAATGATATTTTGTAACTCTAACAACGATGTATTATTTTGCAAAAGTAATTATTAATGCATGAAATGGTTTTTGTTAAATTATTCCGCTGCAATGTTTTAATGATTTGTAATGTGATTTAAATATCATGTGCGATGAATGTCCAACTGTGAGTGTCCCAGAAACGGGGCCTTACAAGTTGGTATCAGAGCCAAAGTTTAAGAGAAATGGGTAAATTATTTCAAAAACCTAAACTTAAACTGAAAATAGGACAAATGGAAGGATGCCAGCCCAAGTAGCTACGTGCCATCAGGTATTTTCTTTAATGTTAACCGGTATTATGTGCGCATGTTATCTGCTTTATGTGCTTTTAGTAGATTTTGATACTGATGTATTCAGGATAGTGAATGCTTGGGGTATGAAAGGTAAAGTAAGTGGCTAATCACAACTGCCCAGTGTAATTAGGGGCTTACTTTACTTGACATAAACTGAGCTATTACCTTGAATGACCGTGTTGGTGTTTGAATCTTATAGTGTGTTTAGAGGATTGCTGGAGGTAGATCTTTGAAAGCTTCTAGAGTTGGAGGTCGTGGTGGACGTGGTGCTGGACCGCGTGCCACGAGAGGCAGGGCTAAGGCTGCGGAAAGGTCACCGGAAGAGCCCGAGACTCATCACCAGGAAGGTGGCGATGAGAGTGCTAATCTGAGGGCCTCGGTGAAGGAGGCTGTTGTTGAGGAGGTTCATCGGGTCATGCAAACGACCCTGCCGTCTGTGGTGGTCGAAGTGATTAGAGTTGTAAGGGAGGATGAGATGAAGGAAAAGGAGAAGACCGCGGGAGAAAAGGAGCAACCGGAGACTGAGACGGTTGTCCCAAGTGAGGAGGAGGAAGAAGCGGTGCTAGGAACGGCTCGGGGCTGTAATTATGGGGCATTCCAAAGATGCAAGCCCCCGACTTTTGATGGCAATGGCAACGCTACTGCTGCTCATCGGTGGGTGAGAGAGATGGAAGCTGTACTTGATATCAGCGAATGCAGAGAGGATCAGAAGGTGAAGTTTGCCACCCACTCATTTGTGGACTCGGCTTTATATTGGTGGGACAATATCGTCCAGGCCGAGGGCAGCAGGACTATTGGAAAGATGAATTGCAGTGAGCTGAAGAAGTTAGTGATTGAGGAGTTCTGTCCTCACAGGGAACTTGATAAGATTGAGAGGGAGTTCTTGCAGCTGGAGGCGGGAACCATGACGCACCAACAGTACACCACTAAGTTCAACGAGATGGTGAGGTTGGTGCCGGATCAGGTGACACCTGTGTCACAAAAAATAAAAAGGTACATCCAAGGTTTGCCGGCGGATATTCGCAGGCACATGATCGCCGCCCGACCAAGCACATTTAGGTCGGTGGTTGATCTGGCGGGAAGGCTGTATGACGAACAGGAGGTGATAGAGGCAGAAGGGAGCAAGAAAGGTGGTGGTGGTGACCGAAACGAGAATTGAAAGCGGTTTGGACGTGGTGGTGTCGCTCCAAACAACAAGGTTGCCAGGGTGGATGACCGGCGTGTAGCCACACCCAGTGCAGGAGCGAAGAGGTGTGGTAAATGCGGAAGGGAGCATACCGGAGAGTGTAGATGGGATTAAACGTCTGCTTCAAGTGTGAGAAGCCCGGTAACAAAGCAAAGAATTGTGGGGTGACAAAGTGTTTTAACTGTGGTGGAGACGGTCACCTGAGCAGGGATTGGAAGAAGCCGAGGGCTGAGCGTTTCGGAGCAAGGAAGACGACCGGAACTGAAGGGTAGAAGGCAAGCGGTAGAGCTTTCACGATGACCAAGGAGGAGGCTAGGACGGACCCCGATGTTGTGTCAGGTACGTTTCTAGTAAATCAAACTCTTGCTTCGGTGTTATTTGATTCTGGTGCTAGTAAGAGTTTTATTTCTGCTTCTTTCTGTGATAATTTGCCCGTTAGAAGTAGAAGTATTGATGAGCCCTTCGATGTAGAAACTGCCATGGGTAAGTCTACCAGGATTTCTAATCTAATAGAAGGCTGTGACATAGAACTAGAAGGTCATAGGTTTCCTGCTAGACTGTTTGTGATGACCTTAGGCGGGTTTGATGTAGTCCTAGGGATGGACTGGTTAGCAGCCTATGAAGCGAATATTCTGTGCCGCAAGAAGATGATCTGATTAACAGCGCCTGACGGGAGTTCGGTGACGATCTACGGTGATCGAGTTACTACGATCCCGAGAGTGATTTCGATGGCGGTGGCGGAGAAGTGCATGAGGCGTGGATATAGCGCCTACCTGGCTTACATGAAGCATGTGGACACGTCAACACCACAACTGTCGGACGTACCGGTTGTGTGTGACTATCCCGATGTGTTCCCAGAAAATTTACCAGGTGTACCACCGGACCATGAGATCGAGTTCCAGATTGATTTGATACCCGGTACTCAGCCTGTCGCTAAGGCACCATATCAATTGGCTCCAACAGAGATGAAGGAACTGATGGTTCAATTGCAAGAACGGTTGGATAAAGGGTTCATTCGACCGAGTATCTCTCCCTGGGGTGCTCCGGTCTTGTTTGTAAAGAAGAAGGACGGTAGCATGAGGATGTGCATCAACTACCGCGAGTTAAACAAGTTGACGGTAAAGAACAGATATCCCCTACCCAGAATCGACGACTTGTTTGATCAGCTCCAAGGTGCCAGTTGGTGGATAGATCTTAGATCGGGTTATCATCAGCTGAAAGTGAAAGAGCAGGATATTCCTAAAACAGCTTTTCGCACACGTTATGGACACTACGAGTTTCTCGTTATGTCTTTTGGTCTAACCAACGCGCTAGCTGCTTTTATGGATTTGATGAATCGAGTGTGCCGGCTGATGTTGGATAAATCGGTAATTGTGTTTATCGATGATATCCTGATCTATTCGAGGAGCGAGGAGGAACATGCCGGTCACATTCGGGAGGTGTTGGAGACGCTTAGAAGGGAGAAATTGTACGCCAAATTCTCCAAGTGCGCGTTCTGGTTGCGCGAAGTTAGTTTTTGGGTCACGTGGTGAATCCCAAAGGGATCATTGTCGATCCAGCAAAAGTAGAAGCTGTGATACAATGGAAGTCTCCAAAGACGCCATCCGAGATTCGTAGTTTTTTGGGGTTGGTGGGATATTATAGGAGATTCATCCAAGACTTCTCAAAGATAGCTTCTCAATTGACCAAGTTGACCCGTAAGGACATGAAATTTGTATGGGTCAAGATCAAGAAAAGGCTTTTGAGGAGATAAAGGCAAGATTGACGCAAGCTCCAGTCTTGTCATTACCCGAAAAAAGCGAAGATTTGGTGGTTTACTCAGATGCTTCTTATTTGGGATTGGGTTGCGTGTTGATGCAAAGAGGGAAGGTTATAGCCTACGCGTCCTGACAGCTGAAAGTTCATGAGGTTAATTACCCTACTCATGATTTGGAGTTAGAGGCTGTGGTCTTTGCATTGAAGATTTGAAGGCACTACTTATATGGGACGAAGTGCACTATCTTCACCGACCACAAGAGCTTGAAGTACTTCTTCGAGCAGAAAGATTTGAATATGAGGCAGAGGCGATGGTTGGAGCTCATTAAGGATTACGATTGCGAGATCCATTATCTTCCGGGCAAGGCTAATGTAGTGGCCATTAGTCTAAAGGAGAGACCTGAACCGATCCGGGTGAAGGCTTATCAATTAGTTATGACCTCTGATGTTATGAAGCAGGTCAAGGAGTTTCAAGACAAGGCGTTGAAAGAAGATCGCCTTAACTCCGAAAGGATGAAAGGTATAGTCATAGAATTGGGTAAGAACATTCTCGGTGTTAGAACCCGATTTGGGTGAATGTGGATTCCTCATTATGGAGACTTACATGGAAGGATCATGGATAAGGCTCACAAGACTCGTTACTCCATTCATCCCGGTGCTACAAGGATGTATCATGATATGCAGAAAGATTATTGGTGGCCGGGTATGAAGCGCGACGTGGCGGAGTATGTGAGTAAGTGCCTTACTTGCTTACAAGTGAAGGCGGAGCATCAGAAGCCATATGGGAAGATCCAACCTTTGGATATACCCGAGTGGAAGTGGGAGCATATCACCATGGATTTTATTAGGAAGCTGCCGCGAATGGCAAGAGGGTATGATGCCATATGGGTGATAGTCGACCGCGTGACGAAGAGTGCTCACTTCCTACAGATCCGTGAAATGTATTCGTCTGAGAGGTTAGTGGATCTATTCATCAAGGAGATTGTAACTCGTCATGGTGTACCGGTGTCCATCGCGTCTGACCACGACACTCGGTTTGCATCCAAGTTTTGGAAAAGATTCCACGATGCTATGGGGACGAGGTTACATATTAGTACGGCCTATCATCCTCAGACGGATGGTCAATCAGAGAGGATGATTTAGACGCTAGAAGATATGCTTCGGGCATGCGTCGTTGACTTCGGAGGAAGTTGGGACGAACACTTACCGTTAGCTGAATTCTCATACAATAACAGTTATCATGCCAGCATTGGTATGCCACCCTATGAGATGCTATACGGTAGGAGGTGTAGGACACCCGTATGTTGGGGTGACATCGGTCAGAAGGAGTTAGGGAGCATCGAAGTGATCGAGGCTACGACTTATAAACTGGAAAAGATCAAAGCCTTTATGAAGGCAGCCAAAGATAGGCAAAAGTCGTATGCCGATAAGAGACGTAGACCGATTGAATTCAAGGTGGGTGATAGAGTTATGTTGAAGGTTTCACCTTGGAAGGGTATCATTCGATTTATAAAGAGGGGCAAGTTGAGCCCGAGGTATATAGGGCCTTTCCGAACCATTGCTCAAGTAGGAGAGGTGGCCTATAGATTGGAGTTGCCCGATGAGTTAAGTGGAATTCATCCGACATTCCATGTATCTCATTTGAGAAAGTGCTTAGCTGATGAAGATATGGTGGTACCATTGGAGGACATTGAGGTTGATGAGCGACTCAATTATGTGGAGCAACCAGTGGCTATCATTGACAGGAAAGAGAAGAGGCTAAGGAATAAAGTGGTTCCCTTGGTTCGAGTACAGTGGAAACACAGAAAGGAATCCGAGTCTACGTGGGAGACTGAGGAGGAGATGAGACAACATTATCCTTAGCTGTTCGAGGAGTGACAGGTTTCGGGGATGAAACCTATATAAGGGGTGTGGACTTGTAACACCCGGAAATTTTAAAAGAAGAGAAAAGTGAAGAAAAAGAAAGAAAAGCAAAATAATCCAAGTTTAGGGGTTAAAGTTGTACATGGGACAAAGTTGATATTAATTTGTTCAAAAAGATGGTCATGGCCGCCCGTGACTCCTGTACCATCTTTCCATCGGATTTTAGAGAGAGAAAAAGCAGAGAATTCTCTTGGTTTTAGAGAGAAGAAAAAGAAGAAGCTGAATTCAGGTTAGTTTTCTGATTTTCAGGGTGTTCTTGGCTGATTTCCAGCCTTCGGGTATGTGCTTATGTGCTTGTATGTGTTCGGTTGTGTGCTTATGGTGTTTTTAGGCATTTGAACTCATTGAGCATTCGGGTTAAAGGAAGTCTTAATCGAAAGTTGCAAGAAGTGATTTCTAGATCTCCGTTTTTAAATGTTTTAACCTGTTTTGGGGCTGAAAATGTATGTTCTAACGTTTTTATGAATGTTGGGTGTGTACCCGTATATGTATGTGTGTGCCCTGTTGGGTGGGTTTATGATTCGGGAAAATTCTGATCATGTTCATGTTGTATGCTTGTTTTGATGCTTAGTATGCTAGAAACTAGGCTAGAACAGGTTAGAATGGTGATTTGGGGTCTGAAAATAAGGTTAGTTAGAAAACAGTTGACCATGCGCCTAAGTGCTCATGCGTCTAAAGTCATGCGTTCAAATAGTACTCATACGCCTAGAATTATGCCCAGGCGCCTAAGTGTGCCCATACGCCCAACTACGCAAACGCCTAAGTGCCTATGCGCCTAAGTAAGGCTCGTACGCCCAAACAGTGCCCATGCGCCTGAGTCGCCCATGCGCCTAAGTATTAAAGCGCCCGCATAGTGGCCGAGCGCCTTCATAGTGCTCATGCGCCTAAAGCCTTAGAAAAAATTCCGAAATTTTTGGGAAAGAGGGATTTTTAGGCTATGACTTGGGATGTTTCCGGGGATGATATGTGATGCTATATGATGATGTGGTGTATGTTTATGGTCTGTTTTCTTTATGTTCCTTATTATGTATTATTCCGTGGCTTTACGTGGTGTGATTATGTTAACGAACGTAAAGTATTATATAATGAAAGCGGAAGTTAATATTACTGAAAAGTGGAACGTAAAGAATGAATGAAAAATCTTGCAAGCAAATGTAAGGAGGTCCACACCCAATGAAGGGTGTTAGATCAACTGTGTGCGGTTTAGCTAACCCAGAAGGATGCACAAGGGGGTCTAATCCTTGTGATTGACCAAACGTATGGGACCCTTGTCGCTTCCTCCAGGTACAAGAGTCAGCTTCGTGCACAATGTTGGGGGTCTATTTATTGACTTCGGCCCAGTAACCAGCTTCGTGCATAATGTTCGGGGTATAGTACATGGCATTGGTCCGGATGAAAGTGAAAGATAATGATGAATGTACGAATGACGTAAGATGATAAACGATGATGAAAGATAATAATAAATATTATCTGTATGTACATATGATGTATGATCACGAATGAAAGTAAAGAAAGGTTTTTAAACGAAAGTAAAGTATTTTTATTATAAAACTAGAACTCACTCAGCAACGCTGACTTTTATGCATTTTCAGTTGGCAGGTAATGGTTGCTGAGGATGGCACGGGGCGAAGCTACTTGGCAAAGATTTTGGATGGCATCCATTTTATGTTGGAATGATATTCTTGTGTTGTAATGCATCAAATGATATTTTGTAACTCTAACAACGATGTATTATTTTGCAAAAGAAATTATTAATGCATGAAATGGTTTTTTTAAATTATTCCGCTGCAATATTTTAATGATTTGTAATGTGATTTAAATATCATGTGCGATGAATGTCCAACTGTGAGTGTCCCGGAAACGGGGCCTTACTGTTACGAAATTGATATTTTATAAACTATGACCATCTCAACGGTTTTTTAATTAGGATTTCTTATTAGAAAATATCAAGTTAACCATATTTTTATTATCTATTTAAATAGGATGACATAAATCTGGGTTCTAATTAATAAAAGTTGCAAAATAGTCCTTAATTTAAAAGAGCCAACTAGCGACTCCATGAGTGTGCCAACAAACTAACTTTCAACAAAGCGATGATCGTGTTAAAGTTGGCTCGAGCTTAGCTCATTTACAAATTCAGCTAAGTTGGGTCAGCTCGCTGATAAATCGAACCAATTTCAAGCAATATATTTTTGAAGCTAACTTCGGGCGAGTTATGAACCGCCAGCTTTTGAATAGCCCTAGTAAATGTTTGTTTACAAAGTTAGACATGCAGTAGTTTACTTCAATGGTATTAAATATAGAAATTTCAAATATTAATGTTATAAAATTCGTGGGGTCAAAGTTTGTAACAAACTATGTCATGTAGTAATTTAATTTATTATATTGAGTATCAAATTTCCAAATAAAAATAACAATTTGACATGTAGCAATTTATGATAATAACCTATTAAACATGTCATTATAATAAACATGAAGTGAATAACCAAATTTCATTAATAGTTACAACTATAAATAGGCAGAAGGATGGAACCATTTGCAAGTCATTTTCAGTAGAGAAGTTAGAAGCTATGGCTCCATTTCCACCATGCAATAGTTATAATAATACATATAACACAGGAAAGACGATGCCAGAGTTACTTGGAGTTCCTGAAAAAGAAGCTTGTGAAGTGATTGAGAAATGGAATCCGAATCTTAGAGCTATACCAAAGCCCCCTGACCTCTACATCATAATTCAAATCTTAGAAAAGCATATTGTATTCAACTTAAAAAAACAAAACTTAGATATCAGCAAAGTATATATTTATTTCATTTTTATCTTTACTTTCTTAAAAAATCTAACACTCGTTAACCCAACAGGTCTTTCTACATCATAATTCAAAATTTTAACTTTGAACTATATTTATAGTGTTCCTCTACGATGTAATTTAGTTGACACTTGACATAATGTTAAGCTTAACCTAGACTTAGTTAAATAAATGTTAAAGCTCAAAACTTAAGCCGAGCTCATTGAATGATGTAAAATAAAACGAGATATCAAATTGATCCTGTTGATTAACAACGAATACCAGGAACAATTCCTCCAATTATCCTTGATTCGCGAGAATACCGATAATCAGTAAATTTCCACACACAAACACACTTGTGTAGAGAGAAAATAATTTTTCAAAAACTTCAAAAACTAATCATCATTTCAAGTATCCAAAAATATAAAATGAAAGACAAAATACGAATGGGTCTCAAAACATAAACCGGTCGAAAACTAGTACATAAACAAAGGCCAACAAAAACTAAAAACAACTTTAAAATTTAAAAAAAACTCACTGAATAATGCGATTTTGGGCCGAAACAAGGGCCCCAACGGTCGTTTTGACTGGTCGCACGCCCGAAACGGAGCTTATCAGTCCAAGTTACATCCATTTCAGTGAAACATATTTGGAAAACGCAATATTGAGCCTCCAAATATAGAATTGCCCCCTTCTCAACACTTGGACCCGCACCATTGAACCTCCAATTTCTAAGCTTAATTAAAGAACTAATAGGTTGTATCTTGGATCAACTAAATTAATGCCCAATATTAGTATTAATCAACTCAAAATTTTGAGTAAGGTGTGACCCAACTCGATACTTACTTGCATACTCAATTAGACTTAATTAGAAGGTCTGGTAATCATTCATACATGCCAAGGGCATTGCTCATTGTCCAAAAGAGAAAAAAACTAAACCCTAAATGATAATGACCTATAGAAAAGACGTAATGACGACGAGGCAAACATAATGAGGTGAAAAAATAAATTCTAAAACCTAAAATCTAAAACATATAAAGCTAAACTATAGTTAAACTCTAAAGCTAAATCGTAATCCGAACATTAAAGCACATAGATGAGGTACATTAATGACGAGCACAAAAACATAATGAGCAAGAAAACATTAATTCTAAAACCAAAAAGCTAAACTCTTAATAAAAAACACTCCAAAGCTAATCTTTAAAGCACCTAAAGCGAGAAAGACACAATGACGTAAGAAAAACATAATGATGAGTAGGAAGACACAAAGAGCTCGAAAACATTATTTCCCAAACCAAATATCTAAAAACCAAAAAGCTCAAATTGAAGAATTCAAAAAGCTGGTTTCAACGACGATGGAATAAATTCAATCGGAGTTCGTTTAAGGTGGTGTGAAGGGCTAAAAAAATAATTTTTATACTTTTTAGAATATGAATATTTTTTACTTAGAAACTTATAATCTATATATAGTAAATTAATTTCATTCTCTCCTTTATATGTGTACCGGCTTCCATGTTTCCTCCTTATATTCTTAGTTTTATTGTTTTATGATCTAGGTTTCATTTGTAAAGCAACACTTTAAAGAGAAATTCTATGATTATGATAAGATATTTGCGTAGTTGTGTATTGATACGTGAACAATTGATTTAAAACATTATGGATTGTTAGAAAACTAAATTTGATGAGTGACGTAATAAGTAAACCACAACATTATATGTAATTATTACGGGTCATCTGGCGCTATTCTCTAATTATACTTGTGTATATAATAAATTTAATTTGCATAATTTATATTGAGAGATTATTTAAAATGAGTTTGAAAGACAAAAATACTAAGCTAGAGAAAGGAGAAAAAGAGATGAAATTGATGATGATGATTTTGTAGTACCACTTAAGGTCTGCCTACAAAAAACTAAACCCAGATGATTACTTTGAATCGTTAGTATAAAGTCCAATGAACAAAAACCCACGAAAGATTTTATTAAGTACGCTCACAGTGAACTGTTCATGCGTGGCTAATCACAAAAGTTTTATGATGTCATACAATGTTTAAAGTGCACTAAAGCTGAATGAGAATTTATTGAACCATAAATAATCATACAATAGATGTATTTTAATCATGTAATTAGTTTCAAATCATGCTATGATATATTTAATTTTCTTTGGTACTTTATACAAATGAGTAGCAGAAGCGGCATGGAGCACTGATCAATCGTACTGAAGAACCTTTAATTAACTACATTTCATCACATACGTTGTCACAAATGAAGGATTACTTATTTGAGAATGGACCTTTCACTGACATTGAAGAAATAGATGTTAAATGTGGAGAATAATAAGGAGAAAGAGGCAGAGAATGGTATAAAAGAAAATGAAGTTCGATGTGTTGAAAAGGAAACACTCAAGGAAGCTCAAGTCAAAGGTGTTGAGGAGGAACGCTATGATGCAAATGTAGTTAAACAAATTCTCAAATAGCTTAGAGGAATGATGTTAGAAATAAGAAGCATATGATTAATAATAATGAAGAGGAAGTTCATGTGCACGAAGAATCACACATTATAATGGAGGAAGAAGAAATGGTGGACGCATTTCATATGTATAATGATAACCTTCAATAAATTTGAAAATTCCAATATGAATAGACACACAAAAGGTGGTCGATTAGTACTAACTTAGGTATAAACCCAAAAATTATATAATATATATCATAAAATAAAGTAGGGTAAGATTAAATAACACGCATAGACAGAATTTTTACATGCACATGTGAGGCAACTCATGTGTGGGGGACCTAAGATTATAGTCTAGGTCATTGTTTCTAATAACCTAATTCTCTGTAACAACGGCTCTAATACCAATCTGCTACACACCAACCGGCGGCAGAATGTGTTAAGATGTGTAGATTGTCCATAACACGTGACACTATTAAAGTGATAATTTATTTAATCAACACAATTACATAAGTCATACAACAAACCCATAAATTGCTCAAACAAACATAACATAAATGAAAGTTTGATTTATTAACTCAGTCCACAGGCATCCTAAATGTCATAAACTTATAGGCCTCTCAAATAACATTCTTTATGACATATATAAAATAAAAGTCAACTAACAAGTTGGTAAGTAAACATATATTTTGTTACATATACTAGATTTAAAACACGATTCAAGAGTCAAACTATGAATTCAAGAAAGGATGACTAAACTAAATGCATTGATCAAACCTTTGTTAACAAGTGTTCATAGATAACAGGTTCAATTAAGAACATCGGTTTTGATAACCAAATGCTCTCTTCAATGGCCCGTTCGGGCACGTGTCAAACCAATAGTGCTATCATTGTTACCTTAGGTTTTAGAAAGTTATGATCGCATGCTAGCAAGTAAGTAAGCAAGACTAACCACCACATAAAATATTAATCAAACAAGTTTATCACAAAAACATAGAATACACAAAACTTAATTGAATCGAATTATTTGCAAAAAAGATTTAAAATTGAATATGTATACATGTCACATCCAAAATACATAAAAGGAAAAAGGATTATAAATATTCACATTAAGTTCTTTAGTATAAGTTTGACTTATGACTTGATTAATAAAAATAGTGAAGCCCTAAATTAGCATGGTTATATGTATTAGAACTATTGTTTAAGGTTATGGTTAAGATTATTAATCATAGTAATAAAGGAATTAAAAGCAAAGGAAAAAAAAAGTTGTTGCAAGATCAAAACAGATTTGGACAGATTTATTGTTATAGTTTAATATGATTATTAAAAATACCAAACCTTAAGTAAAATTGTTAAATATATAGCCTAATATTTTATGATGTTATGAACAACTTTCATTTAGAAGAGTTTTTAAAATTTGGATCAGAATATGATCAAAACAACAGTGCAAAGCAAAAGGTGCAAATACACGAACTTACTTTATAGAGGCTGCTGTGGAGTCGTCCGATAGAATTAGAAGTAGTGTAAACTATTGTTGGAAAGATAACTCAATGAACTTGTTTATAGAATCTGAGTTTGGTGATATTTGGTTCATTATGACCAAGTTATGGTCATTTGAAATTGTAACATATTCTGTCCAAAATCAATGGTAGCACTTACCTCAAACTTTTAGTGTTTAAAAAATAATAAGTGTGTATAATAAATTTTGTTAAGCTTATATATGATAATCGAAGACTTTTAGTGGAAGAAAAACATAAGAAGTTTCATTATGAAGTTTCTTTGAATTATTTAGAAATCGAAAGAAAAAAAACGCTAAAATTAAGAATACGGTTACTACCTTAAAAATGACAAACGGACTTGAAACTTTTAAAGGTTTCAATGGAGGGTTGGGGCTTAAAGTTATTCAGATTGTATAGAGGATGAAAAAAAAACCTTTCTTGTAAGTTGAGAAGAAGATTTGGTGTAAGAAAATAGTGAGACAAAGATTAGTATTTATAGGTAGGGAAACAGGAGTTAGGACTCGGAAAGTTTTATGAGCACAATTAAGATTGGGGAGTTATAGGTGGTTTATAAATGAGTCAAATATGAGAGAGTTTTGATCTTTAAAATTTTATAAAAATAATAAAATATTTATAAAATTAATTTCTATAAAAAGTTTGTATTACAGTTGGTAAAATTAGAGATTTTTTTGGAGAATTTTAAATACTTTAAAAATAGTTAGTATTTTTTTACAAAATATAATAGTTATAAAATTTTATAAAAATATTATGATTAAGAATTTCTATAACATTAAGAATGGAAGTCCATAAAAGTTAAGCGTTATTATACAGGTGCCCAAAAATAAAAAATGTATACTTTTGTAAGAATTTAAAAACTTTGATAATAAAATGAACTCTAGAAATTTTATAAATATTTAAGAACTTTATGATATTACTAATTTAGGCTTATAATCACCATCATCAAGTCATATGGATATGGTTCATGTAAACGTTAAGGCGTACATTCTCATGATAGTAGCACAAGTAAGGTTATAAAGCAAAGATTAGTCATACTAATGAATATAGCTATTATATAAACTCCTGTATAGCATGTATAAGACATTGAGTTATCATGTATAATAGTTTAATAAAACAAATAATATCACATAGAATTCCAAATGTATTATTACATAAACAATAAATAAAAATGGATCGGGTTACAAATATGGATAGGTGTTAGGGGTCACAGATGGAATACAAGACAAATGCCCAATTGAAAGAGAATTGGAATATGAATCCGAGTTATACGATGATGAAGAAAAGGGTGTATTAACACTCGAAATGATCAATGATGGCATATGATGTTTACCTTCGAAACATTTCGAAACAGCTCAGGTTCAGGGGAGAATAAAAAATACATCAAATTACTTATCGAATGGATGACTAAGTTAGTTATTTATTTTTGAAAATAAAAAATAAAGTTTTTAGCTATTTGTAATGTATGTATGTTTTTTATTTTATTTATTTCTTTTTGTTGTTTAACTTTAAGTATGGAGTAAAATATTAATTTTTAGTTATTTTTAATGTTTTAATTAAAAAAAGAAAAAAAACCGAACTGACCGGTTTGTATAGGGTCTAGTTCTTTGGTACTAAAACTGGTTTTTAAACTAAACCAATTTCATCCAAACTAGTTTTTACCCTTCAATTAAAAAAAGGTTTGGTTCCCAACCTGAACCGGTTTGGCTCGGTTCGCCCACCTTTAATTCTGATTAGGTCCATTTGGATGGCTCGGTGACTTAGAAATTAACGTTAGATAACCTCACACTTAGATGTGTTAAGTTAGGCTAGGATGGCAAGGCCATGCCGCACCCTGGGCAATGCCGGGTTCGGTAAGGCTAGGTCATCCAATGCCATGCTATGTAGTCTAAGGTGTTGGAATATCTAACAAGATAAGACAAAACTGAGTAAAACCAAACTAGGGAGTTGCAAGGAAAGGTGCATCAAGTAATGCTAGCGCATGCCCGGTAGCTTGTGGTGCATTTCCATAATCGTAAACCTACTTACGTCATAAGGTGGCACAAATCAAAAGCGAAGGTGCGAAAAAAATTCATAAATAGTTTAAAGAAATGAAATTGGTTTACTAATTGTGATTTTAGAGTCATGAAAGATGAAATTATAATTTTAAGTTGGTTCTACCTTACCATTTATGCAAAGGAAACCATTTCAATTATTTAAGGAAATTAATTCAATTCAGTTAACATTATACCATTGATGGAATGGTTTTATTTCCTACACTAGGGAAATTTATTTAGGATAGAACAAGAACTTAAAATGTGATGGTTGTGTAGAAGCCATCAAGATTTAAAAAAATGCGAGAATTTCATATATTCTCTTTCAAACTTTCAAAATATCATATATACCTAGACAAAATTTAATATATCATATATGTTCTTAAAAAACTTACTAAATATCATATACCCTACAAAACTTTTTAAATCTTAATATCTATTAACTATAATAAAATAAGGTTTTTACATGACACGTGCCAACATATTAGACATTTTTATTTTTATTTTCTCGTCTCTCTCTTCTAATTAATGATATTAGTATATATATTAATTATATTATTTTAATATATTTTTAAATTTAAAAAAATAGATATCATAAAAATAAAAAATTAGATTTTAATGAAAACACACTTTAAAATTGTATAAGACATGAAAAAATTTAAATGAAATTTTTACAATTGTTTTAAGATGAAGTGAAAAAATTAAAAAGACTAATTTTAAAAACAATTAAAAAAAATAATCTTATAACATTAAATGATATTTTTTTTTATACTAAATTTATTTACATAACAATCAACTTAAAATATTTTTATATAAATTTAAAAATATTTATATTTTATTTATTCAACTATATACACGGATATATATATATATAAAAAAGAAAGGATTTGCCCACAAATTTTATCAATTTATTATAATGATAAGTTTTTATCATGCATTGACATTTTATTTTACAACGACTTGTCTTCTATTTTATTAGCAATATTTTAATAAATTTTAAATTTTTAATTTAAAAAACAATATCTAAAAATAGATTTTTAATGAAAACAATTTAAAATTTATAAACATGCAAAAAAATTTTAAATACTAACTATTTAAAGCATTTCCTTTTTAAACCATGGTTTTTTGGATAAATTAAAAAGCTAAATTTTTAAAAACAATTAAAAAAACATAATCTTATAAACGATATTTTAAAATGATATATTGTTGCTTTATACTTAAAATACGTATATATACATAACTCAATCATATCTATTTACAAAATTTATTTATAATTTTTAATTTTATTACAATTTTTAATATTTTATTTATTCAACATATGTATTACACGGGATACTATAGTAGTATATAATAAAAGAAAGGAGGTTTGCCACATGGCAAGATTTTAGTCAATTTATTATCACATGATAAGATTTTAATCAATGCATTGCCACATGTTATCTTTACAACAGACAATTGTCATATGCTATTTTATTAGCAATATTCTTTTAAAAGAAATGTTTAAATAGTATTTAATATCTAAATTAAACAATATTCTAAAAATAGATTTAAAAATTTAATGATTCAAACATAAATTTAAAAATTTTAAATTTCAAATTCAATATGCAATTCAATCCGAGAATTTATTTAAAATAACTAACTAAATTAGTTAAAAGCATTATCATCTTTCTTAAAACCATTCGGTTTTTTTGATAATAATTCTGAAAAGACTTTTGAGAGTATCATGAAAGATGATATTAAATTTATTATGCTAACCATAGGTTGCATGCTAAAAGGTCGATAGTAATAAAAAGATAATCGTACTCTGTTATTCTAGTACCCTTTATTTTGAAATTACAATAATAAAATGCCTAATATCTATGTGTGTCTAATGTTGATCTAATAACATAAGAAGACTGAGACCTAGCAAAAATAGAAGGAAAAAAGAAAAAAAAGTCATAAATTGACTACAATAAAAGCAAATCATTTATGTTCTCATGTGGTGAAAAATTGACTACTTGCTCTCTATAGTCTTTGAGTCTAGGAAGGTTTCCACCGTGTGAAGAAAAGTACTGATACACTTAAACAATTAACTCAAATGGATTAACTAATATGAAACGATAAGTTCGGAACTTAAGGGTTAAAAGATCATAGCTAGCAAATTGGGTACGTGTTGTTAATGAAAATCTTGAAGCCTCATTTATGTATGACAACTAAAAAATAAGCATAATAAGATGATTTCATGCTCACACTTCTTATGCGGGACGAAGACAGGTTTGCCAATACTCTAATAATGCTAGCATGTGCTTTCTCTTTTCGACTTGTTCTTATTCTTGACTTTCTTGATGACAAGGAAATGTTTAAGCTTGGAGAAATTTGTTAGTCACATTTTTAAGCATTATTTTTCATAGTTATAAAATATATTTTGATGCATATTTTGTAAATATTGCATGCATTTTCGGTTATTTTATACAACACTTGTTTTGGTGGAATGGAATCTGCTTTGGTTTGTTTCGGGTGATTTTGTAGGGCTGATGAGCTCGTGAGAAGGATGGAAGATCTGGAGCGGTGGAAAAAGTATTGTTGAAGAAATGCTAGAGCTGGCAGCAATTTATACAACAGAAACTTCAAACGGCCGCGCGAAAGTTTCTTCACAAATTCTACACGGCCGTGCAAGCTCGCTGGAAAAATTACTAAGAATAGGAATTCTTGTTTTTGATAATTATCATCAGAATTTACTGAATAAAATGATAAAAAGTAAATTCCTAAAAAGGGGGATTTGGAAAATCAATGCACTATTATAAATACAATAGTAGATGATAATTAAGAGAACAATATTGGAAAATCTTGGAGCATCTTGGAGCATTTTGGAGAATTAATCAAGAGCATCAAGTTCAAGAAGCAAAGAAGAGCTGTAGCAAATTAGTTTTTTTTGTTGGTGGAATTATTTTCATTGTCAAGATACTTAATTCTTCGTGTTTGATTCGTAAGTTTATATTTGATTTTGGGTTTTGATTGATCTAGCCATGTCCAGCTAAAACAATTTTAGTTTCAACATTAGGGTTTATTTTTCTTTGATTTGGTTTGAACTTATGTGAAACATTTATGAGATGTTATTATTTTTAATGGTTTGTTTGTTTGTTTCTTGCTCTTAATCCCGAATCTAATCCGGTATATATTAGATTGTTAATAAAATTGGTCACTTTATTAATTGTTCTAATAAAGTTCTTCAAGATTTGAAACCCTAATCAAGTTTTAGTTTTGATATAAGGAACAATTAACGGTTTGAGTTTATCTATGAATTCACCCTCGTTATAGGATCACACAAAATTCTAGTTAAGCATATCCAACGACGTGTGTGTTTAATTATAATTGATACTTCTATCGTTGCAACCCGCACGCTAAGATCCGAACAGAGTGAGCTTAGAGTAGCGGGTTGGCTTTAATCAACAATTTGCGCTTGATTAGACATTAGATAGAGTGGATATTTGAACGGCGTGATGTCTAGTATCAATACAAACCATTAATTGAAAGTATCATTGCACCGTAATCGTTAATGATCGTCAGCCAAATCGAATCAAGAAATTACCTTAATGTTGGAATTAGTTTTCGTATTTGAATTTACTTCACTATTTAATTAACGTTTTTAGTAATCCCTTTTTCATAATTAAAAGATACAAAAAAATGTCAATTTTCATTTTTGAGGTAGAAACTTAACACGGCAGCGTGGAACACGGTCGTGTCAGCCTACTGGAATTTTTCTAGTTTTTACAATTTACTTTCAGTTTTAGTTTTTAATTAAAACCACCACCTTTCTTAACCCATAACAACCTATAGTAACCGTGCTTAAAATGTTTTGGTATAAAATAATTGACACGTATCCCTGAGGACACGAACCCTACTTCCGCTCATACTATTTTTAGTGTGTGCCCAGGAGGTTCATATTTATATATTTTATTTGCTTGATTCGACACTCAACAAATTGGCATCGTTGCCGGGGATACAACGATTCTAATCGTTTTATGCCAAGATCTTTTCGTACACGTACACCACTCGAGATTGACTCAGAGATAGAGAAAACCGCAAAGAGGTTAAGGAAACAGGCAAAGCTTCGAAAGAAGTTAGCAAGTTCCTTAACATCTATTACTTCACCTCTTGTCACCAACATTTGGCAAGACACACCCTTGTCAAATGAATCTAAATATGAAACCGAATCATCATATCCTTAACAAATAACCACCACTCCACCACAATCACCTACCCATTAAGAACCACCCTCACCTGAACCAACCATGGCAGCTGAAGCCGAACAAACCCTTAGGGAGTGGGCAACCCATGATGTTACCCAACAACCTCTCTACATAAACTACCCTGCTATGGTTAACTTTGTGAGAAATCTGGCCTAAATCCATCCACGGTCTTTCGAGGCCTTGAGAATGAGGACCCACACAAATTTCTCAAGTAATTCCATGATGTGTGTTTCGGAATGAAGCCACACAACGTTACTAAATATCAAATCAAGCTTAAGGCATTCCCCTTCGATATGCAAGACTCAGCTAAAGAATGGTTATATTACCTACCACCGGGGTCGGTAAACACATGGAATGATCTTGCAAAACTATTTTTAGACAAGTACTTCCCTAAAGTCAAAGTCTCTATTCTACGCAAGGAGATCATTGGGATTAAACAAGCAAAAAGAGAAGCTTTGCATACCTATTTGGAAAGATTCAAGAAGCTATGTGCTCGATGCCCACAACATGCCATCTCGAAACATCAACTACTTCAATACTTTTGTGAAGGGTTAGCACCGCTAGAAAAACATTTGATAAATGCCTCTAGTGGGGGAGCTTTACTTGACAAAAAACCAACTCAAATCAGAGCCTTGATAACTTTGATAGCTGAAGATACTAAACATTTTTCACAAGAAGATGGATGGTATGATGATGTACCTCGGGCGGTCAAGGAAGTAAGCACCCCTCACATTGAAAATCAACTTGCTGAATTGACTAAAGCTGCTATGTAACTTACAAAAGGTAAGGAAATTGAGCCTAAACCTCGAGCGTGTGGAATATGCTTACAGTTTGGACACCTCACTGATATGTGTCCCACACCTCAAGAAGATGTTGAAGAGGCACAAGCAATAGGAGGTTATCCTGAACAGAATTCGAGACCCTATGAACAAACTAGAACTAATTAAAACGGGGGACAAGCACCCAATGTTGGTTATCCACAAAGACCCCCACAATTCCACCAAAGACCTCCATTTTAGATGCAAAACAATCAATAAAATCTTCAGCCTCGACAACAACAACAAGCAAGAAGCTCGGGGATGTCCTTGGAGGATATTGTCAAGAGTTTAGCAACCAACACACACACGTTCTAGCAGGAAACAAAGGCTAGCATCAAGAACTTGGAGCAACAAATAACTCAATTAGCCAATTCAGTAAGCAAGATAGAGTCCCAAGGTAAGCTACCCGCATAAACTGAAACAAATCCTAAGCATAATGATTGTTCAATTAATTACCTTGAGAAGTGGGAAGAGCTATGATGATCCAGAAATATAAGAGAATGAAGAAGAGATCATGGTTGAGAAGAATGACGTGGAAAAGAAGGATAAACCAAAACCTGATGAAGTTAAGGCAAAGTATATGCCTCCACCTCCATTCCCTTCAAGACTAAAAGGTACACAAAAACAAAGGGAAGAATAAGAAATTACGGAGACATTTCGTAAGATAAAGGTAAACATACCGTTACTTGATGCTATAAAACAAGTTCCTAGATATGCTAAATTTTTAAAAGAACTTTGTAAATCAAAGAAAAAGCTTAAAGGTAATGAAACAGTTAAAGGTGGGTGAAAACATTTCTGCGATTTTACAAAAAAGATTACCACCAAAGTGTAAGGATTCGGGTGTCTTTACGGTTCCTTGAAAATTACCTTAGCATACCTCGAGCCATGCTCGACCTTGGAACCTCCATTAACATCCTACCTTACTCTATTTTCAAAACACTTATATAGGATCGTTAAAGAGGACCGGGGTAGTCATTCAATTAGTCGTTCGCTCCATAGTGCACCTAAAAGGTGTACTAGAGGATGTATTAGTCCAAGTGAATGAATTGGAATTTTTAGCCGACTTTTATGTTTTAGACATGGAGAATAATGATACCTTGAATTCAAGTTCCATCTTATTAAGAAGGCCATTTTTGAACACTGCAAAAACAAAAATTGATGTTTATAGTGGCACTCTTCCAATGGAATTTGATGGTGAGGTTATTCATTTTAATATATATGATGCTATGCGATATCCAAGTGATGTTTCTTCATTGAATTGGTTAGATGTTATTGAACCTTTAACTGATGATTGTTTTGAGTTATCTAACCATGATGTTCTAGCATTGGTGTTAAATAGAAGTATTGATGAAGTAACAGCAAAATAGTTTATTGAAAAATTTAAGCTTGGGGAAGAGTTGATGGAAGTAGTAACCTTTATGGAGGAACAAAAGAAATCAAGGTACGAATCATAGAAAGTGCAACTACCAATTACTAATCAAAAGCTTCTTCCATCTATTTTGCAGGCACCTGAGCTAAAATTGAAAACTCTTTCTAGCCACCTAAAGTATGCATATCTTGGAGAGAAAAAAACCTTACCGATGATCATATCTAATAAGTTGACAAGTGAATAAGAAAATGAGTTGGTCAACACACTAAATCAATACAAGGAAGCAATTGGGTAGACCAGGTCAACACACTAAATCAATACAAGGAAGCAATTAGGTAGACCATAGCTGACATAAAAGGTTTGAGCCCATTATTGTGTATGCATAAAATCCTAATGGAGGAAGATTACAAGCCAACAAGAGAAGCACAAAGAAGATTGAATCCTCCATGATGGAAGTTGTGAAGAAGGAGATCCTAAAGTTGCTAAATGCGAGCATGATTTACCCCACTTCTGATAGCAAGTGGGTAAGCCCCGTGCAAGTTGTGCCTAAGAAAACAGGTATAACCGTGACTGAAAATGAACAAGGTGAATTGGTCCCCACTCGTGTCCAAAACGGGTGGAGGGTGTGTATTGATTATAGAAGGCTAAACACCTTAACTCACAAGGACCACTTTCCATTACCATTTATAGATCAAATGCTAGAAAGATTAGCTGGTAAGTCTCATTATTGTTGCTTAGATGGTTATTCTGGTTTTCATCAAATACCCGTAGCACCGGAGGACCAAGAGAAAACAACGTTTACGTGTCCTTTTGGCATGTTTGCGTACCGGCGGATGCCTTTTGGGCTTTGCAATGCACCTGCCACGTTCCAAAGGTGTATGGTAAGCATATTTTCTGATTATGTTGAAGAGATAATTGAAGTTTTCATGGACGATTTCACCGTATATGAAAATTCTTTTAAAGAATGTTTGGAAAACTTGACTAAGATTTTAGAAAGATGCATTGAGACTAATCTTGTTTTAGATTATGAAAAATGTCATTTTATGGTTGATCAAGGTCTTATTTTAGGTCATGTTGTCTCTTAAAAAGGTTTAGAGGTTGATAAAGCTAAAATTTATGTTATTAAATCTTTACCTTACCCTAATAGTGTACGCGAAGTGCGTTCTTTTCTCGGTCATGTAGGATTTCATCGAAGATTTATCAATGACTTTTTCAAAATAACAAGACCAATGTGTGAGCTTCTACAAAAAGATGTGAAATTTGTGTTTTCCGACGCATGCAAGCAAGCTTTTGATACATTGAAAAACTCATTGGTTAGTGCACCGATAATCCAACCATCGGATTGGAGCTTACCATTGGAGATCATGTGTGATTCAAGCAATCATGCGGTAGGAGCGGTATTGGGACAAAGGAAAGATCAAGTGTCACATGTGATCTACTATGCTTCAAGAACTTTAGACCATGCTCAAAGCAATTACTCAACCACTGAAAAGGAGCTTTTATCGATTGTTTTTGCTTTAGAGAAATTTAGACAATATTTATTGGGTACTAAAGTAACTGTGTATTCTGATCATGCAGTTTTGCGATACCTCATGACTAAAAAGGATGACAAGCCGAGACTTATCAGATGGGTGCTCTTACTTCAAGAATTTGACTTGGAAATCAGAGACAAAAGTGGAAAGGAAAATCTTGTGGCGGATCACCTAAGCAGGATCATAAATAATGACAAACCAATGCCCTTAAATGACTCATTCCCAGATGAACATTTATTTGCCACTTAAACTACCACTCCATGGTACGCCGATATCGTGAACTACAAAATGGCAAGTACTTTTCCCTTTGATCTTTCCCGTGCTCAAAAAGATAAGATAAAAAGGGAGGCAAGAAGATATATTTGGGATGAACCATACCTTCGGAAGTATTGCGCCGATCAAGTTATAAGAAGATGTGTCGACATGAGTAAGGTACATTCTATTCTAGAATTTTGTCACTCACAAGCTTGTGGCGGGCATTTTGGCCCAAAACGGACGTCACACAAGGTACTCGATTCAGGTTTCTATTGGCCAAGCATATTTCTTGATTCATACATGTTTTGCAAATCTTGTGAACGATGCCAGAAAACAGGTAATTTAAAAGCTAAAGATCAAATGCCCCTCGCACCCATTCATGTATGTGAAATCTTTGATGTATGGGGCATTGATTTTATGGGTCCTTTCCCATTATCGTTTGGTAATGTTTATATATTATTAGCCGTTGATTACGTCTCTAAATGGGTAGAGGCGAAAGCTACGAGAACTAACGATGCTAAAGTTGTTTCAGGATTTGTGAAAGCTAATATTTTTAGCAGGTTTGGCGTGCCAAGAGCATTTATAAGCGATAGAGGATCACACTTTTGCAACAAGACGATCGAAGCCCTTTTCAAGAAATACGGCGTTACACATCGTGTGTCAACGACTTACCACCCACAAACTAATGGTCAAGCCGAGATTTCTAATCGAGAGATAAAGTTAATTCTAGAAAAGACGGTTAACCCAAATCGTAAAGATTGGAGCTTGTGTTTGGATGATGCATTGTGGGCATACCGCACCGCCTACAAGACACCGATAGGTATGTCATCCTTTCGTCTCGTATATGGAAAGGTTTGTCATCCTCGTTTTGAATTAGAGCACAAGGCTTTCTGGGCCATTAAACAATTCAACATGAAGATTGATGAAGCCGGGGTTTATCGTAAGCTACAAATTCAAGAGTAGAAGAAATTCGTAACGATATTTTTGAAAACTCTCGAATTTACAAAGACAAAACCAAAGCATTTTATGATAAGGTAAACACGCGAAAATCTTTTAGTGTAGGCCAAAAGGTTTTGTTATTCTCGTCAAAACTCAAGTTATTTCCTGGAAAATTACGGTCTCGCTGGGTCGAACCTTTTATTATTACTAATGTTTTTCCTCATGACACGGTAGAAATTACAAGTGAAAAAACAGGAAAAACATTCAAAGTGAACGGGCAATGGTTGAAATTGTTGTATTAAGGATTCCAAAAAGAGAATCGACCGCCTCCATCTCGCGGCACCCCACCATCACCATCGTCTCCACCAGAAACCGGCACCACCATCAACGTCGTTATCCATCAGCACCACCACCGAATACCTCAAACCTGCACCCAAAGAGCCGGTCCCCTTCCCGAACCCTACCGGCCGACACCCATCGATTCCTTCATCTGCTACTAACAGGTATGTGTTATTTTTTTGTTTTTCTCTCTCAAACCAAGCAATGTTCCTTACCCAACCCTTGATGGTGACACAGTTACCATTTGTTTCCATGCCTCACATCTATAGTGCCATGTCTTACCAATGTTCTAACCACTCTTGATTTAGAATGCATTTAATATGAAAATGGAGAGTATTGTTAGTAGATTATATGAATTGGTGACACTATGACATATAGGATCTAAATTTTGTTTGAGTTGTAATTCATCACTACAGGTATGTATCTTGAATTTTGGGGCTTAAATTGATAGAATGAATGTTTGATGGTGGGCATTGGGTTTGATAGAAACAGGCTAGGCTGTTGGGTTGAAGAATTTGAACCCTCTATCTCTTAGTCATGACATTTGGATGATAACAAAATGGGAGTAAATTGAATCTGATTCATAATGGTCTTGACTAATCAGACTAGTTCAGCAAATCATCTTAATCACTGGTGCTCACTATTCTAAAGTTTTTATTACAGATTTCTATATCATGGCTAGAGAAAAAAGGCAAACTCCACATGCACCTTCACCCAAACAAGTCAAATGAGCACGTAAAGCATCATCAACTCGTGCAACATCTTCTACCCACTCATTGGGAATAGTGCCGGTAGAAGAAGCCACCCTGGTTTCACAGAGCCGAGCATTACCCAAACCCCCCCAAGGCCACAAATAAATCCCACACATTAGGAATTCAATTCCTCGATCAAGCTCAATGAAAAAGGTTTGACATTCTTACATGAATGAAATTGTATAACACAAAGATAGCAGATGATGTAGCTATGAAAGAAGTAAGCGTTTTTACAGGGGTAAAGAGATTACTCTCAAATATTGGATGGGAAAGACTGCTTGAATGGGACGATGTACTCTAAAAACGGACCACCCTTGAGTTTTTAAGCTCGGTCACCCTAGAAGATGATACTCTCCACTTCCGTCTCTTCAACAAACCATGCACACTCACCTTGGATGAATTTTGTCGCATGGTAGCCGCCCCCACTGAAGAGACATTTAGAAATTCTTCCAAAAAGAATAATGAATACGATGATAAGTAGTTTTGAGGGTCTATCACAGGAATGTCCAATTATAAGAGCTCAAACACCAAAGCTTCATTAATTGTACACCTTGTTTTAAAAGTAGCTCATCATGTGATCTCATGCATCGTTGATAGTCGTTTAGACTCTGGAGGTGTCAAGGCCAAGAACTTTATTTGTTATGGTGCATGATCCATCCCCAAGCCTCACGGCCTCATTTGAGACAATACTTATGCCATAAGCTGCTACAAGTCGCCAATGCTGAAAAAGGAGAGATTTTTTGTAGTTCCATCATCACTATACTCGGGGCACCATTCGTCCTTAAAGCTCAAATTCCCAAACAACCTGACAGTGGTAAAAGGCCCCCGATATATTGATATGAAACAAATGATCAAGATGAAGATGTTCATAGAACCAATCACCAAAGATGGTGTCATTTGGTTAAAAGGTACTTATCGATGCAAACACTTTCAAGTTAAATCGTCAGAACACAACCTGTTAACCTTGGCCGACCCAATTAAAGAGACAATATGGCTACTCAAGCGTAACGTGGAAGTTGATGATGAGGATAGTATGAGTGACAACACTTCAGATCCCTCCAGAGCAAACACCAAAGCTGCACCTACTAGGGAAAACATACGAGCCCATCAGCCGGCTAACCATCACCTCGAGTACATGGCACGGTTTATCTCCATCAACAACCAACTTACCGACATAAAGGCCGACATGACTCAAATCTGAAATGAACTTACTAAGCAGAAGGTTATGATCAGTCGTCTTTGCGACCACCTTATCCCACATCCACCACCCGAATAGTGGACTCATTCCATGCTCACCCCTAAGCTTTGAGGAGGAAGCTAGATTTCAAGCTTGGGGAGGTACGTTCCACTTTACTATCCTAGTTATTTACAGCATTATTATTTTATTTCTGCATTGCATTTAGATAAAACAAAAATAAAAAAAAAATAAAAAATAAAAAAGAGGGCACACCTGTATTTTACTGAAAAGATTTTTGAGAGTATCATGAAATATGATATTAACTTTATTATATTAATCATAGGTTGCATGCTAAAAGGTCTATAGTAATAAAAAGATAACCGTACTTTGTTATGCTAGTGCCCTTTGTTTTGGAATTACAATAATAAAACACCTAATATCCATGTGTGTCTATAGCTGATCTGAACACACAAGGAGACTGAGACCTAGCAAAAATAGGTTGAGAGCCGAGCCTATTTGAAAAAAAAAAGAAAAAAAATAAACCTTGAGCGTGTGGAATATGCTTACAGTTTGGACACCCCACTGATATGTGTCCCACACCTCAAGAAGATGTTGAAGAGGCACAAGCAATAGGAGGTTATCCGGGACAAAACAATCAGATGCAAAACAATCAACAAAATCTTCAGCCTCGACAACAACAACAAGCAGGAAGCTCGGGGATGTCCCTGGAGGATATTGTCAAGAGTTTAGCTACCAACACACACACGTTCTAGCAGGAAACAAAGGCTAGCATTAAGAATTTGGAGCAACAAATAACTCAATTAGCCAATTCAGTAAGCAAGATAGAGTCCCAAGGTAAGCTACCCGCATAAACTGAAACAAATCCTAAGCATAATGATTGTTCAATTAATTACCTTGAGAAGTGGGAAGAGCTATGATGATCCAGAAATATAAGAGAAGGAAGAAGAGATCGTGGTTGAGAAGAATGATGTGGAAAAGAAGGATAAACCAAAACCTGATAAAGTTAAGGCAAAGTATACGCCTCCACCTCTATTCCCTTCAAGACTAAAAAGTACACAAAAACAAAGGGAAGACCAAAAAATTATGGAGACATTTCGTAAGGTAGAGGTAAACATACCATTACTTGATGCTATATAACAAGTTCCTAGATATGCTAAAGTTTAAAAGAACTTTGTAATTAAAGAAAAAGATTAAAGGTAATGAAACAGTTAAGGTGGGTGAAAACATTTCTACGGTTTTACGAAAAGATTACCACCAAAGTGTAAGGATCTGGGTGTCTTTACGGTTCCTTGCAAATTGGACCACCTTAGCATACCTCGAGCCATGCTCGACTTTGGAGCCTCCGTTAACGTCCTACCTTACTCTATTTTGAAGACACTTAATATAGGATCGTTAAAGACTACCGGGGTAGTCATTCAATTGGCCAATCGCTCCATAGTGCACCCAAAAGGTATACTAGAGGATGCATTAGTCAAAGTGAATGAATTGGTATTTCCAGCCGACTTTTATGTTTTAGACATGGAGGATGATAATACCTCAAATTCAAGTTCCATCTTATTAGAAAGGCCATTTTTGAAAATTGTAAAAACAAAAATTGATGTTTTTAGTGGCACTCTTTCAATGGAAGATGATATTAACTTTATTATGCTAATCATAAGTTGCATGCTAAAATGTCGATAGTAATAAAAAGATAACCGTACTCTATTATGCTAGTTCCCTTTGTTTTGGAATTGCAATATAAACGCCTAATATCCACGTGTGTCTAATGCTGACCTGATAACATAACTGAGACCTACCAAAAATAAGTTGAGAGCCGAGACCATTTGAAAAAAAAAAAGGAAAGGAAAAAAAAGAAGAAAAAAAGAAAAAAAAAGTCATAAATTGACTGCAATAAAAGTAAATCATTTGTGTTCCTGTGTGATGAAAAATTAACCACTTGCTCTCTATAGTCCTTGAGGCTAGAAAGGTTTCCACCGTGTGAAGAAAAGTATTGATACACTTAAACAATTAACTCAAATGGATTAACTAATATGAAACGATAAGTCCAGAACTTAAGGGTTAAAAGATCATAGCTAGCAAATTGGGTACGTGTTGTTAATGAAAATCTTGAAGTCTCATTTATGCATGACAACTGAAAAATAAGCATAATAAGATGATTTCATGCTCGCACTTCTTATGCGGGACGACGACAGGTTTGCCAAATCTCTAATAATGCTAGCATGTGCTTTCTCTTCTCGATTTGTTCTTATTCTTGACTTCCTTGAGTACAAGGAAAGGTTTAAGCTTGGGGAGATTTGTTAGTCACATTTTTAAGCATTATTTTTCATAGTTATAAAGTATATTTTGATGCATATTTTGTAAATATTGCATGCATTTTTGGTTATTTTATACAACACTTGTTTTGGAATGGAACCTACTTTGGTTTGTTTCGGGTGATTTTGTAGGGCTGATGAGCACGTGAGAAGGATGGAAGATCTAGAGCGGCAGAAAAAATTGGCGGGTGACCCGGGTTCGATCCCCGGCAACGAGGCCAATTTGTTAGGTGTTGAATCCAGCAAATAGAATATATAAATATGAACTCACCGGGCACACACTAAGAATAGTATGAGTGGAAGTAGGGTTCGTGTCCTCAGGGATACGTGTTAATTATTTTATACCAAAAACGTTTAAGCACAGTTACTATAGGTTGTTATGAGTTAAGGAAGGTGGGGATTTTAATTAAAAACTTAATCTGAAAGTAAATTGTAAAAACTAGAAAAATTTCAGTAGGCTGACACGGCCATGTCAAAACTGTAAAGGAAATTCCAATCGACCGTGTTAAGCTTCTGCCAGAAAAATGAAAATTGAAATTTTTTTGTATCTTGTAATTATGAAAAAGAGATTACTAAAAATGTTAATTAAATTGTGAAGTAAATTCAAATCCGAAAACTAATTCCATCATTAAGGTAATTTCTAGATTCGATTTGGCTTAAGATCATTAAAGATTACGATGCAATGATACTTTTCAATTAATGGTTTGTATCGATACTAGACATCACGCAATTCGGATATCCACTCTATCTAATGTCTAATCAAGCGCAGTTCTTTGATTAGAGCTGACCAGCTACTCTAAACTCACCGGATTTTAGCGTGCGGGTTGCAACGATAGAAGTATTAATTATAATTAAACACACACGCCGTTTGGTATGCTTAACTACATTGTGTGATCCTATAACAAGGGTGAATTCATAGACAAACTCAAACCGTTAATTGTTCCTTATATCAAAATTCAAACATGATTAGGGTTTCAAATCTTGAATAACTTTATTAGAACAATTAATAAAGTGGCCAATTTTATTAACAATCTAATATATACCGGATTAGATCCGGGATTAAGAGCAAGAACCAAACAAACAAACCATTAAAAATAAAAACATCTCATAAATATTTCATATAAGTTTAAACCAAATAAAAAAAAATTAAACCCTAATATTGAAACTAAAAATTGTTCTAGCCGGATATGGCTAGATCAATCAAAACCCAAAATCAAATATAAACTTACGAATCAAACACGAAGAATTAAGTATCTTGACAATAGAAATATTTCCACCAACAAAAAGAACTAATTTGCTACAGCTCTTTCTTGCTTCTTGAACTTGATGCTCTTGATTAATTCTCCAATATGCTCCAAGATTCTCCAAGATTGTTCTTTTAATTATCTTCTACTATTTTATTTATAATAGTGCATTAATTTTCTAGATCCCCCTTTTTAGGATTTTAGTTTTTATCATTTTATTTAGGAAAATCTGATAATAATTATCAAAAACAAGAATTCCTAAATCTTAGGATTTTCCAGCTCTAGCATTTCTTCAACAATACTTTTTCTGCCGCTCCAGATCTTCCATCCTTCTCACGAGCTCATCAGCCCTACAAAATCACTCGAAACAAATCAAAGCAGATTCCATTCCACTAAAACAAGTGTTGTATAAAAAAAACCGAAAATACATGTAATATTTACAAAATATGTATCAAAATATACTTTATAACTATGAAAAATAATGCTTAAAAATTTGACTAACAGATTGTTTTTTAAAGATTCTTTAAAAAATAAATAGTTTAAGATAAAACTTTAGAAACCAAATAGTTTTATAAAAACATTTAAATTATCAAACAATTTTAAGAATATCATTTAATAAGCGGACGGTTTAAACATGTTAAAAAGCAAATAAATATATAAAATATGTTATTAAAAAACTTATTCATGAATTTAAAACTTATTTTATTATATAATAAACATATTTATAATCAAATAATAAAAATATTAAAAATTAAAAAACTTTGGATAAACAAGAATATAAATTTTTTTAATAAAAATAATACTATAAATTTAAAGGTAAATTAAATGGATGGTCGATGCGGGTAAAATGTAATTTTTATAACTTTTAACATTATTAATTGTTACACTAATAAAACTTGGGACCATAGAGGAAAAAGAAAAAAAATATTATGGATCATATTCAGAATTTTAAACTTTAAGGATCAAATACAAAATTTTGACATAACACAAGGACCATGCACGTAATTTATTTTATTTTATATTTAGCTTTTTCAACCCGTGTAACACGCGGATGCTTAGGCTAGTTTATAAATCTATAAATCTATAAATCTATAAATCTATAATCTATAATAAATACTAATAAAAGAAGGTTTTTTGTGACACTTGTCGCAATTATAAAGCATGTAAATCTTATTTTCCCGCTTCTTTCTCATAATTAATAATTATATTAACAACTAATAATTTTATTTAATTCATTTAAGATTAAAAACATTTTTTATAAATTAAAAAAAGAGATTCGTTTATAAATGTAATTTCTAATTAAAAATTTTTTTATAAAATAAGAAATTTTATTAAAAGTTTAAACATTTTAAAACTTGTGTCTTTAAAAAATAAATTTTTTTATGAAACAAAAATTATTAAAATTCAAACTTTTTATAAGAAAATTATTAAAAATAGCATTTTTAAAAGCTTTTGTTTTGAAACAAAAAAACTTTCAAAAAATTTAAAATAAAAGTTTAAAAAGTTATATCATTATTTTATTATTTAAAGTCGTTGCTCGTACGTAATTTTAATAATATCATATCTCAAGATATTGTTTTATAATTCATAAATTTTTGTTATTAATTATTTAATAGTTATTTATGCAACCCGTGTAATACACGGGATATTTGCCATTTCTCACTATCTTAAATCAGCTTTTTGACACTTGTCATTCTGTTAGACATTCTCACTTTATTTTCCCTACAAAAGGGTATTATAGTAATTTAAACACTCAAATTAATTTCTCTCTCTTACTAAAAATCAATTTTATTAATTGATATATTTTTCTCTCTTATCTGGATTTTTTAAAATCAAGCTATGTTTTTAAAATTAAATCTTATTAAAAAAATCAAAAATCACATCTTTTTATTAACATATAAATCATAAAAAACAAAATTTTTATATAATATGAAATTTTCTAAAACACTAAACCTTTTTGAAACAAAATATTTTAAATTGATTTTTTTTTTAAGTTATAAAAAATATGAAATTTTCTAAAACCAGTTTTATTCAAACAAACAGAATAATTAGAAATACGAGTTTTTAATAAACAATATTTTTTCAAACAATTAATTTTACAAAAAAAATCTTAACACGAATGTTTAAAAATGAAACTATTTAGATATAAGAGTTAAAAAATAGTATAATTGTTTTATTACATGAACCTATTACATATATATAATTTTAATCATATTTTATATTAAAATATCATACTATAAATCTTCGTGTTTATTACTAACTATAATCTATTTAATAAATAAGTTTTAGCCTATCTATTTATCTATATATCTATCTATCTATAACAAAAAGATCTAAAATAAAACTTGACACAAATGTAAGTTTTATCATACTAACTTTCTTATTTTCTTTTATTATTATAATAATATTGAATACTAATAATTACTCATACCATTTTCAAATTAAAAATTATATAAATTATAAATTAAAACCTATATTATTATTAAAAGCACACTATTTAAAAACAAAAGTTTTAAATAAATTCATTTTTCTTAAAACAAAATATTCAAAACTCATATTTTTTTATAAAATAAAAGTTTAAGAAAAATACATTATTGCTTATTTACTTAAAGTAGCTATTGATATGCAATTATAATCATATTTTATCTTCAAATATGGTTTTATAATTTATAAATTTTTATTACTAATTATTGTGTATTTTATTTATTCAACCCGTGTAATACACGGGATACTAACCTAGTATATAATAAATGAAAGGAGTTCAGCCACATGGCTTGATTTTAATTAATGTGTTGTCACATGTCAAATAATTAGCCAACAATTGCCACGTGTCGTTTTATTAGCAAAATATGATTTTAACAAACCGTGCCACGTGGCTTGATTTTAATGTGAATTTTATAATAACTGCAATTAGGGGCTGTTTGGCAATATATGAATGATTAAATGCTGAACCAATAAGAGATCTGAACCATGAATTGCTGAACCATTAAGAGGTCTGAACCATTAAGAGCTAGTATATCGCTTAACTATTCAAAGGCAAATGTCTGACCAATTCAGATAAGAGTTCTTAACCATTTAGCATTAGACCTCTTAACCATTCAGCATTAGTATAATGCTTAACCATTCAGAGGCAAATGTCTTAACCATTCAGACATTTGCTCACGAAACAAACAGTCTGAACCATTAAGTTCTGAATCATTCAGACATCTGAACCATTAAAAGGCTACCAAACAGCCCCTTAGTCATTAATTTCGTTCAATCAATTAATAAACTCATTATTACTTTCTATTTACATCATAGTAACTATAATTAGTCATCAATTTCATTATCAATCTCATCCAAAAATATTATTCTCTCAAAATTACTAAATATGACTATTAATTATCAAATGACATGATATGTGAATAAATATGCATGTTAATAATGCATATCTTTCCCCATTTTAAGTGCTTTTTGGTTACAAATTAATCTTTATCGATACTTAATTGTAATTAATTTGAATTTTGTACCTTTGGATGATTGTTTGATGATTTCAAAAGAAAAAGATAAGAAATTCATGAAGATTTTGGGAAGTTTAGAGGCTATTATGGCCATGACAGGACAGGACCATAACAGGCTTGAGGCCTCCTTTTCCTGCACATTATAGTGATGACAGATCCTGTCATGGCCATAACACGCATCACGCCCCCTTTTTAAGCCCTTCTTGTTCTTCATTTTGGGAGAGACGAATTTTGGAGAAAAAACCCTAGTTTTTCTTCATTCTTGTGACCACTTTGAAGGAGTTCTTTCACGAGTTCAAGAGA
This sequence comes from Flaveria robusta, assembly GCA_025506415.1. Taxonomy (NCBI): domain Eukaryota; kingdom Viridiplantae; phylum Streptophyta; class Magnoliopsida; order Asterales; family Asteraceae; genus Flaveria; species Flaveria robusta. Next base: position 13,700,756 of record CM046464.1, on the reverse strand, counting down.
GGTTGAAGATCAAGCATTTCAAGGGAAGATTCAAGCTAACAGAACCCACCTCTAATCATCTTTGGTTTGAAAATCTCTAAATCTATCATGTTTTCTTTCATTGTTGTGAGTTTGGTTGTGGTTTTTGTAAGCCTTATGGGCTAAACACTCTTTATCACTTAGATTAGATGAATCTTAGCATACTTTGACATATTACTTGTAACTTTTGGTAATGATTAGGTTAATGTTTATTTCAAAGTTATGAATGTTCTTCAATGATTGTGTATGTTTGTTGAACTTAATGAAATGATTAATCTTGTGGGTGTTATAATCACATATTGTTGGAAAACATTGTGTTTTAGAACATATATTCATGAAATGCATACATTAGTGTGTGGTAAATGATGATTGATTATTTAGTTAAGTTGAACAAGTGTGCATCCAAATACATATGTTTGTGAGAACCATTGTGTTTGTTACGAATATCTTTTAACATTGTATATGTGTAACCATATATAATGCGCATATTTATGATTCGTGTATTCGTGTTATAATATTCATAAATTGAAGAATTTGCATAGCTATTGTTACATTACGCGAATTGAGGTGGTTACCATGTGTTCATCGTGTTAATTTCCAAAGATTTGTGGGTTTGGTATCCTTGACGGGAGTCCTAAACATCTTTAATTTTAGCCTAATTTAATTACAACTTTTCAAATAATCTTTAATCAGCTAGATATGACAAAGACTTAGTATAAGGAGCTCTCGTGTCCACGGATCGATACTTGGTTCTTACCAAAAGCTATACTACTATCTGATAGGTACACTTGCCTATTGTGTGTGTAGTTAGTCATAAGGTGAAAATCATTTTTATAATTTTAAAACTTAATCGTGTAAAATCCATTGTTGTAATACATATATCAAAACACACATCATGACCTAAAGTATATATTCTCTCAAAATATCATATTTTAAAAATTTTAGGGTTAAAATTTTGAATTTTACGTTGTTGCTAAAATTATCTCAAAAATATTATATTCCTTACATAATTTCCCTAAATAATTGCCTTACATTATTGGCAGATTTTATAAAACTTTGTTATATATATAAAGATTTAAATTCTCATTAAAATACACCTACAATTGATTTCTTTGTTCTACACTTTCGTTTTTGCTTTGAGAATACTTTATTATGACGTGCATCTTGCTGAACGGTTTCAGATATGCTTCATATTTTACTCTGTTCTTTTTATACATTATACACTAATATGTTATAGCTCAGATTTTTAAAAATCTTATTAATGATCATTTCTTACCATGCTGCTGATGTGGCTTAATTTTAGTAATGATTTACCATATGACATATTCTCAGCAAACAATTGTCACGTGTCGCCTTCTTAACTATATGGTTTCAAAAAAATAAGATTGAGTGTATTAGAATAAAGAATCTAAGTCAATTATTTAAAACCGACAATTTACGTATACTTTGATGGAAAATAAATTTCAAAAATGATAATAGTTTAAAATACTATAATCTGTCTTCTATTTATTCAATAAATATCAATTTATACAAAGGATAATGACCTTTCACCTTTTAATATATCTATATATTAATTTTTCAAAATTTATAAAATTTTTCTGCATATAAATATTTTTTTACCAATTCATAGTTTTTTATATTGAGTTTTAACAACCCAGCATGTTATCAAAGTAAACAAACGACTTAATTATCACGTTTGTATTTACAATTTATTTACGTCATTTGATATTTGTTAAACATTTTAAGTCAAACGGTCATATTATTAATTGATATAATGTTTTTTTGGTTTTGCTTTCATTTTAGGAAACTACAATGTAAGAAAATGTTTTAAAATGGTGCTTTCCTAGGTTCCACAAGCTACTAACTGAAGCAGGTTTTTGTTTTTTTATAAATTCCGTACATGTCTATCTTAGAAGTAGGGATTATATCTCGTAGTAATACCGGAGAATGTACATTTATCCCTAGAATTTCCTTAATATCTACCGACAAAAGAAAACCATTTAAGTTTCAAAGAAGGCAATTCTCCTACCCGTGTGTTTTGCGATAACTAAAATCAAAAGTTAAAGGTTAATCATTATCAAGAGCTGTTTTGTTTTTGAAACAATCAATTTTTTACACAAAGACAACTGTATGTCATATTATCAACAGTTATAAGATGAGATGGATTAAAACTGGTTATATTAGATGGCAATGATGAATTTTCAAGTGCAACCTCAAATGTTGTATGCAAAGAGGTTTTTAGAGATTTGTAAAATTTTGTGTTTTTTCGTTTGTATACAAAGTTGTCATGTAATTATACTCTATACATATTTTTTAATTCTTACGTTCTCATATATTACAGACTTATATTCTCATGACTATTACATTTTGAATGTATTTAGTGACAATTTTAAATTTTCAACCCGTGTAACACACGGGTCGTTAAGCTATTATCATATATACCCAAACTAACATAAAATATCATATATACTCTTAGAAAATATTTTAAATATCATATGTGCCCGTAGGAAACTTATATAGTATCACATATACATTTATTATATTTTTTATTCATGTGATAGTTATAGTTTTTAATGAAAATTATTGTTTTTTAGATTTCAAAAAATAATAGCACACATCAATAACTTACTTAAAAAGCATAATGAACATATTTGCTATAAAAACACTTACTGTTATATTAAATCTTGTGTTTTATCTTGTAATTTTATTAGATTAACACAATTTATTACAATTTAAACTTAATTGGAGAAATTTAAGAATTTTGAGATGTAAAACCTCATATACATATTTAAGAATAATTTATAAAAATTAATTAATTGTGATTTTAAAAATAAAATTTGTTTCCAACCCAACATTATAAATATGTAATTTTATGAGAAAAAAATATGAAAAATTACTAAGTATTAAATTTTAAAGTTTAAAATTTTTTTTCTAAACAAAATTATTCTAATTCTTTTTTAAAAAAATAAACTAATTTGAGGAAATATGATATTTTAGTTAAAGTAAATTGTATTTTCCGTCCTTTAAGTTTGTATTAAATTTCAAGTATTGTCCTTAAACTAAAGAAATTACAAGAATTGTCTTTTACATTCAAGTTTTGTAACAATTTTCATCCTTTCCTCTAATGTTCGTTTATTTTTAACATTAAATCTGTGCACGTGCCTCTCATGTGAGGGTAAAATAGACTTTTTGTACCTAAAGGGCTATTTGTGTAAATTAGTTTATCTTTTGTCTCATTTTTTGAGTTTTTCCCTCACACTCTCTCTATCACTTTCTCTCATTTGCAATCATTCCCACCTCTGCAATCTTCTCCCACCAATTGAGGATGATGGTGTGGCGTGGGTGGTATGGTGTGGTGTGTGGATTTAGGTCACGTGAGATAGTCTCCAATCATAGATCTGAAATTTTGAAGCCCATGCCCATCTAAAATCTTGAAGCTCATCCTTATATCAAATCGTGAAGGTAAATGGAGTGCGTAGATGCTCGTGGTGATGGTTGTGAGGATGGGGGTATGGAACCAATGGCATCTCGACCTATTTGCGACTGAAGATGGTGGTGTGGTGTGTGAATTTGGGAATTGATGGTAATGGATCTGGTGGGTGAAGAGGGGGTAGAGATGGTGACGATATGATGTTTGAAGGGGTAGCGACTGTGATGGATCTGGTGTGTGGATCTAGCTATGATGAAGATGGAAGATGTTGATGCGGTGGTGGTGGAGGGTGCATGGTGGTGAAGATGGACTTTGTGTAGAAAGAGAGAGGAAGGTAGATGATGGCAGATGTTGCGGTGGTGGAGGAATGGCGATAACGACGGTGGAGGAATGGAGATGACAACGGTGGAGGATGGCCGACGGTGGAGGAGGGCGAGTAGGGGAAGAACGTCGATGGTAGAGGAGCGTCGGTGGTAGAGGAGTATCGGCAGTGGAGGGGGGGCAACGATGGTAAAGGGTATATAGATATTTAAAAGTTTTTAGGCGCATATATGATATTTTTAATTTGATTTGGGCATATATGATATTTGAAAATTTTAGTAAAGGTATATATATGATATTCTAAAAGTTTTACAGGGGTATATATGATATTTTAAATTTTGTATGGGTATATATGATATTTTAAAAGTTTATAAGAGTATATACTAAATTCTCCCAAAAAAAATAATGTTATATCAATTTGTTCATGGGATAGTTAGTGACACCTTTGAATAAAACCAATGATCTACCTAAGAAATCATCTGGCCATTTGAAACACAGAGAGGGTCCAAAGTTGGGGATTATCGTAGCCGGGCGATTGGTAGTTGAAATTTTTAAGAACAAAGATGCCATAATGTTGAACAACATAATGAATGGAATGTGCTGATTACAAAAGACAACCAAACAGATTTCAATCTCAATGGCTTATCCATGAAAGGTGACACTCAAGAAAGGGTGAATCTTAAAGATGAAAGAACAAGGGCCTCCCATTGTATTCAGGTTCATCAAATCACAAAGTCAATAGGTGATGCTTGGAGAATAATGATTAAAGTAACCAATGGATGCAAAAAAAGTTAGGCATTACTAGTTATGCTTGCATGGTCTCTACTAGTCACAAAGTGCTTCTTCATGAGCATTTAAGAGAGATTCAAATAGTATAGAACTTAGATGTCAGAAGATCCCTATCATGAAAGCCATGTATGTTTGATACAACATGATTAATCAAGGTGTTCAAGGGATAAAAGCATGGTTGAAGCTTTTGAATGTGCAAAAGAAAAGGGAGTAATCTTGTGCTTGGATGAGGATGCAAATGATGTTGGCTACTATGATCCAACAGAAATAGGTCAAATTTTGTTTCACAATATGGTTTAAATACTTTTGATTAGCAAGTTTTTTACCCTTTGTTGTATTTGAAGACGAATATTTTTTGAGGGGAAAGTAATATTAGGTATCAAAATAGTAGAACTATTTCGTAATAGTTGAATAGTATAAGATGTCTTTAGTTAGTTGATAACCTGGTTGTTGTACTTTAACAGAAAGACATCAAATGGGTATGGATGAATTGAGACAAACTTCTTTGGTTCTTATTCTCTTAAATCGATCTTTATGCCTAATTACCAATTGTGTTCGTAACACATACAAACCTAAGTATATCCCAAAACAAAACAAAGATGACACATATGATACCATCAAAACTAAATATTCAACAACAAATAAAAGAGAAGGCAGTTTACTTCAAGAATGTAAATTATGGGGAATCATTTTCACTTTGTAGCAGGAACATATAATATTGTTACACAATTTATCAGTGATTTCAAGAGTATAAGAACTATAAATTATATAGGATAATGTGACAGCATCCTAGGACGCTGCAAGTCTGTAATGGTTAATGTTAGATCTATGCAAATTGGGTAATGCTAGTCATAATCATCCAGCAAAATGATCATAAAATCTTTCCCAGGGCATTTCTTTAGGACGGGCAATAAACGAAAGATCATTACTACAAAATACAATACTGATCTGATGTTTTTAGGGAACTAAAGAGAAAGATCCTCAAAACCAACAATCTTGGGCGCAAGTTTTAAAGATTTTTTTGAAAAGCCAAAAGTCAATGCCCTTCAGATAGTCAGAGAGCTTATCTAGATAATCTTTATGGTCTTCAAATATATGCTTTGCTCAGAAACAATTGTAAGTATTTGTAGGGTACCAATGTGACTTCAATCACTTTCGTTACTGTATCGTGCGTCTGACAACAATATAACATGAAGGGATGATTAGATGATGAGAGCATTAAAGAACACTACAGGTGACACTTTCTACCAAATTTCTTGTGAATAGGAAGATTTAGGTTATGTTTATGTTCAAACGGGTTGATGGGTCAAATCAAGAAATTTAGCAAAATGGCTCTGTTAGTGTATTTGTTATGCGTACATCTTACACCGCTTCAGTAAAGAAAATAGATGATTACTGTAAGAAACGTCTTTTTATCCAAATTTTATGCATTACTTATTTGTAAAAATTATGACAAAAATGGATAAAAGTGTGTTTGCCGACCAGCTCATACAGGTTACAATGGCACTGAAAGTTACCAATTTTTTAAGCTGCCCAACCCATCCAACCCACTGATTTTGTAATCTCTGAAGAAAAAAGAAGAGAAAATAAATCTTACTTGTGGATGGTATTTTCCCTTCCATGGCGTCTCTCTTCCGCTGGCAGCTTAAACAAAGGAAAGGACCATCCCAGGGCCTTAACTTTCCCCTTGAATTACCTGATTCATGGTGTATTGAAATCCCTTCCCCGGGTTTCATTTCAATTTGACATACCGCACAAATGAACAACCTGAAAACATTACAGAGTGGGTATTTGGTATCTAACCTGCAAACCAGAAAGAAAACAAAGTGAATCAAACCATCCGCCAGTGCAAAGTTATTAACTATATTTAACAATGTGCGGTATATATACTTATTATACCAACCGTTCTGAAAGCATAGCAGATCCTTCCTCCACAAGCTCCTCCACCAAATCTGGGTCAAAATATTCTTCTTCTCCATCATCAAGCTTAGGTGGCTCCTCTGTACTCCTTTTCCTGAACATGGCTTTAAATACTCGTTTACCTGTCTTCTTTGGTGGTTGCAAAGGGGGGTATGTCTTTTCTGGAGGTAGTATATCAATAACAATGCAGGTTGTATCATCCCGCAATCCTTTCACTTGCACAGCTTCCTGCACATGGGCACTGAAGAAGTTAAAATTGGATGTTCACAAAGGTTGTCTTTTTCTATAAACATACTTTAACAATCTGTGCCGCTGCTGCTTCAGGTGCCAAACCACGACTGCACTCTAGGGCCTCTTCCACAGAAAGAGCATCCCACACACCATCACTTGAGATAACAAGCCTCCCACCAGCAGAGGACAGCTGCAGCTCATGGATCAGGAAATTCAATCATGTTAACATAATTTATTATACAATAATGTCACATTCATGCACCAAGATGAGTAATTAACCTTCACTTGCTTAACATAAGGAACGGGAACAATAAACTCCCCAACATCCCGATCTCCTATAGAGCGTGAAAGGCATAAGCCTCCAGGCCAACATCTCAAAGGCCCAATCTAACAACAAAAATAATATTTGCATAAGAAAAAACAAATAAAGAAATGTCAACACTCATATCATTCTTCAAGTACTTTATTTGCTCAGTAATTTTGTTTTGATCTGAACATTCTCATAAATTTTAAAATAGCTCACCTAGAAACACAAAAATGTAACCACCAAGTTTTAAGTCTTCTAGAACGTATTTCCAAATCAATCAGAAAGATAACAGACCATGAAACTAGGTTAACAAAGAGTATTGCCAAAGACAATGAAAGTATGGAGTCATAAACAAAACATAAGATACCTCAGTACCACCACCAGTATTAAGCCGACCAACCTCACCACCACTTGCAGTGACACGTTCCCTCCTGTCAGACAAGAAAAAATAAATAAATAATAAATCATGATATAATTAAATTAATATTCAATCCAGAAAAACACAAAGGGAATGCATCACATGAGTTTTCTTGACTTACTCTTCTTCGTTGGAGTCAAGTCTGTGATCAGCAGATAGATGATATATTGCACCATCAGCAGATTCAAGAATGCAGCAGGAATCCCCAACCGATGCGACCGTCACAATTGATCCCTCGATAATAACAAAGGTGACAGTTGTTCCTGACATTTGAGCTGTAAAGATAACAATATGTATGCATATTAGTATGCATGTAGTACACGTGACACACATACGGATATTAGAGAAGGAAATGATGGGCCATATGCTACAGTTATTATTACATCCACTAACATATATGGTAAATTATACTGCAATGATACAAGAATTCATCAAGCATTGAACACACCCTGTGTTTTTTATGGAATGTTTTCCATTCACTTAGTTACAACTTATACGTCCTCTTTTCAGTATTGGGACAACAATCATATAGAGTCAAGTAATACCCACTCTCCATACAACCACTAACGGTTGCAAAACTGTACTTCCACAACAAGACAATAAATATGCATCACAATTAGCCAAAACACCAACCAGTTAAAAGAAGATTATAACATTTATTTCATTTATTGGAAATAAAAAAGGAAAAATGCAATCAGCATGTTGACTGATGCCAACCTAAGTAAGGTTAGTCAACTGACTGTTTCAGAAAATAAAGCTTCTAGTTGTTATTTCTGCCACCGCTCTGAAAATAAAGTGAAATGGGAATGGTGTAGCCTCAATAACTCTAGAGAAAAAAAAAGATTGTACTTCCACCTTCCAGGATAGTATAGAATCTCAGAACTGCTACAGAAAAATACATTGCTTTCAAAGTAAGACTTCAATGATACCCCCCCCCCCCTTTTTTTTTTTTTCCTTTCCTTTCCTTTTACTTTTCCTCATTTGATCTGTTTGTGTAATCCATAAGCAAGCAACAGGTTTATATATAGAATAACCTTCTACACATATGAATGATAGAAATTTTTCCCTGTTTATGCTAGGAACATAAATACATAATTCTATTACAGAAAAGGAGATCTATCAACATAGTGTGTCATATACATGTCAAGTCCAAGAGGTTGAGTATTGCACTTTAACAACTCAGTAAGTTAGACCTAGTTTAATACAAAGGGATCAAACCCAAATATTAAAGAGCTCATAGGTGTTTGATACTTTGATCCCAACTTCCTAACAACCAAAGCTAAAGTTAAGTGTGCATCATTAAGTTGATGAAAAAAATATGGAAACTTTTTTATTCCCGATAAGTTAAGAAAATATATATGAATGCGATTCATGTAGATAGTATGACCTAATAAGTAATTACAACTGGAAAAATCCTTCTTTAATACAAAAGATTAAAAGCTCCAAACAATATATTCCACAGAGGTTTCAACCATCACAATTGACACTTGAGTGGAAGAACATTGTTTCCAAATAGAACTTGAGATGCCTAGGTCTCAATAACGCAAGTTTACAGCTCCTCACTGGTGACTCAATACTAGCTAGCTAACAAGTTCAATGAAACAATTCAAGTAATTACATGTTTCCACATGATTGTGTGGTCATACTTACTAGTTACTAACTTTAGATATATGTGTGTATGCACGCGTGTGTGTGTGCATGCGCCTCAGATAAGGTCCGTACTAACGTTAAGACAATTACAAAGAAGACGTATGATGGGGCTACTAAGTTATCTTCAAGTCTTGGTACACGTCACACAGTGATATACAGTCACAGGCTCACAGCCATCCAACACATACAATCCCGTAAAAAAAGTAGATAAGAAACTTGTCCGTACCTTTTTCTTGGAAATCTTTATCTGTTTTCACAAACCCAGCCACCAAAGCCCTAGGCAACGCTGCCACCCATTCATCACGGTTAAGACCAGGCGGAATAGCACACAAAACGTTGCTTAAAAGGTTCTCCTTAGTATATATAGCTGCTGCAGACCCATTATGCCCATCAAATATCTGCAAACCAAAATTAGCTAATAGCTCAACAACAAAACCCAACTGAAGATGACTGAATAACATATTGTTAGAACCCTAAGTCACTCATCCAACTTAAGATTCACCATCCACCAAATGCAACAAATGTTGATTGAATACAAGATAACAGAGTGATTGAAATCCTATTATCAAATCATACCCCGAAGACAGAATAAGTGGTAACACCATCTCCCAACAGCCGCTCGCATTCACTCTTGATCAATGTGAAATCCTCCCCTTTTTTGGACTGATTAGCCTCACCGCTAACGATCTCCGGCCTATCAGCCTTCTCGTTCACCAACTCACGCTTCAACAACGCCGACAACGGCACATGCTCACTCTTATTGCAGGACATTTCCAGATTTCACAAATTATTCAACCAATCAACTCTTACTACTCATCCATCAGAATCCTAAAAACACACACACACAACAAATCTCAGAACAATCAACAAATATCAACTGAAAGAAGCATCTGAATCGATAATAACAACACGATTACCTGAAAACCTACATACATGAAGATAAAAGTCGTTTATTTTGTTATTGTAACTGAGATTGAACAATGCAGATGAAGAATTAATGGAAATGAAACAATCGGCATTGTAGAATGAAAGGACTTACAGATTGCGGAGATAGATGCTGATAGAAAAGTGGATTGATTGGTGGTGTTGAGGAAGAAAAAGCAGTGATTCGATTCGATTGGATGCAAAAATTTCCGCGCGAGAGAAGGGGGATAGCTGTGACTTTGATATTATTATTATTATTATTACTATTATATGATGATGATTATTATTATTATTAATTACTTATATGATGTGGTGACATGTCCACACACACAAAGCGCGTGTGTCGTGAGGTGTCTTTAGCTGTTTCCTTTCTTTTACTTGACTTCTTTTTTTATAGGATTCTTTTTTTATAGGTTACTTCTAAACGTAAGTAATTGAATACTATTTTCTTTTTTATTTAAGGAATTTTAATGCAAAATATCAATCTAGAAATATAAACAATCAAAACCATCAAAATCAAATGTTTAGTCAAAGGATTCAAATCAGGTTTTTTATCTATATATGTTTATAGTTACATTAAAACTATTATTTTTTATACTTTTTATTTAAATAATATTTCTTTTATACTTTTGTTATTATTTTTTCTCTCTTCTTTACTAACAACCACTTTCATAAATATTAAAAAATTTATAAGGCTTGAACATTGATTCCACAAATATATAAATTAAACAGTAATTTTTCTCTATACTTCACTTACAACCATTTATAACCATTTTTCAAAATATAAGAAACAAACTCACATAAATATAAAGAATATACTGTGAATGCTCTAATGTCCACACAACCGACTTGGTCAGTTTGGCTTATCTTTTCTCAAGGCCGTGATCTAGATGTTTAAGTTAAAACTTGAATTATACTCGCTCGAAGCGGTGGCGGCGATGCATCATAAAAAGATTAATGTCAAAATGTTAATAAAAATAAGTGTGTTGATTCCTAATGCGTTACAACTTGCTTTACCTATTTTTGGCGTAAACAGGATCCAGTTCCCGTGTGTTGTCGTGTAAATATGACTTGTATATAATTAAAGTAAAAATAACAATGTGTGTTGTCGTGAACTTAAAGTTGATAAAAATCAAAATTATTATTAAAACATAATCATTTCGTAAATTCATACCGAAACGTCAAAAAAAAATTAAACCGTTAAAGAAACCAGCAGCAAAATGAATTATTAAGGTTGATAAATTTAAATTAAAAATCAAAACTATTAAAAAAACCTGCATTGAAATGACAAATTTGTTAAAGAAATCAATAATAAAAAAAATAAAACAGGTTATAAAAACAAATATTAAAAAAAAAGTAAAATAATCAACAAAATAATTTTAGTAAACTCCCAGGTTTTGAACCCGAATTGAAAGCCTCAAGACACGACGTCTTAATTACTAAGCCAAAGTCACATAATTTTTTTACTAGAGTGCAACTTTATTTGTAATTTTCATTTTAGTACACTTACTATATTCTTTTTTTCTTTTTTATTTTTACCAAACTATATTTTACACTTGGCTCACTCATAATTTTTTAGTTTTCTTATGTTTTTTCATATAACCTTTTAAAATATGATATTCTATAGAATCACAACTATACGGTTACGACACGTTTATTTTTATATATGTTTCGATGTAAATATTTATTTAAAACTGAGTAGAAGATGTCAAAGCTGATTTAATGTTTTGTATTATTATGATTAGTTTTCCTTTTACACCTTTAAAATTTAATGCTTTATAAAATTTCATGTTTACAGTTATGCCATGTTTATGTATATCAAAGTTTCAACATGAATTTTTTTCACACGATGAATGTTCATGTACAAATCATCAAGCATCTTACAAATATTAACACCCCCGTCACACACCAAGATCTTATCCACTAGTTTTATTTATTAAATCAAAGTTTTAGATGTTTAAATAAATATTGTTTTTAATAGATTCAAATTGAGTTTGAAGCGGTGATAATTATATTATTAAATTTGCTATTGAAAAAAAAGTTAAAGTTAAAAATGATATCAATCAAATTGTTAGTATTATCAATAAGTTATATTTTAAATGATTAAAAGTATATTTTTTTTCAATATAAAAACTTAACTTACAAACACAAAATTAGCGACCATGTGCCCATCCCATTCCCACACACAAACACCCTCACACTCTCTCTCCCCTGAATTCATGGTTTTTTTCTTATTCAACTTCTCAATTTAATGTTAGTTTGACTTTTGTATAATTTTAAAAGCACAAAAAATACATTAAAGCAAGACCCAAATGATAGAGGGTCGTCACCGGACGTATTTATCTTCGGAATTAAAATCTTTTAATCCTCGGGAAATTTCTAAATACATCCGATTACAATGCAACTTAGAACACTCTTGAACTAATCTCTATTAATATTAAATTATTTTAAAGATTTCTTAACAATGATTCTAGAAGTTTACCATAACAAAATACTTTGAAATTTTATATTTTTAATCTACTTATAATTATAATTTTGGTCTAAAAGATATGAGGTACAAGTTGTGGTTACCAAAGTCTCAATATGCCTAAAATTACTTTAAAAAAATAATGATAATTATTGAAGTTTAATGTACTCCGTAAAGAAAGAAATTATAGAGAAGATGTGTAACACCACACTTCTCGGAATAACTTTAAATAAATAAACACGAGGGAAATAAAGTTTGATGGTGTAAGAATTAACTTTTTATCTAAATTTAGAGAGGAATTTTTAAGAATTAAAACTCAAATTTCCAGTAACAAGTCAGATGTGATTGTCAAAGACGTTGTTTTTAAAGATTTTTGGAGACGTTGAAAGGATGGATGTATGGTTTCAAGAGGGCTATGGTGGAAGGTGCAAAAAAAGTTTCACGGCGTTACAAAACTATGCATCGGCCTTGAAACAACTAGGAACAGGTAATCCTCCCGATGAATTCGATGAATATTTATGCATGTCGGCTAGAACTTCACGTGAATACCTAGATTATTTTGTGAAGATATAATTAATTTTTATTGCAAAGAGTTCTTACATCGACCTACAAGCCATAACATTATATTTTGATACCAAACATATGAAGTTAAATACCATCTCCCGAGAATGCTTGGTAGCATTGACTAACACATTTCGTTTGGTGAATGTGTCCAACTAAATATCGCGGTCAATATATGAGGGGTGATCACCAATTCCCGACGATCATGTGCGAAGCCGTTGCTTCACAAGATACGTGGTTTTGGTATGCGTACTGCGGTACCCCGGGGTTAAACAATGACATCAATGTTCTTTAACAATCTCCCTTATATCTTACCGAGCAAAATGGTACTGCGCCTAAGTGTCTGTTTCATTTTCTATTAATTTAAAGGACATTATAGACTTTTTAGATACATGGACTACTTATGTAATAAACTCAAATTATTGTGTAACTAAATGAACTCCAACCTCATTCTTATTATCTTTCACCTCAACCCTCCTCACCCCCTCTACCCTGCCACCACCAGCCACCGCCTACAATCCCCACCACTAGCCATCGTCGACAATAGCACCACCACACAAAGCCACAAAAAATTCATCATCATCCTCCACATTCTTATCATATTGGAAACGATATTTGAATTTTGAACTATTATAACATTTTATCATATCTGAAAACTCCTTTCTTAACTGCCTACAATTGCCACCACCAACCACCGCTTACAACCGCCACCACCAGCCACCGCCTACAACCACCACCACCAACCACCGCTTACGCCTGCCACCAAAATTCACCACCGCCATTAAAGCCCTACAAAACCCCTCACCTTTGCACACCCTCAATCGGCTATACTTCAACCACAGCACATCCTCAATCGTCTCGGTTAAAAGACTACCTTTCACCTTCGCACATTACCACCACATCTCCCTTTCTTCTCTTCTTCAAAGAGTTGTCCACATCCAAACCTTGATTGCTTATAATCGAACATTCAATCGTCAAGGTACACCAATCAACAACCACTGTGACGGGTCTATGGAGATCTGAGTCAAAGGGTGCTAGCATAGGTAGGTTTGTGGAGTGGGATTGGGTGGTGAGGTGGCGGCAAAGGTTTGGTGGTGGCGGAAGTGGGCAAGTTTAGGGAGAGTTGGAGAGTGTGTGAGAGAGAAAAGAAGTGTGTGTGTTTTAGGTTAGATGGGTAACTTGTGGATAAAATAGTCCCTATGTGTAGTTAAATTTAACCATATAGGACAAAGATTAGTGGCCTTACTTTATTAAGTCTAAGATAAATAGTTACATAATTAAACCTATACTGTGTGTGTTTTAGGTTAGATGGGTAACTTGTGGAATTTAACCAAATTACAAAATAGTCCCTTTATTAAGTTAAGTATATTACATAATTAGTCCTTATGTGTAAAAAGTCTAAATGCCCCTCTATTTAACAGAAAAAACTAATATTGCTAGTGGGCTGGAGATCATTGAAACAGATTAGATACCATAAGAAGCAAAATCAAGATTTTAAAACTTTTGGATTAAAAACATTATTTAGACCAAACCATAAGAAGCAAAAACGAAGTTTACTCTAAGTTATATGAACAAATTAAAAGCGGTAATCACAAACATATATAGTATGTATGTTTTTTCGAACGACAATGTATATATAATATACATAATAGATTTCCTAAACTATGATGCCATGAAATTGACATTTCACAAATGCTATGAGCTAAGTGAAGAACAATCACTTAAACAATGTGAACTTCATCAAATAAAGTTCCTAAAAATAGAAAGTTTAAAAAATGAAAACTTTAATGCAAGGAAACATTCTATAAATGGCAATAATAAAATGTACCGGCAAGTAATGTAGTTCATCTTTTAAAGATATCTAGATGTGATCATTCCATTTACTTAGAATTAAGTCATTAGTTGTTGGAAATTTATTAACAATATTAATATGGTTATTAATATTTAGTCAATAAAATTAATGTGTTGAATGAAAATTAATGTGTTGAACGACATTAGGAATTAATGATGTGGGAAGTTATCCCATATTAAAAGGAAGAAAGAATTTAAAATGGTTTATAGCACTTTTTCTCAAACTAACCAAACCTTCTACAAATCATTTGTTATTACCAATGATTATACCTACATCAAAACTAAAATACAAATATTCTAGTTATTTGGTACTTTCTCAAAATATTTCATTAGTTTTTTTATTTTTTTTTTGTATTTTGGTTTTTGATGTTGCTGTGTTGGAGAGTGTTGTAAAATAATCATTTTCATGAATTCAAACCATAATTTATTGGATAGATTTTTGTGATTTTAATTTGATTTATGAGAGCATTCACAACCCACCCTCTATCTACAATTCTATAATTACACTAAAAAACACTATTTTTCTCTCTTATTTTTAATAAAATAATATTTTTTTATACTTTTATCATTATATTTTCTCTCTACTACACTCACAACCACTTTTAACAAATATTAAAAAATTAATAGAGATGAATAGTGTTTTATCAAATATAGAGATGAACAGTAACATGTTCTCTATCCTCCACTCACAACCACTAATAACCATTCTCTATAATATAAAGAACACACTCACAGATTTATAAAGAGCCTGCTGTGAATACTCAACAATATTAAATATTATTTACTCTATATGATATTGTAGTATATGATGATACTACATATAAGTAGTATAGAATCCATTTGACACACTAATTATTTTTAATATATGAATATTATACTTATATTAAAGATAGAAACATCTTGATTTTTATGTAGTTTTTTCTTAAAAGAAATAACATATAAAAAAGTTATAGGCGTTTAATAAATTACGAGTTTTGTAGTTTTCTCAAAAAAAATATATGTGTGTAGGGCAGAGATCAAATAAAAATCACGTTTATAATTGAAACTGTAATTACAAAATTTATAAATTATCATTTTTTTAATTGTGTAAAATGTATTTGAGTACATTTCAACCTTATTATTTTAAGCCATTATAAAATTTTAAATTTAAACTCCAATGAACGAAAATGATAACGAAATAAGTTACATATATGTAACTTATATGAGTTTCAAATATGCAAATTATAGTTTTATTGAAAAAATTATAAGCGTTTAAATAAATGATAGACATTTCTTTTACTCGTTACTACGGTTTTCAAAAAAAAGTTAGTATAGGATTCTACCCCTATATTGGATGAATATAGCTATCGAAATATAAATGAATATAGTTCTTTTTCTATCATTCTCTCTTTCTCTCTTTAATCATATATTATACTACATTTGTTCTTATGTATAAAAATACCTTGTATATTGGTTTACCATTGTTCTCAACACTTATAACTCCCTCTTTCTTCTTATAAATTGAACTTCAAAACTAACAGATTTAATATTTTATCCAACTCAAACAATAACGGATTTATTATCTAAAGCAGCCCAAACCAACATGTACCCCTATGTTTTTATCAAACCGACATGTAAATATGTAATTAATGAGTTCAGGAAAGGGAAATATGTAAATTTTCGTAAGTAAAAGATTTATCCACTTGTAACCGACCAATGTGAAAACAAAAAAAACCAACACATCATTTATAGGTAGAGAAGCTGTAATGAACAGAAACCAACAACTCGATAACCAAACCTTTTAAAACCGATACCAGTTTGTAATCCTCTCCACTGAAACCGGTTAAACCGATAACCAAACCTTTTTTATAACCGATACCAGTTTGTAATCCTCTCGGCTGAAACGGGTTAAACCGAACTGATATGATCAAAAACCGTCCAAAAATCAACCAAAACTACTTAAAACCAATCAAAAACTGGTCAAGAAAACCAGTTCCAACACAAGTCTATCCGAAACTCAAACTGATTTTGACTTATCGTTGACCAAACCGAACTGGATCCCATTATCGTTTACCAAACCGAACCGGATCCCATTATCATTGACCAAACCGAACCGGATCCCAACCTTAACCTGACACGTAGTTTCTGATGATACCAACAAGTACGCTGAGCTAGGATTTTGTTATGAATAGGGCAGAATCACCCTAATCTTGACAATAATTTGGGCTCCAATTGTAACATCTGAAACTTTTTATTTTCATATGAAACAATATTTACATTAATCTAACTTTTTTCCATTATAAGTAAAGCCCTACACTGTCCCACAAGTATAAATTTTAAATTCTACGAATACGAGTCTTCCGTCTCTAACTAAAAAACAAACAGTAACAGTTTCAACCTACATCGTCCCTGACCCATTTACCGCTGCCACTTGCAATCTGTCGGTTTGTTGGATAACAAAATGATCAACGACACGCACAGTGTTTACAGGGTCCTGATGAAAGGCATTTGCCCTCCATTTGCTTGGAAACTTTCTATGATGACTTGCATGATGCGGCTGTTTCACCTCGTTATCCCACTCGGGATCAAGCTTCCATTCCTTCGGGACCTGCATATTTTATCTCATAGGTCAACACGCCCAAAGTGTATTTTCAATGCGTACAACCTAAGTATATTGTTTCAAATTATAGACATACCTTGTCGACTGCGAGTGTGAAGATTTCAAGATCGCCATCGTCCTTGATATGGAAGCGTGTGAAGGACTTGTAATTAGCGATTCGTAGGGAGGAAAAGGCTTCATCAAAGTGCAAGTGAAGCCAATTGATGCATATATACAAGTAGCTTCCGAATACAAGTGAAACCACGGGTGTTGACAGTACCCAGAAATAAAGAAACACCGATGCATAGTATATGGTTGCACCCCCTCGTGAGAGCGAAACCATACCATTCTTGCATATGTTGGTCCGTGTCACAGCCATCACCTAATGATTGAACAAAAATTAACATTATTTTAATAACCATGAGGACCCGTCACTAGAAGATTCATCGGACCCACCAATACCCTGCTAACCAATGGGACCATCACTGGCAGGTTACCTTCAAGGGGTTAAAAGAAGGAAACTAGTGGAAGCATGATTTGAACCGGATCCTCATACCTCTATGGACGCTTACCACTACTCCATCCCCTTGAAGGTTAAGAATTTACATTTAACAAAATGAAAGAATGTATCGATATTGGGAAAAACAACAAACCTCTGGAACATCAAAAGCCGACATGAGATATTTGATACACGCGGGATAAAGACCAAAAGTCCATTGCTCTATACGTGTCCGAAGACCCGTTGGGTCAGGAAAATGCTCACTCTCCACTGTTCTATACCATTCATATAACGTGTGATACCCCGAAGTTGCCAAAAGCTTGTGTTGAACGCATATTTCAACGCTTAATTCCATTAATAACATAAGAATCAAAGCAGAAGAAAGATGGGCCGAAACATGCAGAACCCCTATTACTACTTTTCTTTTCCTTGACACTTTAGAAGGAACAAACGCTATTGCAGCCACTAATAATAACAAAGCCCCCACAGAAGATACATACGATTGCCCGATCATGTACATAAAAGCATCCCATACCGTGCTGAAAAAGCTCTTTACATGGCCCGAAAAAGTGTCATCCTTTTGTAAGATATGCCCAAGGTTGCACTGAAGAAAAGAAAGTAAAAAAACTAAATTTAACAACGTTCTTGATTTCTAACACAGTAACACGAGTAAAGATTATGGGAAATGTTAACGAAGTATGTACCTGTGGGAACATTGAAAAGGTCAATATGAAGTATATGAACCCGCCAATGAAATCAAACTGCCAATTTTTCTTCCGAAACTTTAAGATGTTACCGAGAGCGATCTGCAAAACACAACTTCAGTACTCAATCACATTGTTCTATCAATAAACAAAGATACCAATCTCTGCCTTACCCTGCTTGAATCTTCAACTTCGGGATAAGCTGCCTTCATTTCGTAAGTTGTACCATATGCTTTATCAAAATTACTGAACACATGCGTAGGATGCAAAAAGGCCCCACCACAACCGTTGACAAGTAGATGCTCTATAGAGTCCGGATTTGCAGATGGAATACGAGAATGACGCATGTAATGATGCAAGTCACCCGCCATTCTAAGTTTACACCTTCCTTTCAAATGATCTTTCACAAGATGTGAAACATTCTTTCCAGTAATATCATCCCAGTACCAATCCAAAATCCAATTCGGTTCATGTGTCATGATGATCACTGAATCATTTTCTTTAACCTGGAAAATACAAAATATTTATCTGGAATATATACCATCAAAGTACAAATAGATTTGTTTACCTTTTCCTTTATCAAGTCTGCAAAGAACTTGAACTGATAAGTGTCAACATCACAATGAAGAGCTAAGTCAAGGCCGAATACCCACCATCCCTTTGGTAGCTGCAAAGCGAAGTAGCTTTTCTTTTGAGGCATTAACCATCCACCTAACCAGCTCTTGTGACAAATGTACCTCATAAAAGTTTGAAGACCATCAAACCAATCTGTAAAAGTACAAAAGTTAGAACAATATGGAACGGCATAAAGGGGTGTTTGGATTGAGTTTGAAACCAAATATGAAGCCAACCATGGTTTCCTGGGATAACAAAGCATTGGGGTCCATCATATTGTTTCAGGTGAGAGATGCCATAGGGTAATTCAGGCTTGTCTACAGCAATATGCACGTCTTTATACCATGGTGGTGGCTGAAGAGCATATTCAAAAGGACGAAAAAAACGCTTTTCATAAGTAAATGCTGACGGATTAGGATACCTGAAATATCATATTTACCAAAAGGATTAAAAAATTAATTAAAAGAAAAAATTTATTATGTAGTGAACCCACATGGAAGGAAATGTAGATGTGGCACTTACGCAAGATCACCTCCAATAAGAAGGAGGTCTCCACGGGGCAATTGTTGTATAGAATCATTAATTACGGCTTTAAGTGCAGGTTGTGCAAGAAGCCGCGCAACAGAGTAAGATGAGTTCCCACCATCACCCGTATCAGCCATAAAATCAAACCACAGCTCATCTTTTTCACTAAGATGATCATATAGAAAATCCTCTTTTTCCCCTTCGTGAACCCTACTCATTGCTGCCTAGAGTTGACCAATTTAAGCCATTATTTATCATCTATTAAATCAAGATCACCTTCACACTAATTGGATCTTCTAAGACACTGATATTGCATTATTATGTAATTATGTAATTCGGATTATGTTTTTGTATTGCTTCTAATAAATAGAGATAAGCGTTCTTTGATGCGAATAGATATTCAACCCACAAATGTAAGATCCAACAACCCCACACGATCGACAACCCTAATTTAACCATCAATAAACTGCTCATTCTTTCAAGTAAATGGTAAATTAGTATATAGAAAGAATTCAAACCTGCATCATTCGCATGTCAAATCTTCCAACAAATACCGTCACAGATACAAGGAGATCAAACACAGTCTTAAATAAATCAGCCGAAGTCCTGCAACATACATATATAAACACATTAAGATATAAACAGATGATATACACCATGATATATACATTTATAAGAGAGACGTAAAGAACACGTACCCTGAATACCAAGGAACCATATCCAAAAAATTGGGCTTCATCTGCTTGTTTTTCAACTTCTCGGCCTTTTCAACTGATAAAGGATGAGTAAGAGCCCATCTGATGATCAACATCAATAATTAAAAACACTCTAGTTGTTTTTTTTTGTTCACATTTTTGGTATAAATAAGAAGCAACCCACTTACCCCGTTGATCTTTCCACCACATAATTGGCCATATAAAGACCTATGAATGTTGCCCATAACGAATAAATTGGAGAAATTTCATCGGGGGATTCACATGGGCCTTTACATGACAACTGAAAAGAAGAAAAATGTAAGTTGACACATAACTAATCCAAAATGAGAAACTAGATAAGTGAGAAGCACAAGTCATACTTCTCCATATATAACCCACTTAGAGAGAAGTGGGTAATCACCCGCAGACCCAACCGGAGCAAACCAAGATTTGCAGATTTCATCTTTTAGTTCATACATTTTAAGAAATTTTGACAGCCATATGCTCGGTTCACCCTTCTTCCAAAGTGAAAACAGGCCCGAATCTCTGCGCCCCAATCGTTTTTCATTCAAAGCTTGATTGCCACAGTGGGTATAAAATACACAACAAGCCACGCTTAGCACCTACACAAATGTCACACCATGAACACTTAGACCATCAATGATATACAGAATATATTATAGTTTTCAAATCATAGAGGTGGCAATTTCAATACACTTGCTAATAACTGTTATGATTTGGGTAAATGTGTATATAATAAGAAACTTAGCTTAGGAAACAGGTAAAATGGGTAGAACAGTTAGCCAGAAGTATATTTTTTTAATGCATAAATCATTTGATCAAACAGATTTAACAGAAAGTGTTTCTGGACCCTTCTTGACAACACCAGAATTACCTGTTTGACCAAACAGGTTGCCCAGCCCGCTCATTTTGCCACCCATGAAGACCTATAAACTTAGCTCAAGAGACTTACCGTACAATTTTGAACAATGGTCAAGATCGCTGGCCTCCTCCCTGCCACACGAGAAACAAGACCCACATACCAAAGTCCTAGAAAAACTAAATGGAAAACAAGGAGTACAAAAATAGATGAAATGTATATTGTCAAGAATAATGAGAGATTCATCCTCATATCCACTCCCATTGACTGAAAACTGGGAAGATGGTATACAACCGCCACTAATATCCATGTTATATACCTGCAAAAAAAATAATAAATATAGTATTTTGTGCTACAATAATAACAAAAAGACTATAAAAAGTAACTTACCATCGACTGAAATTTGAATAGCTCGGCTTAATCGTCTTCCCCAAAAAAGGAGATGAAAAGAAATAAAACACCCCTAGTAAGCACGCGTACATTGACCACCATTTGATGTTGTTGTCTAACTTTTGGATGAGTGTATGCATGTTGTCTGATGAAATAAAAAACAGGCAACCAATACCAACTGCAATGATGGCGTGTCGCGAATGCTCATGGGGGTAAGGGTATGTATGGGTTAGAATCGTCCGCATTTTCCCCATGTTTATATTATCTAGTAGACCACCATGCTCCTTATCTGACCCCATCTTAGATCCTTAATCTTTAATTGAAGCCCCCCCTTGGTTTACAGCACTTTCATATACTTATCAAAATCTAATCCAATGTAGTGAGCAACTCCAAGATCCTGTATACTGTACAGCATTTATAATCAAATCAGTGTAACTAACTTATTTTTGTCATTTTACGAAAAGTCGTTTTAAGTTCTTTAAGTTAACTGCTAATGGTTTTATTTTCTGATCATTTTGGATCTGAACAGTGATCATCAAGATGAATATAAAGTTACCTACTTTACCCAACTTCAGGCAGTTGAGCATCTTATCATTTGATTCTAACCCTTAAACAGACAACTGACATAACAGAAGAAAAACATGATGATTACACTAAAAACTACAAAATTAGGGTTTCCTGAACGAAACCCAAATACAAAATCTCAAAATTCAGCAAAAGGCAGGTGTATTATCAGAATCAAAACGTACCCATTACAACTTTAAACACTAGATATCAGTCACAATCAAACAATTGTCACACGAAAAAGATACCAATTTCAATCAAGCAATCATCAAATCAAGAACCTAAAAGCTAAAGAAAGATACAGTACCTTAACAACGAGTCGAGAAATAACGAACGAAAGTGATATCTGTTGGTTAGATACTTAGATACACATGCATTATATAATCAAGAGAAAATTGGGGAGAATTGGTGAAGAATGTCTGTTCAATACAAAGGCATATTCTTTGGTTTCACTCTGTTTGTCAAATTATATGTACGCCCATGTGATTATTTGTAACTTTGGGTTTACAGAGAGAAAGTGGTGGGGTGAAATTGTGGAAGAAAGATAAGATTAATGATTAGAGATTGCTTACTGATGATGAATACAATTTGTGTACGCATGCGATAAGACCAAAAAGATGGCGTCAACGAAGCAATGGTGGAATTCATGGAGCCTCCGATTAACAGCCGTTGGATCATTTGATTTGAAGATGATGATGATGATGGAGATTTGGTGTTTTCACTTTTTGGGGGTTTTCTTAAGCGATTGGATACGAGGGTTTGTCATGGTCGGTGATCACGACACTTTTTTATTATCGAATCAAGTTGTTTTTTTTTATTAAAAAGACAAGTCAAATAAAACTAAAATCGTCGCATACGAATACAAATATAGATTTACATATTTGTATTTATTTTGTTGTTAAGGTTGTTTTTATAATTGTTATAACATGCTAACCTAATAATAAATTAAGTAAAAGTATATTTTTTTACAATCAAAACAAATTCAAGTTCTAAATTTTTTTTACGACTTGTTAGAATTTTAAAACAATAAACTTTTTAACCGGATAACTATTTAAATTTAAAATTGTTTTAAATTTCAAACTTGAATTTTGATAGTTTAAAATTGTTAACTTAAATTGGTTATCTATCTCGCGATAAACCTAGTTTTAATAGGGTATTAATATCTGGTATCCCGAGAGATGTAATGTTTCGTCATTTATTATCACGAACTGAATATTATAAACTGATTTTTAGAAATGAGTATATCAATATCAAAGCATCTTATAATGAATATGGTTAGTGGTGAGTTACATCCAAATTATTTTTAATGAGGTCTGTGAATTTATAAGTCAACTATTTGAGTCTAAATTCAGAATAGACTTAATTCAGAATTGTTCATACAAGTCTAACCGACTAAGAATAATTTAGAATACAATATTCATGTATTAAACGTATTAAAATCAGACACAGTTATAAGATTCATAATTGCATTTAATGAATTCAAAAGTATAACTGTTAAATGTTCGTACATCCAAATACTAATCAAAATATATCACTATCTAATATAAGCCCGATCGCATCCCTATGCTGATCATGCTTGTCTTAAGTAATGGGTTTAGTGAACATATCTATTAGGTTTTGATCTGTTTTTATTTTGCTTATCACGATTTCTCACTGTTTCACTATATCCCCGTATATATTCAAACTTCCTCTGAATGTGCTTGAACCTGTGATAAAATCTAGGCTCTTTGTCTTGAGAAATAGCAAATGTGTGATCACAAAATATCTAAATTGGTTGCTGAATATTTCAACCGCATCGAGATTGGCCATGAACTTTTTCATCCAAGTAGCTTCATTTGTAGCATCCGATGCCGCAATATATTCAGATTTAGTAGTGAAATCTGCTACCACACTCTGTTTGGAACTTTTTCAAACGATGACTCCACCATTGAGTGTGACTACAAAATAAGATTATGAGCGAGAGTTATCTCGATCAGTTTGAAAACTAGCATCAGTGTAACACCTTACTTTAGTGCAGATCATAGCATACATGATAGAAACAATCGCGGAAGCATATGGAACCTTTTTCATTCGCTTAATATCAATGTCCATTGAAGGAGATTATGATTTGTTCAACAAAGTACCTTTAGTAATAGGAACACCTCTTTTTTCAGAATTTTCCATTTGTTTATGTATGTGCTTTGACAACGCCCTAAAAGCCGATTAGATCTATCACTATAGATTTTGGTTCCTAGAATGTAAGTAGCTTCTCCAAGATAGTTTATTGTGAAACAAGCTTCCAACCATTGTTTAACTTCGTTAAGCATAGGGATATTGTTTCCAATGATTAGTATATTATCCACATACAATATAAGAAATGATATAGTGCTCCCACTAGCTTTTCTGTAAACACAAGTCTCATCTTCATTTATGACAAAACTGAATTCCAGGATTCCCTGATCAAAATGAATATTCCAGCTTAAGTCCATAAATAGACTTATTCAGTTTATACACCCTATTTGAATATTTTTAATCAACAAAACCATCAGGCTGAACCATATAGACATCCTCAAGTATATGTCCATTCAGAAAAGCGGTTTTGACATCCATCTGTCATGTCTCATAATCATAATACGCTGCTATGGCAAGTAATATCCTGATCGATTTGATTATAGCAACGGACAAGAAGGTTTCATCATAGTCAACACCTTGAGTTTGAGTGACACACTTCGCAACTAGCCGTGCTTTATAGGTGTGTACATTTTCATGCATGTCAGTTTTTCTTTTGAAAATCCAAATGCTCCCTACTGACATGAACCAGGGGGGTAGCTCAACTAGTCTCACACTTGATTGTCACGTATAGATTGCATCTAGCCATTTCGCAGATTCTGGATATGAGATTATAGACTTGTAGTTAGTAGCTTCATCACTAGAATCAGCTACTACCAGAACCTCAAGACCCTCAAAATTCCAAAGATATCCGTCAGGTTATTTGCGAGTCCTGCTACTTCTGCGAACGCTTGTGTTTATGTCTAAATTGGCAACAACTTTTTATTGTTTAGACTCACCAACTTAATCAATATTTATTTGTGGTTCTTGAATTTTTTTTAAAGATTCACAATATTACTTCCAGTTACTTGATCAAGAAACTTTTTCTTGAGAAAGTGTCTTCACCTTTTAATGGAAATCATATTTGCGTTGTGATGAGAAAAGTAATATATGCTTTTGTTATAATATCCTACAAAAATAACTTTTTCGTCTCGAGAATCTAGCTTGTCATCAGACTCGGTTGTGACATAAGCATTGAGAATCTAGCTTGTCTCTAAGATAACACAAATTAAGTTTAGACACATGCCATATCTCATATGGTGTTTTGTGTACCTTTTTAATTGGTGCTAGATTGACAAGGCGAGTGACGGTCATAAGAGCATAACTCCAAAAGAAGTAAGTTAGTTCTACACATTATCAATCGAACCATATTAAGTAGGATTCAATTTCTCCTCTCGCTCACGCCATTACGGTAAGGTGTGCCATGTGGAGTGAACTGTGAAACAATTCCATGTTTCTTTAGATGATTAGTGAACTCTTGGCTTAGGTATTCTCCAACTCAATCTGATCAAAATACCTTAATAGTTTTACCAAGTTGGTTTTCTACTTCATTTTGAAACTCTTTTAACTTTTCAAAGGTTTCATGTCTATGCTTTATAAGGTAGACATAAGCATATCGGCTATAATCGTCAATAAATGTAATAAAGTATATTTCATGATTTCTAGACATGGTTCTAAAAGAACCACATACATATTAATGTATGAGTGTTAAAAGATACTTGGCTTGTTCACCAACATGGGTGAAAGGTGTTGTAAAAACTGTAGTCTATAACATAAAATGAACCGAAAACGTACCCGGATCAGATTCAATGTTGATACATCAAAGCAACTTGGATTATTCTCTGAATCATGATACACTATCAGATAAACCTATTTCGCGGGTTACACGCGAATGATTTATCGGATTAGACAGAGAATTTGTAATGGAGTAAAAATTTTGATTGAATCTGAGAGGATTCTTGAAAAAAACTATTGTAACCATCAGTTTCTCCTTTTCTTTCCTTTTGACCGAGAGAAAAGAAAACAACACTAACTTCCTGTTGTTTTTCTTTTCTTATCTTGTAATCAACAAAACCACATGGAATATAAAACCCTCGGTTTTGATTTAATCAAGGCCCAGAACCAAATGTTAAGGCCCAAGAACACGTTAATAATTAACAGCCCAAAGTTTTACTAATTGAGCATTATTAACTCAAGCCCAATGTTAATTACACAACCCAAAATAACATGTAGAATTAAATCAAGCTCGCACTCCCGCGACTTCTAACTTGTTAATTTTCTAATGTTATTTTATCGGTCGACAGGTTAATCCAATACACTAAAATATAGGTTGATAACACTAAAATTACCAACAATCCTCCCCCATTTTAGTGATATCCATGATTAACTTAACCATCATCAAAGAAACACAAACGTACACATAAATGAAAATGTCCTGCGGATTGAATTTTCACCTTAGTATATTACACAATACAAATATTAGAATAACCGGGTATCACGATGGATTGAACCCAAGTTATTCATTTAAATACTTGTAGGTAACATACATATATGTTTACAAATTCAAACTCCA
This sequence comes from Flaveria robusta, assembly GCA_025506415.1. Lineage (NCBI taxonomy): Eukaryota > Viridiplantae > Streptophyta > Magnoliopsida > Asterales > Asteraceae > Flaveria > Flaveria robusta. The sequence goes on along the minus strand of CM046464.1, from coordinate 13,673,759 downwards.
CTTGACACAATGTTTTACTAGTCTGTGTCCTAATCCTTCAAAGAATATATTAAAGCTCAAGTCCAAAGCTTCTTGAAGTGGCTAAACTTCATATTCTTATAGGTAGTTCATTATTCTTGCACCTGCACTGCAATTTATCAATGAACTATTAATAAATTAAATTTCAACCTCCTTTATCTTGCAGTCTAAACAAATATTTTGGGATGATTTTTCTCACGTGTTCCAATATCTTTATGACAAGCTTACCATATTGAATTCAGCATCTAATGTTGTATTAGATGGGAATTGGGCATCTTAACATAAGATTTTAAAATTGGACTTTATACCCATCCCTATGACTGATTTATTCACGAGATCTCTTCCTAACTCTTTAATTAGATAATGAGTCAAAATATACATAGATCTTAATAAATCAACAGACATCACACTATGCACGATGAGCTCATAAATCATACTATGTATAATACACAACCTTCTAGACTTTCCATTATACACCTGACTATAATCCTTAGCCAGCACTATCACATTTGATAGAGATTGGTGACATCGGTTTTAACCATAATGGAATCTCAAAGATCAAATTTTCTTAGCTATTTAGCTTCCTCACCAGCTGCATTTAGAGCTAATTACTACAAACTCACATTCCAATTTCAAGTAATGCAAACTTCCCCAAGAAAGAATACACATTCACTTAGTTATTCAAACTTCTTTAGAATATCCTTTATAACTGAAGAAAAACATTAATAATACAAACCATAGTTCATGGTTCTTTTCAGGTAATTTAAACAAGCTATTCACAACTTACTAATAATGTGTACTTGGATTACAAGTAAATCTACTCACCTTAAAGAATAAGCTATGCTAGGTCAGGTGCTAATCATAACATACATTGGATAACCAATTGCTTAAAATATTTCACCCGTGAATAAATTCACCCTGACTACACACACGTCAAATATTAGGATCTAGAGGAGTATTAACTTGGAAACAATCAATGATTAAAATTTCCACAATCCTTTCTTAATATAATGAGACTATGCCAAAGATATATCATTACTCCTTTTAACCCTTATCCAAGGATCACAACTGTATCCCTAATATCCTTCATTTCATTATGATAACATATTTCTTATTACCGATTGAAGGCGGGCCATAAAAATGACACAAGTCTAAATTAATGAATTCTAATACCTTAGAATTCCTTTTAACATCTTTAAACAACTTCTTTGTATTCTTAGTTAATTCACAAGTATGACAGCTATTATGATTCATATCAAAAGCCGCTATTAAGCTCATCTTAGGCATGTCTTTCATTCTAGAATAATTTACATGACCTAATTTAGCATGTCACAAGTTAAAAACATAACTTACTTTGCTACAAGATGATTATGTCATACAAATAGATTCAACACTAAACGAGACATTAATAAATTTTCCAAAATACTTGGAACATACAACACATAATCTAATAATACTTGTTTTCAAGATGTAAATACAAGTCTAACTTTTTTAAATCATTTGATAGGCTCAGTTGCTATATCTTTCATCCTTAGTACATATCCATCTTTAACTGGTTCAAATTCCTCAAACCATTTTAAAACCTTGCACACATGACTCGTAACATTTATGTCTACCCATCATATAAGCATATCACCATGTACATAAAAGGATTCAATATATATGATACATAATTCTCAACCAAATTACCTTTAATAACCATTAGATCTTTTGAATCCAAAACCAATCCCTAAGATCGAGTTCCATTTATTTAACAACCCAATGGGTTTTTCCCAACTTGTAAACATCCAATGGATTGGTTCTAACTTAAACCGTGGTCTAGCAACTCTATTTAATTATGTGAACAAACACCTTTAGTGTTAACTTTATTTGATTCAAAACAATTACCTTTTATCTGTTTATTATTGAAAATATAAAATAAACTTTGTTTCTTTGAATCAAACCCAATTTTATGTTTTATAAATAGTTAACATGTCCCGGATGAAATGTTGAATTAATTACAAAACTCATAGGTTTTGTTAAATCTAAAGTAGAATTAGTAAGCGTAACTTGTGGAGTATTCGGGTTTGTCGACCAATAGGATCAGTCACATTAGGCTTGTTTCCACCCGCAAGCTTCACTCGACAATCTTTCTTGAGATGTCTCAATTTTGCACATCTCAAACAAAATAATTTTTCTTTCTTGTGAATTGATATTTACCCCGATTAAACATTCATTTATTTCCTTTAAACTTTTCTAACTCAATAAACTTTCTAGACATATCATGAACAAATTCACCACCGGCCATGTAGAATTAAAATTTTCAATTCTAACCAAACACTCAACACAAAATCTAAGTTCTAATCGACAAACAACGTACAAACAACACTAAATTCCAATTAAGATTAATTCAAATTGCACCAAATAAATCCCAAGAGGATTCTTGCAATTAAAATACCCAATTTTGTTTTACTCTTGGTTGAAATATTTACAATAAAATCCAACCAAGCCTTTAAATCGAAGAATACCCAAATAATCATATAAATCAGATTGGTTTGATTATGTTGAAATCAAAATAGCTGATCAAACGTAATTCAACTTTTGTCAATTTGATTAAATAAAATCAAAGTTGAAATCTATTGTTCTCTTCCAATTTTGCCCAACAACCAAATCCCAAACACAAACTAATATTTTTTCTCCCCCTGAATTGAAGTAACGAGAAAAATATATCCAAGTAAAGCTAATTATTTTAATATTTGTTGAACCACATAAATATTAATTCTAAGATGCTAACTGTAGTCCACATCATCAATCCAAGTTACAATCAAACGTACGGAAGTCAACGAACAGAAACAAAGAATTCGCAAACCAACACCGAATCCAAAACCTTTGTTTATTCGTTGAACCCATCAAACAAGAACCCATCAAACAACAAAATAACGAAACCACAAATCGTTGTGTATCCAAACCAAAAATAACCAAAATAGGTTTATCTTTGTTGTATATAATGTAGTCTATAACATAAAACGAACCGAAAACGTACCCGGATCAGATTCAATGTTGATACATCAAAGCAACTTGGATTATTATCTGAATCGTGATACACTATCAGATAAACCTATTTCGCGGGTTACACGCGAATGATTTATCGGATTAGACAGAGTATTTGTAATGGAGTAAAAATTTTGATTGAATCTGAGAGAATTCTTGAAGAAAACTATTGTAACCATCAGTTTCTCCTTTTCTTTCCTTTTGATCGAGAGAAAAAAAAACAACACTAACTTCCTGTTGTTTTTCTTTTCTTATCTTGTAATCAACAAAACCACAGGGAATATAAAACCCTCGGTTTTGATTTAATCAAAGCCCAAGAACAGGTTAATAATTAACAGACCAAAGTTTTACTAATTGAGCATTATTAAATCAAGCCCAATGTTAATTACACAACCCCAAATAACATGTAGAATTAAATCAAGCTCGCACTCCCGCGACTTCTAACTTGTTAATTTTCTAGTGTTATTTCATCGGTCGACAAGTTAATCCAATACACTAAGATATATGTTGATAGCACTAAAATTACCAACAAAAAGATGTTTTATTAGTTTGCCAGCCAAAGCAATTCACTAAAAGATTTTTTTCTTGTGGATTCAAGAATCCTTTTGGACTGAAGCCTTTTAATGATGGTCTTGTTTATGTGGTCAAGTATACAATGCCATAGAAATGTATTATTAATGCGAGATTTGATACGATTTGAAAGATTATATATGTTATTGTTTGTTTTAACATCAATCTCATAAATACCATTTCGAGGTTTAGTCTCAAAATAAAAGATATCATTCAAGTAGGCAGAAATAAAAGCATAATTAAAAACGTACTTGAATCCTTGTTCAAACAATAAAAAAACTAAAATAATATTTCATGTCAAACAAGGATCAAATAAACAATTATATAAAGTAATTACAATGCTAGATGGATAAGAAAGATAATTTGTTAAAGTTGGTAGAAGTGATACTTTTTACCATCACCAACGATGAGCTCCATGCCATCTTGTTTTAATTTCTTCCACTTTTCAAGCTCCTGCAAGACATTAATGATGTGATAACCACATCAAGTATCAAATACCCAAGTGTTGCTAGATAAAGTGAAAAGTTCAATAACATAATAAGAATACCGAAAGAAGTGTATTCACTCTTGGCCTTCTTCGCCATCAGCTTAACTAGATAGTTAGGGCAGTTACGTTTCCCATGCCGCATCTTATTACATTCAAAGTAGTGACGCTCCTTACGAGGGGATGTAGCTTTATTTTTAGTAGGAAGTTGTTTGTTGTTGGTGGCAGTGTTGGAAGCAACAACTTTTTTTTACCATTGATGTTATAGCCTTTTTTATTAGGATTAGGCTTTTTAACACAAGTAGATCTAACCAGCAGCAGTTGCTTAGCTTGCCTTGTATATTCTTCTAAGCGGTTTTGAGCATACTGTGTACTTTTGCTACACTTTTAACCCATGCATTCATGTTAAAGTTCATTACGAACTGGTCATAAAAACTAGGCAGAGAGTTCAAAATAAGGTCTGCTGCCATTTCATACTGCATAGTATAACCAAGTTTGGCTATTTGGTCGACACACCCTTTCATTTTAAGCACATGTGCACTAACAGGCGAGCCTTCTTATATTTTCGAGGATATAAGCTGCTTTATGGTATCATAGTGTTATTATCGAGCCTGTTTCTGAAACATACCCTTAAGTTGCTCAATCATATCAAATGAAGACATGTCCTCTATGTTTTTCTGAAGATTAGGGGAGATGGTGGCTAGCATAAGGTAGGATACCTCATCGATATCCTCCTTAAATTTTTCTCAAGGTTTAAGGGTAGCGGCCGTATTATTATAAGGCTCGTTGGAAACAGCATTATTTAAAACATAGAGCTTTTTCATCATCTTGAAAATAATTCTCAGACTGCAGTGTCATACAAGAAAGTTGGTGTTATCAAGTTTTCGTTTCTCAAGAATAGACTTGAGAATGAAGTAGTTATTGGTTTCCAAAGACTTCTTTTTAAATAAGCAAAACAGTAAGTTAAATAATATTTTCTATAAATTATTTCCTTATTTTAATTAATGAACCATTTGTATTAATTTTGAATAAGTAATGAGAATCTGGCTTGGTTGGTTACTAAAGACAGGTAGGCACGCAACATTAGTAAGTGATTAGACTGACAACGTTGTCAATTATGAAAACTACACAACTCTCAGTTATGAGGCCGCAACGACAACATTTGTCAATGCATTGATATGTTTAGTCTTATCTAAAATTCTTAATGTTGGATTCATAATCCATTTGCATGTCATTTAAAATTATCATCGACATGTGGGTATGAATTATTTTGGATTCATAATCCATTTACATGTCATTTAAAATTCTTAATGTTTACTTTGGATGGTCATGTACAAACTAGCGGCATATATGTATGATTTGCAAATGAATTTGATCATTTTTTTACCATACATTAATTAAAACACATCATGGTTTTCCTCGCGCAACACGTGTGCGGAACCAACCTAGTTACTTTTAAACTTGATGATACTTATAAAATTAAAGAGAAGCTTTTAATATAAGGATTATCGGATTTCAATAATACCAACTTTTATTTATTGGCCGAGATTAATCCAAACCCAGGAAATATTTGCCAACACTCCCAACTTTGAGTTATTTTCCTTCAACGATCCCTTACTAATTGAGAGTTAACACTGTTAGTTTTTCAATGACGTGGACTGCTTATATGGCCAAAACACTAAGCCGAAAGTTGAAATCAACCATGTGGTCCGTCAATCTGAAACTGCAGGATCGGGTTAGAGAGGTCAATGCAACAGTTTCACAAATGTTGGAGAGTTAACTAGACTAACACTTACAAGATTAAATAGGGAACCGGCTTTAGGAAACAAAGAACTTAAAGTAAAGAACACAAAACAAGAACAAAACAGTTGGTTTTCAAGGATGCTATATATTGCTCTCAAGTGTTCAACCCAAAATTACAAGGCTTAGTCCCTAAGGACTAATACATTAGATACTTTATACTACAACCTACAGCCGGTCATACTTTGACAGCCAGCTGTAACACTAATCTAGACAACAAGATCAATATAAAGTCAAAAGGCAGATTGTCTGTTGACATGTGACTATAACATGCCATAGCTCATATCTTTATCTAATACAAAAAGATAAAAAGTACAAAATAGAAAAGTTACAGACAAAGACCATAATCTAAAGTTTGTCAAAAGAATGGAATTATCACCAACTTGTATAAGTTGGTGAGTCTTTAGTGGTGGCAACAAAAAGTTGTTAAGCTTTGTCAAAAGTATGTCAGAGAAAGCATGTCTTCTCTGTATTCGGAAAAAATTTGTCTTCTGGCTTCGGAAGACTTTGTCTGTGAAGCTTCGGAAGACTTCATCTTTGGCTTCGGAAGACTTCATCTTTGGCTTCGGAAGAAATGGTCTTTGGATTCGAAAGATCCGACACTTAGAGAATTTCTTAGTGACTTTGTCAAATCTTCCGAAGTAACTTCCTTGTAATTCAGATTGCACGCCGAGAGCTCTTTGGTGAGCATCAGCCTCTAAGATAACTCTTACACAAACTTTTGAACCCTAAAACATGTCAATCTCCACCTTTTGATCTAAACCACTTAACTTATTCGAGGTAGATTTCAGGTGACGTTGGAGACTAGACACCAAAAAACGGACTTGCTGGATGCTGGGCGACGGCATAGTTGAAAAATTGCTCAATGTTGGCCCCATTTCATCAAAAAAACTAACGGATGTTAACTCTCAATTAGTTAGGGGTAGTTGGAGGAAAATAAATTCAAAGTTATGAGTGTTTACAAACATTTCCTAAGTTGTGATTAATTTCGGCCAATAAATGAAATTTGGGATTATTAAAATCCAATAACCCTTAACATAATGATAAATTTATTTAGAAAATTCTTACTAAAACACTTAAAATTTTATCAATTATGTTGGTGTCCACTCAATAACAAAATAGAATTATAGAAATAAGATATATAGTAACTATACATAATACAAATTTATTTTTTGAAGCTTATAGGTCATAAATTATAGAGTAAATTATGATTTTAGTCCCTATAATTTGGGGGATATAACGTTTTTTATCCAATAGTTTAAAAGGCCCATTTTAACCACTGTGGTTTTAAATCTATCCCAATTAAGTCTAAACCGTTAAATCCATCCAATTTTTCTGTTAATTTAAAAAAAGGACCAAAATACCCTTGGACTAAAACTGTTACTATTGTACAAATATATATATATATATATATATATTATATATATATATATATAATAACCTTGGGTCCGATTCCACTTAACTATAACCTAAACTAAAATTTTTTTCTTCTTTACCATAAAAGAAATCATCTTCAATAACAGGTCTGAACCACCTCAAAAATTGAAAGGTGTTCTTGAGTTATCACTAATCACCAGACCATCTCCATCACACCACTAGGCACTACCATCTCTTCATCTCACCATCACCATGTTATATATATGTATATAAATGTATATTATGTGTGTGTACCCTTCATCTTTGTTCTCCCTAAATAACCACCGCCAACACCTCCTTGAGTAACCATTGCTGCTGCCACTCCACCACCTCCACCATCTCTATTTCGTCCTCCTATCTCTTGCATCTCTTCAAGGTTTAGTCCCTGTTTCGTATCTCTCTGTGCTAAAGATGGTAGTGGTTTAGATCTAAGCCAATGATGGAGGTTGTTTAGGTCTGTAGCAATTATAGGTTGCCCGAATCTGAGTCGACGATTAGTGGCGGTGGTGTGATGGTAGCAGTGATAATGGTGTGGGGTTGTTCGCGATTTGGATGAGCAAGGGTGTGTGGCATTGTAGTGACGATGGTAAAGGTGCGGTGGTGATGTGTGAGGGTGGTGGTGGTTCGGTGGTTCCTATGATGGTGTGTGGGGTTGCCGGTGGTATCGTAATGGCGATGGTTCGGTGGTTTGATGAATGACGGAGGTGGTGATGCGATTGTCGCCGTGATAGTGGTGTGGGGTTGCCGGTGGTATTACAATGACGGTGGTACGATGAATGAGGGTGGCGGTGGCACGGTGATCGCCATGACAAAATTTAGGGGTTGGGTGTGGTGGGGTAGGGTTAGGTAATAACTATAATGAACAATTAGATAGTTTTTGTATTTATTTTATATTTTTATACATCAATTTAAATTCAAGGGTAATTAGCTTAGTGTTAAACCGGGTGCTTTTAAACTATTGGATGAAAAGCGTTATAACCCATAAACCATAGGGACTAAAATCATAATTTACTCTAAATTATAACTATTCATAATTAAATTTCAAATTATCCTATCTATTAATTTAGCATGTATATGAACAGTCATTTAACATCTCTTTTGCGTTTTGTACAACATCATGAAGCCTAACTTTACCGCTTATAAGAGCATTCACAGTGGATTACTTAAAAGTATGTGAGTGTGTTTTTCATATTATAAGTAATTAGTTTGAGTGGTTATGAGTGGATGACAGAGAAAATATTACTGTTTATCTGTATATTTGAGACAACACTTTTCAACCCTTATAAATTTTTTAATATTTTTAAAAGTGGTTGTGAGTGGAGTATAGAGAAAAAAATAATGATAAAGGTATAAAAAGTATTATTTAATTAAAAAGTAGAGAGTAAAAATAGTAATTTTTAGTGTAATTAATTTTTAGTAGGGTCTCGGCATATTTTGTGCTTTGACACTTCCTTTAGAGAAAGACACGATGGTGCTGTTGTATCATCGCCATTGCCGGTAGGCTTTGGTCGGCCAGCAGCCGATGTTTTACACCTTCTTTTGCATTTTGTACCCCCATATTAGGCCTCCCATTTACCCTTTTAAGTGGACTTTCAGGTCATTTGTGTGTGCAGAGAAGGAGGAGGGTTATGGCGTATCACCGCTGGTGCCGGTGGGCTTTCTGTCTACCATTGGCTGTTTATCTTTGACTTATCTTGTGAGGGTACACCTCCCTTTGCTTTTTGTACTACTTGACGAAGCCTAATGTTGTTATCGTTTCCCTTTTGAGTGGGGTTTCTTGTCATTTGCCCTGTGTGCATGTAGAAAGAGAGAGCAGGAGGTTGTCGGTGGTTGCATCTTGCATGCTGTTTTTGACAAGGCTGTTGAACAATGATCGGTCATTGAGCGGTTTTAGGGTTTTCCAAGCCCTTTACCATCTCTTTTGTAGTCATGACAGCGTGCTTTTTTCGCTTCATTATGATGAATGATTGTTTTATTGGTTTGAAATCGGTTACTATGCAGTATTAAGGTTTTTATAGCCTTTTGTCATCTCTCTCTGAATCGAATACGAAAAACCAATTTTCTCTTATATGTGTTCTTACACGTGTGGCTGTGATGATCTAATGCTGTCTAAGTTAGGTACAGTTTGTTTTTTAATAGGTTAAATATCTACGGACCAGATCTACAGACATCTGTAGGACCAAACCTCTACGATCTGCATGAAGAAAACTGTTTGATTTTTAATTTCCAAAATAAACTGAAATTTGTTTTAAACTTTTCATTACACTAAAGAGAATTTGTTGCGATAATTACAAAGGGCCATGACCACACTAGTGAGGACTAAAGAATAATTCACACACTCGGTGTCAGCTTTGACTGTTTTTACCGTCAGACGCGATTGCTTCGGTAATCGATACAAACGAAGAAGATGAACATGAAGGTCGAAGCAGCGAACCCACATCTTATTCGATTTTGTGTTCAATTTCACTCTCGACCTTAGTTCACTCTTAGTGGAAGGTTGAACAATTAGGTTTGATTTCTGCCATTAGCTTTGTCGATTCCATGTTTCGAGTGTTTACGTTTGCTTTTTCACCTGATTTCGTGTTTGTGTTCTAGCCTAGGGTTTGTTTGTTTGCGTTTTACCCAGTTTGGAGAATTTTCGTCACTCGATTCATTTTTTACCCAATTTCATCGTGCAGATAGTTCCATTGATATTTAAGAGTGTGTGATAATATTTATTCTATTATGTGTATAGCTCTTGCATTGCTAATTCATTTGAAGGCCTAGTTTATTGGTGCTTGAGCTTGGAAACGTTTTGGTGTTCTTTAGCTTCTAACGCATACACAATCTTCAAAGCACTGATGGTCGGTGAACTAATAACTATTGTTTTATATACGCATGTTCCTTTGTTCTCGAGTAATTAACTGTTTCACTTGCATATTTTTTATTCAATTATGGTGCATTCTTGCATGATTCTTTGATTTCCAGCACATACATGATTCCAAGTACGCCCGTAAATGAACCGAACGAACACGAACATGAGCATGTTCGTGTTTGTTCATTTAACTTTTACCGAACACGAACACGAACACATTATCGAACACAATTTTGTGTTCATGTTCGTTTATTAAGAAAATAAAAATGTTCATGTTCGTTCATGTTTGTTCGTTAAGAAGCTAAATGAACACTTCATGAACATAAATGAACACAAATGAACAATAATAAACAAATATAAATGAACCACAATAAACAAACAAAACTGAACAAAAAAAAAATCTTAAATTATCATTTTGGATTTTTGGTGTATTAGTGGAAATTAAAACTCACTAAACTTATGAGTTTCTAGTATAACTTTATACACTTATGTTTCAAATATTAACACATAATACTCTTTTATTAATATATTAATATATATAAATAAACGAACATAAATGAACAAACATAAACGAACATAAATAAACGGACATATATGAACGAACATAAACGAACGTTCATGAACGTAAACGAACGTTCATGAACGTAAACGAACGAACGAACAAAACATGTGTTCATGTTTGTTCGTTTAATTAAACGAACACAATTTTTATGTTCATGTTCGTTCATTTCCTAAATAAACGAACATAAACGAACTTCCCGCCGAACAGTTTATGAACGTTTGGTTCATTTACAGGCCTAATTCCAAGTGAAGGTAACAGGTTTAATATTTGTCTGCAAAAGTGCAAAACACAGGGTTGAAATAATATTCAAGTTTCTGAATTTGATTAATGGAAATTAGCAATCTTTATAATTGCGTTTTTTTGTCACAGGGATCTTATTTTGTATACTTCAATTATCTCTAATATTAATGCACAAAGTTCAAATCAGAATGAAACACATGTTTTCCAACTGATTTCATCTTTGAGTCAAATGTATGCCTCCTGATTATGACTAATGGAGTCGAATTGCTTGAATCAGATTTTGATGTAATATGTTCTCTCAACCCGAGTTACGCTTGTGTTTTGCTTTGGTTGTTTGCATATCTGTGACCCTATGACTAAATACTTTGGTTATTTGTGTTTCATGCATTGCTTTAGTTATTTCTATTGAAATGTACATGTAAGATAAAAACATAACATGCAATTATGTAGTGGGGAGCTTGAACATTTTTATGGTGGGTGGGGGGATGTCTAAACTGATTGCTTAGCTCAAGGTAGCTTCAATTCTTTTTTAAATAAAAAAACTAACCGTTGTATCGTTTATAAGATTTATGGTTTGACGAGTTGACTTGATTTTTTTTGGATTAATGACATACTTCTCTGGTATTTTTCCTAATTCATGCTTATGACATATTCTTAACAACCAACTGCTAATTTATGTCTTATTTTATCTAATGAACCAATATACTAATACTTTGTGCTCCATATTGTGTGTATATCCAACAAATTTCAATTTTATCGGACATGTGGATTGAGATCATCAAAGCTAAAGCAACCCATGGGATTGTGATACGTCATTACATGGTGCATCAAAAGGGTGATCAAAACCGCACAAACAACATTACCTTCTATTTCTTAGATTGAAGATCTTGCTCACACGTTTAGTACTCAACTTGAGATAGATTTGGGCTGCAACATATTTCAACTGATCTAAACAAGCCAATCTTGGAGGTCAAAATGGTTATATTGCTGCACAAACCTTCACGTCCTACGAAGGGAGTCATCAGTGCTGAAGGGCTCACTACATGGTTAAACTGCTACACAAACCTTCACATCTTTTGAACTTACAGCTCAACAAGTAATTTTAAACCCGGTTGCTTCCTAGGGCAGGGTGGTTTTGGTGTATACAAAGGATGTCTTCAAAGTAGTAGTGATGTAAAGTATCTCTGAATTATATGAATGTTTAAAACACATGATTGCATCATTCAAAGCCATTAACCATAAAAACATTAGACGAAGCTTAAATAACACGAGTTGCAGGGCTATCAATTTTAAAGCTACTCGCATGTGGATTCACTTAAAAGAGAGGTTTTTTAAATACTTTTTTTTTGGGTTTCAATTGATTCAAGTTTTATGCCCTCATGAGTCCTGGTGCTTGGATTCCTAAACCCTATGTTTGGTTTTCTGTATTATACTAATGCGTGAATATACAAGAAGACCATAATAGGTTTTTAAGTATTGTCTTTTATATTTTTTCTTGATAATTTTCACAAATGCCTCACCTGATTCCATCATATATACTTACTAATATACAACCCATTGTTATATGAGATTCTAACCTATTGCCTTCCAGTTATCTGACATCTCTTTAGACAAAATAGAATTTTAACAAGGGTTTGTTTAATTATGCAATGTTTTTAAATTCTAAGTGGGTGTTTGGGATTGCTTATTAAAAACTCCTTTTAACTTTTGAAAAGGAGATAAGTTGAAAGAAGGTGAAAATGTGTTTGGATGGAGATGAAGATGTCAGAAGGAGAAGGAGTTTTTGAGAAGTTAAAAATTCTAACTTCGCAAAACTCCTTTTGAGAAGTCAGAAAGAGGTGTAAATAAACAATCCCAAACATGGCCTAAATATGTATATGATGTTTTCACAAATATGATTATTTGAGCACTATTCCAGTTTGTCATCTAAAGCAACTGTAATAATTTATGTTGTAGGCTTTTTAGCTAAAGCACATAAAGTTATGTACACTTCTTGAATTCTTTACCAAGTCTTGAATTGAAAGAGAAAATAATTTATGTAACAAAACACTACCAAGAATTTAAAATAACTCAATATAACAACAAGGCTTTCTTTTGTGTTATTGCAGGTTTCGTTTTACGTCATGGCCTTCCCCGCAGTGAATTATTAGCTACGATACCAGCAGCGCCATCTTCCATCTATATGAAGGTTTGTTTTGTCATCTTAGTATTTTGGTTTGTATGAACATTTGTCTATTGAAAACTTATTCAAGTTTGAAGATATTTAGTGACTTGATTCTGTTTTATGGGTTTTATTTTCATTTTTCGATAATGATTTGATCCTTTGTGCTTTGTTATGTGGATCTGATGGAGTTTTGACAATGTTATATTCTTTAATTTGCGGATGATGAGGCGTATTTCATAGATTTTTTTGATTTATTTGTTCCTTTGGTTTCATATCCATTTTTAAAATATAATAAGTCATTGTTTGCATTAAAAAACGAAGGATACGCAGGTTTAGCCTTATACATCCACTGCGAATGCCATATGAAAAATCAAATTATGGGCTCTCTTTGGAAGTATTTTTTTAATGCACTTTGCATGGTAAAATTCCCCACAACGCAACACGCGCGGGGTTAAAAAGCTAGTTTAGTTTACATGAGTCCATTTTCTTAACAATTGTGCTTTGCACTTTCAACTAGAAGAGGCAATAGAGACTGAAGACTTCCACGAAGCTTCGAACTTAAAAATAGCTATAGCAGAGGCAACATCAAAGGATAGTGTTGCTTAGATCATGTTTGACTTGAAGGTCAGATTAGGGTTTATTTAATAAAAAAGCAATAAATTTCTATGAACTGGGCTCACGTGTTATTTATTGCAGAGTGCAATACAAGAAGAGTTCATAATGAGCTTCAAAGTTGTGTAAAAGCACCAGAAGTAGGATGCTATTATTATTGGATTCACTACGATGGTTGTTTGTTTCTTTTGCTATATTGTTGTGAAAAGATGGATGGGTCGGGTAAAAGGTCAAGGAGGGTGCGAGTTGATACGGTCAAACGGGTAGCGTTGGTTGACCCTCAAAACACTTGTGCCGTTTTTCGTGAATAGTTAATGTGCTAAGTATGGCACCTAAAAGATTTTAATTGATCTTACAGATTTTTACTATTGGTAGGATCATAATTCTAAGTATAAATATTTCTACTCTAATAAAAATATATCTATGAGGGACACTTGGCATCACCACATTCATTCTTCTCAAAATTTTCTCGCTTCTCTCTCCTATTAAATATTTACATTAATTACTAATAATATTATTTAATTGATTTTATCTAAATTAGTTCTATTAGTAAATTAAGAAATAGATCTTTTTATTAGTGTTATTTCTAAGGAAATAAATTTTATAAAATAAGAAACCTTTCAAAAAATCCAAACTTTTTTAAATATATTTTTTTATAATGGTTTGTTTTGAAACAAAATGTTTAATTTATTTTTGGGAAAAAAACAAATAAAGGTTTTAAAATAAAAGTTTAAAAAGTTCATATAATTTTTTTATTACTTATAGTTCTTAACTATATCTTATTGTAGAATATAGTTTTATAATTAATAAAATTTTATTTTATAAAATATTTAATTTGATCAACCCGTGTAATACACGGGTTTACTAAATTTTTTTTTGCATATTGATCTAATTATTTATAATTGATTAAAACTTTGCCAATTGTATTTCATATATGGAGATATAACGTTGATTATCGGTGATTATTGTTTTGAAATAAAGTTTTAAACTTTTGTATTTGGAGTTGAAGTTTCATTATTTTCCTTTATATAGAATACTCGAAGTTGATGATATTTATGATTAATGTTTTTAAAAAAAGAAATATATAAAAGAATCTTAGTAAAAATATGGATGCAATATTCATTCAATAACTCATTTTAATAAAATGGGTAAGTATGTAATACATATGTTTTAGAAAAAGGAAATATGTAATTAATTTTTTAATTTGGGTAAATATGTAATTAATGAGTTTAAAAGGGGGAAATATGTAAATGCCCCTTTTAAATATGTATGTATTAAATATCAATGATCTCTTGGCCTAGTGGTTAAGGGAGAGGTGGGAGGCTTTGCCTCTCTCGGAGGTCCAAGGTTCAAACCTTGGCATTGGCGAATATTACTAACTTGGTGATACTAACTACTAACCACTAACCATCCGTTCAAAAAAAAATATAAGTATGTATTAAATGGTGATTTTGGTACAGGTGACTTGAACTTCTACCAAGACTGGTTGCCAATGAAAAAGCTAGATAAAAACGGGCATTTTCATGTCCTTCATTCTTAATTTGGTGAGTGGTAATGTGGTATGAACATTTTTCATCACAACTAACATTTTTTGTCATTTGCTTTGATTCAGTGTGTTTAATTTCATCGCTTTATTCTTGAAAGAATCATAGCTTTCAAAACATTTCAGAAATAACAATCAGAGTAAGAAGCTGCTCAAGAACAGTATTGTAGGTCTGGGATCGCCCCCTTTCGAGATCGAAAAGGTCTCGCGAAACCGGTCACCGGTAGGTCCATGATGAATGGTATTGTGGCACTCCGCTCGCCGCACAGCGCCTTGCTATTTGCATTCATCCTTGTAACTTATCGAAGCGAGGATCTCATGCTATCATTGAACGGCTACCGGATCCGTGTTAGGAGTTGGAGTGTTTGTTCTTAATTTCATGAAGGTATCTGAATACAAAGCCTCAAAAGTTTAATTTTGTGTATTAGAAAGTATTATATGGATTAATGAATTAAAACTCTTTTGTGTAACATTATAATAAAAATAAAACATTGGGCTAAAAGATGATTTTCAGTTATTATATGAATGTATGATGAGGATTCTTTAGAAGTAGTTAATGGCCTTAACCAAACAGTAATTACTAAACAACTATGAACCTAACTATTATCACCATGACTTACTGATATAAATATTTGTTTATACAGATAATTGGTTTCTGCATCTCTTGAAACACTATATGAAATTTTTAATTTTTTGTGTTTAAAGAGTATGATGATACATGCACTATGCAGGCAACTTAGTAACCGTCCCACTTTATCCTTCAATCTCAAAAATGATCTTGGATCAATGTTCTTGCATAGTGAAGGAATTGATCTCATAAACATGCAATTTAGATTTAGGAATTTTGACCCGTTTACAATTTTACTTATAGACGAGCCTATTCAGATTATGTTTTATTTATTATGGGATTAGATATGTGAAATTAAGAAATAGCTACAGGATAAACATGTGTGAACCAGTGGAACTCGCCCAGACTGTATTTTAATGCATATAACCCACACAATCTTTTACTTAAAAAAATCATGTTATTATAGTAATTGTTAATTTTTGTAACCATATTGGAAGCAAATTATTTGTAAAAGTCACTTGATCAGTTTTAGAATTTAAACAGGACTGATAATTAGAAAATAAAAAGACCAGAGGTATGAATTTCGAATCATTTAGTTATAAATCGGTCAATTCAGCTTAAGTTTTATTTCAAACGGGTCTTTTTGTTCTAACAACTTGTCTGGTCTTGAGCTATCTGATAACATGGGCTACTAAAGCTTACCGGTTCCTCATTTATAACAACCAAATGTTACTCATGAAAAAAAACACCCACTCGCTCTATTTTATATATGCAGTGATACGACAATAATCTTGGAAACCAGATACCTCATAACCGTCCTCCAAACTTGCAAAGATTGTATGCTCTTATTTCCTTGTGCCTTCCACTTCAATTTCATCATTTCACTTCTCATATTATGGTAAGTATTTGTGCAGATAAATTAATTATATAATTTTCTTGAAGAAAGAACGTGGAGAACCTTCAAATCTAAGTCAAGAAAGAATGTGAAAATAAGGACCTGAGGCCCAACAAAAAAAAAACCATTTGTGCCACGTATTTCTGCAAAGAAATAAGGAGACGATGAAGATTCTAACTCTGCTTTTTTATTTTTAGTATGTTTATTTTTATCAATATCTGCATGTTTTTTTTTCAGGTAAATTGATTTATATACATTAAGGTAAAAACTAAATCATGTTAATTAAAGTCTGCATTAATCGTACAAATTTGACTTGTATTTCTTCCATGAATGAGGAAAAAGGTTAAAGATTTCACCAAGAACAGGTTTTGTACAGGTTCTATTGTTTGCGAGTTTTGGGTTTGGGGATTTTGTTATGTTTTAAAAGTATACTGAGAACAAACGATTCATATTGGAATAGAATTACAGTACCATTCAATCTACCTATACTTTGAGCTGTATTAGTTTAATTTCTGTTTCATCACCTTTAATGGATCTGTTTATCATCGTCATCAAAACCTTAGATTTAATGAATCAATTTTCACCTAATCAACTTCAATTAGGTTTAAGAAACTATCTTAGCTGCTTTGGTGCGACAATCGTCTTTAGTAAATGAACCAAACGTTCATGAAATGTTCGGCGGGAAGTTTGTTTATTTAGGAAATGAACGAACATAAATCTATATATATAACTATATAAGTTGACATATTTGATTTGTATTATTAGAAATCTTACTAATATAATAAAAGGGTAATTAAGTGTGACACGTGTCACCACCACATTCATCCTCAACAAAATTTTTCCGCTTCTCTATTCTATTAATGACTACATTAATTACTAATAATTTTATTTAATAGTTTTTTAAATTAAAAATAGTATTTTAATAAATTAAGTAAGAAATCTTTTTATTCAAGTTATTTCAAAAAAACAAACTTTTATAAAAATAAATTTTTCTAAAACATCAAACTTTTTAAATACGAAATATTTTAAACTGATATTTTTAAAAAGCAAAAATTTTATATACAAAAAAATAAATTAAAATTGGGAGTTATAATAAGGAAATTTTTGAAAATGATATTTTTTAAAACGATTTGTTTTGAAATAAAAATATATAATTTATTTTTTGAAAAAAAAAAGTTAAAAACAAAAGCCCTTAGTCATATGTAATTTCAATTGTATCTTATCTTAAAATATTATTTTATAATTAATAATTTTTATTTTATTTAATAGAGTAAATTACTATTTTGGCCCCTAGGGTTAGGGCCATTTAACCCTATCAGCACAAAAAGGAATCTTTTGACATATCAACCCCTGAGTTTGTTATCTGTAACCATTTAGGCCCCTTATACTGAAGCAGTCCAAGTTATTCCGTTAGCACCCATCACGTGCCCCTCACATGAGGGGCATTTCAGTCATTTTATTCCCCTTTTGTAATCAACTTCTTTAGTTAAAAACAAGGTTATAAATTCTAAGAATCCCGAAAATCAAAAACAAAAACAATCACAAATCACAAAATCAAAACACTTTCTTTGTAAACAGGCTCCTCAAATTAAACCAACCACGCGCCACCGACCCCCCGCCGTTACACCATCATTACCTCCGGTTCGATTCTCTCTACCCACATCACTCTGACAACGTCAGAATATTACTGTTTGCTCCGGCGCCGGAGTTTTTCACCGGACGCCACCGGTTCGTTCTTTTTTCTTCTTCTATGGGTCTTTGGTCATTTCAGATGGGTTGTTTTTGAAGATGTCTTTTCATCGTTTTGGATGCAGTTTTGGTGTGGGATCTGGTGATGGAATCTGCAACTGGAGTGATGGGAGGTGTGTTTATGAGGTCTGTTGGAGTGTCTGGTGGGTCGTCGATGTTGAGGAGGCAGAGGGGGAGGAGGAAGCCGCCAGAGAAGAGTTGGTCGGCAGAGAGGAGGGTGGGTTGATGGGTGTCGGAATTCGAATTCCGGTGAAGTGGAAGCGGTGGTTGGTGTGTCTTTTGTGGGAATTTTCATCGAAGATGAAGATGAAGATGAAGGTGAAGGTGAAGGGGATATGAGTAAAATAATGGTGGAGTTGGGTGTATATGAGGAATGATTATTATTGTTATTACAAAAGAGGGATAAAATGACTGAATGCCCCTCATGTGAGGGGCTGTTAACGGAATAATTTGAACGGCGTTAGTATAAGGGGCCTAAATGGTTACAGATAACAAACTCAGGGTTGATATGTCAAAAAATTCATTTTTGGGCTGATAGAGTTAAATGGCCCTAACCACAGGGGCCAAAATAGTAATTTACTTAATATTTTATTTATTCAACATGTGTAATTACACGGGTTTACTAAAGCTAGTAAAATAGATAAATAAATCAAAAAATGACTAATTTTAGAACTTTATAATATGAATACTCAAAAATACAATTAAAACTTATATATTTCATATTTTTATAATATAATTTAAAATAATTTATATATGTATTTAAATATATAATTTAAAATATTTGATTTATATTATTAGAAATCAAAATAAATAAATAAATGAATAATTTTAAAACTATATAATATGAATACTAAAAATTACAAATGAGACTAATCTAATCTATATTAAAACGAGTAACAGTTTTATTTTGAAGTATATATATCGGCGCTATGAAAGACAATGTATATTCAACCTCTAAGCACACAGAGACGTAATGGCAACCATACACATGTGCAATAGTGATAAATTGATGGTACATGAGTTCATGCGAACATGTTTAGAGCAATAAATAAGTCGTAGTTTTAGTGGGAGATAAACATTGGGAAATTACATTAAATCTGTTGGCGATCAATATTTCAATGTAAGTCATTATCATCCATGTGTTGATTTGGAGCCGGACCCAGTTGTAGCCATGATAAAGTATGTTCTGCCTCATCATATGAGTGAGAGAAAACATTGTTTATAAATTAGAAATATTATGTAACTCGTTTAAAAGCTCATAACTCATGTTTAGCCAATATTATTCATCAAATCCCAAGAAAAAGAAAACTACACAAAACCTACAGTTACCATCACTATTTACTTTTTCTATATGTGTTATATATGGATGGAAAATTTTATGAAATCAGTGTTAGTAAAGGGTGGTGATATAGAGACAATTGAGTTGTGTTATTTACGTATTAACTGTGTATCGAGGGGCTCAACCCATAAAATCAAAACTGACAAAATTATCTATCATGTAGCTATGACCTAGGGTAGGTTCGACACATGAAGTGTCTGGTTTGTTTAGTTTTTGAGATTTAAGTGTTGACCTTTCACGAGTATTTTTTTTGCATTATATGCTCGTTAAGATTTATGCTGATAAGATTACTTATGCTTTCATTCTTTCTAACCAATTTTTTTTCATCGTGGGGTTTTTTTGTTTCTAGTAAGCCTATTTGAAACTCTCAATTTCGTCATCACATTAAATATCTTCTTCAACTTGGTTCAATGATACTAGTGAAAAGTCAAGCCTTCTTCAAAATACATCTATCGAATATAGTGGAATAGGTTCGCCTGCATTTAAATATTGTGAGATTTCACACGCACATGGTAAACCGCAACCACTACGAATACGGCAATCACAACTTTGTGATTGGTTATAAATCTCATTGACTCGCCTTAGTTTCCCAACTAATATATCTAAAGCTTTATGAGAAACATTAGATGTCAATAAAACAAATAAATTATTTTATGTTGATGTTTTATTTTAATTCGACTTTAGTCGAACCTTGCCTTTATAGATCACGAAAATAATTGTTTATCAACTTTGTTTACAATCGCGTTCGATTTTTATAGTAAACCTCAATTGTTGAAGATTGAAGCAGAAATCTCTACTAATACATAAATTTATTCCACTTAATCAAAGACTTGAAAGATCGCCTGCAATGATGCTTTCTGATGTTCTCCTGTATATGATATATACAAAGTAATCGGGTTGCTTTTGGGAAAATTACTTGGCATGCATCCATTAGAGTCAACTCTCTATCTGTGAATATGACACGTGGTAACATATAACCATCAAGTGTTTTTCTTAGACAATTTAAAGTCCAGTTGAAGTTCTCTTTTTTCTCATTTCGTATAAACACGAAATCAATACAAAATGTCTTGTTTGTTAAAGTTAAGCCAACAATTTGAACAAAAGGGAGGCGATACATGTTCGTCTTGTACGTGCAATCTAAAATAATCACATGCAGGAAAGCACGCCATATTTTTAATGAAGTGAGATTGACAAAAAAAATTATTTAATTGATTTGACTCGCCATCTGTAGTAAAATCATAGATGTATCTACCCATCTGCAAAGATTACAGAAGTGCTTGAATTAGGGTGGTTCCAACTTTATCCAACTTTCATATCCTTGCCAGTTCATACACGGTTTCAATTGTGGATACATTTTTATCATTATTTTCTTTTAAAGCCGTAAGCATATCACGTGGCTGCATATTTTTTCTTGTAAGATCTTCCACCAATGCATACTCCTCTTTACACAATCTTTTTGCATAAACATAACCCTCCAAAAATTTAGAAGTTTTGTGGTTATATTCGTCACACACATGTATTTTCCAACTTCCATCTTTTTCGTGTTTTGTTATATGTTGAAATGGACATCATGCCTTTTT
Organism: Flaveria robusta; assembly: GCA_025506415.1. Taxonomy (NCBI): domain Eukaryota; kingdom Viridiplantae; phylum Streptophyta; class Magnoliopsida; order Asterales; family Asteraceae; genus Flaveria; species Flaveria robusta. Next base: position 13,652,335 of record CM046464.1, on the reverse strand, counting down.
TGTGCTTAAACGCGTGGTTGAATCTGATGTTAACTTGTATACACCACCATGATTGCACATAATGAATGCATCGTTGACGAAGCTGTATACAGTATTTTTTGTTCGTTGTGTGATAATAACGTATCTAAGGGTGCGTGTAGTGTTTTGCACCCAATCCATCAACTTCTCTATTTTTTGTACACCCAATCGTCATGAAATTGAGATATTATACAGTTGAATTACGAAGAAATTGTGAATTGTAAATTTATAGTCATATTGGCAGTCACTTTATATCAAATCAGCCAACAAATTGTGAATGATGAAAATTGTCATTCTTTCTTATTTGCAATTATTGTCATCCTGTATTTGAATTATGAAGTCTGTCATTTTTTCTTGTCTACAATTTTTGTCATCCTCTATTTTTATATTTTAATTTTTTAATATATTTTTGTTTTATATGTAAAGAAAAACTAAATCATAATTTTATATAACTAAAATAATTATATTATTATACAAATAAAAACAAAATTACATTTTAATCAATATAAAAAAAATGCATTTCTATTGATACGGGTCTTAATATGGAGGTACCCATATTTGATTATTAAGTTTAAACCTACAACTAACTTATGAATAATCTGCAATCATGTCCATCCGTATAACATGTTTACGACCAACAAATTCGGACATAAGAACCGGCCCGTTTAACCTAGCCACGATCTCAGGGGTGAGAACATGAAAATACTCGGTGAGACGAGTAACATGTATACCACCACAAATATGTTCGCTTTTCGTTATACCCGTGCAACTAGTAAAATAATCAGCAAGTATATATGACAGGTTGCACGGCCTCCTCTTAATCAAACAAAATAAAAAAAAAATCCTTTTTAGTCACCCCACCATTAGTCACCCTACATCTAGCTATAGTATGAATAATAACACGAAGAAGATATCTATACAACGGATCGTTCATTCTTGTAGCTTTCATTTTATTATTAGGTACATATAGACACGCACCAATTTCTTGCGAAAACATTACATCATTATAATCTTTAGGAAATTGCGTATAGATGATGCAATATTTTGGCAAGAAATTGGTGAGAGTCAATATGTGCCTAATAATAAAACGAAAGCTACAAAAATGAACGATCCGTTGTTTAAATATCTTCATCGCGTTATTGGTCATACCATAACTAGACGTAGGATGACTAGTGGTGGAATGACTAAGAAAGATTTGCTTTTTTATTTATTTTGTTTGATTAACAAGAGGTCGTGCAACCTTGCATATATGTTTGCTGATTATTTTGCTATTTGCACGGGGATAAAGAAGAGCGGACATATTTGTGGTGGAAAATATGTTACTCGACTCGCTGAATCTTTACATGTTCTCACCCCTGAGAACGTGGCAAGGTTAAACAGGCCGGTTCTTATGACCGGATTTGTTGATCGTGAACATGTTATACGGATGAATCCACAAGTTAGGTGGAGGTTTAAAAATAATAATCAAATGTAGGTACCTTCATTTCAAGACCCTCCTAAAGACCCGTATCAATAGAATGTATTTTTTTTTTGTATTTATGAAAATGTAATTTTGTTTTTATTTGTATAATAATATATTTTTTTTAATATTATATAAAATTATGATTTAGTTTTTCTTTGTATATGAAATAAAAATATATTAAAAAATTAAAACATAAAAATAATGGATGACAATAATTGCAGACAAGAAAGAATGATAGACTTCACAATTCAAATACAAGATGACAATAATTGCATATAAGAAAGAATGACAATTTTCACAATTCACAATTTGTTGGCTAATTTGATATAAAGTGACTGTCTATATGTTTATAAATTCACAATTATTCACAATTCATTCGCAATTCCTTCATAATTTCTTCGTAATTCAACTCTATAATGTCTCAATTTTTTAACCATTGAGTGTACCAAAAAATAGAGAAGTTGATGGATTGTGCGCAAAACACAATACACACTCTGAATACATTATTGTCACACAACGAATGAAGAATGTTGTATATGGCTTCATCAACAATGGATTCCTTATGTGTGATCGTGGTGGTATATACAAGTTAACATCAGATCCAACCACACATTTAGGCACAAAAAAGATAGGATATCCATTTCAACTTATAGCAAAATATCACGAAGAAGATGGAAGTTGAAGAATACATGTTGTGTGTGACGAACATAACCACGAACCTTCTAAATTTTTGAAGGGTGATGCTTATGCAAAAAGATTGTCTAAAGAGGAATACACATTGGTGGAAGATCTTACAAGAAATAATATGCAGCCATGTGATATCCTTACGGCTTTAAAAGAAAATAATGATAAAAATGTATCCACAATTGAAACCGTTTATGATGCACGGACAAGGATACGAAAGTTGGATAAAGTTGGAACCACCCCAATTCAAGCACTTCTCCAACCTTTGCAGATGGATGGATACATCTATGATTTTACTACAGATGACGAGTCAAATCAATTAAATAATTTATTTTTTTGTCAATTCCACTTCATTAAAAATATGACGTGCGTTCCCACATTTGATTATTTTAGATTGCACATACAATACGAACAGGTGTCGCCTTCCTCTTGTTTAAATTGTTGGCTTAACTTTAACAAACAAGACATCTTGTATTGCTTTCGCGTTCATACAAAATAAGAAAAAAGAGAACTTCAACTAGACTTTAAATTGTCTAAGAAAAACACTTGATGGTTATATGTTACCACGTGTCATATTCACATATAGAGATTTGACTCTAATGGATGCATGCCAAGTAATTTTCCCAGAAGTAACCCGATTACTTTGTATATATTATATACAAGAGAACATCAGAAAGCATTGCAGGCGATCTTTCAAATCTTAGATTAAGTGAAATAAATTTATGTATTAGTAGAGATTTCTGCTTCAATCTTCAACAATTGAGGCATACTATGAAAATCAAACGCGATTGTAAACAAAGTTGATGAACAAGTATCGAAGTATTTTCGTGATCTATAAAGGCAAGCTTCGAGGAAAGTTGAATTAAAATAAAACATCAATATAAAATAATTTATTTGTTTTATTGATATCTAATATTTCTCATAAATCTCTAGATATATTAGTTGGGGAGCTGAGGTGAGTCAATAAGATTCAAAACCAATCACAAACTTGTGGTTGCCATATTCGTACTAGTTGCGGTTTACCATGTGCTTGTAAATCTCATAGTATTATATGCAAGCAAATCTATTCCACTACATTAGATACATATATTTTGTAGTAGGCTTGTTGAACCAAGTTGAATAAGATATTCAATGCGATGAAGAAATTAAGAGGTTCAAAAAAGCTTACCAGAAACAAAAAAAACCCCACGGTGAAAAGTAATTGCTTAAAAAGGATTAAAGGCATAAGGGATCCTATTAGCATAAATCTTAACAAGCCTACAATGCAAAAAAAATTCTCGTGAAAGGTCAACACTCCAATCTCAAAAACAAAACAAACCAGACCCTTCACCCGCTGAACCTATCATAGGCCATAACTACATGACAAATGATTTTGTCAGTTATGATTCTATGGGGTTGAGCCGCCGGAGACACAATTCATACATATATAACACAACTCAATCGTCTTTATATCACCAATCTATACTAACACAGATTACAAAAATTTTCTATCCATATATAACATATATAGAGAACGTAAAGAGTGATGATAACTGTGGGTTTTGTACAATATACTTTTCCTTGGGATTCAATGAAAAATATTGGCTGAACATGAGGTATGAGCTTTTAAACGAGTTATATAACAATTCTAATTTTAATAATGTTTTCTCTGGATCATATGATTAGACAGAATATACTGTATCATGACTACAACAGGGTCCAGCTCCTAACCAACACCGAATGATAATGTCTTACATTGGAATATTGATCGCCAACAGATTTAATTTAATTTTTAATTCTTATCTCCCACTGAAACTTCGACTTATTTTCCGCTCTAAATAAGTCTGTGTGAACTCATGTACCACCAATTAATTATTATTGCACACATGTATGGATGCCACTATGTTTCTATACGCTTAGAGGGTGAATATCTATTGTATTTCATAATGCCGATGTGGAATTTTCGCAAAAGTAATAATGCGGGCCTGGGAAAAATGTATCAGAGGAGACTTCAAAGATAAAATCAATATATATTTCAAAATAAAACAATTACTCGTTTCAGTATAGATTAGATTAGTCTCATTTGTAATTTTTAATATTCATATTAAAATGTTTTAAAATTATTCATTTATTTATTTATTTTGATTTCTAGGGTGCGGCACGAATGTTAACCCTCTTTTATTGCGATAACCGTGTTAACTTCATCAAGATCAACCAAAATCATTATTTTTTTGTGTGGAATAACATCAATACACATATAAAAATATATGTTTTTTTATGTACATATGTAAATTTATAAGCGTAAAAAAATTACGACTAGTGTAAGTTACTTACACCAAATAAATATTTACATAGGTGCAAGTAACTTACACTAGTCGTAACTTTTTAACGCTTATAAATATACACATATACATAAAAAACATATATTTATATATGTATAATGATGTAATTCCAACAAAAAAATAATGATTTTGATTGATTTTCAAAAGTTAACACGGTTATCGTAATAAAAGATGGTTAACATTTGTTCTCTTACTTGATTTCTAATAATATAAATCAAATATTTTATAAATTATATAGTTAAATACATATATAAATTATTTTAAATTATATTATAAAAATATGAACTATATAAGTTTTATTTGTATTTCTAAATATTCATATTATAAAGTTCAAAAATTAGTCATTTTGATTTATTATCTATTTCATTTCTAATAAATAAATCAAATATGTTAACTTATATGGTTATATACATATATAAATTAAATTTCATAATAAAATATATATTATATACCATATAACTAAAAAATGTATATATATATACATATAAAAATTTTAAATTATATAATATATATTTACATACAAAAGTTTTAAGTTATATATACTAGGTTAATATCCCGTGAATATATGAATGAATAAATAAATATTAAATAGTTGGTAACAAACATTTATGAATTATAAAACAATATCCTGATATATGATATTATTAAAATTATGTACAAGTAATGACTTTAAATAATAACAATGATATCATTTATTAAACTTTTTTTTAATTTTTTTGAAGTTTTTTGTTCAAAAAAAATGTTTTAAAAATGCTATTTTTAATTTTTTTTATAAAAAGTTGATTTTAATCTTTTGTTTCATAAAAAATATATTTTTAAACACACAAGTTTAAAATATTCATATATTAAAAAAGATTAATTTTAGTAAAATTCTTATTTTATAAAAAATTATTTATTTAGAAATTACATTTTAAAATGATCTTTTTTTTTAATTTATAAAAATATTTTTAATCTTAAATGAATTAAATAAAATTATAATAGTTAATACAATTATTAATTAGAGAGAGAAACGAAAAAAAAGTTTTAGAACCTTTTAATTGTGCCATGTGTCACCAAAAAACATTCTTTTATTAGTATTGATAGATTTTTATCTTAAATTTAAAAATATATAATATAACTATATATAGAAAAAGTTTATACAGGAAAACAATATAAAACAATATAAAATGTATAATATAAGCTAATAAAATATATACAAAACGTTTTAAAGTTAATAAAATATATAATATAACTATATATAGAAAAGGTTTATACACTAAAAAAGAAAACAATATAAAACACTGAGCGGTCGTTTAGTGCTGAAACATGCTATCGTTTACTCTGTTTTGTCACATCACCATTATCTTTAAGTAAACGTCGTTCACAGAGCTGTAATCGGTCGTTTATAACTTGAAAAACGGTTGTTTACAGCTTGAAAAACGGTCGTTTACAGCTTGAAAAATGATCGTTTATGTTGTCTAGTGTAAAATATCAAACCAGATGTGTATGAAACAAACATCTCAAAAATAATTATGTTTTAAGTCATTTTTTGTTTCATAAAAAAATATATTTTTTAAACACACAAGTTTTAAAATATTTCATATATTTAAAAAAGATTAATCTTTTAGTAAAATTTCTTATTTTATAAAAAATTATTTATTTAGAAATTACATTTATAAAATGATCTTTTTTTTAATTTATAAAAAATATTTTTAATCTTAAATGAATTAAATAAAATTATTAATAGTTAATACAATTATTAATTAGAAGAGAGAAGCGGAAAAATAAGTTTTAGAACCTTTATAATTGTGTCATGTGTCACAAAAAACATTCTTTTATTAGTATTGATAGATTTTTATCTTAAATTTAAAATATATAATATAACTATATATAGAAAAAGTTTATACAGGAAAACAATATAAAACAATATAAAATGTATAATATAAGCTAATAAAATATATACAAAACGTTTTAAAGTTAATAAAATATATAATATAACTATATATAGAAAAGGTTTATACACTAAAAAAGGAAACAATATAAAACACTGAGCGGTCGTTTAGTGCTGAAACATGCTATCGTTTACTCTGTTTAGTCACATCACCGTTATCTTTAAGTAAACGTCGTTCACAGAGCTGTAATCGGTCGTTTATAACTTGAAAAACGGTTGTTTACAGCTTGAAAAACGTTCGTTTACAGCTTGAAAAACGGTCGTTTACAGCTTGAAAAACGGTCGTTTGCAGCTTGAAAAATGATCGTTTATGTTGTCTAGTGTAAAATGTCAAACCAGATGTGTATGAAACAAACATCTCAAAAATAATTATGTTTTAAGTCATTTAATATAATGTTTCTATTAAACATGTTAATTCGTATACAACCCATTTAAATGAGTTATATCCAGTTTAAAGGTTTTTTTTTAAATATTCCCTTTAGATCTTAGAAGGGATTATTTAAGTGTTAAAATGTAAGTTCAATATAATGATTTGTAATTTGCCATCTAATTATTAATCTATAAAGGTTTCCTCTTGAATTCTTGACATAGTTATGACCTCTTAACTTCTAAAAATTCCACTAGAAACGTCACTACAAAAATGGTTTCATTTGGATAAGTGTAATTCTATTAATATTAAACCATCACTTCTTTATGTGAGGAGAGAATTGTAGCTACTAGTACAAACTTTTATACGTGTTGTACAATCCCACGCTTCTTAAAACCACTGGCTGCCCCTTGGATTTCCTCTTAATTGCCACCGAAAACCCTCACTTGCCGATGGGGTTTTTGCCATCGCCGGCCAACGATGACCGTTTTTGGTCGGCGGATCTTTATTATCTTCGATTGTGGCCTCTCCATGTTCAATTTGGTTGTTTGTTGCTCAGCGATGATGTTGGTGCTTTGTCACAAACTTGGTAGGCGGCGATGGTGAAGCTAAATCAACCCCCATTCCTAGCTCTCAAGATTCGATTTGGTTGCCTATCGCTCGACGATGATAATAGTGCCATATAGTTGCCGATGGTTGTTGTCACAAGTCCGATTTACTTCCGATGGTTGTTGTCACAGGTCCGATTTACTTCCGATGGTTGTTGTCACAGGTCCGATTTACTTGGTCCGTCAGGCGCCTTGATGACCATAACATTTTAGGGTTTTTCCCGGTGGCAACGACAGAGATATAGGTACGACGACCATAACATTTTAGGGTTTCTTTACGCTAACCATCGTCGACGGCTGACTTAGTCCGCTTCTAGTTACCCAACCGTGATTACTGCGGGGATGTCAACGGAGGGTGTCGATGATGGTCGTCGATGGTTGCTTTGGCGTTACACAACTATTAGGGTCGGCCGTTGGGTTGCATGCCCTAGCAACGACAATCTAATCTTGGTGGTGGCCGACCGGTGGCCATGTGTTCGTCGTGGCCGCCTTTAAGGATCTGGTACGGGTGTTGGTTGTTGCGATGGCGGAAGGGTGGCTTTATGCAAGTCGATATCGGTGAATAGCCTCTTAGGGCTTGCGACGTTGTGCATTGTCGTGGTTGTGCATTGTCGTGGTTGTGCATTGCAGTTTGCAGCCACAACGAACAGTCATTTCTGTACCTTTTACTTTTATATTTTGTTTAAAAAAACGTATGGGTGAATGGCCATGACAATTTAAACGTGACAGGGTGACTCCGTGCACGCTTTTAAGCCTCGATTATTAATTCGTTTTATGTTCATGTTGCAGTAAACAAGTGATTTTTATTTGTTTCAAAAGCCAAGAGATAATGGCTTTGTAGTCATTACTGTGTTTATCTTTCCTTAATACATTCCGTTCCACCGCAACGCGCGAGGACATAAACTAGTTGTTGGTTAAAGTGTAACTAAATAAACAAAAAAACAGGTCATACCAAAACACGAGCAAAACACCACATAACACAAATAGATATACACGTATTCGGGTTGAACAATTCATAGAGGCACAGTTGAGTGGGTGCAGCATGTCATCACGATAATGAAGAACAACTCGGAATTAAAGAATGTGAGATATGATAGCCAAAGAAGCAAGATATCGATATATTCAATAAGGCAGGAGGAGCAGTAACATAGCGGCTGAGGAGCACCACATCATGATAAAGCAGCAGCAATGGCGGCAGATTCAACTTGGGGTCGAACTCGGCATATTCAAGCAACAAAGGATCAAACTTGTCATAAAGACCAATCATGTAACTAACTCTATTTATAATTAAATGAACTTACAATCCAAGCAATAAACAGTTATAAACTAGAGCCTGTAGACAAAAGAGAGCATAATATTTCGAAATTTAGGTAACAAGACATGAAAAGTACAATAGTTCAAATGCTACTAATTCAACAAAAACTATTCAGAGTCATCCAAAGACTGGCAAACAGGAAGATAATATGTATCCAACTGCCAATATTTATGTTTAACACCCTCCCACACTTGTTCCCCTAAACAATCCTTAACGGGCAAGGGTATAAGTTGTGTTGAATAACCCAAACTCTCAAGTTCTAGGGACACTAACTGACAATAAACAACATGAAAGAAGGCATTACCTCCACAAAGCCCGTTAAAAAACGAGTAAATCCCTCCAGGCTTCAGTAGACTGGGAAGATGCTGGTGGAATTCTCTCAGATCATCATAGTATTCCCCGTAAGTATCAAAGAAGATTCCTGTGGAATGAAATCCAAATATTCAAAGTTTTAGTAATGCTAATTGCTTCAATGGTGATAACATATTCGGTTTTACATAAGCAGAATCCAATAAAGCAAGAAAGAAAATTGAGTATGTCACACAATTGGTCCATAATTTTTATTAAGAGTTAACATTGTTTCAGACTTTCAGTAACTATGTTTATTTTCACTCATAAAAACCCTTGCAGCAGTTTTAAAAAATTTATAAAAATTCTCAAAGCTTTAGTTTAAGGTAACAATCCATACACGTTACCAGGTCAAAACAAGTGCATGACCCATGACTGTAAATTTGACTATGTTGACATTTTTTCTGCTGCAAAGTTGAGTATTATTTTAAATCCTAAATTTTCTGAAAGCTGGTTACCTTTTCATAAGTGAAAACAATGACGTTTAACCAAAACATAACACAGATCAAACCTGGTTGCTCTGTTTTATTAACAAATTCTAAGTTTACAAAGAAAGTGAAACAAGAACATATACCATCATAAGATTCAAGTTGAGGAAGAACATCCTGCCACCGACCAAATACAATCTTCACATTTTCCTTCTGAGTCCAACCAGAAGCACGCATCCGATCATAGACCTCAGGATGGGCCTCAACAATGGTATGCGTGACAGGCCCGTACTGCTGTATGGCAGTATCCACAAGGCCCATTCCAAATCCAATGTTTAGAATGTGACCCCCTCTCGAGCAGATGGCCTTGGCATGAGCCTCCATTAATGGTTTCTCCCAGGCCATCATGACAGCCTTGCTATTGGCATCCATGAGCTTATCCTCACTAAAACTAACTCTATCCTCTAAGTAGTCCCCATCCAAATCACCTATTTTATTTTCTTTTCTTGCAATTGTACCAAGTATCAATTCTGCTTGTATCCCTATGCATTCAAAGGATTGTTCAGTGTGGAGATCAAAGAAAGAATTTTAAAGATGACAAACAAACAAACAACATAACCAGTAAAAACCACACTTATAGAGAGGTTCCTAGCGACACCCCGGCTCAAAAAAAAAAAAAAAGAGAAAAAACATAGCCATATTCATACCCAGTATATCCCATCCATAAAAAGGGCAGAAATATACAGTTATACACACATGCAAATAGCACATAAAAGTAGCATGTAACACATAACAGCACAAAAAAAAAAGCAAGAAGACAAACACCAACACACAAGAACTAACACTATCTTTAATTATTTTAGACATATAACACATAACATACATATATCACATATCCCACATATCGCACATTACAATATATAAAAAGAACGGAATGAATGCATAAACATGCATGAAGTAAAGTATTTTCAAATATATCTAAAAACTCTAGAGCAATGAAAGATAATAACATAGGAAGGCATTATACACATATAAGTAGAAACTAGAAATAGCCCTCATAGCTAGAGGCACATCTAATCCACAAAATCATACAAATACACTAATTACCACAAATAAAGTCATATGATTAAAAATGATTCTAATCATCAGATACAGTTTAATGCTACCATTGTGGTTTAATCAGCAGTGAGAAACATAGATCCGTTAAAGTGCAGATAGTAACAATACGAGTAAGTACCTGTATTAAGCAGTATGTCAAAGGCCTCTTGGTGACCGGAATCCATGGCGAAATCTCCGGCGGATAGATTGGACGGAGAGAGGGCGTTCCACGGTGCTCCGGCGTCGATGAGGCTTTTGACGACATCGGCGTGACCGTGCTTAGCGGCGAGCATTAGAGGCGTGAGACCGTCGCCGTTGAAGTAGGTAACGTCGGCTCCTGATGCCATTAGGGTTTGTACTCTTTGATTGTCTCCTTTGCTCGCTGCATCGCACAGTAGACGCTCATCATTCTCCGCCATTACTGAGCAACAGCAGCTTACCCTAGGTGATGTGATGTTCTGCGATCTTCTAGGTTAAAATGTTCAAAGATGTGCTTTGACATATACACCATTGAATTGACAAGGCACCACAAACGGTCGTTTATCAAGCCCTAAACGGTCGTTTATAACTCTGTAAACGGTCGTTTACAGCTATGTAAACGGTCGTTTAGCTTTTCAGATTTTGGAATCTCGAGGTTTGCTGCTTTTTACAGCTATGTAAACTGTCGTTTAGCTTTTCAGATTTTGGAATCTCAAGGTTTGCTGCTTTATTACAAACGGTCGTTTTATTTAATCCCAAACGCTCGTTTACTTGTGAACCAGATCCCATTAATACCATACCCACCACATTTACTCACCACCCACCCACTATTCCCTTATTATACTCGTATATCTACCATCATATTTACCACATTTCACCAACAAATTAATCTTCATATCAAGCAATCAGTCATCCATTCACCACATTTCATCAATACTTCATCCCTTTCTTCTTTTGTTAAGATTTTTAAAGTTTTTAAAATTAACAAAGGTTAGATATAAATTTTTACTTAAATATATTTTATTTTGTTACTGATTGTAATTATTTCAAGTAATGGCTTTAAGCTCACGTCAAGATACGGCATTGGTTCGTGTTTGGAATCATCCTTGGCTTTAGTTTCGTCGAGGATCAGATGAATATAAAAGGCTTCAAAAGCTTTTAGATAAAGAATTCGAGCCTTCACGTTCGATATCTTGGAGATTGTTACGGGACGTCGGGGAATTTACCCGTGCTCGTAACATGATGAACGAGCCGTGGAGAAGATTTTTTGCCATTAGCGGCCCGCAATATAAAGAGCTTTGTTTAGAGTTTTTCTCCACGTTTAATTTCGACACGAACAACCATAATTATAGGTTTGCTAATCTAATTAGATTATATATATTAATATAATTGAACTTATATTTTCAGTTTTTTAATAGTGATAAAGATGTTATCAGTTTCGTGCTCGGGGGGTGCCACGTAATTTTTCAGTGTCCTAGTTTGGTGTTTTGATGGGTTTATATACAGTTCAGGAGACCCATCAAATTGATTTTTTGAATGGTCTTACGCAATTTCCTAAAGATTATAATGATACAATGTTTTGGTAAGAAATTGGTGAGGGTCAGTATATGCTTAATAATAAAACGAAAGCAACAAGAATGAATGATCCATTGTATATATATCTTTATCGCATTATTGGTCATACTATAGCTGAACGTAGGATGACCAGTGGTGGGGTGACTAAGAAAGATTTGTTTTTTTATTATTTTGTTTGAATAACAGCAGGCCGTGCAACATGGCATATATGCTTGCTGATTATTTTACTAGTTACCCAGTGATAAAGAAGAGCGGGCATATTTGTGGTGGCACATATGTTACTCGTCTCGCTGAGTCTTTACAGGTTCTCACCCCTGAGAACGTGGCAAGGTTAAACGACCTGGTTCTTATGTCCGGATTTGTTGATCGTGAACATCTTATGCACATGGACTTATGCGGATGGAAATGATTGCTGATTATCCACAAGTTAGGTGGAGGTTTAAACATAATAATCAAATATGGGTCATCTACCATGGACTTATGCGGATGGAAATGATTGCTGATTATCCACAAGTTAGGTGGAGGTTTAAACATAATAATCAAATATGGGTCTCTCCACATCAATACGCTCCTGAAGGCCCGTATCAATAGAAATGTATTTTTTTTTATTTATAAAAATGTAACTTTGTTTTTATATGTATAATAACGTAATTTATTTAGTTATATAAAATTTTGATTTAGTTGTAGATAAAAATATATTGGTAGGTTCATTAGAACCTATTCCATTACATTCAATAGATATATTTTGAAGAAGGTTTGACTTTTCACCGGTATTGTTGAACCAAGATGAAGAAGATATTCAATGTGATGACGAACTTGAGAGGTTCAAAGAAGCTTACCCTAAACAAAAAAAACCCCATGCTGAAAAAAAATTGGTTAGAAAGGATGAAAGTCATAAAGGATCCTATCAATATAAATCTTAACGAGGCTACAATGCAAAAAAAAAAATACTCGTGAAAGGTCAACACTCAAATCTTAAAAACGAAACAAACCAAACCCTTCACCTACTGAACCTACCATAGGTCATAGCTACATGACACATGATTTTGTCAGTTATGATTTTATGGGGTTGAGCCCACCGAGACACAGTTCATACGTAGATAACACAACTAAATCGTCTCTATGTCACCACCCTTTACTAACACAAATTCCAAAAATTTTCCATCCATATATCTACCTATCTACCTATTCTAATAAAAGGGTATCTAGAAGGGACACATAACAACACCAATTTTTCCCGATTCTCTCTCTTATTTAATAATCACATTAATTATTAATAATATTATTTAATTCTTTTTTAGATTATAATAATTTTTTTAATAAATTAAGAAAGATAACTTTTTATTAATGTTGTTTATAAGGAAATAAATTTTCATAAAATTAAAAAAAAAATTAGAACATCAAACTTTTTTTAAAAATACAAAATATTATAATTGATGTTTTCAATAAGTATTTTTTTTGTAAACAAAAAATAATTAAAATTAAAAGTTATAATAAGAAAGTTTTTAAGTATGATATTTTTTAAAACGTTTGTTTTGAATAAAATTTTTACTTTATTTATTATAAGAAAAAAATTCAATCAAATATTATTTTAAAATATCAATTTATAATTAATAAATTTTCATTTTGTTTATATTTTTTTTATTTAAACCGTGTAATACACGAGTTTATTAAAACTAGTCGGGAACATAAAGAGTGATGGTAACTGTGAGTTTCGTGCACTTTCCTTTTCCTTAGAATTCGGTGAGGAATATTAGCTGAACATGAGATATGAATTTTTAAACGAGTTACATAACAAATCTAACTTATACAGAGATGTTTTCTATGACTCATATGATGAGATTGAACGTACGTTATCATGGCTACAACCAGGTCCAGCTCCTGATCAACACTCTGGATGATAATGCCTTACACAGGAATATTGATCGCTAATAGATTTAATGTAATTCTTCAATGCTTATCTCCCACTGAAACTGTGTCTTATTTTCCGCTCTAGATAGGTCCGCATGAACTCATGTACCACCAATTCATTATAATTGCACATGTGTATGGATGCCACTACGTCTCTATCCGCTTAGAGGGTGAATATCCATTACCTTTCATAACACCAATATGGAATGTTCACAAAAGTAATAATGCGGCTGCCTGGGAAACAATGTTTGATGAGAGACTTCAAAGATATAATCAATATATACTTCAAAAAATAACTATGTTACTCGTTTCAATATAGATTAGATTAGTCTCATTTGTAATTTTTAGTATTCATATTATAAAGTTCTAAAATTATTCATTTTGATTTCTAATAATATAAATCAAAAATTTTAAATTATATAGTTAAATACATGTATAAATTATTTTAAATTATATAGTTAAATACATGTATAAATTATTTTAAATTATATGTATAAAAATATGTACTATATAAGTTTTATTCGTATTTCTTAATATATACATATAAAAAATTTAAATTATATAATATAGTACATGTATATACAAAAAGCTTTAAAGTTATATATAAATTTTTTCTTAAATTTGTATAAATTTATATAATGTAAATAATATAAATTTATATAATGCAAATAATATAAACGAAACCCTAACCGTAAACGGCCATTTATGGCCTAAAAAACGACTGTTTACTATGATCTATCAAATCACAAGTGCTGAAAAACAAACAACCGTCTGTAGACCTGTAAACGATCATTTACCTTGTTGTACACGGTCGTTTACGGCTTGACATACGACCGTTTGCTTTGTCCGGTGTAAAATGCGGAACTGGTGGCGTATGAAACAACGCCCCCTTGATATAAAACGGTCTAGGTTACCCTAAATGGAGTGATAGACACTACCCTCTAATTTTCAATCTTATGGTCTGTTTTGGGCGTAAACAAGTCGAGCTGAGATCGAGTAGAATATTCTAAAGTTTGAGCTTGAGTTTAATTCGAGAATATGGTATTTGGATGGAGCTCCCTTGAGATTGAGTCGACAATGCTTGATTTTAATAGGTGTCGTTGAAACAAACACTTTTGAAGATAATGTTTGTGAAGATGATGATGTAATGTTGCTAATAAAAGGAACTAGCTCTATTCCCCCGCGCGTTGCGCAGGGATATTTTTTGTCTACTATTTTGAATTGTTGCAAGAGCAAGTACGTTAGGTAAGTACATTTTATACAAAGCTTAAGGAGCCTGATCACGGTCACAGTTGAGTTATAGTCATATCTTTACAATTTACAAAAAAAAAAAAAAAAAGATGAGGTTACGTATGTTTTTAGATAAACAACAAACATGAGCATTCAGATATTGGTTTAAAGAGGATAAAAAAGGGCATGTGCTTTGAACGGGTGCACAATACTGATGCACGCTGCAGATTCAAAATAGGTGTTGTTGCATTTTATTTTGTTATTAATCTAGGCCTTTTTCGACTCGCTACCTCTACTCCTGTGTATAGTTTATCAGTGGGATAAATTGATGTCTTTCAAAAACTTACAGTTTTGATGGTAAGAAGCTAGTCTTAAAATGTTTACAACATTAATGTTGGTTATTCTCTATAGGTAATTCTATACTAATATAATTTATTGTGTTTTAAATAACTAAGCACAAATTTTTTTTATTGATGTGTCAACAACCCACTAAGTTATTAAATATATAGCCTTTATTCTTATAGCAAGTGCACAACGCAGGCCCAATGTAATCTTATTTTTTATATTAATTCTTATCACAGTTTAATTATGGGATAATATTGTTTGTTTTTTACTATAGATTTATTATTTTTGCAATCAACAAGTAGTTTTCAAGCGTCCATGTGAAATCCTAAAGTACAACTGATAACAATGATGCATGAAAAATAAACACAGATAGCATCTAAATCTAAATAAAAGATATAGCAGAGATTTTTGTAAGGAAATCTAACTTGTTTTGGTTAAAACGTGTAGATTAGGCCTGAGTCATCATGGGCTATTGATCTCAAAACCCCATTTTTTCTTTTCTTTTCTTTGATTGACCTTCCCATGAAGAAATAAATGTTATTAGAAGAACTTTATAAGTCTACTTTGGACAAGATGACTGTTAGATTCTAGTCTTGCCTAGAATAAATATTAAAGAAACCAAAATAAGTACCAATAACTAATTCACCAAAAGCTTCTAAGATGGACATACTAAAACCCGTACCGTCCTAAAGCCACTCAACTTACTCAGGAGAGCTTTCTTTTGGGATACATAACACAATCACAAATCTGTATCCAAAATCTAATGACCTCAAATTATAAATACCATTAAGTACGTTTATAACAAATGAGAAAACTTTTTAAAGTAGTGGCATTTAAAGTGGTTTCTTATAAAGTAATCCATAATCCCTTTAAAATAGTCTCTTATGTGTTGTATGGATAGCGGGATGATGAAAGCAGTAATGAAACACATAAAATAAGAATTCTAATATTGGTTTTAAAAAAGAGAATTATACAAAATAGGAATCTAATAATTTTGGAGATGAAATAATTGCTCCTAAAGTACATGTGTACAACAAAACCACGGTCAGGGGGATGCAAACCAATTTATACGTGCATTAATAAAGTAATTCTATATTCAAATAGACCAAAATTGTCATATTATAATTAAAGCTTACCTTTTGACGTCAATACGACCATGCTCATGAACTGCATATTTGTTTCTAGTAAAGCATATAGATCACAATTTTCCTAAGCAAGAGTTTAGGTTTTTCCTACATTTCTCACCTCTTCTTGTCTCCATTTCAACTAATAACAAATATAAGATATAACATGTAACTTACATAGGTGATAAATTCTCATAATTAAAAAAAAGATGCAACCTTTAACCAAAGAAAAGCTTTTCTTTTGGTGTCAAGTAGAGTAATTAATTCAACAAATACATGTAGAAATAAAACATGCATGTAGATCATTTTGTAATAAAAACATCCATGTAGACCATGATGCAAACTCAACAATGACCGAAGCTCCTGCAGGTAAACAAAAACATGACAAACCAAGAGACTAAGCTTTCTTATTATTTCAGTTAGAAACTGTAGAAATAAAACATACATGTAGATGGTTCTGCAAGGGAGTCCCTATAAGCATTAAAGCTGGTTGGAAATTCTTGTAGGGAACATCAACATTTTCCATCTATAAATAACAAATGCCGAGCACATGAGCTCCCTTCTCAAGTAGATTCTTCTTAATTCTCTAGCCTAAAATCCAAAATTGATCAAATCAGCGATAATATATGCACATTGATGATGAAAATTCTTCAATTCTTAATTGTGCAAGAGATTACAACAACAAACCCTAAAGAAGCGACTACTTACACGATGATAATTAGATAACAGAGCAATCAATTCACATTGAGGACTTAGTGTTTTGAGCTACATAGGATAACCTCTACTAAGAGAACAACCAAATGAAGACATCATTGTAATCCCTCAAGAGTTAAAACTCCCGGACTTCGGCTTTCGTGTGCCTTCGTAACCACTACCAACATAGTTTTTGCGGTTCTCATCCCTTAGCACCTTCATCGTTTACCATCACTATCGAATAACTGCAAATAAATGGGATTTATGTATTAAGCCATTGTCCTTCAAGTTTATTTATGAACCTAGTGACTATAATCAAACAAACACACCTTTGATTGAACAACATAATCAAAATAAATCACACCACAAATCTAATTGAATCATAAGCAAGTTGTGTAATCGAACAACAAATTCTAACCCTAAATTCGTGGACTTGAACCCAAATGTCGAAACCAAAATGAACCAAACCCCTAGCCACCATCGGAGATTGGCTTCCATCACCAAATTCCACCGTGTTGAAAATCTATCCTCGAGATCATGAACAGACCAACATCATCAACATTCTTTTATTACCTTGTCGTTGTTCCTCCGGTCATACCCTTCGCATAGCAACAACTCCTACAACCAAAAGCAACAAAATTTCAGCTAAGAACAATGATTGTCATAAAAATAAGCCGAAATCAGATAAAAGGACTCTTGATATGAAGAAAATCTAGCAAAGTCATATACATGCAAAAAGGTTAACCATGAATAAACACTAAATTGGAGAGCATAATAGAAACCCTAGTCGAGATTCTGCATAAAAGTGCATCAAAAGCACATTTGAGAACCTCCAATAGCCTTCCTTCGTAACCCTAGCTATGTGGTATCCAGATGAACTTGAATCAAGTGGTAGGATAAAAACATCCAAAAAGAAAGAAATCAAAAAGCAACCTTTCGGGTCACCATCTTTACCCCATCGGACCACCCATATCGTTGTCGTCGAATAGTACACTTTCTGATCTATCGCAATAGTTGCAAGCCGGAGCCACCGGAATCGCAACCTCTAAAACCATGAAACTAAACACTCTCTCTGCTGTCAAGAATTTGTAACCACTATGGTTTCTCTCCTATTTTGCAAAGTCGATGGTAGGCATGGGTAAAAAGAATAGGGAGTACACGTGGTGGCTTTGAGAAGAAGCTAAGATAAACCGGTAAAGACAGCGTGGGACACGCGTCTAAAGAGTAGAAGATGGTGGGGAGAGGTGGCATGCCACGTAGCTGATTCCACTGTGCATTCATTTGCAAAATTAACATATAGGTTAATTAACGTTGCGTTTTCGAGTTTTTTTTAAGAAGAGAAATAGAAAGAAATAGATGGAAAGTGAAAAATAATCGTGTTCCTAATTTTTTTTTAAAGATAAAATGATAAGAATTTTTTTTAAATAATTTTTCTTCCTAACTTCCTTTTTTCGAAAGGAAATGGAAAGAAAATAAACACATAAAATCTTTACTTTTTTTTTAATTTCCTTTAAATTTTGTAACTCGAAATTATTATATTTATTTTCATGTCTCTCATTTTCTTTTCTTTCATTAATTTTCTTTCTCTTCAGTTCTTTTTTTCTCGTTAATTTCATTTCACTTCTTTTATTTTCTTTTCTTTCGTTTATTATACTTGGGAATGCAATGTAAATGTTGATGTTAATTGTTGCACTTGAAGTTAAGATATGAGTTAACTAATGTTCAAATGTAGTCAATTATTCAAATATGTATTTCATGAGGTTGCTCCTCAAACTACAAACTATTATTTAGTTAAATTTGTGGAAAACATTTTCATATATACATATGTAACCATGTAGCATATGTTTTAACCTAGCTAAGAACCTAAACAAAGATAATGGGAATTAAAAAAAAACTTACCCGAATCAAGTGAAGATGGTTGATGATGACAGCTGATGATGACAGTTGATGAAGATGACCGGAGGTGATGGTCGATGATGAATCTGGGGGTGCGGGAATCTACTCTCAACTAATTAAATGTTTGAAGGGATTAAGCCATTAGGGTAAAATGTAAACTTGAATAAGTGATTTATGTTTTTATAAAATAAGAATATTAATTAAGATTAAGAGCGTTCATTAGGCTTATAAATTATAAACGTTCAAGTATACAGAACATATATAAAATATAACTAGGTTCATTAAGGCTCGTGAACCTAAACAAGATATGAATGTAAAGCTTAAGCTTGGCCCTGATAACTAAATGAGTCATATTCTAAGCTTGACATTGGGCTTGGACTAGCTAAGGCTCGACTAATTCGAGCTTTTTACTATCTGATCTCAAACTCTTGAGCAAGCTTGACTCATTTACACCCTTGGTTTCGTTAATTAGTTTACTCATGGTTTCCACACATCATGAAGCTTTCGGTTACGGAGCATTCCAGTTCAAAACTGCCCAAAAACTGTGACCTGTGAAACTGCATGAACATTCAATATTATAATTTATCTTGAAATATGCAGGTGGGGGAGTAAGGAACTCAAAGTCTTATCAACAACTTAGGGAGGGAAGTCGATTCTTTAAAGACTTCATCTTTAACATTTGACCACATTATCTTCAACCTTCATTAAACATCACCATCTTCAATCATCATCATCTAATCTTCAACATTCAATCACAAATATTTGTGTTTATCATAGATAAGTAAGTAGTACTCGTCTTTGATTATAATCATCTTGAATCACCATATCTATAATATGCACAACATTGTTTAATCCGTTTTGTATATTGTATGTGTATGTACTCTATGATTGAAAATTGGAATCAGCAAAATGTTCCAAAAGCATGTATGTATAAAATACACAAACAAAAACACGCACGCGCACACACACACACACACACACATATATATATATATATGGGAAGGATCCTAATAAAACCAACTAGAATTGAGAAAACCAAAAAAACCAATTTTAGCCGGTAAAAAATTTTCATTTTATATATATATATATATTTATTATTTTCAAAGGATATTTTAGTAATTGTCTATATAAATTATTTTTAGTAAATAATCATGGTTGACTAAAATTCCTTATTTTACTCTATGTTTAAACAAATGAAGAATAATTCAAACAATTCATTGATCTTTTTCTTCATTCACCGGTTTGATATTTTTTCCAGCAAAACAAAGCACGAATCTTCTTCCTCGTTCTTCCTAATCCGGTGATTTAATCGGTTTTACAAATCTAATTTCTGGAAATTTTTAATCCATTCTAGCATTTTCTATATTCAAGAAGGTGATGGAGGGTTAGAGGTTAGCGAAAGAATGAAGATGAAACCAACAAAATCAATGAAATCAAGTCTTCAATTGGGTCTTAATAAAATCGATTAATGGATGGGTTCACGAGGACATTATCATTGCTCAAGAAACTAACAAAATCGATTGATTCTCTTACCATCATGGATGGTAACGGATGGAAGAAGATGAAGACATGTTTATGTAACATAGGTTACATATACGTAACTTCAGATTAGGGATACTCAAGACCTAAAAGAATGTAGTGGCAGGTTACATATACATAACTTTGCTATATTATGATTTCGTTGTTTGTTCATCTTCATATTCGTTGAGTTACATATACGTAAGCAAGTTTACATATGGTTGTAGATCTATTCAATATATGTATTCATCATGTTACATATATGTAACCATGTCTACATATATGTATATTTCTAAGCTGAATAACATGTTTTTGCACATGTTGTACGTAAACAAAACATAGTGCTTAATACGTGCCACGACATAGTGTTACATATTGAAATTAACTGTTGTTTAACGTGATTATATATGCATAACTCAACTGGTGTTCATTTGTTTGTTTACTCCATTTATATCCGGTCCCTCCAATATACAAAAATTAGTATTATTTAGTGTTTAAATTTATAATAAAAATGTTGGTGAATAGAAGAGAGAGTTAGAGATTTTGGTGTAAATTGAGAAATATGATATAGAGAGAGATTGAGTGAGTGATTTTTGGGATTTAATTAACTGAATGAAAGTCTCCATATAATTTACACATGTGTATTACTTATTATACCCTTATAAACTTATAATTAAATCCTTTGAACTTTATTTATTTGCAATCTTGTCATTGCATGATCTCAACCATTGATTACATAAATCAATGGTGGATAAGTGATTTTTTTGGTTTTCTTGTAAAACATAGTTTTCTTAGGAACCATCCCCTATATATATAATGTGCAAGAAACATTAAAGTAAAAATAAACTTTTTATTTGTGAGAAATACAAAGGACAATAATTTTTTATAAGAGAAATGAAAATATAAAATACAAATTTGACGTGAAAGAAATAATCTAACAAATTTTTTCTACATGATTCCTTTAAAACAATATTCGTCCGCTTGTGAATTTGTTTCCTAGGATACAACAACAATAAGTGGTTTGATGTATTGATGAAGTACACCACTGGGTTTGAAATTTATTGAAAACTTGTTGGATTTAAAGTGATTTGTAGAACTTTCATAGTATCTTAATTTTTAGTTTATCAAACTTTTATACAAATAATCTTAGTTATATCTTGAAACTCCTCACGTAGTTAAATTGTATTAAACGCATTCTAATACTAACAATTAGAAGACACATCTATAGTGATGGCAAACCTAGAAGCAAAAAGTACAACCCACTTTCTACAAGTTACATATTTCCACCCATGTTTCATAGGCATCATCTTTTCCTCTTACCTGTTACCAAACCCACGTATCCTCTCTTTGCTTATTCTCCCCTTTCATTTTCATGCTATGGTTTTAATCGGTGAACGGTTGTTAGTTTCATGGTTAAAATCCAAGTGCTTGTTGCATAAAATCGTTGATATTTTGTGACCAGATTATGCTTCAAGTAACATAATGGTTCTTTTTTTACCCATTGTAGCCTTATTTCTTCTCTTTGCTACTTAAAAACTGCATTTGGTTTATTGTTGCTGCTACTATTATTGACAGTGAAAGAAGAGCCTTAAATTATCTAGAGGTTAAGGAATACAAATGTGTATTGACACGATTCAAACCTGTAAAGAAGATCAAGGTTTGCAATTATTCTTTTGTGTCCTTTGATTTGTAGCAAGTCAAATATTTGTCTCAATTAATATGTTCTTTTCATTTTAATTTTCAAAATTGACACATAAATATTATCACCATAGTTATCTGATACAGATCTAGTTGATAGAATTCTTCAACATTGAAGGAAATATCGGTAGTTATCATCTCCTCTAAGAGCATTTTAAAAGAGCTGCATGAGATTACATATCTAATTGCCATACTCTTTTTTATTAAAGTCGATTTCATTTGTTGGATGACCTAATTTTGCTTCATTTTTGTGTATAGCAGAATGGGCAGCTCATAATGTTGGAAGGTAGTATTGATTCAACAACCTTAAAAACTATCCATTCTCACCTGCTTCCTGTATTCTTATTGGTTATTGCTTTCATTTATTTTGATCTTATGGTCTTCAACCTCTCATTATAAGCACTTAGTAATGGGTCAGAAATGTCATATGTTAACCTCACATGTTCATTGTTAATCCTGTATATTTGTAAGAAGCGGTTGCACTTCTTCTTGGCCTTTTATTTTTTATGTGGATTGCAAGCCAATGGGTCTTAAATTATTTCCGTTACCTAATATGATGGAATGATTTTGGTTGATAATTAATTAAATTTACACCCGCCGGAACACACGGTATATTAACTAGTTTAATACAATTAAACTCGTTTATGTTTCCATTTAACTAAGCTATTAAACGTATTCAAGACCTTAGTTAACAAGTTTCTGTTTCAACTCATCATTGCAACTATTTAGTGAGAAACATTCGTTTTGAACAAAACTAAGCACCAATTAGTGGCAATTGTAGTCTTTTAGTGGAAACCAAGATAAGTTAAAAATACTAACCACCAAAAAGGATCGACCTCATCATAGCAATCGTGGGGTGACCTTAGTTAAAGACTCGAACCATTTCTTGTGCTAAGTGTACTAGATGTGATGATAACATGCTTTTGCCTGTACCATTCCATTACTCACCTATAATATTTCATCTCTTACATTTACTTAATACATGGTATGTTTAACAAATATGGGATAGGTTTAATCTATCTCTTTAAATAATTTATGTTTAGTCAGTCCCTTTAAGCAACTATCCTTGTTTTATGATTTTATTTTAAAGTTGATTATATGTTCATCCTATAGATGAGAGCTTTTGAATTTATTTTATAGTTAATTATATGTTCATCCTATACTTATAACTTTTAAAAGCTTGCGAATGAGATCTTGAGTACTTAAATCTTAAAGATTTGTTTGTGGGGAGTAAATATTTTGTAGATCAACCTCATAGAACTATGAAGATTCTAAGCATGATTTTGAGTTTGTCTTAGATGCTCAACCTTGTATCAAGTGGATAGTCTTGGAGTAGAACCCAATGAATTAATAATTCATATTATGTTCTTGTTCTTAAATTTATTTCCTTTCTTGTACGAACTCTAAAACTTGTTATTTTGCTTTAGTTCATGTGCGATCAAATTAGGAAACCACTACCAGCCCTAGGTGTTGTTCGAAGCACAAACATGAGATGGCTCAGCTACACGATAGTTTCATTAATAGGCTCGAGCTGACTCCTCTTCAGCTTAGGGGGTGGAGAAAGAGGTGCGGGTGAGGATGGTGGTAGAATGGGACCAACATTATCCCTTTCGGTTGGGGTGATGTTGATGATGTAGATGATGTAGACATCTTGTGATGCAATGTATGTATGAATGAAATTCATAACAAGTGAGTGTGTTTATGTAAAGCTAGTGTAGTGTCTTAGGCTATAGTCAAGATTACTGATGCAAACCTAGTTCTCTATCACCACTGACTCTGATACCATTCTTTCACACCTTCCAATTCCACCTACGGGGTTTTACCATGAGGAGCATGACAAACTAGGATCATTGTCTTCAGTCATGTTGAATGACCACTATAAATTTAAAATACTAAGTTTGTTCATTCAACACGAGAAAACATTATTCATAGTTTCAGTTGCGAAAGCGTAAGAAAATGTAAAATCCAAATGTAATTACTGCGCAAAACAAGACGCCAAACAATGTAAGTAATGTAAGCTAAAACACGTTTGTATGTTTGATGAAAATAATGCGACTCCAATGCAATCCTATTCCTCTAATGTGCTGGTGACCTCAGAAAATATGCTTAAAGTGTCAACACAATGTTGGTGAGTTCACTAGTTTCATAAACATATAAACATTTAAAATGTTCGTAAGATGATGTAGAAAAATTTGTTTTGCTGGGTAACTAGCCTATGTTCATGTTACTAAGCGATTTGCAACCGAAGCTGACTATTTGATGTTGTTTGCCTTTTATCACGTCTATCATAAATGATGGCACAGTGTTAGGTCAATATTACACATGTTCAACCTACAGTCATATTAGCGCAACAAACATGGCTTGGTTTGTCAAATCCAGTAGTACTACTTCAAGATTACCTCGCTAGATTGTTACTAGCAATTCGATGTGTAAGGACTTTTCATGATATGTTTGTACTAAAGTAAACAAGTAATATAACAGTATACAAAATCCAAAATGTTTGTTTGCATGTTTATCCCCAAATATAAAGTATGTATAAAATGGGTCGTGAGACTCACCTTTGGTTGCCTAAAGTAACTAAACATGCAAAGCTAGTGAATATCTAAATGTTGCCTATCATATATAGGTTTGTGAGTGTGTGTTCATGCTAGTCCATATAACCAATTGTATCCAAAAACTCCAATTGTCTACACGTTTAAAAAAATTAACATATTTGAGTAGTTTGACCAAATTTGACTTTTAATGATCAAGTTTGACCATTTTTGACCCAACGACCCATTGGTGACCCATTTAGGGAATTCATGTTCAATCATGTTCATAATATTCATATTATGCTCATAGAGTTCATCACAGTACACACAAAGGTTTCAAGTTAGGTTAATATTTCAAGTTCCTTTCTAGGAAAGTAAGGTTTTAAATTACATACATGTAATCAACAATCTAAACATTCTAGCATAGAAAAACATGTACCATAATTCGCATGTAACACATAAAGTTTCCTAACATGGCAAGCTATGAACATCTAATGCTTCTTCATGTATAGAGTTTCCATTATTAGTAATGGATGATCATAAATCACATTTTCTACAAACCAAGGTTCTTAACATGATCACATGATCAATCTAGTATACCATTAATCACCACAATACATACACACATCTAGAACTCATCATGCAAGTTACTATATCAATAAAGTTACTATTAATAGTAAGCTATGAACATAACGCTTGATTTATATGATTCAATCATTTACAACACATTCTTGTGTTCTAAAGAACACATAAACATCATCACAAACTATCACGCATGTCTAAAACTCAATCCACATAACATTTTCATTAATAAAGTTATTATTTTTAGTAACCTATTAAAACTGAGCTAAACTCCCAAACCCAAATCGTCAAAACCTTTCAACATGATTCAGTTAGCATACTGGCATCAACATAACACAACAATCATGCAAAGAATCCAGTTTTCACTACAATCACAAAATTAAATTTACTATTATTAGTAGCCCTTGGTTTTCATGCAAACTAGGATTTTCCAATATCAACAAATCCTTGCAATCATACAATAATCCATAATAACACATAATCAACGTTAAATTTGACACCTTTGGTTGATTAGACTCGTGTTTGGGTGAACTAAGGTTTTGTATGAACAAACTAAACAAAACATGTATGAATCATTAAAAACTTACTTGAAACTTGAACTCTTCAAGTACTAACGATTTCTTGATGCTAGAAACATTCAAATCACAACAATTGCACAAACAAGGATCAAACGAGAGTGGATTAGTGTGGTGTGGGTTTCACGTCGCAAAGAGATGGGGCAATGGGAATGCGACCAAGATGGGGGTGTGAGGATAGGGTTTGAGTTTTATTTTTTTAAATTAATGTAAATGTAATTAAGTGGGTAATGGGCTTGGGTGATCCATAGGTGGGCTTTTTAAATAAACGAGTTGCTAATGATTCACATTTAATTTAATTAATCCAATTAAACAAATAAAACATACCATATAATTTTAGTGCGATTATTTTATAAAAACCAATTAACACGTATTAACACGTAAAAGTTCGCAGTTTCACAAATTTCATGTCAAAATTAACAATCTAAGCATGAAATCATGTAACATATAATTTTATAAGAATTATATAAATTATATTTATTTGGAATATTAATTTCTATAATTCACCAATGTCAAGGGACAAGTCTCGTGTCTAATCCGGTAATTTTCTGAATTACCGTTACGTGATTGTTTGTGCAATAATTAACTCAACTAATCCTAAATAAGTGAAATGCATGAATGAATGATTGGATAACGGAGTTGTGTTAGTAGGAAATAACTTGAAATTATCGGGTGTTACATTTTATTTGTTCAAGCACTATAGGTAATCACTATTACGATTTGACTCCACATGTTAGATAAAATAAATTCTAAAGATGATCACCTAAAAAGGATTCCTTTCCAACTTCACGAATCATACATCACAAAAAAAAAAAAAAAAAAAAAAAAAAAAACTATAAAAAATAAAATAAACAAGCCATATGACACCAGCTGTTTGAATCATAGTTAGAAAACACAAATCATCATAAAAGTAAAAAAAACAATGAACAATACGATATTAACAATATATTAATAATAATCATAAAACACCAATCATCGTAAACATAAACTTTAAACCAAAGAATTCTTTGATGTAACAAAACAAGCAAAAGTAACATGATTACTAAAGTAAAAAATATTAACAAGATAACACAACAAAACACTACAGTAGAGTGAAATCATAACTATCATTACCAAAAAATGCTAAACGCATAAAACTCTTTACATGAGGCTAATTTTTATTTTATACTTGTTTTGATTAAAATACTCATCATGTAAAAAACTAACGATGTTAGCTGGGTGTTATTAAATTGATTCAATTAACAATTTTAGTAAAACCTTTATACTCGAATGATAAAATTTTAACATTTGAATTCAGATATTAATTTTTATGAAGAAAACAAATGTAAGATATGCCATATGTTACACTAGATGGCTTTAACCCAAATCTTCAACCAAAAGAACAATGTTTTGACTCCTTTTAACCCAGTTTCTTATAAACGAAAGCATCGAAATCTGTCGAATCAGAAAACCCTCGCAATACACACATCAACACCGGACCTACGACCCCTTTTGTAGATTCTAATCAGACAATCGGGGAATAAGGGAAGCTATGGATGAGCTTGAATTTCAACGAGTTCTTCATCTTTTTCCCGTTGTTCGTACTCGCGATTATAATGTAAATCTCTCGCTTTTCTCTGTGTTTCAATTTCCTAATCGATCGTTTATGATATGTGCCCTATTAGTTTATATTGTTTGAATCGTCTAACCCTAGATACGTTTCACCTCTTCTTCGTGATCCATCGTAATTCCATATGGATGTGTTTGGGGAATCTAATCGTATGGATATCTTTAAAGCTTAGAACTGTTCTTGTTTTGTGATCTCATGCTTGTAAGAATTGATGGCTTGTTAACAAATAATCTTGCTGGGAAATGGTTGATGAGTGATTAGCAACAAAACCCTAATCAGTTTTGCTATTGAACAGTCCTGAATTTGAGATATAAAAGTTCTATGTGGATCTTTTTTTCTGAAAGTGAAGATGTAAGGATATGGTGACGCGGAGTGATAGAACAGGATTTGAGATTGGCAATTTCCAACAATTTAAAAACTTAACTGGAATGTAAATATGCATACTTTAAGAAAGGTGTTGCTGAAAATTTTATTTGATATTCCCAACTGCAAACATGTAGTGCTTTTAATCAAACATGAGATGCTAATCGGAGAACTCCTAATCCTATGTACAAATGTGATCTTGGATAACAAGTGATGTAAAGTATTTAACTAATTAGATAATGGCTTCTAATTACATCCATGCATAAAGTACTAATTCAAAGATAATACTTGACTTCTTGACTGGTACATTAATTCATTACACGGGTCAGGTCAAGCTGGCTGGCTCGTATTGTCGTATCATAGAATTAGTTGAATTGATTATTTATTCCTAAATTGGGAGATGCTTATGGAGGATTGGCTTATATTCCTGATGGAGACTTATGTTGTGGTTTAGTCTAAGAAGACAAGTCATTCTAGAATGGTTATATCATTGACAGAACCTAACAATAGAATTGAGTAGTTAAATAAAAATTTGATTTAACGGGTTATGAACCTTTTAGTGTGACTATTCTAAATCACCATTCTAACTATACAACTGAACTGAAAAATATAAGTATTTGTGGCTTGACAAGTTACTCCTTGCTCATGATATTTTATTTTAGATATTTGGCTTCTATGTTTTTGTCACTCATTAATTGTTGCTTCCTGTAGCTGACTAGCTGGTGATGGTATCTGTTCTTTGTAGTTTTAACAGTTTGAGTTTTAGTTGGTAGCACATAACCAATTATAGCTATGTCTTACGTGAAAAATATATACTATCAGCTTGTCAAAAATGTTTGGAGGTTTTGATTTACAGTTAAAAGTTGTGTATTAGCAAGGAGAAACTTTAACAATAATGAGCTGGTGATGACATCTGTTTTTTGTAGTTAAACAGTTCGTTTTTTAATTGGTAGCACATAACCAATTATAGCTATGTCTTACGTACAAAATATATATTATCAGCTTGTCAAAAATGTTTGGAGGTTTGATTTACAGGTCAAAGTTGTGTATTATCAAGAAGAAATTTTAACAATAATGTACACAAGGTGGATAATTAAAGACCCTTTTTGACACATGGTGTTCAACCTGGTTATGAGCAAGCTTTATTGGTTTCGGCTATATTTAGTGTTATAATGTGGTTTCATTTGTTTGGGGAGAATACCCAACTCATACCATATTTTTGTGGTCATTTAACCATTGGCATCAACCAAGACATGATATGCAAAAATTTCATTAGAGATTATTTTTCTAATTCTGTTGGATAAAATTTCCGCAACTGTTCATTTTTATATTGCATTAGAGTGCTTATAAATGGTTCTAACTATGTTGTGATTTTATATTTTAGGCCGAGTCTGAAGTGCAAAGACAATTAACTACTCAGGCATCACGCAGGGCATGCCCCATTTATCATAATGCCTCATTTGGATATTAGTCATTTCATTTCTAGAATTTTCTATTCTAAATTTTCTTTTATTTCATACTAGATAAGAGAGCGTATGAATTCACAAATTGATGGGGGTGCAAGGGATAAAGTTATTGGAGGTATTGATGGACAAGGTAATTGGATTTTTTTTTTTTTACTATATCTAATATTGAATACCATATTATATTGTTGCCCTTTCATGTGTACTTAGAATAGTAGATAATAGTAGAGAAACTCATCTGATATAATTATCTATTTGTCTTCTCTTCCACCCCACTTGATTTCTTAAAATATTTAAGCACCATAAGTACAATGTTTCTACGTAGCCTTCAGTCGCTAAGTTTGCATTTTGTAATCTCTATTCTGTCATCTTTGTGTATAACTGATAAGCTTATCGAGTTTCTTGCAACCATCTTTCTAGAACATGTAGAAAATGGTCTTGACAGAATGAATTAGTCAGATCAGGTTGCAAAAGTATATTTATGACAAAGCATGATTTGGGAGAGATATTTAATTGTTTATATTTTGTTGCTATTTAACAGATGCCTTTTGGGAGAAGCTAAAAGTTGCTGCTGCAAAGAAGGTATGGTTATATGTTTCTATAACGGGTTTATGTCTTCTTTACATTTGTTTCAATAATTGTGAAATTTTATATTAAATAGAAAGCCCAAAATAATAATTTTGTAAGTGATCAAATCAATTTTGTCTGAAGAAATAGTTTGATTTATAATGTTAAGACATGATCGATCATTAAAGTTTATATGAAAAATAGACCAAAATGATTGAATAGTAATCTATGTATGATTATAGTATTTGTATATATTTTTAAATAGTTTCTGCTATATAGTAATTTATTATTATAATATAACTTTAGGGCCTTAAATCTTAAGTGGCCTCAAGCAAGGGGCTTACCTGCCTCCCATAATGTGTTATGCGTTTAATGTGATACCTTTATTACTACTTCACTTTGCATCAGTATGATGACATCATTTCTGTTATGTCAAAAAGCTGCATACTTGACCATATCAAATTTTGCCTCAACATTGATAGTACCTAAAAGGTTTCTAGTTCTAGAATGTTCTTTTATCTAACTCGGAGAGTCCTATATAAAGAATTGCTCATTGATTTATGATCTAAATCAATCCATGCTAGTCCCTTCACAGAGCTGTGGCATTATAATTTTTTTTTTCTTGGAAAACTTTTCTGCTTTACGTTTATTTCCCTTGGCGAGTCATAAAAGTAAAACATGTAGGGTTGGTTAACACTCCACATCTGAGGATATCTTGGTCTTTATGCATGCAAGGTTACATATTTATAGTGTTTGAAGTTCAAGTTCCACTTCTGAGCACAGCATTTTTTCCTTTAAAAATCAATAATATTTTTAAATCTTTATTTTCTGTATATTTTGTTCCTTTGAAAGATCAACTACGCTAGCCAAAATTTAGAAGACAACCTACCTGACCATAGAATAGCATAGCATACTTATCAAGATAACCTATGTAGTTGAAGGCACCTAGGCAAGGTGAGGATCAACTATAACGCCTTTAGTGCAGCAAGGCGCGAAGGTGCATTGAACGATAAAACATGTGTGTACTGGCCAAAAGAAGTTTCAAACGGCCTGAGCCAGCCAAAAACCAGTCTGAAACAGACTAAACCAGCAGAAAACAGCTAAAAATATCCTGCACCAGATGTGCTATTGCTTGGGCATGTACTTTTGGAGCGCTTTGCATCTAGGTGACAGGCTCGCTCTTTGCGCCTTGAGCATTTACTACTATGATGATAATTGTGGGCATTCTCTTTATTATTGATCTCTTTCATGCCAAAAATTACCTAGTCTTGTGGTTTTCTTATTATGATTTTTTATCATATTGTATTCTTTTAGAAGTTCTGTGGGGACAGTCTTAACTAAAAGAGTGATCCCGCCCACACTTTCAGAGGTGGCAAGATCGGGGGGTTGGTTGACAGGTTAAAATGGGTCATTTTAGTACACGCCAGGCTGGGTTTTCCTGCATACTTTTTGATCCTTGGAAGTTCTTGTACCATGCTCATGATTACAACTTAGAAGACTATATTAGCATAATAACATTATAACAATCTAGATCTTACTATATGGTAGAAGAAGACCTGGGTAATATGAACCCGTTTGAATTGTTCTGTTTTAGTTAATTTTATTATAATTTGACAATGACAACACAACCAACCGATTCACAAGTAAGCTTGTGTGTACCGATTCACAGGTCGGCAGTGCTGATGCAGAGGGATTTGTTAAGGCGTTCCAACATGTTTACAGGAAGCTTGTGCGTACCCATCTCATTTTTTCAACATCGTATTCCTGTTTTACATTATTAATAGCAACCTCACCATTGATAATCTGTTATTTTCAGGTTTATGAGGAGCTATCTTTAACCGCTGCCCGACGTTTTATTAATTCGTCATAAGATTTGACATCATATCTTAATTGGTTTTCTCATAGTCCTCGTTTATGCGTGCTATTTGCTAACGAGCGTGAGGCCCATTTGCACTTCTAGTGACACTTGCTGTTTTTGTTTTTTGTTATGTCTGATTATGTTGTTAAAATCTTATATATATGGTTGATAAGTTTAGTAAAAGAGAACCATATCTGAAAGTTGTGACCAAATTCTAGTGTGATCAGAAGGATGCTCAGAAACATCATCTTTTGGTGGTTCAGCTGCATGTACAGGTTTGATGAAGTTCTGCCATGGAGCTAGATACCAAAGTGGCATTAATGTTTGAAGCCTCTACAAACTTTGGTGCATTAGAATATGGGCCTTGTTTCACATGTGAAGTATAGTGCTACTTAAATTCTTTTTGCCAACTCTTCATTAGACTTTCTACTAAGTGTTGGTATGCTCAAAATGTTTTAAATCAAGGAAGTCTTTTTGCAATTTATAAGGATACCAGATTTTATTTTAAAATTATGAAAAATAGTTAGTCCTAAGAAATTATGCTTCAACTAAAATAAATAAAGTAATTGAATTTTAATAGTCTAAACTATAACTAATTTACCTTCATACTGGTAGTTTAACACAAGTTTTACGTTTGCGATCAAAGACTAATTTCCATCAACGAGGTGATAAGACACAAAACTAGAGATTTAAAGAAAACATACAAAACCTAACACAAATTGCATCCAACTAAACATACAAAACCAAATAATGCAAACTAAAGTTGTTAAAGAGCTTCAGATCATCCACATGCTTCATCTTTAATTAATTATCACCAATGCTTTGAGCCCTTAAGAACTCCTCATCCCGTTCCAAACTCACCATATACTCCCGCAAAAGACAAACTTCCATCACCATGCTCCCGCCCCCCTCCCGTCCCGGAAACATCGTTATTTTACCATCAGCCTTATTTGCACCACCACTTCTAGCCGCCACCGCCTTCCCGACCCCGAACTCGCACCTGTACATGTCGAACCGCGGTGAGCTCCCAATGCTCACCGCATTCGGATCAAACACCCCGCTCATCTTCATTATCCGCGGGGCTTTACACCATGCATAAACCCATTTCCTCACTGCTGCATCATCATGGCTCGTTACGGCTTCATGCAACCGCATTGCCGCCCAACCGAGCCCACGAGCCATCAACTCTCCAACCGTTGCGGTTCCCTTAACCAGTTGAACCGGGTTGCCGAAATAATCTTCGGGCAATGGTGGACTCAGCCTGTGGCGGTTGCTAATTGCGAGTTTACACGCGGTTTCAGTATCCGGTGGCTGATCTCGTGCTCGTGTTATGCAGCGCCACAAAAGCGCTGAGACTGCTTGTAAACTTGATATGTTATCAGTATCGCATTCGGCGTTCGCTTTTGCTTTGAGCTTGGAGATTGAAGACGGTGAGAAGTGGAAGAATCTCTCTTTCAGATGTACTGGAGATTGCAGTCGTTCGATGAATTGATCGTGATGGGTGTACGGAAGGTTTATTATCGAGTCGCATCCTGCGATCGGTGTGCGTTTGAATGCTCGTGTAGTAGAGAGGATGCCACCATTCTCGCCACTGATGGTTCGGTGTATTTTACTCCAAGTAGCCATAAAGCCCCAAAATGAAGTTCCATCGGCGACGACATGGTTGATGGAGCCACCGATGAAGATTCCATCGACAAGCTCGGTAACCTGAACGGATAACAGGGGTAAAACATGAGCGTCGTGGTTAACGGCGTTGTTAAGGTCGAAAAACGAGTGAACGACTGGTGGGACGTCAATAGGCGTAAGGACGTCGGAAACAGTTATGTTGGTTGTAGCGTAAACGAATTTGACGCCTGGGGTTTTAACGGGGTCTAAGTAGATGATGTATGTTTGTGGGTTTATTTCTTTTTGAGTGGCTAAACGGCCTGCGAGAGGGTGGAAGTGATTGAGGGTGATGGAGAGAGAATGCTGGAGGTCGTTGAGAAAACTAGTGATGGAAAAATTATTATTTTGGGATGGTGGTGGTTTTTGGAAAAGGAGGCCTTTTTGGCTGTAGTTGGCGGTGAGGAACGGGAGCTCGAAGGGTGTGAGGTGGATCGGTTGGTGTGCGTCGGGAGGGAGAGGGTGTGACGGTTTGATGAAGCATTCGGAGACGCGAGTTACAGTTGGGGGTGACATTTGGTTTTGATTGACGCCTCTTATCTCCTCACGTTAAATAATTCGACGAGTTTGTACGGTTTGTGAAAGATTGGTGTATGTTTTATCGAGTTGTGGAGATATCACGTTCAATGGTGTGGAGGCTTGATTTCTTTGGTTTTAATTCATTTAATGTCTTTTAGCATTTTGTATTATGTGTTTTTCTGAAAGATTCCTTTACTTTTTATCGAGTTTTCGAGGTGTCATTGCTTACGAGGCTTGTTTTCTTCTTTTTTTTTATTGGTTCGAGTTTTGACACATGATAAATTAAAAGTAGGTGTAGTTAAAGAGTAGGTGTAGTTTTTTTTTTGTTTTTGTTTTTTTTTTTTTTTTTTAACGGTTAAAAAGATTATGTACAGTATACTAGTTCATTCGATTATATTCATTAGTCAAATATAAAAGTTAAGACAATCATCAGGATACCAAACCGGTATACAAACCACCGGTTCGAGTCGGTTAGCGAACCGGTTTGGCCCCAATCGGTTTTTTATCAAATGGTTCGGTTTTTTTCCTGTTTTTTTTCCAAAACCGGTTTGTGTGTACATTTCTACCTAAAACCCCGTTATTTTGTCATATATGGTATTTAACTCATGACCTTCACCTATTTTTATAAAATCTTGAGCATCACTTTAACATCTTAACTTAAAAATCTTTAATTGGATGTTGTTTAAAAGTAATAGTAAATGTATGCGTGAGACACTAACTCTGAAAAAATAAAGTTAACTCAATAATTTTTTTTTTAAACATTAAAAATTTTCATCTTTCTTTGTGGGTGTTTGGGATTGCTTATTTTCTCTATATTTTTGACTTATTAATTTTTAAGAAGTTAATAAGTTAGAATAAGTGTTTGACAAACCCAAAAGTATTTTTTAGACTAACTTTTTATATAGGGTAAAAAGAATATTTTGAAAATTAATAAGAAAGTTGCTTATTAACTTTTAAAAACTATTTTTAGTCTAAATTTCTATTATGTCATTCTACTACCTCCTATTAACTACTCTTGTTTTTAAAAGTATATATTTCTTGATCATTTTACAATATTTTAATTTATAATTTAATGCAAACATTTTTTTAAAAACTTATTTTGAAAAGTCATAAGTTAATAAGTATTTTTTGTCAAAAGTAATTTTCAACCAAAATAAACAACCTCAAACACGCCATTTGTAATTAACTTTTCATATTTAAATCTCATGCATAAATTGTTAAGGGATATGAAATTTCGATCCACGCTACACTAAAGTAGATACAACATAACACGATTTACATTTTATAGACTTGATTTTGTTCCACTGGAGAGTACAAACATAAAACGATATTGGAAGGTAGACTTTATGTACGTTGGTTTCCTATATATCATAATAGTTATTGGTTGTATTTCAGTTATGGTACGAAATCTTATCATAGGTAATAAACTTGTGGGGATCCATCCCAAGTTTACATTGATCTAAGTGTATCCTATCATATGTTTCTTATTATGGAAACTTTATTGTACACACTCATATCTAATGCAACGCGTAAGGTTTATGTGTCATCATAGTCCAGTTCACATAGTTGCATTTGAGGTGCACATTTGGTTCTTGGGCTGTACCCACAACCGAGTAGAAAGTGAGTATAGACACATCGGGTTCAAATGGAACCGGGTAGAGAGAGGAACGAGGTAGGGACCAGACTAAGGTGCGGGTGGTCTAATAACCTACCCAATGTATCCAGTTAGAGTAGAGTCCGATGCGGTTCACGTACGGAACTAGGTACAACTGGATATGGGCTAATTTTTTAAAATTATATTCAACCCTTTGGCAAGAGTATAAATTCAGTAGTTGGAAACGAGGTTTAAATTCAAACGTTGTGGCCTATAAATATGACCGTTGTGTGCATTTATTGGATATTGCGCTAGTCAAAGTGGACATTTCAAGTGTGATGATTTACATGTATGATCTTTTATACATCCCTATATCAAAATATCATCTAAATTGGTCTATTAACAAACATGCTAGTAAGTGTACGTTTATCATATGATCTTATAGGAGTTGATTATGAATGATACTTAACTAGTGATAATTCAAATAATTAATTTGATATCAAGGGTACAATAAGTTTTTTTATATTTAATCTATGCGTGCAAGTGTATGTAACTCAAACAAGTGGCACAACAAGTGCATAGAATGTATCAGACGAGGCATTATAGCTATTAATTGACGAGAAGGATAATTAATTTCTATAGGGTTTTGGAAACTCGAGGTAAAAAAAGTTACAATGGACTATGGCATATTATGAACGAAAAAATAATATTGATTGTGTTCCACAGGTACAATCAAATGATTTGTTGAAGGAATACAGAGTTATGATGAATCTGAGGTATACTGTTGAGAGCAAAATTTTTACATGTAACAAGAGAGAATGTTGTTGTAAGGTTTTAAAAAGCTGGTGCTCATCAAAATGATCAATCATCATTATTTATTCAACACAAACAAAGATCATTACACATGAGTGACACGTCAAAACATCTAGTTCTATTGATTTTTACTGTTTTAATTCAGATATGAATAATCTAATAGGGCGTTTGGTTCTTGAAAGTTAAAGGAATTGGAATTGGAATTGAAATTAAAAAGAATTGAATTTGAAATTTAATAATTTCTAAATAATTTGGAATTCAAAGTAATTGAAATCTATAAAAGAAATTTAAATTCCAAATGCATTTTTAGTAATATGAAGTAATTAAAATTTATCACCCATTACAACACGCAACCACCTCCATGACTACTGATCACCACTGCTACATGCCACCGGCGCCATCGCCAGCGCCGCCAAAAATCAACCGCAACCACCAATCGCGCCGGCTGCCGACATCCAACCGCACCCTGACGCCACCACAAACCTATCGCGCCCGTCGCCGATAGCATATGGTTTTTGCCAAGCGTGTCCAAAACTGATGCAGTAGCCTCCGATAGTTGATGGCCGCGGGTGTTGTCAGTAGAAGCGGTCGTGTGTAGGTGAAGAGCGCGGTCAGTAGCGCTTGTTGTTGTGGACAGCGCAAGCGACTACAATTGGTTGTCGGCGGGTTTGGATTGTTGGTGGCAGGGCAACAAGCGGGAGATGATCGAGGAGGCGCGTCGTGGTTCGGTGAATGGCGGTGGTCGTAATTCGGCAGCGACCTTAGTGGTCGGAGGCTTCGGCGCCTCGGCGGTGACGGCCAGCGAGTGGCGGTTGGTGGCGGGGCGGGGGCGGTTGGTCGTGGAGGTAGGCGCCATGGTTGGGGGCGGAGGTGAAGACAATTTTTACTAGCGACTACTTCTTTCATGTAGGAGATTCCAACTCTTTTTATTGAATTCTTTTAAAATTAGTTGGAATTTGAAATCTTAAATCTGTAAAAATTTGATGTAATTAATTTTAATTTTAATTTCAATTAATTTATCAACTAAACAAGTTAAAAATAAAATTCTAATTCTAAATTCAAGAAATTTCTGACAACTAAACACATTAAACAATAAATTTTGATTCTGATTCTATTAAATTCTTTTGAATTCCTATGTAATAAACACACCCTAAATTCACCCGTGAATTCAAAATGGTAAAATTAGGTAAATGGTGAAGAAAAAGTTTTGGTGAAATTTGATATCTCACATGACAAATTGATTACTCGCATGAGAAGATAAGAAACTCAAACTCGAAGTAGTAATTTCTATATGTCATGTAAATCCACGTAAAATTCAACATCAAACCAATGGAATAATCCCACATAAAAATTAATTCCATGATGTTACAAGTTCGCGTGACTTTAATATAAGAAAACAAGTTACTAACGCTTATGGTACAAGAAGGCGATTAATGGGTGAATTAATTTCACCAACCAATTAATGATTTACACATAATATTTCATCTTATGGGAACTTAAGCCTGGCAAAATGGTCGGGTCGAGTCGGGTTGGGTGTCGGGTCAGGACGAGTTCGGGTTAAAATGGGTTTAGGTCAGAAACGGGGCAGAATGGGTCGGGTCAGGACGGATCAAATCAAAAATTACAATCCAATTTTACTAGGGATCTCGCACAATAATTATACATGATACATAATTACTTATATGTACTTGATACAAATAACTGATCCTTTCTTTATTCTCTTTTACACTGCACATATAAGGGAATACATGTACAATAATAGATTTTCTTTGGTGACAACTTCCCTTATATTCGATTTCAAGTTCTATTTTATAATTTATACTTCATAATAAGTAGTATAAATATTAACCTGTAAGGATTATACAAGAGATTGATGCACTCAAAACAGTCAGGGTATCTCCTGCATGCATGCACCTTGTGCATGGTAGAAGTTACTTCGAAAGTTTTACACACTACAAGAAAAATTACACAAGTGTAAAATCTTCCGAAGCCAAAAGACCATTTCTTCCGAAGCCAAAGATGAAGTCTTCCGAAGCTTAGAAGACAAAGTCTTCCGAAGCCTCAAAGATAGAAGACTTATTTCTTCTGAAAACAGAGAAGACATGCTCTATGTGAACAACAACTTTTCAGAAAAGTTGACCAACTTTCCGCTGTCACTCTGCAGGCACCAACTTTACACAAGTTGGTGAAAAGATCCATGCTTTAGGAAGCTGTAGATTAATGTCTTGAGTCTGTAACTTTTTACTTTATGTACTTTTATCATTTTTGTATTACAATAGGATGTGAGCTATGGCATGTCATAGTCACATGTCAAAAGGCAATCTGCCTTTTGACTTTTCATTGATCTTGTTGTCTAGATTAGTGATTCCAGCTGGCTTTCAAAGTATGACCGGCTGTAGGATGTAGTATAAAGTATCTCAGGTTCTTGTATTTTATTTGTATGCTTTGTAACACTTGTAATAGAACTTGAGAGCAATATGCATCTTCCTTGAAAACCAATTATCTTGTTCTTAAGCTTTTTGTCTCTTGTTTACTTGTGTTATTCTAGTATCATCTTATCCTGCCAGTTCCCTATTTGATCTGTTAAGTATTCTAAGACTCTCCTCACTGTGAAAACTGAGTTGCATTGAACCCCTTCTAACGGTCCTGCAATTGGTATCAGAGCATTCTAGGCTCTTGAATGTAAGATCTCACCATCTTAGATCTCTCAGTTTTTCACAAAATACTTAACAACTCAAATGGCAGCTCTTTCAAAGGCTGATATGGAAACTGGCACTATGACAAAGTCCCCACTGATCACTCCTGGAGACTTTGATACTTGGTGTCAAAGCATGGAAGGCTTCATCAAGTCTCAAGACTTCAGGATGTGGGAATATGTTGTCTCTGGACCTTAAATCCCATGCACCTCTTCAGCTGCTGCTGGAGGTGGCATGATTCCAAAGGAAGTGGCTGACTATTCTGAAGAAGATAGATATCAATTAGAAGGCCATAACTGCCCTCCAAACTGCTCTTCCCAACTCTATCTACAGGGGCTTCAAGAAGTGCAAAACTGCCAAGCAGTTATGGGATGCACTAAAGCTCATGTATGAGGGGTCCTCTGAAGCCAAGGAGAACAAAAAGGACCTCTTAAAACAACAGTTTGAGAATTTCACCTACAAGACAGGTGAAATCATGACTCAGCAATACTTCAGGTATGTTGAGATTATAGATACTCTAATGGATGTTGGGGTAACTCTTGAGAACAGGGATATTATGAGGAAGTTCATGTCCTCTTTTCCCAAACAGTGGACTTACTATTGTGTTGTCATCAAAAGGACTGAGAACCTTAAGACTCTCACTCTTACAGAGTTGTATGGTATCCTCAGTGGCTATCAGATGGAGATGAACATGCAAAATCCATTTGGTAACTCCAGCAATCAGCAGGGTTCAGCCCTTCATGTGGTTGAAAAGGATTGTAGAGAACCACAACATCATCTTATCTGCTACCCTAACAACTCACAAAAGGGTCCTTTCATCACCTTCCCTGAGACACCAAGGGAGAGCTAAATCCAAGGAAGTCCATTCCAAGAGACAAGCTCTTCTTATGCTTTTGTGTTTGCTGATGAGAGTTCAGGCAACTTTCTCTTCACCCTTGAAGACCTGGACTGTATCCATCCAGATGATCTGGAGTACATGGAGATAGTCCAGCAGATGGCTCTTGTCACTCATAGAGCCAAGAAGTTCTACAAGCGGACAGGGAGGAAGTTTCCTAGCAATGCAGAGTGAAAAGTTTGGACTGGACAAAAGCAAGGTGAAGTGTTTTAACTGCAATCAAATAGGACACTTTGCCAGGGAGTGCAAGGCACCTAGGACAAATGGTGGCCAAGCACAAACCCGACCAAACTACACTGAAGGAGTGAACCAGAATGAGAAGCCAAAGCAGCAAGCTGCAGTTGCTGTTGAATAAGGAGGTTTTGACTGGAGCTTTCAAGTTGAAGATGCATCTTCAAATCAAGCACTAATGGCTGATCATGATGAAGCCAAGGTATTGGAACATCTTTTCACTCCTGAATGTATTGCTAAAGTTAATAGATACAGGTCCTACAACTTAGAAATGAGATCTGATCTTGAGTCCTTAAATATCTTAAAATCTGATTTCAAAAGAGCTGAAAATGGATATAAACTAAAAATAGAAGATTTAGAGAAAACCATTTTAACTCTCAAACATGAACACACCAACTACAGGACTCAGATCAAAGATCTCATCACTAAGTTAACTGATTGTCAGGCTGAGCTTGTGATCAGCAAAGCCAGGGCAGAAAAATGTATTCTTGAAGAAGAGACTTTCAAGAACATGATATCCTCAACTCTACATTCCAAAGTGTGTTATCAGAATAAGCAGGGACTATGATCTACTGAGATAGCTCCTCCACACTCCTTACTATCTATAAGATCTCCAAGGTGTGGAACTTGTGAAGATGAGCTTCTCCTCATAGACCCTATGAGTGAAGAGGATGAAGAGGAGATAGTGAAAGATGGATCTAAGAAGAGTGAAAAAGATCATCCTAAGAAGGGTCACTATACTCCTGAGGAGAGGAATTCTGTTGGGTTATCAAAGTCCAAGAGCAAGAACTTGATTAGAAGAGCAAAGAGAAAGTCCAAGAAAGCTCAAGAGATCAAAGCCACCTTTGATTCTAAGCAGAAACAAGTATTCATCTCTGCAGGATTTGAGATGGTAAAAGCTGAAGACTCAACTATGAATCCTAGTACCATGGGTTCTAGTTCTTGTCATCCTCAACCCAACAACAACAAGAAGAAGGCTGATCTGTTGTGTACCACTGCTACACAACCTGAACCATCCACATCCAGCAGCAAGTCTCTCCCTAAAAGACTTGCTACTTCATCTGTGAAGAAGAAGAAAGAAGTGGAAAGTGATCAAGATCAGTCCTGCTCTCAAAAGAAGGCTTCTAGAAGAATACAGTTTGACTGTGTCTTGTGTGGCAGTACTTCTCATTTAGCTAAGGATTGCATCTACAGTTCCAAAAGCACTGTCCACATGATCAAGAATAAATCTGAAAAAATCAAGAAGAAGCCAACTTTTGAAGGAAAAGCTTTTTCTCTCGGAAGTTCCAAGGTGAAGAAGAAGACAAGTGAAAACTTGCCTTCGGAAGAAAAATTGGTCTCGGAAGAAAGGAATGATTCCAAAGTACTGAAGCCTGCTGCAGTGAAAGCAAGATCTTCCGAAGGTCCAGTCTCCAAAACTTCTGAAGTTGACAAAACTTCCAAAGGCTAGTGTTGAACCAACACCTGCTGTTTCTCATCCTCCCCAACAACCTACAATAACCATCACCTACCAAAGAAAATACAAACAAATCCCCGCTCAAGCTATTCAGACTGAGCAGGCCCCCATATTACCACATATGCAAGAAGAAGTGGACACTGGAGCTCCCACTTCTCTTGAGTAGCAAACCACTCCCATCTCTCATATTATCAGTGCTGAGGTTCCTCATGCTCAGCCTGATGAGCTCATAACCCAAGCAGCCTCAAGCCTTCACTCAGAGTCTCAAAACTCTAGTGATCAACCTTCAAGGGACAGTTACCATCCCCAGCCTCTAGATCTCAACCAACCAATCCCAAACCTTAAATTCTATGATGATGAAGATATGGGATTCAGTGAGTGCCATGAGTCTTTCTTCTTCACCCCTACTCAAGGAGAGATGAGTGCTCCTGCCACCCCCATATCTAGCCCACATCATCCACCCCAAACTAAGGTGGATCTCCTTGAACAAGTTCAGGAGATCCATATGGAAGAGGCGCTTACTACTGCTAGTGATTACATCATTAAGACCTCAACCATGGCAACTCAGCCCATTGACACTTCACCTGAAGTTATCAGTGAGCAGAGAAAATCCAGTAGCCAAGAATTCTATGCTGGTGATGAGGGAGAAGACATAAGTCCAACTCTCTCATTCCCCCATGATTCTTCTTCTGAGTATGAGGGGAGTCTGAAACTAAAGGTGCAACAACTAGAAAAC
This sequence comes from Flaveria robusta, assembly GCA_025506415.1. Lineage (NCBI taxonomy): Eukaryota > Viridiplantae > Streptophyta > Magnoliopsida > Asterales > Asteraceae > Flaveria > Flaveria robusta. The sequence continues at coordinate 13,609,637 of CM046464.1, read as the reverse complement.
ATATGCACCTTTTTGTTCTCAAAGGTTAGTCACTTGGAATCTCAAGTGACTGCCTTACAGAAGAAGGTCAATGACCAACAACTTGAGATCACTAATCTCAAGGGCCAGCTAGTTGAGAGACCATTAAGACAAGCTCAACCAGGTCCACAAGAACCTGTTGAAGTAGTGGACTTGACCTCCAGCTCACTTATGCAAGTAGGTGATGCTACCAAAAAGGGGGAGAAAGTCCCTACAACCACAGAACCTGGGAGTTCTGTCATGAGTATGGACAATGAGGATTCACCACCCTCACTTGCAGTTGTCTAGACTCAACAACTTCCTCAGGCTCACACTGATGTGGAAGCCTTACTTTAACAACTATTTGAGGAACGAATTCCAATGTCCATGCCTGCCCCATCCTAAAGAGTAATTTTATATAGACAGAGCCTAGCAGGGAAAACTGTTGGTCAACTGGATATTGAGGCAGACCCAAAGATTAGCTTCGAAGGGGAAACCTTAATTGAAGGCCCAGCAGAAGAACCTGTGAACTTTGAGACAGGCTCACCCCTCTACACCCAGTGCCCTCAATGACACACCTGCTGGTGAAGGTGTCTCATAACCTCTCTTTAGCCAGAGCTCAAGCTCATCACAATCATCTGCAGGCCAAAGCTCTCTCCACTCTGAGTCATACAGGCCCACAATTGACATAGGGAAAAGGAAGATGACTCCTGAGAAGATTGAGGAGGAGAAGAGAGAGAGGAAGAGGAAGGCCAAGGGAGAAAGATCAGGAGAAGTCCCAAGCTTCATGCAAGCTATAATCAGGGCTGCCCATAGGCCTGATACTCAGAATGATGAGTTAAGGGCAGCCAGATTGAATTATCTGAGACTTAGGAACTACAACATTGATGAAATCATTTCTCTCCCCTTGGCAGAACTTGATGAACTAGCAGACAGGGAGCTGTATAAAGAGAGGAAGGAGGCTGAGGCAGTAGAACTGCTCCTCAAAATCAATAAAGAGAGAAAAAGAAAAAGACAACAATGAGCTCCTGTCCTCTCTCCGGTTCATGAAAGTCCTAAGAAAGAGTCTGTGTCTGTTGAAGTGGAAGAAACTCAGATAAGCAGGAAACAAGAAAGACAAAAGATGATTGCTTATCTGAGTGCCATAGGACTCTATCAGGCAGCAGCTCTCAATCCCCTCTCATTTGAATACATTGAGTTTGAGTGCCTAAAACATCTTGATGAAGAGGCTCAAACTCAAAGAAAAGCAGTTAAAAGGAAAATGAGAGAGCAAGTTGCTAAAAAAAGAGCCACCATCAGAGCCCAAGAGAAGAAGTCTGCTGATAGACTGAAGATGGTGAGCTTCTTGAAGCTGTATGGGTTCTCCGGAAGAAGACTTGGTCCTATGTCTCTATCCACAATGGATGAGCACATCAGGAGGATCAAGCAGAAGATCAAAGAAGGTTAGCTTGTAGACTTGCATTCTCCGCCAATTCCAGCTGCACCTGAAGTTGAGGTTACGGTTGAAGAGACAACACAGCCTGAACCTGAAGCTACAACTGAGCCAACTTCATCTTCTGACCCACAGCAGGGTTCTAAGTCCCTTCCCTCTGATCAAATAGGGAATAAGGACCCAACTGAGAAGAGCACAAAAGGTCAATCTGGTGCTATAGGCCAAGCTCTTTAGTTGAAGAATAGAGTGAGGAAGAGGATGGCCATCAGAAGGGACAAAAGAAAGAAGAAGAAGCCCAAGGCATCCACGTCACCTCCTAAGGATAAGTCAAAACATCCTGAGGATGTGCAACAAGAGGCTGACCAATCAACTCCAATTTAGGTTGAGCCTCTTGCATCAGGAAGACCCATTCTGTCCTGGACTTTTGCTGTAAATCTAGACAGATGGTATGTAGTCAGAGATCAAGGTGGTCAAGATGTCTATCTCTGGCAGGACATGGTTGATCTACCTCTGCATGATCTCTTTGACATGAGAAGGTTCTATGAGAGTCGGAAGGATCTAGATCAACTGATGAAGAAGGGAATGCTTCTGATCCTAATGAGGACTATCAACTGTTGAAAAACTTCTCTGTTTTGGTAGCATCAGCCTGGGGGAGTTTGTAAGGATTATACAAGAGGGTGATGCACTCAAAACAGTCAGGGTATCTCCTGCATGCATGCACCTTGTGCATGGTAGAAGTTACTTCGGAAGTTTAACACACTACAAGAAAAATGCACAAGTGTAAAATCTTCCGAAGCCAAAAGACCATTTCTTCCGAAGCCAAAGATGAAGTCTTCCGAAGCTTAGAAGACAAAGTCTTCCGAAGCCTCAAAGATAGAAGACTGATTTCTTCCGAAGACAGAGAAGACATGCTCTCTGTGATCAACAACTTTTTAGAAAAGCTGACCAACTTTCCGCTGTCACTCTGCAGGCTCACCAACTTTACACAAGTTGGTGAAAAGGTCCATGCTTTAGGAAGCTGTAAATTAAGGTCTTGAGTCTGTAACTTTCTACTTTATGTACTTTTATCTCTTTTGTATTACAATAGGATGTGAACTATGGCATGTCATAGTCACATGCCAAAAGGCAATCTGCCTTTTGACTTTTCATTGATCTTGTTGTCTAGATTAGTGATTCCAGCTGGCTTTCAAAGTATGACCGGCTGTAGGATGTAGTATAAAGTATCTCAGGTTCTTGTATTTTATTTGTATGCTTTGTAACACTTGTAATAGAACTTGAGAGCAATATGCATCTTCCTTGAAAACCAATTATCTTGTTCTTAAGCTTTTTGTCTCTTGTTTACTTGTGTTATTCTAGTATCATCTTATCCTGCCAGTTCCCTATTTGATCTGTTAAGTATTCTAAGACTCTCCTCACTGTGAAAACTGAGTTGCATTGAACCCCTTCTAACGGTCCTGCATAACCTCAACATGAAATTGATTTTGCTAAATAAACCATAACTGTTATACCTTGCAGCAACGAAGTTTAACTCAACATGGATTAGCAACATCAAATGCCTTATGTTAACTTGAATTCCAAATTCAATTTAATATTTATGATGAACTTATTAACATACAATCTATTAACATGTATCCCAAACGACCCACAACCATCTTCTCCTTCTTCGCCACCAATATCGTCATCCTCGCTAGAGATGGGCAAAAAAACCGGTTTGGGTGCGACGGGTTTGAGCCTAACCAGTTCACAAACGGTCTGACTGGCAGTTTGGGATTGGTTTGGTAGCTTGGCACCCAAAACCGGTTTGTAAACTAGTTTTAATTAGAAAAACCGGTTAAACCGGGATAAAAAACCGGTTTTAATTGTGGGATCTTTTGATATTTCAATGGATGCCCATGCGTGTTTTCAATTATTCTTTTCATCATTATAGATCCTAGATGACCTAATCTTTCATGTCATAAGTTAAATGTCTTAGGATCACAATATCTTTCTTTGACTACCATATGTACTTGAGGCATGTTAATATGTGTATAATATAAGCCAGAGCAGAGCATTGATAGTTTTTCAAATATCTGATCTTTGCTTATTATATGCAAATATATTTCATGATCAATAGTCTTTGACTGAGTAACAAATCTATCATGATATATGTTTTAGAAACTCAATAGATTTCTCATTGATTTGAGGAAAATAAAACATTTTCTATTATGAGCTTTGTATCATTTGGTAATATTAAATTAGCCTTTTCCACTCCTTCTATCACGTCTGTAGGACCTGATATTGTATTAATAATTTCTTTTGTTGGTTTAAATTCATTAAAATATTTTTTAGGTCTAAGTATTATCACACCCCAACCGATAACGAAATCATCGGGGCGGACGAATGTGAATCGATTGTTCATAGCAAATGGAATTTAATACGTTGAAATAATATCAAATGTCATTTTCATTGAATAAGACTAAACAAATAATACAATACAATCAAAATAAACACATGTAAATATAATGAAATTTGTCTTTAATATTGACTAAGTTCAATCCTTAAGTTAGCAAATAAAAGTCCTTTAAACAGCAATCCTGAAATTATGTGAAAAAGTAACGGGTCAGCTAACGAATTAGCCGATGACTAAACACGGGTTTGAATACATATATAGATTGACTAAAATGATTGAAAAACAATTCAATTCACATGTCAATGTCAAGACTTATAAATGCAATAGTGTAACATAAAAGACAAACCAAACACAATCAAACCAAATGATTGAATAGACTCGGTCCGCAAACGAAACCTTGTGATTGATTGAATACAGTAATAATCACCACACGTCTAAACAAGTCGGGTGGGTTTGTCAAACCAATAGATCTATCATTGTTTACCATCACTAGAATGAATACATGATTGTGTTATCATTAAGTTTATCTAACTATGCACACATAATTGCAAGTAATAACATAGCATGTCTTGAATTGAATATTGAAATAGAATAACAATGAATAACAATAATTGAATATAAATCACATGATTTTCCCAAAATATAAAACATGAAAATGGGCTATGAATACTCACATTGAATATCAATGAATAACAATGTTTGAATATAAATCATATGATTTTCTCAAAATATAAAACACATAAAAAGGGCTATGAATACTCACATTGTATAATGATGGTTATTGTAGGGTTCATAAGAGAACTTGGCGGTTCAAGAGTCAAGGATGATGCCCTAAAATAAAAAAAAATAATAAATTGAGGTCGGAATTCATTACAAAAAGTTAGGACGTTTCGAGAATGCCAAAAAGGTAAAGCTAGATTGAAAAGGATTTTTGCACCAATTTTAGAATCTGACAGAATGTTTGGTACGTGTTTAAACAGGTTTTAAAAATATCAAACGGTTTCTAAAAAATATAAAAATTTAAAGTTAACTAGTTTAGAGTCTCCCAAACAACTTTCGTTTAGGAAAGTTTTTATAAAAAGACCCGAAAATAGGTCAAAAATGTAGCACAAGACAGAAGGTGCTGAAATGCGCACTTATCTTGTGAAGGCTATTGTTGAGTCATCCGATTGAGTTTGAAGACGTATAAACTATCGTTAAAAATTGAATTTGATGAACTTAATATTGGAATTTGAGTTTACTCAAATTTGGGTTTTTATGACCAAGTTATGGTTAGTTGAAGTCAGACTACATTCTGCCAAAATTTTAGTAGGGCACTTATGTGCACTTTTAAAACTATTAAAGCATTAAACGGGTTAAAACGAATCTTAATACATTGATATATAGTATATTAGACTTCATTTGGGTTATAGAAAACAATCCAAGACTTAGGCATAGCAATCATTTAGAGAAACAATTTTGTGGAATAACCGAATGCGGCGGCGTAGCCGTCCATATGCAAACGGAATTGTTTGTTTACGTTAGCATGTTGTTAGCTTGATTTAGGCATGTTAGTGATTGTTAGAAGGTTTATGATCAAATGATCAATGATTAAAATAAAAGAGATTTAGTAGAAGAAAGAATGATCGTAAGAAACTAAAGTCATGATAACAATAGGTGAAACAAATCATTGATAGACTTGTTCATTATTTATATTCCTTACATTCATTATAGAATAATATAGAGTAAGTTTGGATGTTAGAATGGTTCTTTCAAATAAAATAAAATAAAATTGAAACAACATAAAAAATAAATAATATAAAAGCATTATAATATTACCTTATCATTAGATAATTCTTGAAATTACTTGTAAAAAAAATTGATCATAACCAAAGGATGAAATAAAGATTTGTGAGTGAGATTTTTAGAGAATGAGCAAATGAAAAGTGATGCATAAAGCTTGCTTTTATAGTTGAGATTAGGAGAGGGTTATGAATGGTGTTAATGGTGAATTAAAAGTCTTTCAAAAGGGGGTTATGATTGGAATTTAAAGAAAGAATATAAACTTAAATATAATAAATAAATAAAAGAATAATATAATTTAAATTCTAAATTGTTAAAACTCTAATTTGATTTAATCAACTTATATTTTTTATAAAATCTTTATAAACTTTATAAATCTCACAAAAACTTTGCAATTTGATTATTTATTTTAAATAAATGTTTAAAATCTTATAAATATTAATAGCCTTTTAAAATTTATTAAATTTATTTTATAAATTATAAAATTTTAAATTAAATTGATTAAGTGACACATTTTATTGTATTTGAAACACAAAAATAAATAAAATGACTAAATAATGAATTTGGTTTATAGTTTGACTCAAACAGGTTCGGGTTTGGGTTCATAGTTTGAAAATGGTCAAATGTTACAAGTATAGTGTGCGTAGTTCCACTATTCACAATACATATATATTCTTCATTTGTTTGATCTTGTACTCCAATGATATTCATTTTAATCTTGAAAGTATAAAAAATAATAAGTGAATAATGATGATATTGTTATATTTTAACAAGATATTTATTTAATCTAAAAAAACATTACATAAAAGAAAAAGACATAACTAAAGATAGTTATAATAAGAAAAACACTTAATTGTTGCATATAACTATTGTGGTCAAGCAACATTTGTTTCAGAGTTCTACGTTAAAGTCTATAATGTTCAGCTTAACGTTGAGATCATCAAAGTTATTCAAATAGTTAACTTCCTTGTCGTTTCTTTTAATAGAGACTTGGTATAGTTCATAGAGATGTGAGCTGTATGACACACTAAAACCGAATGGATCATATTTGAAAATTTGCCTTGAATAAACTTGAGAAAAAAGGTAATTTGTTTATTGTAAACGAAAATAGATTGATAGTAGTCAATGTATAGTTTAAATTATAACTTTTCGTAACGACTATGTAATCGTTAACAAAGGCTATATAACCATTTACAACGGCTATATAACCATTGTGTGTGTGTATATATCATGAGTAATTTTAAATAAAATGGATAATTTTAAGATTATGTTATAAAATATGAATTAGTTTATAAAAAAAATAAGAATGAAATGTTGGGATAAGAATTAGATGTTAGTACGAATAAACGTTAATAAACATAATTAAAATATTAGTTGTATAAAAGTTAGTTGACATAGAAGAAGATGTTAGTTGTATAATTAAAGATTAAGTAAAAGTTAGATGCATAGTAAATGTTAGTTGCATAAGTAATTGTTAGTTGTATGATCATAAGTTAGATGCATAAATAATAGATTAAATGCATACGTAAAAATAAGTTGACATAAAAAAAATGTTAGTTGCATAATCAAAAGTTAGATACATAAATAGAAGTTAGTTTGTCAGTAGTCACATGGTTATCAAGATGTCCATAATAAAATCTCCTTTATGCTTACTTTTATTTATCTTAGTTATTTTTTCAATATAATATATTATAGATTGTTACTAATGAAGTGCTTACTTTGATTAATGGATGACTTTATGCTTTATAGATCTTTTTTATTAAAGTATAAGAGCCCTTGTGCTGATAACATGTTATAATATAAGTATAATTGACACAAGATTAGTGTTATAACTTAAGAACTCTAAAGAGAATTGTAAGAAGAGTAAGAAGAGAAATGTAAAACTTATGAAAGTGTATACAAGAGATATATCTTCTCATCTACATTAAGGTATTATTTATACTACAAAGATTAATTATTTTGATAGATAAGTAAAACTTATTTGGTAGATAAGTAATATAATAAACTTATCTATAAGTTTGATAAAAAAAAATTCATCTACTTGCTATGATAATAGTTAATAATAAGAATAACAATGTTATAAAAATAAAAGAGTAAATTACAAATTTCATTCTTTAAGTTTGAAGCAAATTTCAAGTATTGTCCTTAAACTAAGGAAATTACAAGAATTGTCCTTTACATTCAACTTTTGTTACATGTTCTGTCCTTTCTCCTAACGTCCATTTGTTTTAGTCGTTATATTTGGTCACACGTCTAGCACATGAGGGTAAATTAGTCTTTTTACCCTTATAAATAAATACAAAAATTATTAAAACTCTTCCCACCCACCCTACCTACCCCATTTCTCTCTCTCTTTCTAAATACAAAACATCCCATCGCCGCCCCACCTCCACCAACGCCCCACCTCCACCGGTGGCCATTCTCCACCGTCGACCCTCCTCCACCGTCGTTATTGCCATTCCTTCATCGCTACCACCATCTGCCAGCATCTACTCATCTCCCTCTCTTTACACAAAGTCACCATTACTCCATCATCTCTACCACCGCGCACCCTCTTCCGCCACCACCACAACATCATCATCATCTTCTTCCATCTTTATCATCACCGGATCCACACACTAGATCCATCACCGCCACTACCCTTTCAAACACCATATTCATCACCATCGCTACCCCTTTTTCACCCACCGTATACATCGCAATTGATTTCCAAATCCACACACCACACTACCTTCTTCAATCGCAAATAGGTTAAGATATGGTCAGTTTCATACCCCCATCCTCACAACCATCACCGCGAGCATATATTCTCCCCATCTACCTTCACGATTTCAAATGGGAGGACTTAAAGATTTCAAATATGTGGTTGGAGACTATCTCATGTGACCTAGGTTCACACACTACACCATCGTCTTCGTCTTAAATAAATGGTGCCTCTTTGGTGGTGGCGACAATAGCGATGGCGGATGATGACGCGGTGGGGGATGATTGTAAAGGAGGGGGAAGAGAGAGAGAGAGAGAGAGAGAGAAAGAGAGAGAGAGAGAGAAAGAGAGATAGAGGGGAGTTAAAGAAATGGGACAAAAGCTTCAAAAAAGTTACTTATTCTTTAGATACAAAAATGCCATTTTACTCTCACATGAAGGGCGCATGCACGATTTTAACATTAAAAATAAAAGGACGTTAGAGAAAAGAATGAAAACTATTACTAAACTTAAATATAAAAAACAATTACGTAATTTACTTAGTTTAAAGTTAAATACTTCAAAGAGTTAAGTTTGTTTTTGCTTCTTAAGGTTTGACAATAATAACAATTTTCCTTCAAAAATTATAAACATCAATTTATCTTTAAAAGTTTCATAACTTATTTCAATTTCAGTTTAAATGTTTCATTAGTTGTTTCAACTTAAATCCAAAATAACGAAGTTTTTGAACTGAAATTGTAACAACTTATGAAAGTTTTAAAAGTAAATTGATTTTTTTAATATTTCAAAGGAAAATATTTATTTTGATCAAATGTTAGGGAAGAATAACTGAAATTTACTCTGCTTGAAATTTGTTAGAAAAGACTAAAAACTTAATTTACTCAAAATAAAAACTCTGAGGTCCAAGTGCCGGATAGCAAAAACACAATCAGAAACTCTCCTTCAACAAGCAGCAGCTTAATCTCTTCCACCTTCTCTTTTCTTGTTTATTGCTCACCATCGAAGTCAGGCATGGCTATGCCTGAGCACCACCAGTTCCACAACTACCTTCACCAACAACAACAATCCAAACCCTTCAGGTATTTCTACAAACCCCCCTTTTTCCTCCTTTACAAAACCCTAGATCATTAATCGTTTCTTTTCTCCTTCTTTTTGATCTTCAGAGATGTATTCAACAACCTGGAAGGTCAAATTGCGACGCCGATTGGATACATGAACGCCGATCAAGCTCATCACCCTCCCTACATTCCTCAATGTAAACCCTAAAACCCTCGTTTCTGTTTCTAGGTTTAAAGGTCAATTTCATTGTTGATTGAAGTTTAAGGTGTATATGATCGGGAATTGATTTGTTGATTTTTGTTTTGGTGCAGTTCATGTGGTGGGATTTGCACCTGGTACGGATGTTAGCGATGGGGGATTTGAATTGCAGAGGAATTATGATGTGGAATTGAGGAACAAGAGGCCGAAAGAGCAAGAGTTTTTTGAGAATAATAATAATAATAATGGAAATTCTCAGATATCATCTATTGATTTCTTGCAGCAACGATCAGTTTCAACGGGTTTAGGGTTGTCTCTTGACAATGGTAGGTTGGCTTCATCTGGTAAATCCTCTTTTGTTGCTGGGATTATGGAAGATGAACTTGAACGCGAGTTGCGCAGACAAGATGCTGAGATTGATAGGCTCATGAAAATTCAGGTATGTTTATGCTAAAGACTCTGATTATGTGTTCAATTCGATTTCATTATCAGTGTAAAGGGCATGTTTGGGATATGTTTTATGTCATATTTTCCTGAAGAATATAGGTTACAACTAGTTTCAAATTGGTCAGATATGAGATGTACATGTGAATGGCTAATCATTGTGGATCATCAGATCAAAATATCAAGATTCTGTTATTCTTTTATTAGAACACTGCTTTTTAATGGGGGATGTAGCGCCATTGCGTTATTTAGAGAGTTTAGAGCTTGCATCAACTTTGGGTTTATTAGTTATTTGACAGACAAGATTACTGTGTGTGTATACCCTTAACTAGTTTGGTCTGCTCATTTTATTATTGTCAAGATTTACACCAGTTTATGTTTTATATATATAATCATTCATAGTACTTTTTTTCGGGTAATGGGATGTTGCCTCGCTATAGTTATTATTATAAATAGTAATAAATGCAGTACCAATGTTCCATCGAAGACCTCCCTATTAGGGCATCTCCTAGTCAAGAGTCTAAACACACGAAAGCCATAAAGCTATCTAGGACTTGTAATTCCATAGACTCTCAAACATTTTGGAAAACATTACAACTAAACTTATAATCAGTAGTCAATAAATAAAAAAATAGACCTCCCAGTATTGAGCAAAATTATTATCTTTAGAGTTCAGATGCAACCACCTCTTCATCTTCCATGCCTTCCGGATTAATTTGCAGCTTTTTACTAAGGACTACAAAAATTCAGTTGTTGTCTTGACCACTTTATGAAGACCTCTTTTGAAGTGGTCACACAAGAATTTAAATAATCCTTCATCTTCTTCTATTGACTTTTAAACATCTCAAGACACTTATCCCGTGCATCATCATCTGATTTTGTGGTGTCCACGTATGGGTTGTATTGGGAAACAACGTCTTCTTAGGTCTATACTCCATTGCTTGTTTCTTCTTTCCAACAGGAAATCCCTTTTTCTGATGCTGTATCAAAGTAGATGCTTCATTATTTGCACATCTCTGTTTTGCAGTTGAGGTGAGGTATTTTAGATCATTAACTAGTGTAGCCAATGAGTTCTAATCTGTTTGTTTTACAGTTTGATATTTGTTTTTTCTTTTGGGCCGCTTATTACAATCAATTGTGTTATGCCCAAAACCGAATTATATGAACAGGGGTGGGGGTCCCTTTTAATAAACGGGAAATAAACAAATGTCACTTGGCTGATTTATCCTAAGGTGGAAACTGTATTATTACTAGATCCTGATAAGTCATTAGAAGCAGAACTAGCCTCTGTGACTTAGAATCTGCTCAATGTTCTCTCCAATCCATAAGCGTAATGGGTGGACTTTATCGATGTCCCCTTAGCGAATGTATGTGAATCTGATTTCATTTTCTTTATCCCACCAATGATACATTACCAATCAGCCATGGGCCATACGTTACCACTCTCTATAACCCAATTATTTCCTTGCATTTTAAATAATGGTACTCCGAGCTATTACCCGTGACGTCTTCTAAGTTATACTTGTAACCCAAACTTATGCAACATATGGGTTCTGTTTTGTTTCACAACATAAAATGATAAGTCTTTACCCACTAAATACCCCTAAAGGTGCAGGTCACAATCTTATGTAACGTTTTTCATGAATTGTTTGTTTTAATTAACAATCTTTTCACCTGCTTCATTCATTCATGAAGGATGATAGACCAAAAGAGCTTTCTGCACCCTTCATATTCTTACCTTTTACTAACTCGTCAAATAATTGTGCATTCCAATTTTTGGCCCATCCTCATTTTCATCAGATTCTTTGCTCAAGTTGGAGTACAAATCATCTAAATCAAGTGCTTTTAAAGATTTGGGAGAAGTAGTGGCACCTTGTGAAGATGAGTATGCTTTGTTCGTTGTAACCCGACACACAAATGAGCCAAATATACACTGATTATCCTAGGATCCCACTTTACCATTAACAGTCAAGTTAACAGTAGTAGGAGGCTTTGAACTTTTGGGAAACTAGGTAAATTTAGAAGAATTTGTCCAATTTAAATTGATGTTCACATTAGCACTAGGTTTCTTGTCATGGAACTTATGGGAGTCTCCTGGTTGCCAGCTAACTTCACCATAATTTTCGTTTGACTGTTTAGTTGCACTCTTAACTCTTATGCTAAAACAGAGTGTAGTTTGTATCATCAGTTCATGTTTTTGTAATTTATCATCCATTAATATAGATGCATTCCGTCCCGTTTACTTATTAATGGGCCAATGTGGGCTGTGTTCCATCTCAAACGGGTCAAATTATAATAAGAATTGCCTACACGGGAAGCATGTTTAATTGGTTGAGTGGGTCAAACGTTGAACACCATCCATAGTCTATTGTTAATACATGCTACCTTCTAAAGTTGTTCAATATCAATTTATGCAGTAATAGTGTAATGATATTGTTTTTGTAATCATAATGAACACATGATAATATACTTACTCTAGAAAATGAACAAAAAAGTGTGTTTGTTTGTCAACTGTATTAATGAACGCACGATATTGCATTGCCCCAACGCTGTGTGCCTCATGCCAGCTGGATGACTCATTTAACCTGATGCCTATTTGGTACTTGTTTGGTCTTGTTTATGACTTTAACTTTCACCAGTTAGTCAAACTTTAAAACAACTTCTAATATGCATCTTTGTTTTCTCTTCAAAAGGCTGACAGACTCAGGCAAGCAGTTCTAGAAAAAGTACAGACAAACCAGCTTCAGATAATCTCGCACGTTGAAGATAAGTTTGTTAAAAAACTTCGTGACAAAGAAGCTGAGGTGGAAAACATCAACAAGAAAAACATGGAACTTGAATTACAAGTGGAACAACTAGCAATGGAGGCTGGCACTTGGCAGCAACGGGCCAAATATAATGAAAATATGATAAACACATTGAAATTAAATGTTGAACAAATGTACACACAGGGCAAAGATAGTAAAGAAGGTTGTGGTGATAGTGAGGTAGACGACACAGCCTCCTGCTGCAATGCCCTTGCCCTTGATTTCCACCTGCTCGGCAAGAGTAACAATGGAACGCAGGAAATGATGACTTGTAAGGTATGTAGAGTGAATGAAGTTTGCATGCTTTTGTTACCATGTAAGCATCTTTGCCTGTGTAAAGAATGTGAAAGCAAGCTTAGTATGTGCCCGTTGTGTCAGTGCTCAAAGTATATCGGCATGGAGGTTTACATGTAATGGGTTGCTCGAACCACTCGTGTTAGATTTGATTTCAGGCTTGTTGTATGGTTCACTTCTTTTTAACTATCGTGTACAGTTCTGCCGTATTTGCTTGCAATATATTATGGTGTATGTAGGATCATTATAGAAAACAGGTTCAGCCTGAAACATATTATCATCAGTAGATATGCTCATGCCATTTAAAATGCTGGAGGATAAAGCTGTGCATATGTAGGGGTATTGACCTTTACACAGCCTAAATTTCTGGTTTGTGCGATCGAAAGATGGAGCCATTCGATGTTTTATTATCTACACTTTATACTTTACTTATCGGTATACTTATTGAAGTGCAAAACCTTTTTATCTATCACAGTGTTTATTCTTTAACTCTAATTTATTTTTATTTTATCATGAGTCTGTATTCGTACAAGACTTTTAAACCGTTGCTTGCGACGAATGAAAAACTGATATTGTTAATCATTATGCAAGTCTCCTATGTTGATGCTTGAAATATGTCAAGATATTTGTGTTTGCAAGACTTTTTTTAACAAATTTGAACTTTTATATATGCACTAAGGAACTTAAGTAATAATAATTATTCAAGTTCTTTTATCATTTCAAATGTAAAACTATGATTTTAGCTTTCTTTAATCGTGACAATCTTTAACTCTACTTTTTTTAATTTTTTGTTTATGGCTAATTTTATCTCTTTTAACTCTTAAGTTCTTTACACTATTACTTTAGCTTTACTCTTTGTTTCGTACTTTATGCTTGATATTGACATTTTACTAGATATCACTATTAGAAATTTTAGATTTTGAGGCTTGGTAATAATTGCAACGGTAACACCCCAAAGCTTAATTTAGTAGTTACAAACGTGTGAAATACGAAACTTGCATTTTGTATATCGTCGAACTAGTTAGTAACAAGTAAGATGATTATTTAAAAGATGAGATATGTCGATGAGTGTTTATTATTTTAGAAGACTATCTAATAAAAAAAATATATTATATTTGAACATACTTTATTTTTAACGAAACTTTGTTTAACTTGCAGAGAAAAATAAGCTCGTCCTAACAACATATTTAAAATTTTACAAAACATTATATTTTAGAAGTTATAAGAGAAAAACTAATGAAGCAGTTGAATATATATATATATATATATATATATATATATATATAGGAGGGTCCTAAGAAAATCATAAAGTTATAAGAAAATTAGTGAAAACCAATGAAAACAGTCATATAATGTATAATTTTTTTTATCATTACGCTCTATATATATGTGTGAGTATATATAAATAAAGTTATAAATCAAATGAAAATCGTAGCATGATTTTATATATACGTCACACATAGGTTACGTATACGTAACCATTTTTCATTTGACATAGTGTTACGTTTACGTAAAATTCTTCATTCTCGTATGTATGCTCAACATATTTGTATCAAATACATAAATAACATTTTTACAATTAAAATAACAAAAAAAGTTATGAATTATGTTATTGGTTTTCGTTGTTTTCTTTAGTTTTCACATAACTATTGGTTTTCTCAGGAACCCTCCCCTATATATATATATATATAGGGGAGGGGAGGGTTCCTGAGAAAACCAATAGTTATGTGAAAATCAAAGAAAACCACGGAAACCAATAACATAATTTATAATTTTTTTTTGTTATTTTAATTGTTAAAATGTTATTTAAGTATTTACATATATGTTGAGCATACATACGAGAATGAAGAATTTTACGTATATGTAACACTATGTAAAACCATGCTACGGTTTTTATTTGATCCATACCCTTATTTACATACACTTACACATATATATAGAGGGTAGTGATAAATTTTTTTTTAAATTATGTGGTCGGTTTCATTGGTTTTCTTTATTTTTCTCATAACTTTATGGTTTTCTTAGGATCCCTCCTATATATATCCTATATATATATATGTATATATATATATATAGGGGATGGTTCAAATGTAAACCATTATAAATTGTGTAAACCAATAAACCATTTCCACCACTCATAATGTGACACATGTCATGTTTTATTAAAAAATAAATATAATGTTAATGGCATTTTAGTCATTTCTATTTTTTCCCTCCTTTTTATTTGTACTATTTTTTAATATTATATTAACACAATAATCAATGTGCTAGTGATTTGATCTTTTTGTACTATTTTTTAATATTATATTAACATAATAACCAATGCATTAGTGATTTGATGTTTATTAGTATTTTAACACATGTGTAGAAAATAGTTCTGCATACTTTAACACGTGTGAATAATTCAATAAACACTTTAACACATATATAAAAAATAATTTTAAGATCATTCTGAATAATTGTACACATGTTTTCCAATACTTTAACACATTTGTAAAAGATTGTTCTGAGTACTTTAAGATAGTTATAAATACTTTAACACATGTAATAATTCATTAAACATAAGTAGAAGACATTTACACAAATCAAAAAATAATCTATATCTAAGAGCCAAAAAATGTTTACAAATCAGAAAAAAAAAATCTGCATGCCCATTTGTTGATTACGCCTTGTTCACATCTTAGATCCAGGTCAACATATACTGAAAAATGAAAACCAATATGTAACATGAATAAGTTACTATGTAAATTATAGAAATATAGATCTGAATAAGAAAATGAGAATTTTACATATGTGTATCTTCAGTTTAAACATGTGTAAAACTCGGTTTACACATGTGTTAAATTCAGTTTACACATGTGTAAAACTCACTCTACACATTTTACATATGAAACACTGTAAACACAAATCTGATAAAAACAATACAGAATTAAGTATCCTATATATACATGTGTAATAATTTTTATACACACTTTAAACTAATATTTTTAACAAGAATACTTGAGTAGTTCCTTAGAAAACATCACGAACTACATGTGTACACATATATAAAAATAGATTTATCCAACATAAAATACATACATATTTGTAACCTTACAGATCTAAGTAGTTCAACAAAAACATTAACAATAAAAAAAATCAGATTTAAACATTAAACACCAACTAAAAACCCACATCTTACCTTGAACATCAACAAAAAATCATAAGAACGCCGGAGTCGCCGTTGTCATCTTCCGTAGATGGTGGTCAGCCACCGTCTTCATTGTTGCCTTCTTTTTACCTTGAACATCAACAACAAAGCACATGTAACCCAGATCTAAAAATTCATCACCAACAAAAAAAAGATCTAAACTTGAACATGAATATAAAGTTCTTAAAACAACAATAAAAACACAGATCTAACCATGAACACCAACCAAAAACCATCAGTTTGCCGTCGCCGCCATCACTATCGTCGCCACCGTCACCACTTTCGCTGTTGTAAACATCATCGCCGCCGTCGTAACCACAATCACCATCACCACCGCCGTCGTAACCACCGTCACCGTCGCCATAGATGATGGTCAATCATCGATAAAAGCTTTCTTATCTTGATTTTCTCTTGATTATTATTGTGTTCATCTTTTAGAGAGAGAGAGAGAAAAGATGATGAAGAAAGATAAAAGACGTAGTTTTAAAGAGAGAAAGAGAGAGAGAGAGAAAGAGATTAATTGATTGAAATGGGTGTAGGTGGGGTTTATAATGATTGAGATTCAAAAAAATGAAATGATAAAATTATTCTTTTTTGTCTTTTGGTATGTAGGTCTCATTATTTGAAAGATAATTTATTTTTTTATTATAAAAAATCTGGTCCATTAATCTAAATCTAATTAATGGCTGAGATTTGTTTATTAGTTTACATAATTTCAAATGGTTTACATATGATATCTTCCCTATATATATATATATATATATATAATATATATATATAGATATATATATATATATATATATATATATATATATATATATATATAGGGAAGGGATCAAATGAAAACCATGTTTACAATTAAAAACAGTGAAAACCACCACTACCCAATTATATAATTTATAATTGATTTAACTTTTAAATTATTTAAAGTATATTTGAGTAAACTTCAACCTTATGTTTAAAGTTCATTATATATTTTTTTAATATTAACTCCAAAGAACGTCAATGATGACGAAACGACTTACATATACGTAACTTGTAGGAGCTACATGTACGTAACTCTTAGTTGTACACTTAATAGTACGTATTTACATATAAATAACCCATACATATAAGTAACTCTTACTTGCATACTTTGTAACACGTACTTACATATATGTAACCCTGGTTTTCATTTATAATATGGTTTTCAAGGGATCCATCCCCTATATATATATATATATATATATATATATATATATATATAGTAAGCAAATAGCTAGGCAAGCTGCTCATTTTCATCTCATATCGACCCAACTTTAGAATTCAGCAGTGTGTCTGCATACTAAAAATAGAAACTTATAAGTTTCTTGTAGAGTATTATATATTCTTGGGAACGCTAGAGAATCTCGAGTCCTGAATACCCCTGTGGGTGTTCTTAGTTGTCATTATTGGAGCTTGAGTAAGAGCACGAGTAGGGAGACATAACATCAACCTACCACAGGTAATTTTAAGGTATAGTCTCGTTTAAGTTTATGTCAAGTTAATTATTATTTATATTAGTACTATTATTAGGAGTAGTATTAGTATTAATACTATTATCAGTTTTAGGCATTAAGGTTATTGTTAGGGGTGGATATTGGGTAGCCTAGCCTTAGTTAGGATGGACTAATCACTTATACTTAAACAAGGCAGTGTTAGCAAGTATCCAATCATGAAAATGTCCTAGTTGGATGTACCATTACCTAACCTCATATTGCTTAAAATGTATTAGAACTTTAAGATATTACCATATCCAGGGGCGAAGCTTCATAAGGGCTGTGGGGCCACCACCCCCTGTTTTTTTTACCAGTAGTGTTAAATTTTAGTCTAATAGTGTAAATTTTTGGCCACGTAGTGTAAATTTTTATATAAATATCAAGTTCGCCCCCCCTAAAAAAATTAATTTCGCCCCTGCCCCCCTACGAAAGAGTTCAAGCTCCGCCACTAACCATATCATATTACCAACTGTTATCAACTCTTAAATGGATGAGTTATTATGATTGTTCTCAAAACTATGATATATACTCGTTATGTTTGTACTGATAATAATTATAATGCTTACAAATATGCACGGATCAATAGGGTTATACAGGATCCTAATATATTTAATGAGATGTGTTAAAGTCGCTAAAAAAGATTAGGGTGTCCCATATGACGACAGAGAAGGTATGACAAGCCCATTATCGGGGTTACCAAGGAATGCACTATGACTATGGATCCAAATATCATAACCCATAATGTATGCATGTCAAAGTTAATTATGTAAACTTTTTAGCTCGAGTTTACTAGCATTAGCTGACTCGTTTTGAGTATATGTATCAAAGGTAACCCCAAAGAAAATTTTTAAAAGCTGCTTAAAGATAGTGGATTTAGAAGAACATGAAGTTTTCACTCTAGTTTGTTTTTATATTATTGTAATATAGTTGTTTCATAAACCGAGTATATTGTATTCTATAATAATAGTATGTTTGCTTCCGTTGAAGTAGTATCAATTGTGCCCACCCACTCGGGTTCTGAGTGGGGTGTCATAGTTGGTATCAAAGCCTTTGGTTTTAGCAAATTAGGTATTATAAAAGTGACTAAGCTTTAACCAGTAGAGCTCAATAAGATTAATATCATATTAAGGCTAGATCAAATAACAAGTTTATAGGAAAAGCATTCATATGGTCCTTTGAGTGGCCAAAAAGGAAATAGCCTATGTTATGTGTTTTTTATTCTATAATACGTACTATATAAATGATTTCGTGTAATAACTGTTATGCTATAAATATGTTGAGTGTATAAAAGTAACTTTTAAATAATTATATTCTTATAGGAATGTACAAGGATCTAAACATGGCCTAAAATTCCTCCCATAGTAGCACGTGAGGGGAAAGTTCGCGCATGGCCTAAACTTCCTCCCATAGTGTTAGATCTTGATCTAGTATGAACTTATTTCTAAATGCTAAAGCTATCCACAACATAGCAGTGGAAGTTGCAAAGATATTATTGAATAAACAAACTAGTATGCTGATAAATCAAAAGAACAACCCAAAGAAAGCTCAGTTGCCTACATACCGGTAGAAGGAAGGGAAAGAATGGAAAGAAAGAAAAACATTACCACATCTATTCACTAGAAGGAAAACTTGAAGAAACCATATCAAAGGAGTACATTTATAGGCACTACATATCTGGTAAACCTCCATTTTTCAAGGGAAGAAATGGAGTTGTAGAAGCCCAAGACTAGTTAAACTGGATGTAGTCAATATTGGATGTATATGACTGTAATGATCATAACAAAGTACAATTTTCTATATATATTTTTAAAACTGAAGCCCTAGTGGAATATTATGGTCTGAACTAAGGGCAAATTAAAAGAAAAAGAGATGAAGTGAGAGGAATTTGTTCATAAGTTTCTTATTTGCATATAATCCAACTAAGCAATATTTTCTGAAATCATGTGAAAAAGTAAATAGTAAGCTAAAAAATTAGCTGGTGAGTAAACACAAGATTTGCATACATATATTGATTGATTAAAAAAATTCAATTTACATGAAAATATCAAGACTTATAAATGTAATACTGTAACATAAAATACAAATCAAACACAATCAAACCTAATGATTGAATTGAATTGGTCTGCATATGAAGCTATATGATTGATTGAATGAACCCGGTTCCAATCACCACTCGCTTAATCATATTGGGTGGGTTTTTCAAACCAATAGATTTATCACTATTGTCATGGTTGTATAAATAAATGATTATGTTAACATTTAGTTTATCTAACTACAAACACATACTTGCAAGTAATAACGTAACATGTATTGAATTGAATTTTAAATAAAAATAACAATAAATAACAATGATAAAATAGGTATCACATGATTTCTTCAAAATATAAAACATATAAAATGGGGTATGAATACTCATTTGGTATTCGAAATTTGGTTTGAATAATAACAATGCTAGATTAGACACCAAGATTTCTCACGGGTTAACCTAAGGAAGGTGTCTTACATTAATACAATATAATGATTAAAGATTAAATTGATTTGAAAAACTAGGGTTTTAATTTAGGATTTTGGGTTAACAAGTGGTGTTAATATAATGTATTTAATTTATAATATAGCTTGATTAAATAAAATAAAATAAGTAGACAAAATTTGAAAATAATAATTAATAACAAGTGAAATAAAGTAATTAAATATGGTTAAAACATTTAATCTATAACATTTGAATGAATGTTAAAATGTAAAAAAGAAATAATTAATTTAATAATTAGTTATTTAAAAACTTGGTCAAAATAATAAATTGAATAATTAATTATTTAAATGATTTATAAAATATTAGTTTAAAATTATTTGAAATAATTTATATTTGATTTAAAATAATTTTTTTAAAAGAGAAAATTGCATAAATGATCC
The DNA here is from genome assembly GCA_025506415.1 of Flaveria robusta. Lineage (NCBI taxonomy): Eukaryota > Viridiplantae > Streptophyta > Magnoliopsida > Asterales > Asteraceae > Flaveria > Flaveria robusta. The sequence continues at coordinate 13,588,915 of CM046464.1, read as the reverse complement.
CTGCAATTTGACCATATTGCTTGATTGTTCACCAAACTTTAAAAATTACAAAGTTAGGCCAAACTTTTGTGCAATCATTGCAAATTTGGTCCCCAAATTTTACAATAGTGTAAAGTTAGTCCAAACTTTATGTGAGCTTTGCACTTTTGGTCCCCAAAATTAAATTTAAAAGTAGTTTAAATTTTATAAAATGCATAAAAAATTAATGAACTTAATGTTAGGGACCAAACATACAATGATTACATAAAAGTTTGGACTATCTGAGCTTTGTATTTTTGTACCTAAAATTAAATTTAAAAGTAGTTCAAACTTTATAACATACATAAAAAGTTAATGAATTTAATATAAGGGACCAAACATACAATGATTACATAAAAGTTTGGATTATCTTTATAATTTTTAAAGTTTGGAGACTAAACATGTAATTTGGTTCAACCAAAGGAACCATTTATGCAATTTTCTCTTTTTAAAAATTTAAAAATTATTAATATGTTAATAATGTTTTTGTAACATTTATAATCTTTAAATGATAAATGTGACATCTCGTATTTCCAGTTTAATATTGTACGTTAATAAAAGCGTGTTAATTGAATTAAATGCGTCATAGACTTAATTTTCAGATAATTAAAGTCAATTAAGGTCTATCAAAGCCCTTTTTGTTCATAACATCATATTTGGTAATTTTGAGAATTACCGGTCACGTTGCGATAAAAATATTTTAACAAGCATTGGTGAAAATTTGGTTATTTATTAATTTCAAAATCTGAGTAATATGTTTTAATTTCTCATGGATTACATGCCTTACAAGTGAAAAATTTATTATTTATGTAAAATAATAGTTAATAATATTATTTTGCTTTATGGAGAATTACATGCCTTGTATGTATGTGTGAGTGGTGCATGTTAGCAAAATGGGTTCTTGGATGATGGATCTTTACATGCATGAAATGATCCGTCAATATGATGATCTTCAATCTGAAAATATTAAGTATAAAATGGATTTTATTCAAGGATTAAAATGGATATAAAGTTCTTGCAAGTTAATAAACAAGAAAACAATGATTATGTTAAAAAGTGGTGACTATGTTAAGTTAAAAATTTGTAAAAATAAGATATTATTATAGATCTGGAAAAATAAGTTTAAAATATGTATAATATGTATTAAAACAGCTGATTTTTACGTATAATGATACTTTTGATGATTGGATTTAATTACATACGTATTTTATAATTTGAACAACGTCTAAAACGATATTTTTCGATTTAAAAATGCAAGTTTTGCATAACTCCGGTTTTGAACCGAAATAAAACCCATATTATAAAATGAAAAACTTATTTTTTAAATACTAAACAATATATGATGAGTATGGACATCGGTATTAGCGTTGTACGCTTAAAAAAGCCGAAATACCGTCGATTTTTGGGTTAAAATTTTTAGCTGATGTAAAAATGATTAAAAAGAAAATTTTATAATATTTTGAGAATAAAATAATTATTTTAAACCATATATAATGATCATGAGCTTTACATGTGTTTATATACCGTATTTTTGGTTAAAAATTGACATATATGTGTAATTTTTTATTTATCTTTAATAATAATATTTTTATAGAAAAACTTGTCTTAACATGATTTAATAAGTGTGTTTTGAATGGAAAATATATTTATTTTCTAAAACGAATAAGTATTTTTATTTGTATATAATAATAAAAAGGTGATATTTTATCAAAAAAATAATATTTATGAAAAATGATTTTCTCATAAATAACAAGTTCAGATATATTATTGTAAATCATGTGAAATTATTAATTATGAATGAAATAATGAAAAGTATGAATAAGTTATTTTTAAATGTGTGACTAAGAGTGTTCATGTATGAATATTTTCATATATGTAGTAACTAGTGGAAACGCCCGCGCGTTGCTGCGGATACGACGTCCTTCATGTTAAAGCAGCTTGTTTGTATGATAAATAATAATTAAAATTGTTGACGGAGTATTGAAAGCGGATGAAGATCCTACACTCCAACAAAGTTAAAAAAAAAAAAAAAAAAAAAGTTTAATCATTGTTCACTTCACTTGTTTGTTAGAAAACAAACAATTCACGGGGCGTCAAAAGAAGTTTAAAAACAAACGAAGTCGAATCATTGTTCAATTCAATTAGACTCGATAACTGAAAAGTATCTTATCCATTTTGCTAGAAATCATAAAATGATCAATAAACATACACTTATCAATAAAGAACATTTATTATTCATATGGTTAAAAGACAACTATATTATATACGGTATTATCAACATCCTTTTGAATATCTTAACCTTAGCTTTGAAGTTGATTATGAGTGAACAAACATGTAATAAAATTGTCCTTATAGTTGTTTATAACCTAAATGGCATTCGTAATACTTGAGATAAGAACCTAATAATTTCCACCGAAGATGTCTGAATGAGCAGGTTTATAAACCATCTGTAATCTATAACCTTGTAATCAGAATAATAAGCAAACAAAAGAATCTTCAATATAATAAAATATTTTTCTGACCTCTTTAAACACTTCCTGTTTAAAAATAAATTATCAAATGTTAAGCAACAGGATCAACACAGTTGACAAACCTTAAGACCAAATTGATGGAACACAAACCCAAAGCACCACCTGCAAGTCACAAGAACCAATAAGAATCAATAATGCAACCCATGAGCATAGATTAAAGGTAACCAAATTTTGTGTTAAAATTTTGTCATGGCATAAAGCAAACCATAAGCTTCATAATAAAATGAAATCAAGTGATTTTGTTTTGATTGATAGTATTTACACCTAATAAAAAGTGTTTAAAAATCTAAAATTATTTCAATAAAAATGATAATCAAATGAGTTTATATTTTGTCAAAGTCCAAAAGGGATTCATTGGAGCCTCCTTTCATTGCAATTTCGATGAAGTATTCAAACGAAAGTTGCACATGACCTTCTCATCACCTTCATGTGAACAATCATCTATCATCATTTGAGTATAGGACAGTTATGTAAAAATTCATTAAAGAAACATTAATTAAAGTCAAATCAACTCTCTTTGACTATTTAAATATATATACAACTGTTAGCATCTAAATAAGCCAAGAAAAACAATAGTCACAAAAAGAATATATGTTTCAATAGACAAATGTATGCGGGCCTTCTTTTCAAATGAGCACACAAACACACACATATGAACACGTATACATTTTACATATAATTGTATGTCATATGTATACCTTTCTGATTCTATATATGCAATTTCAAGCATATTTGTTTTGCTTCGTACAATCTTTTTATACTTGAACTCGTAAACTAACAACCATTAGATCCCTCGTTCACCTAGCACCATATCGTGTTCTACAACAACATGTGGAAGAATGTTATTTGATTGTTTCCTCCAACTTGATCCAATGGTTCAAACTTACCTAAATGTACCCTACAACCTCTTGATTGTGCGTTCAAGCCTTCTTGTAGACGTAGTTGTTAAAAATATCTTAACTTTTCAGAGATACCATCGTTTCATTATACTAACATGATTTCATTCCTTGCATCTATAGGCCCAGGCCGGGCTAAGCACTAATGAACAGAATCGTTTAGAGTTGGGTTCATACTCCATACACATTACCCTTGGCTTGATGAATAATTAAATTCTGTGACAGATACACTGATTTAATTAATCATAAAGTTTCAAGAAGTCATTATGTTTGTGAGCTGCGCTTAGGGATTGTTACTATCAAGGGTGTGTATTATAACTATATAATTATATAGTCATTAAAGGTCATTGTATCAAGCTTCTATGTCACCTCTATATCATAATGCACTCTCATCTTACATGCCTGCATATACACGTACACATATAAATGTATATGTACATATAATATTAAATTTTGGAGTAACTTGCTATTTCATATGATATGCTTCATAAAAACTTGAATACATGCACCAGTAATGCCTGGAGGTCAACTTACATCTTTTTGTTAAGATATGCAAATGAAAGCCAGGAAAAGAAATGCAAATAACCGAGACGATTCATCTTTTTCTCCTTTTTCTACTATTATATAGAAAACTGGTCAATTCAAGTTGTATTTGTTTGGTAACGGGTCAAACGGGTAGAGTACAAAAACACACTAAAAACTACCCGCACTTCGTAACAAGCCAAGTTAGAACAAGTTCATACTTTTACAAACCTGTTGAAAGTACTTAAATGCCCCTTTGAACTTTCCATTGAAAAATATGCAGCATCACCCCTATAAAAACACCAAATCCACCAAAACGTTAAAAAAAATATTCAATACACTATAAAAGTATTCAATGCAGTAAGAATGCATATAGTCATATGCAATGTATGGATACACTAAATTATACATTGGAAGTTAAAGCTGTGAGAACAAAATACATCTAGAATTACTGCTATCACCAAAACATAAACTGTTTTTAGTACAAATATTGATGACTTTGTTAACTCCTAAAATGTGATTTGAGGACCTCAATTATTATTCAAAACTATACTTTAATCCTGTGAACAATTGAGCATTAAATATACCGACTCCGATCCAAACGTCTGTAAACACACCTTGGTACTCATGCCGCCAATTGTAGAAAGCCTCAGCTAATTTGGTGATAGGACATTTATAGTCATCTGACATTCAAATATGTAGTAAGGAACATTTGTTAGATTCCATAAATTTCTGTAAAATACCAACAAAACTGAGTTTTGAATGTTCAAAACAATAATAAAACATGTAAATTATGATTTCAATAAAAGACATATGTAAGCACAAAGTCAAGATGCTTGAACTCTTTATAGTGCATAAAAACATGTTACTTTTGGATTTCAATGATCATTATATTGAACACACAGTAAGTATGGATCTCTAAAAGTCATAATTCTAATAACCCACTTTCAATTAAAGTAATAAGAAAATTAGAGTAAAATTATTTGTTATACTTAGAGTTAAATTTTTTAGGTGCGTGTATGATATGACCTCAGTTTAGTATATTTGTGCTACAGCCAACTATTCTTAAGTGTCATAGTAGGCCTAAAGCTTTCAAGGTATGTGTATGAGGTAACAATTGCAGTTAACACTTAGAAGGTGTAAATTCTTACTTCGATAAATGCAGACGATTCTTAGAAGTTCCTCACCACATTGTTTAATAAAAATCAAAGTTCAGTCAATTAGACCACCTTTAAGAATACTAAAAAATGAAAAAATGGTGGCAATTCTAAGAAGTTTCTAACAACTATTTCAAAAAAATCAGTGGTTGGCCAATTACAAAAACTTTAACCCTACTAAAAGGAAGATAAATGTACCATAACTATTAACACTTTTTGGTTCTAATTAGCAACCTTGTTAACAGTGCTTAAGCTTCACAATTTGATCAAACCAAGAGGCTTATCTGAACTTGACATTTCAAACCTGTTTTTAAGAAAACAACAAGTTAAAATGAATAGGTCACTAAGAAAGTATGTAACATAACAACATTCATACTCTTGAATGTTAACACCCAACCCCATGAGTAACTCACATAGATTTAAAATCTACAACATATAAACATTATGTAATTATTATAAGGTAATTAAACACAATCAAGACCAAACCAATTGATGGAAAAGCTACTATAATATTCATCTAAACTAATGGAAAACTGGTTTTTATTGTGTGTTGGTACAGAATTTTTCTATTGTGTAGTTGTTACAGAACATTCATATTGATGATTTTTAACAATTCTTGCATTTGGTTAGCAAATAAGTAACAGGTTAAACGTATAAATGTAACTCAAATGATATTAAAATTAATAATCATGTTACCGTGTTATAATTCCATAAAAAACTAAATTTTAGTATTTTAACAATTTCCAAAAAGTTCACATTCTTTTATAATAGTAATAAACCTCGAACTCAAATCGATTTGTCCAAATTTTGCAAAAAAATAGGTTAAATGCTATGTTATCCATAAAACAAGTTCAGCACCTCCATATGTCAAATCAGCAGGAGCACATCTATGGCTTCTAAACACCAAAACACACAGTGCCAGCTTCCTTAAACTCCCATTAATGGAGCCGGACATTCAAATGCACACAAATTAACAAAAAAAATATACATAACTTGAAGGACACAAATTCTTGCACACAAATTCATCGAAATAGAATCAAGTTGAGTACCAAATAAATGTAAACACATCAAATCAAGCAGCGAAAATTGAATTGAAATAGTTCCAATACATACCTGGATTTCAAGAAGTACTTCAAGATGGAACCGTGATGTAAACTAAATCCAAGACACCCTTTTATAAAAGTAGTGGACCTGAGCGCTGATTGAATGAATCAATGATTGAAGGAGCGAATGGCATTGAAGAAACCTCCGGGAACGGTCATGGAATTCAATGCGCGATGATGGATGCCTGGTGAATTAGTGAAACGGGTGATGATGAAACTATTTCAATGCGGGCGATTGAGATGGCCGGAGTCGGTCTGATGGAAGAGGAACGATTGGGTGGCTAGGGAGTAGGGACTTTTGACATGGGCAATTGAATGATGTGCATCTGAATGGTGGTTTCACTGTATTTATTGAATCAGTTTAATGAAAAGGTGAAAAGGTGAAGGAGGCTACATATTCAACGGCTGCCATAGATGAAGAGGTGATTGAGGCGTTGAGTGGGGGTGTTTAATCGCCATTCAAGGCAGGCAGTCGGTCACTGGGAGGCATGGCCGGAATTAAGGTGGATTCCAAAGCTGCCTGAAATTCACATAATCAAGATTTTTACATGAATTTCCAAAAAAATAAACAAGTTCGGAAGATGCTATAAACCTGGCATAATAAGCTGAATCTGATCTGATTATCTTGGTAGTCTATTCCAGCAACAACAACATATGCAAATCTAATTGTGAATAACACAAAACCATGAAAACTAAGAAACAAAAATCCATCCTGCCAAATATAGATCCATCGTCTTCAAATCTATAGGAAAAAACCCATCTATTAAATCAAACCCACTTAAAAAAAAACCCATCTATTAAATCAAATTTACTCTAAATCAAACCCATCTATGTTACATGGTGAATGTTTATACTTAAAATAACAAATTGAATGTTTATACTTAACTTGAAAAGCAAAAAACAAAACTGAAAACATGGTGAATCTTGCAAAATCTTGGAAACCTTAAACTTAGGTGGATTAAAATTTGACATGATATTCAATATTGCACTTAGAACTCACTGATTTCATCATCGCCTATTCCTCCGCTGATGATGGTGTCGTCTGAAGAAAGAAGAGAAAGCGGTGGACGGTAGAGGAGGTCATCACTTGTTGCACAAGTGCCCTAAAACTCATGTATTGAAGATTTGTGATGAGCAACTCGAGAAACCACCGGTGTTAAATAACTTTAGTGGCAATTCATTGAATGGGGCGAGGGTAACAGAGGACGGTTCAGTGTCGCCATTGAGAAGCTGTGAAGAACAGAGGGTAACAGATGGAAATAAACGTGAACAGGCGCGTCTTAAGAAAAAGTGTGAAATTCCTTTTTTGCCCCAGGGTTATGTATTATATAACAGTAATAATATTTTGTGTGTGTGAATGTGTGGATTAATATTAGAAACCGTTAATGAGTTATTAAAGAAAATAATATTTCACTTATAAGTATAAAAACTTTACCGAATCAAAAGTCACCATAGGTCGTTTGAAAAATGGATTTATTTTCAAGTCTAGTAAGTTGGGTGAATAACTTGCACGCTAAACTTGCTATTTGACAATTAATGAGACCTTCATGTTTATTGCATTAATTGGTTGATTGTATTGTTTGGGCTTGTCATTGCTAGATTTCGTTTGCTGCATTCGAGGTGAGTTTTTACAATCCCTTTTTAAATAATGTTGTATTTGCTGTCTTGGGGGAAAAACATGCTAAATCGTTTGGTTAATATGATTTAATTGTGGGATAGCTACATGATCTTTATAATAGCCTTGAGTTTTTTTGTTTATTGTGCACAGCGGCCCTCGGCCATAATCATTAACCCTTGATGGGCAATAGATTATATTGGTGGATCTATCGGGTTTGATAACCGCCCTCGTGAATGGTCGTGCCGGTCGGTTTTAGATGGGGGACTATATTTTAAAAGGAATGTAAGGGACAATTTGTGTCCTGCTTTGATTATGATGCTCTTGGTTGCGATCATTGTCATTGGACCTAAATAGTCTTTAACGATCTATTTGTTGATTCTGGAATAATCATATCTTACTATAAATTGAAACATTACTTACCTTTTTCGCTGATACATTTTTGGGCATGTTTTTCAAGTAATTAAGCATGTGCATAGGAATGAAAAGGTTTTATGGCAAACATATTATTTCTAGATACCTCTTTTGGGACCGAATTCCGCTTCCATATGACTTTTCTGCTATTATAAAAATTTCGGTTATGTTATTACTTTATAAATTTTAAAACTTGATTACTTCTATTATGGCATTGTAATGACATTATCCTTTTAAATTAAAAAGTATGGTATCTATGATATTAAATGTGTATGTTTACTTGATAATTGTTAAAAGCATCCAACTTCCGTTACCACCATCACATGTGTGTTCTTCCGTTGCGTATTTCGAGGTGTGACAATAAATAAGTATGAAATTATAATTTTTTAAGTTTTCAAAATTAATAACTAATTTATGGATTAGTTTCAATGAACAAAACAATTTTTATTTTAATGTAAACATGCATTAAAAATTTCTAGATTAAAGTTTTAACTTTTTGTGCCCCATGAGGCATGCCCCCCGTATTCGCTAGATGTTCCACCCAAATCAAAATTTTAATTGTTTCAAATGATTTTCACCCAAGCATGGGTCGTGTCTCATTAAGCATGCCCTTATGCCTGGCTTCAAAATTGTTCCAAAAATTCATATTTTATGATTTAACTTGTCTAATTGTAATTTTAGGAACATGGATCATGCTTACCTAGTGCAGGACCGTTTGAAGGGTGCAAGTCAATTTTCAAACTAAGAAGAGACTTAGAACACTTAACAGATCAAATATTGAACTGGACAGTTTATGATGATACTAAGATAAACACAAGTAAACAAGAGACAGAAAGCTTAAAAACAAGATAATTGGTTTTCAAGGAAGATGTATATTGCTCTCAAGTTCTATTACAAGTGTTACAAAGCATACATTAAAATACAAGAGCCTAAGATACTTTATACTATATCCTACAGCCAGCCATACTTTGCAAGCCAGCTGGAAACACTAATCTAGACAACAAGATCAATGTAAAGTCAAAAGGCAGATTGCCTTTTAACCTGTGACTATGACATGCCATAGCTCACATCCTAGTTTAATACAAAAAGGATAAAAGTACATAAAGTAGAAAGTTACAGACTCAAGACATTAATCTACAGCTTCCTAAAGCATGGACCTTTTCACCAACTTGTGTAAAGTTAGTGAGCCTGCAGAGTGGCAGTGGAAAGTTGGTCAGCTTTTTTGAAAAGTTGTTGATCACAGAGAGCATGTCTTCTCTGTCTTCGGAAGAAATCAGTCTTCTATCTTTAAGCATGCTCAGGTGGGAGCAATCCAGGGATGGGTGACCTCCCTAGGAAGTTTTCACCAGGGCAACGAAAAGCAAATCCGTGAGCTTCTATTGGGCAAAGCGGACAATATTTGTGGTACATGGGGCCGGGTGTTACAGAATGGTATCCGAGCCACTCCTATGCCCGTCACGATGGTGGGACAAACCTCACCAGGGACGGTGAGGGTGTTCTCGGGCTCATCCAGGAAGATGAGTCCAAAAGGGGGGTGATTGTGACACCCTACATATTTCCCACATCGGCCGTGGACAGTAGAGATTCATGGTTCATAAGTAATGTCTGGTCTCTAATATCACCAACGCGTTTTGGGCGTATTGGCTGTGCATGAGAGGAGAACTCCACAGTTAAGCGTGCTCATATGGGAGCAATCCAGGGATGGGTGACCTCCATGGGAAGTTTTCACCGGGGCAAGCAAAAGCAAATCCGTGAGCTTTTCGTGGGAAAAGCGGACAATATTGGTGGTATGAGAGGTCGGGTGTTACAGAATGGTATCAGAGCCATTCCTGTGCCGTTCGGGATGTTGGGACAAATCTTACCGGGGATGGTGAGTGAGTTCTCGGGCTCATCAAGGACGATGAGTCCAAAGGGGGAGTGATTGTGACACCCTACATACTTCCCACATCGGTCGTGGACAGGAGAGAATCCTGGTTCATAAGTAATGTTTGGTCTCTAATATCACCAACGCGTTTTGGGCGTATTGGCTGTGGATGAGAGGAGAACTCCACAGTTAAGCGTGCTCAGGTGGGAGCAATCCAGGGATGGGTGACCTCCCTGGGAAGTTTTCACCCGAGTAACCAAAAGCAAATCCGTGAGCTCCTTGTGGGCAAAGCGGACAATATTAGTGGTACATGGGGCCGGTGTTACAGAATGGTATCAGAGCCACTCCTGTGCCCGTCGCAATGGTGGGACAAACCTCACCGGGGATGGTGAGGGTGTTCTCGGGCTCATCGAGGACGATGAGTCCAAAGGAGGGGTGATTGTGACGCCCTACATATTTCCCACATCGGCCGTGGACAGTAGAGATTTCTGGTTCATAAGTAATGTATGGTCTCTAATATCACCAACGCGTTTTGGGCGTATTCGCTGTGGATGAGAGGAGAACTCCACAGTTAAGCGTGCTCAGGTGGGAGCAATCCAGGGATGGGTGACCTCCCTGGGAAGTTTTCACCGGGGCAACCAAAAGCAAATCCGTGAGCTTCTCGTGGGCAAAGCGGAAAATATTGGTGGTACGAGAGGCCGGGTGTTACAAGGCCCTCCATCAATCTTTTCAAAATATTCGTGGTACGAACAGCCACTGTCAATGATCCACACATTCCTGTTGGTCTTTAGCTGTTCCTGCATAAAAAGAGATGATTAGTTACATTTGGAAACCCAAGCCTTGCTGGTCTTGAGCTCAGTAATATCAACAGAAGACAATGCAACAGTAATTGATCCTATGTTTAAGCTTTGAGGATCAGCAGCTGTTGTTGATGAAGAACTTTCAGTCACATGGTCTTTCTTTGTCTTCCACACCACCTTTGGAAGCTTAGACTTGACCTTCAACCCTTCGGAAGTTTTGACAATTTCGGAAATTTTGGAGACTGGACCTTCGGAAGATATTGCTTTCACTGCAGCAGGCTTTAGTACTTCGGAAGCATTCCTTTCTTCCAAGACCAATTTTTCTTCCGAAGGCAAGTTTTCACTTGTCTTCTTCTTCACCTTGGAACTTCTGAGAGGAAAAGCTTTTTCTTCAGAAGTTGGCTTCTTCTTGATCTTTTCAGAAGATTTCTTCTTGATCATGTAGAAAGTGCTTTTAGGATTGTAGATGCAATCCTTAGCTAAATGAGAAGTACTGCCACACATGACACAGTCAAACTGCATTCTTCTGGAAGCCTTCTTTTGAGAGCAAGACTGATCTTGATCACTTTCCACTTCCTTCTTCTTCTTCACAGATGAAGTAGCAAGTCTTTTAGGGAGAGACTTGCTGCTGGATGTGGATGGTTCAGGTTGTGCAGCAGTGGTACCCAACAAATCAGCCTTCTTTTTGTTGTTGTTGGGATGAGGTTGACAAGAACTAGAACCCCTGGTACTAGGCCTTCTTTTTGTTGTTGTTGGGATGAGGTTGACAAGAACTAGAACCCCTGGTACTAGGATTCATAGTTGAGTCTTCAGCTTTTACCACTTCAAATCTTGTAGAGATGAACACTTGTTTCTGCTTAGAGTTGAAGGTGGCCTTGATCTCTTGAGCTTTCTTGGACTTTCTTTTTGCTCTTCTGATCAAGTTCTTCATCTTAGATTTTGACAACCCAATAGAATTCATCTCCTCAGGAGAATAGTGACCCTTCTTAGGATGATCTTCTTCACTCTTCTCAGATGCATCCTTCAATATCTCCTCTTCATCCTCTTCACTCATAGGGTCTATGAGGGAACCTCATCTTCACAAGTTTCACACCTTGGAGATCTTACTGATAGTAAGGAGTGCGGAGGAGCTATCTCAATAGATCCTAGTCCCTGCTTATTCTGATAACATACTTTGGCATGCAAAGATGAGGATATCATGTTCTTGAAGGTCTTTTCTTCAAGAACACATTTTTCTGCCCTGGTTTTACTGATCACAAGCTCAGCCTGGCATTCAGTTAACTTAGTGATGAGATCTTTAATCTAAGTCTTGTAGTTGGTGTGTTCATATTTGAGAGTTGAAATGGTTTTCTCTAAATCTTCTATTTTTAGTTTATATCCATTTTCAGCTCTTTTGAAATCAGATTTTAAGATATTTAAGGACTCAAGATCAGATCTCATTTCTAAGTTATAGGACCTATATCTATTAACTTTAGCAATACACTCAGGAGTACAAAGATGTTCCAATACCTTGGCTTCATCATGATCAGTCATCAGTGCTTGGTTTGGAGATGCATCCTCAACTTGAAAGCTCCAGTCAAAGACTCCTTCAACAGCAACTGCAGCTTGCTGCTTTGGCTTCTCATTCTGGTTGACTCCTTCAGTGTAGTTTGGTCTGGCTTATGCTTGGCCACTATTTGTTCTAGGTGCCTTGCACTCCCTGGCAAAATGTCCCATTTGGTTACAGTTGAAACACTTCACCTTGCTTTTGTCCAGTCCAAACTTTCCACTAGCTGCATTGCTAGGAAACTTCCTCCCTGTCTGCTTGTAGAACTTCTTGGCTCTGTGAGTAAGAAGAGCCATCTACTGGACTACTCCATGTACTCCAGATCATCTGGATGGATACAGTCCAGGTCTTCAAGGGTGAAGAGAAAGCTGCCTGAACTCTCATCAGTAGACACAAAAGCATGGGAAGAGCTTGTCTCTTGGAATGGACTTCCTTGGATGTAGCTCTCCCTTGGTGTCTCAGGGAAGGTGATGAAAGGACCTTTTTGTGAGTTGTCAGGGTAGCAAATAAGATGATGCTATGGTTTTCTGCGATCCCTTTCAACCACATGAAGGGCTGAACCCTGCTGATTGCTGGAGTTACCAGATGGATTTTGCATGTTCATCTCCATCTGGTAGCCACTAAGGATACCATACAACTCTGTAAGAGTGAGAGTCTTAAGGTTCTCAGTCCTCTTGATGACAACACAGTAGTGAGTCCACTGTCTGGGAAGAGAGGACATGAACTTCCTCACAATGTCCCCGTTCTCAAGAGTTACTCCAACATCCATTATAGTATCCACAATCTCAACATACCAAAAGTATTGCTGAGTCATGGTTTCACCAGCCTTATAGGTGAAGTTCTTAAACTGCTGCTTCAAGATGTCCATTTTGTTTTCCTTTGCTTCAGAGGACCCCTCATACATGAGCTTTAGTGCATCCCATAACTGTTTGGCAGTTTTGCACTTCTTGAAGCCCCTGTGGATAGAGTTGGGAAGAGCAGTTTGGAGGGCAGTCATGGCCTTCTGATCGATATCTATCTTTTTTCTATCTTCTTCAGAATAGCCAGCCACCTCTTTTGAGATCATGCCACCTCCAGCAGCAGCAGCTGAAGAGGTGCATGGGATGTAAGGTCCAGAGACAACAGATTCCCACATCCTGGAGTCTTGAGACTTGATGAAGCCTTCTATTCTTTGACACCAAGTATCAAAGTCTTTAGCAGTGATCAGTTGGGACTTTGTCATAGTGCCAGTTTCCATATCAGCCTTTGAAAGAGCTGCCATTTGAGTTGTTAAGTGTTTTGTGAAAAACTGAGAGATCTAAAGATGGTGAGATCTTACAATCAAGAGCCTGGAATGCTCTGATACCAATTGCAGGACCGTTTGAAGGGTGCAAGTCAATTTTCACACTAAGGAGAGACTTAGAACACTTAACAGATCAAATAGGGAACTGATGATACTAAGATAAACACAAGTAAACAAGAGACAGAAAGCTTAAAAACAAGATAATTGGTTTTCAAGAAAGATGTATATTGCTCTCAAGTTCTATTACAAGTGTTACAAAGCATACATTAAAATACAAGAGCTTGAGATACTTTATACTACATCCTACAGCCGGCCATACTTTAAAAGCCAGCTGGAAACACTAATCTAGACAACAAGATCAATGTAAAGTCAAAGTGACTATGACATGCCATAGCTCATATCCCAGTGTAATATAAAAAGGATAAAAGTACATAAAGTAGAAAGTTACAGACTCAAGACCTTAATCTACAGCTTCCTAAAGCATGGACCTTTTTACCAACTTGTGTAAAGTTGGTGAGCCTGTAGAGTGGCAGCGGAAAGTTGGTCAGCTTTTCTGAAAAGTTGTTGATCACAGAGAGCATGTCTTCTCTGTTTTTAGAGTGTAAAACTTTCGAAGTAACTTCTACCATGCACAAGGTGCATGCATGCAGGAGACACCTTGACTGTTTTGAGTGCATCAGCCTCTTCTATAATCCTTACACCTAGTTTTTAATGGGAATTACTAAGGATGGTGTTTCGAATGATTACATAATCTTCTCTAACTAGAGGAAAAATACACCTTCGTATAGACACATTGACTTCTGTTGGTCAACTTGGGCGATACCATGACTTGCTAAACATCCAATGGGGAAGAGTGTTCTCGCATGACCGTTAATCACTTTATGAACTCACTCTCAAGTTCCTAGCTACCTTTAGGTTTAACATGAGCAAAACAAATCCATGGGATGATAGGGTGGTCTCATTCAAAATAACCGAATGATGGCATACAATGTTTATACCTATTTTTGGAGTTTACTTAGGTATTTACACTAAAGAAGAAATGGAGAAAGAGGCTTCATCGTTACATCAACCGTCTCTTTAGTCACTCAATTACCGTGTGTGGTCAAAGAGAGGGTGTCATGAATTTAGATATCTTTTGATTTTGTATTGCTTTGTGAATCATCAACAATGCAATATTTGTCATTTATTATGTACCCTATTTGCTAAACAAGTAGTTGTAGGTGCTCCAACCTCATTTTTTGGTGGAAGCTGAATTGTCATTCTTTATGAAAGTTATGAGGCCGATATGGAAAGAACCGAGGGTGTTATACTAGGTATCGTAGATTTAAGCATTTTCCTTAACATGAATATGGTCACTTATCTGCCAAATGGTCAACCATGCTTCATGGATTCAAAGGGGAAGGTATGGGTTTCGGTTAATTGAGAACATATTATCATGGACCTTGACAAGCCAGCACAACACGAAGATGTCAAGGCGTCAAGCTCACGCACGTATGAGTTTCCATCCATGCTAGATCTCTATGAAGCAATTCAAACCACAAGTGATTACGCCCGCATATTTTTCAAGTACTCTAGCAAACTGTAAACTGAGTTAACAATTTGTCTAACAAAGTTGATAAACTGACCAGCGATGCCACCTACATCAGAAATAGGATGTACCATGAGTGTGGAGATATTCCGCCACAAAGCCCTTGAAAACCTTATTAGTTTCTAGGTTTGAGGCACAATTATTTCGTGCCATTCTATCTTTATATTTTATGTGATTTTTATTTTATTATGTCTACTTGGTATTTTAATCTTTAGTGTTTTCAATAATTCTGTGATGTTTCAAATTAATCCCAATGCTTTCGTCTAAGCTTATTCAAGGCAGTTGGGGAAATGACCATACGTGTTCCACTCGTCACTTCAAGGGCGTTTCCATTTGCCTATTCTCTACTTAATATTTATTGATAATCATATTGTGGACAATGTAAAATTTAAGTTTGGGAAGTGATATACATGTTTAATACTTTTCTTATAATTGGTCCAAGTAAATATTTTTCCAAAACTCACCATAATTTTAATTTGTATAGCAAAACACTATATCTTTCACAATTTTTGATAAAATGAAATATAAATATACATTTTTAAGAAATAATTAAGCAAATAAAACAAAGCCCAAATAGCTTTAATAATATTTTTGTGATATCCTGAAAGCAAAACGAGTTAGTGACAACATTCTAACATGTAAAATGAAACACTTGCACCCAAATTCCATCTATTTGTGTGAGCATATTTTTAAGCCTTAAAACAACTTTGCATTTATGCAATTTTGCTTTCGCTGATATGCATATATTGAGGGTGCCTTATGATAGTATGTGAAATAGAACTTATTGTGGCTATACATTTCAAGACCTTATAAGTATTTCTTAAATTAAAATGATTTGGGCATTAAGAAACCTGACAGTTTAGCCTCAATCGTTCCTAAATCATTTACTCGAATGCTCCCTTAGTTTTCCCCGTCGAGCTTAAACATTTTCATTTTTTCATCACCTGAACTGTGAAGTCACTAAACTCAAAAAGCCTTCAACAAAACTTGTTGTTGTTAAAGACATGTTTTTGGCTTATTTAAAAAAAGAAAAGAAAAAGAAAAACTTGGTATTTTACTGGTTAGACCTAAGAAAGCTAGATGCATTCTTTTGAGTTTAATTTGCTTTGTTGTCTTCATCATGCTAAGCCGGGCCTTCCCCCGAGAATTTGCGAAAAAAAATTCACACTGAAAGAAAGAACAAGTTTTGTCATTTTGTGGGATTTCAAAAAGTGGGATAAAGAGATGGGAAATCGATACGGAAGATGCCTAAATTATGGGAATTGGTCCTACAAAGGTAGATGTAACAATAACCAAACTGAATCCCAATATGAGTATATGAAGTTTATCTGATTGGGTGCTATTAGGCTTCAAGCAGAACGACCCTTAAATTAGATAGTTACTTGTATCTTCAGTTAAAAGAAGAGCTAAAGTTTTTGAAGATGTAATTGGGTCTTGATAATCTGGCTATAAACGAGCCCTCGAGTCAATATATCCCTTTTATCTTAGAGTATTGCATAGGAAACCCTATTATTGTTTTCCTTTTAATTTATGTCAATTAAATAAGTCAAGAGCCGTTGTCTTTAGCACCTAGCCACTTTTTCCCAAATAATCATTACCCTGAACCCTAGCCAAGTTACAACTTATCAATGAATTAGTGATTTATGCAAGTAAATACCTAAATAGATGAAGATTTAATCCTTTACCAAGTATGTGACCTCACACTTATTCATAATAGGTAATTGAGCGTATTAGTCATATTTAATTGTATCTTTAACTTTATATATATAGCCGAGTGTGAGTGCACCTTGTCAAAAGTGTGAAGTTTTATATTTTAAAAATCTTTAGAAACCAATCTATTGCTTTAAAGGATAACATTCCACATGTGCTTTAATGTTTATATTTAGGTGAATTAAGTTTGCTTGAGTATTTTTCGAAACACATACTTATCATTTGATTTATTTGGTTATTGGCGGTGATGTCATTTTAGGTGATTTTGCTTCATGACATGCAAAGTTCAAGTTTGGAGATGTTTGATGTGTTGTAAATTATACATATAGCACTTATCAATTACATGTCAAATATTTTAGAAATGAACTCTTACTAAAAGTGATAATTTGATACCTAAATATGTTAAATTGTGATTATAGGCTTGAAAAAGATCAAGATGGTCAAAAAAAGCTTAAATAAGAAGGAAATTAAAGAAAACCAAGCTCTAAAATCCAAGTATAGGTCGTGCCTAGTGAGCCATCACTCATGCCCAACCTGAAACACACTCTAATACTAAATTTGGCATATCCTCGTGTTTTGTTAGTCAGATAGGACAAAACTACTATTACCCGACGACAGACATTGTAGCGTGCCTCAAGAAGCACGGGGGCATGCCCCACCCACATTACAGGGGTGTGCCTCATCAAGCATGGGATCGTGCCCGCCAAGATCTGTGCTTGCGAGCCGACCATCTTATACATACATCTTACTAGCGCGGGCCGTGCCTAACACTTGGGAATCTAGCCTTTGAAGGTCTTTGGAACAGTTTGGAGATCCATTCAACACTTAGAAGAGGTTGAGATCATCATCCGTAATGGATCATCGGTTTAATTATTCTAATTTTTTATTGATTCCATTTCTAATTTCTATCTTTGTTGTTATGTTCAAATCCGTTATAAGCTCAACTCTTAATATCATCCTAATTTGGTGAAACTTATATAACTTATGATGAACTAATGGTGTGGTTTATCTTACGTTAAAGTTATGGTAATTTTAGGTAATCTTTTGATGGGAAGTATCTATATTTGAATGGAGAGTTATAAACTTATGATTTGTAATTGTTAATGTCATACAGGGTTGAAAAACAAATGAACTAACTTTTATTCATGAAAACGGTATTCATAATAAACTTGTGTCTACTGAACTAGAAAGAGTTATTACAACCATATCACCTTAACTTTCTAAACATTTGAATGTTCCTTTTTATTTTGCTTCAGAAATATATAGTAATTGTTATGATTTTCTAATATTAATGGTATGTTAAAATAAACTTGATCAACTCTCTTTCTAACATAAAGTTATGTTTTCATAAATTATATATTAAAAGGTTGCACAAACATCACCCACATCATTAAGGGCTAAGTGATTATTTCGTAAGTTACCTGCTACAACTTTCCTTGTCACTACGGAGCTCGTTAACGATAACTTCACGTTTGATCACATTTAAAAACATCAACATCAAAACACAAAAATCAATAGCCAAAGAACTTCTAAGGTAGTTCTACGCGAATTAATTTTAGGTTCTCTTTCTTTCTCGCATATCACCATCATCGCTTTGCTTAGTGCCATCATTGGTCACAATGGCTTTGCTCCTTCTAAAGGCCATTCCTTTTTAAATATCGATTTCTCTCTCTCTCTCTCTTACTATCTCTCCCCCGCCCCCCCCCCCCAAATGCATCGCTGCTCCCCACCATGGGCTCATTGTCGATGACTGAATCTCTTACACCACTCATCTTTTCCACGATTGAATCGTTGATAGTGGGTTGGAGATAAATCAGAAGGAAACACATAGAAGAAAGAGAAGATTGTGTTAACTAGGGGTTGTACCATATGCTTAGGTGCATGCACATGAAACCATGGCCTGAAAGGGGTCTCTTTGTAAAATCCAAATTTGATGGCAAATTTATACAACCATGTAATTTTACCGACCATAATGAAATATAGTATATATAATGTGTAATAAGATCCCGTGAAAAAAAAGAAGTTAAGTAGTCTTTTAGGAAATTAAATTATTGTATTACATAGCCGCATGTAAAAATTAGTTTTTGTGCATTCTCTAATTGTAAATTTTAACTTGGATTGTTTAATGAGCAGTTGTGTGCTAGAAGATTTTATGATTATCCAATGATGTTTATTACATAATAATCTTTCTTATTATGAGTGCAGAACTCTAGTGTGGACCCAATGGCAACTTTGTTCAACCGGTGAACCACACGAACTGGTTAGATGCGTGGGACAGAGGGCTCGTAGTACTTGCTACCGCAGCTACATACTGATCTTCAAACAGAATGTTTTGCAATAATTTTTATAAATTAATTAGTTCTCAACATTCTTTAGATTTCAAAAATAAGAGCTATGGATATACAACATGAAGATATGTACTTCACTAACATTTTTTTTTGGAAACTGTCCGTAAAAAATGTATGAAGATAAGACGATTTAGTTGTGGAGATTGAAGTGGTGATAGAATATATATAGTTGTATAACGATATTAATGTTCTTTAGTCTCTTTCAGTTTCATTTATTAAGATACCAACACATTACCGCCACTCGATAGAACCTATAGTATCAAAAAGATAGCAAATATTGAATATAACTCCATTTTAACAAAAGTTATATAGGGATGACAAGAAAAAAAGTTGAACATAACCAAAAATAAGATTTTTCCATTAAATTAACTTGATGGAAAAATGTTGTAATGGTAATTATAAGTATTTAATTTGTCTTTTTTATATATGTAATTTCAAGTACTTAACGAATAGATTAATGTAGCACATTATGATATATCACTTTTTTAATTTCTTTAAGGGAAAAAAGATTGCTATTCAAAACACCGGATTAATCCAACCCAATTTACCTGAAAACTTAAAATAATGATTAAATAGTCAAACTCTTATAAAAGATAAGAATATGAAGAAACAATAGTTAATAGTTAAAATTGTAGATATACGAAAAATACGAAAAATAAATAAAGAATATGCAGATAAAATAAGAAATAAGATGTGAAGGATTTTTTAAACAAAAAATTTTATATCTAAGTATGATAAGTTTTAGATAAATTATAGAAATATATATTGGGAACTACAACGAATGCTTTTAAGTTACTATATATTAAAGCCAAATAACAAAGTGTTTAAGCATTTAAGGGATTTTTGGTAGCCTTTTAATGATTTCATAAGAGGTTACCTCTTAATCGGTAATAGGTTAACATGTTTGTTTCAAGAAAAATGAGTCTCTTAACAATTTCATTCAGCTCTGAATGGTTAAGTTCAAAACCAATATTGAATGAAAATGTGGACATCTTTACCCCCTTTTCAAAACAATAAACATCCCTTCCTAAAATTTTCTTCCCCATTGCATATCATTCCCATCTCCCCAACTTCACCGCCCAGTCATCGCCGCACCCTTGCCGTAGCACCACCATCCGCCACAGTAGCAATTGTCGCCATCCAGGTTGTGACCCTAGTTAATTTCGATTTTTGCACTACAATAACTTTTTTCTACTTGGTTTTCTCGTCTCTTTATATAAATATATTCTCATATATGTTTACATACATGATTTCATAGATTTTAGTTTTAGGGTTTCATAAATTAGAAAAAAATTAGGGCTTTTATGAAACTTGTATGTTTTAGGGTTCTATGGATATGAAAGATTAAGTCTTTTATGAAAATTGGATGTTATTAGTTCCTAAAAGTTGTATTTTGGTTCTAGGGTTC
The DNA here is from genome assembly GCA_025506415.1 of Flaveria robusta. Lineage (NCBI taxonomy): Eukaryota > Viridiplantae > Streptophyta > Magnoliopsida > Asterales > Asteraceae > Flaveria > Flaveria robusta. The sequence continues at coordinate 13,568,113 of CM046464.1, read as the reverse complement.
AAGAGTTTCTAAATTATTGATGTTTGTAATTTATAAAGTTGGCTTTTCGTTGATTCAAGATGTTGATAGATTACAAAAGTTGTGTTTGCTTTGATTGAAGATGTTGTTAGGTTATGAAAGTTATGTTTGGTTTGTTTGAAAATAAATCTAGTTAATGAAATTTGGGTTTGTTTTTATTCAAGATGTTGCTTGGTTAAAAAAGTTATGTTTGGTTTGATTCATTATGTTTTTAATTTACAAAGTTATGTCTGCTTTGATTCAAAACAAAACTAGTTTATGAAAGTTGTGTTTACTTTGATTCAAGAAGTTGCTAGATTACAAAAGTTGGGTTTTCTTTGATTTAAGATGTTGGTAGGTTACAAAAAGTATGTTTGCTTTGATTCAAGATGTTGTAAGGTTATGAAAATTATGTTTGGTTTGATTGAAAATAATTCTAGTCGATGTAATTTAAGTTTGCTTTGATTTAAGATGTTGCTAGGTTAAAAATTTTAAGTTTGGTTTGATTTAATATGTTTCTGGTTTATGTTTTTGCTTAAAGTTTGTCGTTATGCTAGTTTTTAAGTTTGTTTGTTTTTTGTGTATTAGTATTATTTGAAGAAAATGACTTAAAAAAATATTAGGATTAATTGGAAGCAAGAGGGGTTGAAAATTTTTTTTTCTAGAAATATGTGTTCATGAATTGACACCTCATGGACGTGAGGGAAGCAGTCTTAAGCAAATATCTTGGAAGACTGTAGCGGATAAACTGAAACAAAACACAATTTCATAGCAGATCAAAAAGAAATCAAAGACAAATATCTTGGATTTTAGTATGTTATATTTGGATTAATTTGTATTTGGATATTACTATGTTGTATTTGGATTAATTTCTGTGACGTTTTGTATTTTTTTTAGTTATTCATTGTTCAATACCGTTATTCACTCATCTAACCAAACCAATATATTTTATCCTGCACAAAATATTTTAGAGGGGTAAAATGAAGTAAAATAATCATTCTACACAATTATGATTTAACCAAACAACAATTATTTGTTCAACACTTATCTTATAAACAATCAGATCTCTTACTGTTTCAGATCTTATCAAACAACACCTTAGTAAAAGTATTATAAGTATTATTTATGTTAGACATTGTTGTAAACCTAATCAAATGTGTGGACATTGTATTGGGACATCTTATATTTTTATTAATTTACATTTTTGCCCCTAAATATTTACATTTTAACCTCTCAAAGTTTAACTATATTCATACATACTTATACTTTATACCAATGTTTTAAAGACCGGACTAGCTTGGCCGGTTGGACCGTGAACCCGGTCCTCTGCTGGTTCGGTTGAGTAATTTTAGACCGGACTAGCTTGGCCGGTTGGACCGTGAACCCGGTCCTCTGCTGGTTCGGTTGAGTAATTTTAGCCGGATGCCTGTCAAACCGGGCGATTTAAGCGAGCGAACCGCTAACTAAGGTTGCAGGTAGAACTAGTATACTCATTTTGAAATCCTCTTGGGTCGATTTCGTGAAGCAATGGTGAGAATTCAATTATAGAAAAGAGCATGGAGAGGAATATGTTAGATCTTCGATGTGGGATGATGAGCAATAATGCATACATGAAAATGGAGAGCTTTATGTTTCACTAGTGGTCGATGTGGATAAGAGGTATTGAATATTGAAAAATATTTTTGGCTTCAAGACTCGAACACGAAATCATGTGATTTTAGTAGATACTATAAATGCGTAGGGTTATAATAAAAAAATATTTAATATAAAAAGTCTAAAAAGAATTATGGGCTTGACACATGTTCTTCTATTGATTTAAAGAGGAGCCATTTTGATCATTGTGTCAAATATGTTAACTTATTATGTCTTATACATTAATTGTATCAAATATTAGTTTATTGTGTTATATATTTTATATCATTTGTTATATATATTAATTATTGTGTTTTACGTTTTAGATAATTTTATGTTATTTGTAACATTATTTTTATAGATTATAAACTTGTTATCTATAATTGTGTTTTACAACAGAAGTACACAATGATATAATTTTGCCAATATATTTTTCAAAACACATAGTGTTGAAAATAACACAATATGTTATTTTTGTTATTATTTTTAATAGATTTTATAAACATGTTATTATCTATGATACAGTTTACAATTATAAATACACAATTATGTTATTTCACCAATATATTCTTCAAACTTATAGTGTTTAATATAACACAATAACGATCAAAAACATAATTAAACATTTTGTTATTTTGTCATTGTTTTTAATTTATTAAAATAATTAGTTGTTAATTTATTATATGTTTTACAAATTAAAGATACACAACAATATTATTCTACCATTATATTTTTTAAAACTTCTAATTTTATAAAAACACAATAGTATTTAGAAAAACACAACAACCAACAAAAATACACAATAAACTGCATTAAAGATACAATGAGAAATATGAGCTTAATAACATAAAAAAAATTATAACAATACTATACTCGTTTTAAAGATAAAAACACTCGTTTATATGGTATAATTTTTATAAAAATATAATATCGTATATAAAAATTAGAGTTAATTACATGAATGGTCCCTGTGGTTTATTCAAAATAACAAGTTTGGGTACTAAGGGTTTTTTGTAACAGGTTAAGGTATTGTGTTTTAGTTTTTGTAACGAGTTAAGGTATTAAGACTAACAGACGTTAGTTATTCTGTTAAATTTAAATGAAATGACTAAAATACCCTTTGAGGGATTACTTTTGTAATTTTACATCCTTCTTTTATTCAGGGACCATTATTGTAATTAAATATAACTTAACAAAACCCACCCCCTTTCCCCATCTGCCACCATCACCACCGTCTACCCACCATCACCACCATCTATCCCCGCCAACCACCATCGCCACTATCTAGCCACCATCGCCATCATCTATCACCATCGGCTTGTCCTATTGTTCCCAATAAACCGCCATTTAAAACCCTAAAATCATCAAAAGCGTAAACCATCACCATCTGGCCACCATCATCGGCCATCATCACCACCTGAAATTGATGTGTGAATGATGGTGGGTATGAACTTAGATGTGGCTGGAGCTTCGATTTGGAGTATTGGACTTCAAATCGGAAGTTCACAGGAAAATGGGAAAGGGGAAGTTAACAGGGATCGACGGTGGTTGTGTTGGTGGTTACTGGTGGGTAATCGGTTGGAAGATAACATAGGAAAGGGCCGACGGTGGTGGTGTTAGCGGCTGGTGGTGGGTGGCCGGTTGGTAGTTAACTGGGGAAAGGAAAAGGGGATTTTGTGATGTGGACGATGGTGATGACGATGAGGGTACCGAGATAGAGATGGATGACGGTGGTTTGAGGGCAGTGATGGCTGCTGGTGATGACGATGGTGGTGGCGGGCGGTGGTGGCGGGCGGTGGTGGCGGGCGCTGATATCCGGCGGCGGCGGCGGTGGTGGTGAAAGTATATTATTTTGTGATGTATTTAATATATATATGTATATATCTATGTGTGTGTATATATACAGAGATAGAGAGAGAGAGTTATATATAATTATATTATTTTAGTTAAATTACACAAATAGTCCCTCTAATTTACATAAATAATCCTAAAATATGAAAAGACTAAAATGCCCTTAAACTTAACAGAAAATCTAACGTCCGTTAGTGTTAGTACTCGAATTTGTTATGAAATTAAAAATGAGTACTCAAATCTGTTACTTTTTTTGCTTAGTACCCAAAACTTTTATTTTGGATAAACCACAGGGACTATTTATGTAATTAGCTCTAAAAATTATGAACGTTTAAAAAATGGAGAAATTTACAAAAAGTCATCAAAAGTAGTTAATTCTAAAAATACCCCTCTAACAAACTTTTTTTTTTTTTTTTTTTTTTTTTACAATTTGATCTTAATCGTTGATTAAGAAGATGAATGATTAAGATTAGTTATTAAACTTTTTAATTTTAAAAGATTTTATATTTGAATATTTCCTATCATAAATTACCAACTAGTCTAGTAATTAAGTTGTTTAATATTTGAAATACAATAAATTAAAATAGATGTATAATTTCATTTATACTAACATATGTTTTCCTCTTGCACATAGTTCGTGCATAAATAATTTGCGGATTATTTTTTCATTTCTTAAACATTTGATATCTATATTGTATTTTAGTTGATATATATATTTTAAATCAACCCTATTATTCTCTGGTTTTTAAATCCGGTTTAACCAATTCGACTGTTTCGACCAATGAACCGGTAAGACGGCCAGTTCGGTCCGGTTCTGAATAAATTGCTTTATACTTATTTATTTGTTTTTCTGACACATTTAAATAAAAACAAAACTGATGTTGTTATTCTCTAATAAATTCTAAAACTTAACATTGTACAAAATTTTAAATATACCATTGCGAAATATTTATTTTTATTTATGTTTCGGCATAAATTTCATTCAAAACGGAATTGTACGTCATAATATACACGTCAACTACGCATAAAATTACATGCCGTCGAAGCTAAAACAATGTTTTAATTTTTTTACAATTTCTTTTGTTTTGCTCCAACTTTTTGTATAACTTTTATAAAATCAAAATTTGTACATCATTAATATTATCAATATTAATATTTTAACAGTATGGTTTTGTTCGATGTGGCATTCCTCTTTCATTAATGTTTTTGACTTGAATTTTCTCAATTAATTTTTCATCTAATGTTTCAAATATTATCAATAGTCTTGTCACAAGACACATAAATATAACAGTTTTTTTTTCATTCCTTTTTCATTCTAAATGTTATTAACAACGTTGATATTTCATTACTTACACCTTCAAAAACTGGATGCGCGAAAACGTTTCAACATTAATTTTTTTTATTGTTGCACGCTTGCAACAACACAAGGATCTTAATAACTAGTTTTGTAAAATATGACAAAAAAATTCGAAGAATTATCCATTCGTAAACCGAATAAAATAAGTGGTTCACATAATCACTTACTTCCAAATTTTCAACCAATTATACATTAAATATTTAATCGTTTGACAACACGAATATTGTGACATTGGGAAGGAATAAAGTAAAGAAAAGTACAGGGTGGATATTTTGAGAAGCATAAAAAAATATCTACACCGTTCAAATAAAAATCAGCTGTCTAACAAAATATCTAAAACTCAAATGAACCTCGGCTGACGTGGCAGAGTGCCACGTGGAAAAGCATATGACACCTGGCACTTTTCATTTTTCAACAAAACCCCATACCTATTACCAATCATCCTCTCACCAAACTCATATTCTTCATTTTCCATCACCGTTAAATGGAGTTTACGCCGGTGACGGAGGAGCATATGTGTTCGAAGATGATTGGTGATGACGTAAGCTTGAATGGTAATTCTTTTGGGGTAAGATTATTCATCTTTTGTTTAAAGGGTTTATAATATGTTGTGTTAATTAGGGTTAATTTTGTGGTTAGATTGGTTACGTTCTATTTGTTAAAGTGGTGGTGATTTTGTTGATGGTTTCATGGATGTGGTGACTTCTTGTTTGTTGAGGAGATGATTAAGAACCAGTTAACAGATCGATCTGTAAACTCTATTTCTGCTGATTGTAATGGGATACTTTTTTATAAAATAGTAAGCAAGTTTTAGTAGTTTTTCAGTTAGGTTAATTGTATTTTTATTTGTTGTAATCAGATTACTAAAGTTTTAAGAGTGTTTCAATCTAGTCACTAATGTTTTTCTTTGTTTCAATCATATTATTAAAGTTTTAGAAGTGTTTCAACTACGTCACTAGTATTATTTAAAATTTCTTTGAATAATTCATAAATTTTTTAAAGTAGTTTAGTTTTGTTATAAATATTGTTAGTTTTTTAAATATTTTAATTTTTTTAAAACTATTTGTTGTTTATGAATGAGCTAATTAGAACAATCATGAAATCAACTTTAGTGATCTGATTGGGACAAAAGAATTTACAAGCGACCTGGTTTGGAAAAAAAATTTATGAGTGATCTAATTAAAACAATTCTGAAACTTGATTACTATTTTACAAAGTTAACCCAATTATAATCGGCTTTCAAACAATAAAATCTGTACAGATATTAGCGGTTCTTGTTTCCAGGATCATTTGAATCAAACAATGATACTAAAGTTATAGGTATTGAATGCAACCATGAATCACACAAACACAAAACAAGAATCAAAGAGAATGAAGATAGAAATTTTAAAGTAGTTTGGTCGGTATGGCCTACGTACGTTATACTGCAACTATGGTGCATATTATTTAAGTGCTTAAAGAAATTACAATACGAAAGACAAAAAGGCTCCATATCTCAACATAAACAATCGAAAAGTAACCAAGCAAACTTGTGATTGCCAATCAACATATGCCTTACATACACATTGTTCGTTCGACCCTTATTAAACCTTATGAAACTTCACAATAGTTTCATGCGAACCGTTTCCATAACCAATTTTTTAGACGTCGTTTAATGCCCTAGAGACTTCGATACAGCCCAAACCAACCGTATACAAATAGACCCATACTTGTTTTGACCCATTACTAATAACAATAATCATGCAGGCCCAAAAGGATTTAAAAGATAAATAACTAATAATTGATAGATTGTGATGTTTGAAAGAGAAGTTGGTAAGTAGATTGAACTTTGGGAGTCTTCAATTGAAGTAGTCTGAATGTAGAAAGCTGAACACCATGTCTTAATCACTTATTGCTGTTGTTTACAAAGATGGCCGAAATACCAATTTCTGATCTTTTACGAATTGTGGCCTCAGGAATCCCCAGGATCAGAATCATCAGAATGGACAGATGAAAAACATAGCTTATACCTGAAGTCGATGGAAGCTTCCTTCGTTGACAAGTTATATAATTCAATGGATATGCAATGTTGGCGAACTCAAAACGAGTGCTCGTCAGATTCAATGTCATCTAGGAGGATTCATGCCAGCACCCGTTGCCCTTCTGGCCAGGTTTAAAGTTTGATAATATAAAACAAATGAGAGTATTATCCTTTTATACGCAATTTGCTTATGCGCGTTGCTTTTACCTACTTGAGATGAATTTTCTGACATCATGTATGTTTCAGTTTAAGGTTTTACATCATGGATCTTGGTCAAGGGTAGATTTCAACAGACAAAACCTGGTGCAAAATGGCGCAAACAGACACAATGTTTCGTCTAGCAATCCATGGATCCAGCATTTTAGAAGCGGAAATAGACGCGGCCCTATAGAATCTCCTTCACCCCAGGAAAAACCGTCGTTAACAAGTTGTAGTCACGCAGGTGCTTCTTCTATGCTACTAGAACTCATATGCATATTCATTCTGATATTCCCAACTTGAAACACTCTTTACACAATTATTCCATCCATCATTCACAATACTGTAAGTGGAATAGAGGATTATTATGTTAGATTGTGCCTTTGGGAAATGTGATGTATGTATGCAACATACTTACATGCATGTCACCATCACGTGAGACGATATTCATAGTATTAATTCATGTTTTTGTCGTAATTTTGGACAACTCAGAGGTGATGGATCAAAACTTTGTTGAAGAAGATTCTCCCATACAGTTGATGAATGCAGCATGCAGCAAGAAGAGGAAGGGTACTTATGCTGTTCAAGAATCAGGCAAAGATCAGGTCCTACCCAGAATTAATCTTAAGAAACTACATATATTTTGTGTTCAGGTGAAAAACGGGTCAAAATGGGTAATTTTATTAGTTCGTGCTGGTTGGGTTGACCGAAACACTTCTTTTTCAATCTTTTTATATATAATTATCGTGATGAATATGATTCACAAAACTATAATACTGCAATAAGAATCTAAACTTTTTGATTTAAGAGATTTGATGGGTTATATGCATTGATAACACTCTTTGGGCGATTTTTAACCCATATGACTAGCTTCTCTTTTAGCTAAAAATTTCGATTTAGCACATTTGGCGTGTTAAGGATAAAACATTGATTAAATTGACTCATTTACAAGTGATGAATTATGTTGCCACTTCTAGTTTATAAGATCTTATTGTGATTCTTTTTTTCCTTTTTGTTTATATCAGGCTGCTGCTTCCTTTGGGCACTTCTCCTGTAGAAATTCCTGATGATCATATTTCTATGGCGTCTTAAGGCTTCTTGCAGCATAGTATAACATGAGATTGTTAACCCATGCTAGTATTAGTAATTGTTAGCCAGTATGATGATGATATATAATTTTATGAAAGAATGGTTTCATTCTCTCAACTTCATAAGCTATTAATATGTGATAATGATGCATAATTATGGTTGTCATACGAATATTGGCGATAGGTTGGTCGTTGGTTGGGTGTCAAGTCGATGAATCGTTGTTATGAACTATGATTAAAAAGGTATATCGATCTGAACTCTTTTGTTCAGTTACACAACTAATCCTATCATCTTGATGCATCGTCTACTCGTCGTTATGGATCGTGCGTGCATGTCTCATGCACAATGAATCCAAACCTCGAGGTGCACCATTGGTAAACCTCTTAACATAGTAAACACTATGGACCAATGTACCTTGTATATATCTTGGAATATATGTTGTTAGTTTCTTTCCATGTTTAAAACCATGTAATGAGAAACACCGTACCTGGCTTAAAATATTTGTTAAAATAATCTAATGTCTAGTGGAGACGGTGGGGGAAACCTGGCCCAAGAGCAGGAATACCATTCAAGCTCACCTTTTTTTAAACATCACTTGTACTCCTTTTTTTAAACATTAATTGTACTCCAATCCACTCTCTAAAATATCATTTAATCTTTTCTCTTTTGGAAGAATATGAAATCATCATCAAGCTTGGCCAAAAAAAAAAAATTAAACCCCACAACCACATTATCAACAAGCTCACCCATTTGGCAGCCCAGCGTATTATCAGCAATTCCGTCACCCAACTACAACCAATATGCATACTAGCATCACAAGACATACAATTTTGATGTCACAAGCATACTCAAATAATTTTTAAAACTATCGATGTGAAGAGTTAGATTCTAGTGAAGAAACACTTCCTCTTTCAGGCGGTGTCGGGGGGGGGGGGGGGGGATAAGGAGGTACCAACTAAACCGGAAAGGAAAAGTAGGGATAATGGAAAAACATAAGTTAAAAGATGGACCGATCAAGAAGAAATTACGCTAGGCAGAACATTGATATATTCCTCGGAAGAGCCTGTTATCAGGAATGAACAAAATCAAGATGACTTTTGGAATAAGGTTAAATTTTAATTTTAATTTGATTTATTTTTTATTTGTGTAAATTCAAATGTTTTAGTTTTTATTTTTTAACTTTTATTTTGTTTAAAAATTATGTAGATTGATACGTATTTTGACACTCAAATAATGCGTTGAAAGAAGTTTAGATCAACTATATTCAAATTAAGAGATCCAAACCATGCAATGAAATTAGAATTCTTTTTACAAAAAAGAGCTGGCATTTTGCGATCTAGTTGCGATGGTGAGAAAAATGTGATTCGGAAAGCCAATTCGAACTACAAGGAGGCTTGCAAGAGAAAAAGTTTTCCACACCTGAAGGCATGGATGATTTTTTGGTATCACTCCGCATGGCCAACATTCTAACAATGTGTGGTGAGTCACAAGCGACAAAAAGATGAAAAACAAATGAATCTTGTTACTACACCACATCCTTGGAAGCTTAATTTTCGGACATCGATCTCAACGTTTATGAGAATGTGAAACCCGGGAGGCCGACGAGGAAAGGCAAAAGATCAGTTGCATCATCAACGTAAAAAGAAGAACCTTTAATGAACATCAAGAGCTTTAGTGCGTTAAGTAAAACCAGAGCCGAGCTGATAGAAACTTGAAAATTTGATTAATTGAAATCTAAAAAAACAATGATAGTTGGCCTGATTCGAGATAGGCAGATCTCCAAATAGAAGAACACAATAATCAAAATACTAGACAAAGAAAAAGAGATGATTATAGGCCTATTTATTCTAGTGGGTTGCTGGAAATATCAGCTTTATTTTAGCCTTTGAAATAGATGCTGAAATTGGACATGAAGGTAATTTGGGATAATTACTTAAATTAGACAGGGAGGTAATTGTGCATATGATTGAGAGGATCAATTTGTAACTCATTTGAGATTGTAGCTATTCCATTGATCCTTCCATTTTGGTTCTTATCATTACTTCCCGCCTGGTAAAACGACTTGTCCTCAAGTCGATTAAGCAAAAACGAACATGTCCCAATCATCAATTGTTCCTCAAACGGTTCGATGGAGAGGTGGTGGCAGGTAGCAGAGTTGTAAGCTTCTGGTTGCAGTCCTTGCAGCTTATATTCTTGATCATTGACAGTGAATATCATAAAATTTTTAGCCCAATTTGCTTGAACTGTATTTAGGGTAGCCAACCATTGAATGCCTAGTACCATATCAGCATCTCCTAGGGCGAATGGATAGAAGTCTTGTGTGATGAGGAGGTTTGATAATTTCAACGGGACATCCTTGCATATCCGGTTGCATCGGATGACATTTCCATCTCCTATTTGAACACCGAAGGGTGTGATGAGCTGGGAGATTATCTGTAGGTCGTTTACCAGCTTATCCGAAATAAAATTATGGGTTGACCCACTGTCAATCAACACTAGCACCTTAGTTGTACCTATAACTCCTTGAAGCTTCATTGTAGTTGGTTTAGACTGACCAAAGAGAGCATGAAGGCTGATCTCAGCCATTTCACTTGAGTTATTCTGCTCTTTTATTGCTGTTGTTTCATCTCCTACATCAGCGATCTCTAAGACTTTGAAAGTTCCCGATTTACAGCGATGTCCGGGACCGAATTTCTCCCCACATCGAAAGCACAACCCTTTTGTGAATCGAGAATGTTTCTCCTCATCAGAAATGCGAAGAGGGGAAATGTATGAAGGGGTTTCAGTTGGGATATTGCTGGTTGAAGAAGTAACGGCCGACGAAGAGGTTTTGGAGGTGGCTGTGGGTTTTAAATTCTGCCCAAATCGGTTGTAACCTGCCTTTGATTCAAATTCTAATGCTAAACTCATAGCACTATAGACTGAACGGGGTTTGTGGATTCGAACATCCGCCCTTAGTTCTTCCTTCAACCCGTTTAAGAATACTCCCAACAGGCAATGTTCGGGCCAGTTTGAAACCCAAGATGATCTTTTAACAAACTCCTGTCTATACTCTTGGACTGACCCGCTTTGTTTAATACTACATAAGTACTCGTCAGGATTTTGGAATTCTGCAGGGCCAAAATTTTTTGTGAGGGCACTAACCAATTCTTCCCAGAAGGTAATTGACTGATCTGCAGAAAGCCATGAATAGAAATCTAGCACGTCTCCTTCCAAGTGCATTGAAGCAACATCAACTTTCTCCTCATTAGGAATATCATGGTATCGAAAGAATTTTTCAGCCTTTAAAATCCAACTTTCTCCTCATTAGGAATATCATGGTATCGAAAGAATTTTTCAGCCTTTAAAATCCAGCCGCGCGGGTCACCGCTACTGAAGGTGGGAAAAATAATTTTTGTAGAAGGCCTAAACTGGTGATTGCGCCTCCAGGAGCTTTCCCCCTCTTCATACTGCTCGAAAACCTTCCATCCTCATACCGGCTAAATTGACTGTGTGGTTTCTGTTTTGGATTGGCTTGTGACTTGAGCGCTGCGACATCATCTTTCAAGCTTTCAAAAGACTCTAATCTTGAGGTAATGGCTGCAAGTGTGCAGCAATCATATCAGGATTAGAACCCTCTTCTGGTGAAGTATTGTTGCTCCGGGTTTGCACCATCGTTTCCCGGCAATGGAACCAATGATAGAAACTTGAAAATTTGATTAATTGAAATCTAAAAAAACAATGATAGTTGGCCTGATTCGAGATAGGCAGATCTCCAAATAGAAGAACACAATAATCAAAATACTAGACAAAGAAAAGGAGATGACTATAGGCCTATTTATTCTAGTGGATTGCTGGAAATTTCAGCTTTATTTTAGCCTTTGAAATAGATGCTGAAATTGGACATGAAGGTAATTTGGGATAATTACTTAAATTAGGCAGGGAGGTAATTATGCATATGATTGAGAGGATCAATTTGTAACTCATTTGAGATTGTAGCTATTCCATTGATCCTTCCATTTTGGTTCTTATCACGAGCATAGAACCCATCTTCGAGACGAGAAGTTCTGTTGTATGCAAGAGGAACCATTTATGGACTTGTATACAAACGAAAAGACAACATTTTGACTTTTTGAATGCCCTTACCACATATCCTAAGGGTGTGACTCAAGAAGGGTTTTGACATAACATTGGTGAGGATTCTACCAAGTCATTAATACAATCAAAGCTACATAGATGAGGGACCCTTTGCACGAATAACTTTATCGAGTTCTTGCACATAGTATCACTAATGTAGGATGACTAGTGGAGAGGCTACTAAAAGAGACCTGTATCCACAAGAGGTCATTCAACTATATTTGTTGATTATTTTACTATTTCATTAGAACAAAGTCAACTTACTATATTTGTGTGGGTACTTTTGTTATCCACATTGTAAAGGCCTTTCAAGTGGACTTGCACAATTAGATCTGCCTGGTTCTTGAGTCTGGGTTTGTTGATCGTGAACTCGTCATATGGATGGAAATGATCCATAGCTATGATGTTCATAGGTGAAGGTCCAAACATAATGATTAGATATGGATGAGTTAGATCGTCATGTCCATCAACAATGATCTCGTCAAGATGAATGTTGCAAAGAATGATTGAACAGTAACAGGTGAATACATATGGAACTTTTTAATATGTTTATAACAGTTCAATATTTTTTTAACCATATTTCGTGAATCAGGTTCATAATCAAATAGTTAGATATTATCTTCACCATCAAAGCTAATGGTAGCTAATGATGTTTGAGTAGTATTATAGGATGGGTGGCCAAGTTGCACCCCCGCCACTATAGCGGCAATGGCTTACACATCAACGGGACCCTCCACCATACCCCAATCTATAATCATATTTTATCTTTATTTGTGTTAAGTATTGTATTTTATTTGTGTATCTTTTATAAAGTTACTTATTATTTCATTTGATAAATTTGATATTGTTATATTAATTTATAGTTGTGATATAAAATATTTTAAAAATATGTGTCAAATATCAGATTAGCGCTCGACTTTCTTCTAGGTATAATTTATGATGAATTTTGGATTATAAAACCTTAATCCCGAAATTCATCATAAACAATTCAATTATAGAAGTTGAGTGATATTCTAATTTTTGACCCATACTTCTATAATATGTAATATATTATACGCATACATTTATATAAAACCCAAAAAATATTAAATTAAATGAAAATCTTTTATTTGTGTATTTTTATATGGTTATTATTTCATTTTAAGGATTTGATATTTGTATATAAATTAATATTTGTAATATAAAATATTCTAAAAATATGTGTCAAAAACTAGATTATCACTTATCTTTATCCTAAGAGTTATTTATAATGAATTTTGAATTATAAAACCTCAAATTTGATATTCATCATAATAGGTCCAATTATTAAAGTAACATACAGTTTACAAATTCATAAACAAACGTATATAAATTAATCAACGGCTCGATATCAAACAAACAGAGATACTCTACTAATGTACAACAAATTATACATATAAAACATATTAATTGCAAATCAAATATTTTCAAACTTCTTACTAAAAGTGATGAACTGATATTTGAATCGTTTAAATTATGTTTTTAGGTTTGAAAAAGACCAAGATGGACAAAAATAACTTAAACAATAAGAAAACTAAAGAAAACTATGCTCTAGAATCCAACAAGGGTCGTGCCTCATGAGGCATGTTCCCATGCCCGAACTGAAACACACCCTTGTGCTAAATTTGGCACACCCTGATGTTTTTCAGTAAATAAATGACAAAAGTACTATCCCTTGAAGCAAGGCATGTTCAAGCCCCATAGAGGCACAAGGTTGTGCTCAAAAGGATCTGTGCGTACGAACTGACAAACTTTTACATACTAGCACAGGGTTGTGCCTTGGGTGGCAAGGGGCAGTGCCCAACACTCCAGAAAGCTTATAAATAGCAGCTTATTTGTAACTTCAAAGAGAGATTTTTGTAAATGTGAAATGTTGGTGATTTCTCTCGGGAATCTAGTCTTGAATGTTCAATCACACTTAGAATAAGTTTGAGATTGTTTAAACATCATCCATAGTGGACCACTGGTTTTATTTTTCCAACTTATGATTCCATTACTATCTTCTATCATTATTGTTATGTTTTTCAAACTCATTATGAGCTAAACTCTTATTATTATTCTAATTTGTGAAAAATTATGTAATTTTTGATAAATTAATTGTGTGGTTTATGTCATGTTAATGTTTTAATAATTTTGGGTAAACTTTTGATAGGTAGCATCTATATTTGAACGAGAAGATGTCATATAAAGTTGAAAAATGTATAAATTAACATTTGTTCATGAAACTAGTCTAACAAACGGCTAATGAATTAGAAATGGTTATTAGAAAATCATATCACCTTAATTGGTAATTTGCGAGTTTCATTTTATTAGTCTAAGAAATCTATAATAATAATTATTATTTTTTAAAATTAATGGTATGTTAAAAAAAACTTGATCAACTCTCCTTCTAATTTTAAGTTATGTTTTTAAAAATCATATGTTGAAATGATGCATAAACATTACCTACATCACTATGGGCTCGGTAGTTGTTTTGCAAGTTACTTGTAGCAACTTTCCATGTCACTATGGAGCCGGTTTACGAAAACTCCACGCAAGCTCTCGTTTATAAACATTAATAATAGTACCTTAATCTATATCTTTAACCACCATCATGTAATTCATCACAGTTACTAAAGTGGAACTTGAATTAGTATAATAGCCTGATTTCACTAAATTATCCGTAAAAGTCTCAACCTTCATTTACCTTTTATTATTTAAATTAGCCTAAATCCCGTGTGTTACACGGTTTAAAAAAATAAATATTAAATATATTATTTAATAATAAATAATATTGAAGAATGTGAAAATTAAAAAAATATGTTAGGAATTAAGTTACATATAAGATAAAATTAGAAAAAAGTACTAATCGTTGTGGAAAACTAATTACCAAAATATTGGATCATTTTTAAAATTTAAGATTATGCTTATCATAATTTCATTTAAATTTCAAATTATATATATATATATATATATATATATATATATATAAGATTTTAGTTTTAAATTTAGAAAAACAATTAAAAGAAAATTATAGGATTTTATAAATTAATGTTCTCATGTTTACATTGATTTCTGATTTAACATATAAATGAAAATAATACATAAATTGGCCATTTAAATTTTTCCATGTAACTTAATTTACTTATATTAGTAGAAAATATCAAAAATAATTTATATTTTTTTATTAATTAATTATATAAAAGTTTTAAATATTATGATAAAAAATGAATGAAAAATATATGAAATAATAAATTTTAAACATGTTGATTTAAACACAAATGAACGAATAATTTATAAAGAAAAATGTAAAAACTAAGGGTTAATTTTTCGTGCTATTTTTAAATGTTTAATACGCTTTGATTGAAATGAAATATTTTCAATCTTATGTACACATATCTATTTTATGAATATATAAATGTCAAAGTCATTAAATTGTTAAAGAATAAAATTAATAAAATATTATAACAAATTTAGTTGTAAACGTGAACAAACATATTAACTTAAATTGTATAGTGATTGTATATAAAATTAAATTGTGAAAAAGTAATACCTTAACATTATGTTTGAAAATTTAGATTCTATTCATTATAACTTCCATTTAAAATCATTATGCATATATTACAAAATAACTTTTATTTTCATAAAATAAATTATAAGAAAGTGTAGGAGTATATAAATAATTGTTTACATTTGACATTTATTTGAATTTAATATATAAATGAAATTAATTCAAATTTTAGAAACTTTTTATTTTAGGAAAACAAATTAAGAGAAAATTTGGGAGTTTACAAAGAGTGTTTAATATAATGACAAGTGGCAATATTTGTTTAAAAATTTGACATGTGGCAAAGGGTGCTTAATATAATAACAAATGGCAAAACCCTTTTTCTTTTATTATATATAAAGATTATCATTTTTAAAATTAGAAATTTGGTCACCTTAAATCAAACTAATCATTTTTAAACCAAAACCCAATATGATAGTCAATTATTAAGGTTTTTGAGTAGACTTAATGTGTTTACCTATTGATACGCGGTTTTTACCAATACTATATTAGCACACAACAAGTACACTTTTCTTTTGTGTGTGTAGTTTAGTATTTGTGAAACCCTATTAAACTGAATTTGTGTGAAATTCTGTTTATCAAATTATAATATACCATTTGCACACACTATCTACAAAAGTAGATTGCGGTTTACTTTAATTGGTTATTCAAGTCGCATAAACTTATTTTAATAAGGTTACTTAAAATTAAATGTCCCGAGATATGAAAGGGTTCATTAATTATTGTAACGAACATAACATTGTAAAAATAGTTTTTACAACAAACATAGATTTATCATGAATTGTGTTTGACCCTATTTAGTAAACACTAAATTTTGAGCTTATATAGATAAAATCAATGATCTATGCCACCCTATTTTAGAAACACTTTACATTAAGAAGCTCTAAGTTCTAAATAGTGTTGTTCCTAATGAGCCTGAAAATACTATCGTTGTTGCTTGTAGGAATTGGGAACAATTTAAGGAGGATGCTATTGAGATAGTCTGGCTTATGCAAGCCATCATGTCTACTGATCTTCAGAAGAACATGGAAGACATGACTGCATTTAACATGATTGAGATACTTAAATACATATTTCAAAAATAAGCCCAACAAAAACGCTATGATACCATGAAGTAGGGGTTTTCATCGGATCGGATAACGGATTATGCGGATCGGATTATTCGGATATGAAAATTTTGCAGACCTATCCGAAATCCGATCCGATCCGAATAAGGGATATACTCATCCGATCCGAATCTATCCGAATTCAATTCGGATCGGATTCAGATAAATCCGAATAATCTGAAACTATCCGAATAATCCGAATAAATCCAAATCAACTTTTTGTTATTTTTTTGTTCATGTTTATTTTTTAGTTCCAAATGTTATACTAGTTTGGAATCCCTAACAATGAAATAAATAAACCCAAAAAATACAAATTAGTCTTAAACACAAATACAAAGTTCAAACTTCAAAAAGTAGTCTAGAAAACACGCCATAATTCATCAAACTTAAAAAAACAAAGTCTTCTTGTCCCGGCAAGCACACCAAACACGCCACCACACACGCAACCAACTCTTTCAGTCAATCGATATCTTTCTCATCTCTACAAGAACAATATATAGACAATTAGAAGTTATACTTGTAGATGTAATAAAATAATCAGTTGAGAATAAATAATGCACAATGAAGAGTTAATAACCTTCTTCAAATTTATCAAGATCTTTAATGTTTTCTTCCACATTCCAAGCAACACCACTAGAACGCATCCAATCTTGACAACAAATTAAAGCTTTAACAATTTGAGGAGTTAAAGAACTCCTAAATGAATCAAGCACTCTACCTCATGTGCTAAACGTGGATTCATAAGCCACTATTGAAATAGGAATGACTAAAATATCACGAGCAACAAATGACAAAATAGAAAATGTAGGACTTCTCTTCTTCCACCAATCCAAAACAGTGAAATCTTCACTTTCAAACCACACATTATCTCCTTTAATCTCCTCTTTCAAGTACCTATCTAATTCGGTCTTAGAATCTTATGCCACACCCAATTTTAGCTTTTGTCTTTTTACCTCAGCCATGTTTCTTTCTCTTAATGCTCTAAATGTATCATCAACACTGCCAAACAAATTAAAACCTTTACTACTTGAAGTACCTTCATTCACAGACTTAGATGATGATGATGAAGCTTTGGTTGTGTGATTGTCCGAGTGAATTCTTTTATAATCATTGAATACATTAAGCAACACTTCTTCACACAGCTAACAAACTTTATCCCCGAGCTCAATTCCATACATACCACGAAGATTGACCTTAAGGTATGCCAATTTTGTCCTCGGATCAAAAAGAGAAGCAATAAACACCAACAAGTTGAATTTTTTGATATCACCCGAATACTTGTTGAATTTCAATGTCATTGAGTCAGCCATCTTTTTCAACTCCTCGTCATCACTTAAATGACACTATTTCAAAACTGTATCCATATAACTAATGGAGTCCAAATATGAGTTTGAGGTAACATACTTTGTACCTTAAAAGTTAAATAAAATTCATATTCAAATAATTTATCCATGAATAAATAAATATAATAAAATAGTCAAAAGAAGTTTATAATTGATACATGAAACTCTAAGGGTGAGCTCATAAAAATACCGAAGAAAACCTCCCAATCTTTTTACATTTTCCCAATCGTTTGAATCTGGCACCCCATGCCCTTCTTGAAGATTACGACTGACAAAACACCAAGTCCTCCTCTATATATCTTTCAAATGCTCTCTCATACTCACATGCAACACTTAACATCAAGTAAGTAGAGTTATATATCTTTCAAATGCTCTCTCATACTCACATGCAACACTTAACATCAAGTAAGTAGAGTTCCAACGAGTACAAACATCCAAAGTTAAACATTTTTCACTTTTAATTGCTTCCAACAAAGCAAATTCCTTAAAATTCTTCAATCTTCCCAATGATTGTCTAACCCACCGAACAGCAGCCCTGATACGAGAAGTACCCACCTCCTTGAGCCCATCTTGCACAACTAAATTCATTATTTGTGCTATACACCTCACGTGTGTCCATTTCCCTTTAAGAAGACACTTATCACTCCATTTCACCATTTTTCCTACCAATACTCAACAGCAACATCATTGCTAGATATGTTATCAACTGTAATAGTCATAACATTTTGCAATTCCCAATCAATCAAGCAATTCTCCACGACTCGTCCAATATCATTTCCTCGATGACTTGAAATAGGACAAAAGTTGATCACTTTTTTTTGCAAGTTCCAATTTTCATCAACATAATGTGCAATAAGACACATATAGTTGATCACTTTTTTTTTGCAAGTTCCATGTATCTGTTGTCAAACAAACTATGAACTGATTTTTTCATTTGATCTTTAAGCTTAACTTTTTCATCAAGATATATATGATAGCACTCCCTTCTAATTGTGCTTTGAGATGGAACAACAAATGATGGCTGACAAATTCTCATGAGCCTTCTAAATCCTTAATTTTCTACAAAGTTGAAAGGTAACTCATCAATAATCAACATTTCAACTATTGCTCTTTTACCTTTTTTTTTATCAAACCGAAGGGAGTGTAAACAAAATTTACTATCACTGGTTTCCTCATCCTTCTCTGTACTAAATGCAAGATTTGACTGATTGGAAGAGCTATTTGCGAGGTTATTCTTACACTTCGAAATGTGATTTTTCATATTAGATGTTCTAGAACCTTTCGATTCACAAGTGTAATTTGCTAAACAGTAATTACATCTCACCCTTTCTTTTCCATCCTCAAAATACCTAGTGAAATGTTTCCATATAACTGAACTTGGGTTATAGCTCCTTGCTTTCTTTGAACATTCCGTTTCCAATGTAGTTGCATTAGAATCCCCCTCCATAGACATTTTACAACAAACTCAATAAATGACAATCTGCATAAAGATCACTTACATGTTAACAAACAACAAAAGTGAAGTATTAACAAAAACATAACTTTGAAAACTCACATCTACATTTTATTAACATATAATATATATAATATAACTACATCTAAAACATACTGTTAATAAGCAACATTACACTCAATCCTCATATCATTAATAAGTAATAACATATTGTTTATAACAACCATACTATTATAACATATAACATATTGATTTAATAACCACACTATTATCATATTGTTAACCTAAACCATATTGTTATTATCAACCACACAATTCATATAACATATTGATTTAATAACCATACAATTTATATAACATATTGATTCTAGAATTCCAGTTAGATGACAGACCAAATGCTCCTAAAAAGTCAATCCATCGATTACAACAATAACAAACACACAAATTATAATGTTTAATTGAAAGATGTGAATACATGAGCTACCATTATATTTTTTGTATTTTTAAATTTTAAAAGAAGAGAAGCTGCGAGATGACCTGCTACGATGTGAATCTGCGATTGAGGAGGAAGCGATGGAGGAATTGCGGAGTCGCTGACTTGCTACGATGTGGATCTACGATGGAGCTTGGAAGAGGCTGCGATGGAGCCTGGTGGAGGGTGCGATGGAGCCTGGAGGAGCTGCGATGGAGCCTAGAAGTGGAGCCGTGGAGGTCTAGAAGAGGCTTCGAATGGGGGTTTATGAATTTTTTTAAATGGTAGCAGATGGAGTAATAGAGTAATAGTCGATCCCTAATGTTTATTCAGTAGTGGGCTGTAATAAACTAAATTGGGTTTGTTATTCTAATGGGTAACAAATAATTTAAAAAAACTAATGGGCTTCTTATTCGGATTAATCGGATTAATCGGATATCCAATTAATCCAAACAATCCGAATTAAAAAATTTTGTCATCCAAAATCCGATCCGAAATCCGAATAAGAGATTCGGATTCGGATGGAATCCGATCCGAATATCCGAATAAGAATTCAGATCGGTTTATTTGATTTCGGATACGGTTAGGATTACGGATTTTTTTCGGATTTTCTTAACACCCTTACCATGAAGCGACTTATTTCCTTCAAAATGCAAGAAGGCTCCTCTTTCATTGCTCAGTGCTTAAAATGAAAAGGAACATCTATCAAATAAGATAACTTGATTATCCCCTAAAAGATGAAATGCCAGTGGACTTTATTTGAAATTCAACTCGTAGTTCTTATGAGAGTTCATAATAAACTGCAACATGAATGCATGGGTGAGAACTATGCGTGAACTGCATGGTATGCTCAAGAAAACTATGTCTAATCAAATGTTGATTATAATATTTTCTAGTGTTAAAAAGCCTAATCGCAAGAAAAAGGGTTATAACGACAAAGGTAAGAAGAAAGTTGTTGTTGTTGCCAAGCTTGTCACCAACATTTACCAGCCAGTTGTTAAAACAAAGCACCCCTATCCTGAGGAGCATTTGTGTTTTGAATGCAATAAGATAAGGCACTAGAAATGCAGATGCCCTGAATATCTAGCCAAGCTGAGGATGAAGAAGGCCAATGATGAAGACATTTCTTTAGGTATTATTATTTATGTTATTAAACCTTTTACTATTTCTAGCAACACATGAGTATTTAATACTTGATATGCTTAAAATTTAACCAGTTAATAATGTATATTGTCTCCCGTTTTGAATGATTGTGGGTTATAAATTCATTTGGAGTGACACTTAATTGTGTTTTATATGAATTATGTAAGTTTGGATGATGACTTAGTGATTTTGATGGCCATGTCACATTCTTGCATGGTCATGTCAGAATCTGTTCAAGATTTAAATGTCTAATTGATGACTCGGCCATGTCCTTTACAAACAGACATGTTCGCCGCAAATTTCTCTTTTCAACCTAAATTGAGTCTCATTTCATACATATAAAGTTGGGGACCAAAACCCTAACTTTCTCCAGCCCTAAAAAGGTTTTGAGCATTGATTAAAGAAATATAAGCCAAGATATATTGAAGATCAAGCTCTAGATATAATAGCATTCTACTTATTCTAGCTTGATTTTGGTTTAATTAGCTCTTAATCTAACCATGTATCTTTTTCATTATTTAAGTTATTCAGGTGTTTTTGTAGTTAGCATGAGCTAAAACTTTTGGTTTACTTAGATTAGATGAATCCAAGCTAACTTTGATGATTTACATGTTATTTATGGTGTTGATTACATTGATGACTTTAACGTGTTCTTGAATGTTCTTTAATGATTATGTGTGTTTGTTTAAGTTTGTTATATGTTTAATCTCGTAAATATCTTGACCATATCAAGTTAGAAAACAATATTTTCTATGATATTTACTCATGAATGTGTATATGTATGTATATGTTTTCATGGCATTACACTAGGAATGGTGGATAGAGATTGGAACATGTATAATGGTTATTCAAATAGGCATCCTTGTGAATATGCTTGGAAAGGCCAATAAAGTTGTTGTGAGTTTCTTGTATCATTGTGTATGTGTGATTATGGTTTACTAGCATAAATTTATAATTCATATATTCTTGGTATGATATTCATAAGTTGGAGGAATTCATGATGTTTTTCATTACATGATTTGAGGTGGGTTGTATGTGTTTATCGTATTAGCTTTTCAAAGGATTATGAGACTAAATAACCTTGATAGGATTTTAGTCCACGTTTGTATCGAACATAATTGTATCATTGGATCTAGTGGCGAATCTAGGAAATTTATTTATGGGGGAAAAAGTGGGATGATTGCATAATTTTAGGGGGGGCGTTCGAGATTTTCACATACATGTAACACTAAAAAAAGTTTTATGGGGGTGGCCGCCCCCCCAACCCTCCAAGTAGGTTCGCCCCTGATTAGATCTTTACTAAATGACTTTCGATGCTTACTATGTTAACATCGTTTTAACTTTCTAAAAAATCACATGATTAGGTATCCTTAACGGGTCCAGTTTATTTCTGTGTTACATGCGTATAGAATGATCTCATCATGAATTTGTGTCTGTTGTCATTGTTTGGCTGGGTGAATTAAAAGTCTAAGTAAACATTAGTGTTTCTTGATTATTTTTCTCGATTTCTGTCTATCTATTTTTATCTATGTTTATTTTGGTTTAAAATATTCAAAAAAAGAAATCATCTATATTTGCAAGCTAAATAATAGCAAAGGTTTACTATTAGTAGCTACAGTGTCCTTGGATCAATATTTGGTTCTTATCAAAAACTACACTACTATACGATAGGTACACTTGCTTATTGTGCATGTAGTTAGTTATAAGGTGAAAATCATTTTATAAATTTTAAGCTTAATTATGTAAAATTTATTGTTAAAATATATATATCAAAACAAACATCAAGTTTTTGTCGTAGTTATCGGGGACATGACAATTCTAAGAACAATCTGAGTTGTTACTTTAGTCATTTTGTATATATTTGTTGTCTTTGTATATTTGATTCAAAGTTTATTTCTACTTTTATTATATTGGTGCCCGTGATATGTTTTGTTTAAGTGTTCTTTACAGTGATTCTCATGGACCACTATTACGATGATCACTATAGAGGATGCCATTATGATCATGGGGATTATCGCCATTTTACACAAGAATCTTACTATTCATAGGGTGTCCTACATGTTACTATGAAAAACCATATACTTATTTGTAGCAATTTGAGGAGTCTACCATACCACCATTTCAAACTAAGCCCCATCCATCTTTATATGAGTTTCTACAACAAGTAATTGATATGTTTTTACAGCTAAACACCGGTTAAATCAAGATAATGTTAAACAACAAGAAACTAATGTTAGTGATATTGAAGAACAAGGTTTGCATTAGAGTCATTAAATGTTGAAGTTAATAAGCTTTATGTCTACCTTCCACAAGATAGTCCATCTTACAATACAAATCTAAGCATTGATTTGCTACAAAAGGTTGGAAGTGAAGCCCATCATTATCTAATCTTTGATATGTTATAGCAAGAACTAGAAGCGAAGATGATAATGGATGAAGCACAAGTCCCACCTTTAGTTTAGAGTGGATTCGAGTTTCATGAGCCATTGCTACTTTATTCCTCTTTGTTTACCAATGATGAGCTGGATATTAATGAATACTAAAAGAAAGAAAAATGGGAGGATGAGCTCATGGATGATATGGAAAGTGATTTTCTTGAGTCTCACTGATGGTGAAACCATAAACCATATTATTTCATCATAGGAGGATAAGTTAGGAGATGAATTGGTAACTATACCCCTTATGGAAAAGAAAGGACAGTTTGACCTAGTTGGCGATCTTGATGAATTAGAAGCATTGCTTTATGGGAAGCCAACTGTGGTAATTAAGGGAGAACTATACCAAGAAGAAGATGCGGAGACGAATAGGTTCACCAACATCCCAATGACCATGGTGACACCTAATCTTCAACTTTGCACCAATATTAGCCTACTTTTAATTAAGCGTCATGATGATTTGTTGCATGAATCCAACATATCACGGGAAAGAGAAAACTACTTCATGGACCAACCAACTTTAAAGGCGTAACATTGGTCTATCAAGAATTTCAAATCAGTGACATATTATTGGGATAGTCACCTCCTTTATTATATAAGTTGTATTGGGTTTAATCTAGGCAAATATAAGTGTAGGTGGCACGACCTGTTTGTATTATGTTTGTGTTTACCGGTGTATTTCTCACGAACTGATGGTAAATGCACTAAGTCAAATGGGCCAAATGGGTTTCAAGTATCACAAGCCACTCGTTTGTTAATTTGTTCCATCACTTGCCTTAGATTTACGTAAAATTAGGGTTGAGTCAAGCCAATGACTCGTTAAGTAAATTAGCGCTTCCATAGCCCAAGTTTACACCTATTAGATTTTGATAAAAACTAAGATTAATCACTATGATACCTAATAACTTACACCTATTAGATTTGATATAAATATTCTGCCAAGATATGTACAAATTCACATGTTCTTTCTTAAGCAGATTTGTAATTTATTCATAATTCAAAACGAAAAGAATTTATTTGTTCAATTCTTTATTACATTTCAATATTCCACTCTAGTATGTAAAAATTTTCAATGAATGGTTATACCACACAAGGGAAGAATTGATGAACCGGGTGCAAAACATAGCACACAATCTTGGATATGTTATTGTTACACAAAGAACAAAGAGATCGTATACGTGTTGGGCAACAATTCTTATGTGCAATAATGTTTGTGTATACAAGTCAAGATCATATTCAAGCACATATTCAAGCATAAAAACACTAAATGTTCATATCAGCTTATAACAAGATTAGGGGTATTCATCGAATCGAATTGAATTCGAGTTAATTGAATCAAATACGTCGAATTTTGAAATTTCCAAACAGGATTCGAATTAGAAAAAGATAAGCTGAATTAAAATCAAATCGAATTCAAAACCTTTAAACAATATTCGAATACGATTCGTATTCGAAAAAACTTTCGATTTCAAATCGAATTTAAACTTATTCAAGTCTAAATTTAATAGAAAAATAACTAATCGAATATTTTCAATAACCATTCAAAATATTTAATTTCGAATGATCAAAATAAAAAAAACAAACACAACACGTAAAATACTTTTAAGTTTAAACAAGTTCAGATGTACCAATTAGGAAATAAAACTTTCTATAAAATATTTTTTAAAACTTTTAATTTTTGATTTTTCACCTACATATTTTTAAATTAATATATATAATAAATAAGCGTACATGTATGTATTTCTATTTCGAATTTCGAATCGAATCAAATGGAAAGTTACAAATTCGCAATTCGATTCGAATTCAATAATTAGTTTACGCATCGAATCGAATTCAAATACACAAATTAGAATCAAAATTATAATCAGTGATTTTCGACTCGAATCGAATCGAATTTTGAGTTTTTTTGAATCTGATTCGAATATTGAACACCCCTAAGCAAGATATCACATTTAAGATAAAGGTTGGAAAATACAAGTTGTATATGACGAACATAACCATGAACCTACTAACACTATGGAGGGGCATGCTTATGGAAAATAGGTTATCCGAAGAAGTGTACACAATAGTGGAAGACTAGACAAGAAAAAGTATGCAGCCATGTGATATTCTTAGTACATTAAAAGAAAATAATAATAAAAATGTCTCCACAATAGAAACCATGTATGATGCATGAACGAACATATGAAAGACTGCTAGAGTTGGAAGCACCCATATGCAAGCGCTTGTCAAGTGTCTATATAGGAGCGGATACGTCTATGATTTTAAAAATCAAAGAGGGCTTGTCAAATCAACTAAATGATTTATCTTTCGTCAATCCAACTTCATTAAAAATAACGGGGTGCGTTCCTTCATGTGGTTATTTTAGATTGCACGTACAAAACGAACAAGTATCTCCTCCCTTTTTTTCAAATTGCTAACTTAACTTTAACAATAAAACATTTTGTATAGCTTTCGCATCCTCACTAAAAAAAAAAAAAATTATAAGTGAGCTTTAAACTGTTTGAGAAAGACACTAGATGGCTACATGTCACCACGTATCATAGCCATGAATAGAGAGTTGACTTTAAGGGATGCATGTCAAGTTATATTGTTGAAGGCAACCCTTTTACATCGCAGATATCACATATAGGAGAATAAGCATTACATGTTAGAAAACCATAAAAAGATGTTCATGTTTGCATAGATTGATTAACATTTAAATTTCAAATAAAGAAAAACAAATACGGTTGAGTGCAAGAATGCTTTGTTAAAAAAAATTTTTAATTCTGACAATTCAAATTTAAATAAATTTATAAAAATCATAGACATATCAAATATTTGCATGACAGTTACACGCTAGATATAGAAAGCTACGATTGAAATTCATTTTATTTGAAGGATGGCATATCATGTAAATTAATTTGATGTTAAACATATGATAATAGTTTAATCATAGATGAATTAAGTATACTTTAAAACGCATACAACAAAGCTTCAAAGCATTGCGTACAGCTGCCAATGCATAACCTTTTTGCCCTACACATGGTCCTCCATGTTGAAAACTTATGTGTTCTAATTCTTTTTGTGTATTTCCAATTATAATTATTACTTTTTATTAGAAATACAATTTTAGAGTCAGCCTTCGGTTTATTTTAATTTGCTATAAATAAGAGTTAGTGCAATTACTGCATTTCAAAACATCATCTTTAAACATGGTTTCTTCACAAAGCATGAAACAAATTTTGTGAAAACTAACTTTAAAAACCACTTCTCCTTCTCTGTTCACAGCCATGTTTCATTTTTTTTTTTTTTTGAATGTTATGAAGTATCAAACATTATTGACAGCCTCGGAGCAATGTGCAAGTTTGTGATGGTTTTATTTTTCTTATACAAACTCTCGAAGGTTATTAATAATGTTCAGGTTTCGTTTTTCTTGTTTTAACACGAGAGGTTGCGATAACGTCTCGGCATCAGTTTTTATACAGGTTTATGCCCCAGCCGCAACGCGAGGGTCGTAATACTGGTTCATATATATAATCAATCTATGTCTGTTAAAATTCGTTTAAAATAGAAACGTTCATCGATCAAAGGCATGTGCATATTGAAATATCTATATTCGCGGTGGCTAGGTGTTAGAGAAAAAAAAAAACTAAATAAACACATGATTCCTTTCCTTTCTAAATTTTAGGTTAGGCTTTAAATCTTAATCAAAACCGATTGACCATGGCATAGGTTTTATGACAAAAAAACCCGCTGCAACACGCGGGGTTAAAGATCTTTTAGTTACACGAAGAATGTGCTATAGACTTAATTATACCTATGCTCCCAAGCCGCCTTTTATCTTTTGAATATACAAACCCGCCGCATCACGTGAGATTTAACTCTAATCAATAATCCAATTCATTCTGCTATATTATTATTACTAGCTTTAATAAACCCGTGTATTACACGGGTTGAAAAAATAAAATATTAAATATAATAAAAATTTATCGAGTATAAAATGATATTTTATGATAAAATATAATTGAAATTACGTATATTAAGAACAATATGTAATAAAACAATTGTATCAACTTTAAACTTTTGGTTTAAAATATTTTTTTTCAAAAAAAATAATAAATATTTTGTTTCAAAACAAACCGTATTAAAAATATCATTTTTAAAAAATTTTTTATTATAAATTTCAATTTTAATTATTTTTTGTTTATAAAAAATTAACTTTTTAAAAATACTAATTTTATAAAAGTTTGATGTTTTGTAAAATTTCTTATTCTATAAAAAATATTTTTAGAAATAACATTAATAAGAAGATTTTTTTTAAATTCATTAAAAAAATATTTTTGTTCTAAAAAAGTTAAATAATATTATTGATAATTAAGATAATTATTTAATAGGAGAGAGAAGCGAGAAAATTTTGATGAGAATGAATGTGGTGCCGCCACTTATCTCCCAAGATATTATTTTATTATATGTTCATTGGTTTAGAAATTTCTTGTTGAGTAACGCTTGACTAATGAGGTGTGAAGGATCATAACACGTAATTTGACAGAAAATGAAGTGTTACATCTACAACAAAAGAAATCATTTATCTGCATTTATTATTCTTGTTTGAATGTTGGCCTTTCTTCCTGCACAAAAACATGAAGAAAATTTTATGGATCAAAGATCTTTTCTTCTTCTTTCTCAAAGCCTCAGCATCCTCCCTTGCTTTTCGTCTTTCAGCCCTCCACATTCTAAGCTCTCGCTCCACCACCATCTTCCCTTCTTTCGCCTTTTCGGCCTTTGCAATCGCATCAGAAAGCTTCTCCTTTTTTAAAACTATATCAGCATTCACTTGTTCAAGCCTACTTTGAGCTTTCACTTCTGATTGTTTCGCAAAGTCGATTTGTGAAATGGCTTCCGACACACGATCATTAGCTTCATCCTCGGCTTCTTTAGCTTTTCGGCTCAACTCGTAGTATTTCTCTAGAGAAAGAGTGACTCCTGATTCGGGCTCACTTTCCTCCGACTCGCTCTCCTCAGCTGCAGTGATGGCTCCAACAGCTAATCTTTCTGATGCTCGTGCTGCCTCCGCTTTCCTTACGGCAGCGTTTAGTTTACTCGTTATTGTGGTTTCTCCCTTTTTGGCTTGTTTTGCCGCTTTCTTAGCTTTTCGCAGCTCGTCGCGTGCTTTTTGAGCTCGTGATTTGGCGTTATCTGCTTCTTCGATTGCTTTCTCTAGCTGTTTTGGGAGTTGCACAGGCTTCAACTGTGCTTCCTTCTCTTTTAGTTGAATAACTACAACTTCTGAAATCGTTCGCATTATGTCGCCTTCGAGAGACGCCATCACCGCCTCTTGTGTCCATTTGTTTTGTTTTATGGCTGCAAGTGTTGCTTTCTCTTGTTCCAACTCTGAGTTCAATGAATTTGCATGAAGTTTCATATGATTCACTTCATCTGTTGCTTTTTTGATGCTTTTCTTCACATCTTCTAGCTCTCTCTTCCCTAAATCCACTTCTAATAGTATATCTTTGTGAGTTTCTTCCATGTAAGATGCGAGTTCTGCTTTCAAATTTTCAAACAACACCGAAGCGGAGTCCAGTTTTGACTTCAGATCTTCGGTTTCCGCCATCTGTTGGCTGATGTTTTCCAACTCTTCTTCTGATTGCTTCAGTTCTTCATACCCATTCAGTCTATCTTGTTCTTGCGCCATAGATACTTCGTTTCTGTGATCTTCGGCCTCCAGATAACCGCCATGGGCTGATTCTAACGCCTCTTTCGTCGTTATCAGTTTAATAGTCAAATCCTCAACATTTTTCTCAGTTTCTTCGAAATTGGCAACGGCCTCTTGGGCATCTTTTACAGCTAAATCTCTATCAGATACAAGTAATGTATAATCATTTTGGAGGTTTTGGAGCTCGAGTTTAACCGTTTGGAGCTCAAATACCGCAGCTTTATGTCGAGCCTGTGCAACTTCTAGTTGTTCCTTGGCAGCAACACTAGACTCATCTGAAATCCCTTGCTCCATTTCTTCAACTCTTAATTTTGTAAGTTGAGCATCTTGTTTTGCTTCACTTTCTTCTGTTTGTGCATTTTCTATATTCAGTTTCAGTTCTTCTAGACGCCTCTTTACGCCGTCGAGCTCCTTTAGTACTTGTTGTTTCGATTCTTCTGCTGCCTCAGACTTCTTCTTCAACTGTGGGATCTCTTCTTGTGCTTTTCTAAGTTCTTTTGCCACGCGCTTTCGCCTCTGCATCACGAAAACAAAGTTTAGAGTAAGTTTGTGCAACAAGGATTAATCCACTAAAGTAAAGTGTGTTTGCTTAGTTTTTGTCCACTTATTATTGATACTGAAGGTGGTCATAAACCGATGAACCAAAAAAAGTTGACCGGTTCAGCATGTTTAAGATTTATATTGTTCGGTTTGTTGGTTTTGTCGGTTTAGCAAGTTTGAGATTTATATGGTTCTGTTTGTCGGTTTTGGCAGTTTAACAATTCGGCTGACAGTTTGGAACTTAAAACCGTCACGAAACTGCATTTAGCCTTTTTCATTTTCTTGTTTTTCACTTTCGGAATATGCAAATGTGAATATGATATAATATTCGTTAACCACATTTGTCATTTTGAATAAAGAAATACAATTGAATGTTTTAGAGAAAAAAATTAGTTCAAACCGTTAGAACCGAATCATCAATCGAGGCAAACCATTAAAACCACCTAGTCCGGCAAACCAATCCAATGAGGTTGGTTTGGTTTGCCATTACCCTAAACCGTAGTTAGCTTTTCGTCCTAGAATTTTCATAAAATCTGGCCGAACAAGGCCGTGAAAAGCTCTAGGTTATTCATAATCACAAAAATAACCATTTTAAAAGAAAATATAAAAACCAAAATTTTTGGATAACATGATTTAATAGGTTGTATGAATTAAAAATAGAATCTTAAATTAGCTATTTTATGATAATATAATTCATTTGACCTGTTTTAGATAAAAACATGTTCAGATGAGTCGAGATTGTCAGATCGAGAAAACCTACGCCAACTCATATATACCTCGGCAATTTGAATTTTATGGGCTTTCCAGTCAACGATTCCAGTGAACATGGAAACAGCTTCTTTAACAGACTCAAAGGGTGCAGTGGTATCAATGTCTCCCATTCTACTATTGGACTTCTCAAGCTGTTTTTCCGAACCATCTTCACGAACGTGAGTTTGACCCGTATGACCATCATGTTGACCTGTTGAATCGTCTTCTTGAACAAGGCCACGACCCTTAGCACCATCTTCTTGAACATGGTCTTGACCTGAAGAACCATGTTTGTGAACATGATCTTGAGTCATCGAACCATCTTCTTGAACATGACCTTGACCCATAGAACCATCATCTGTTTTAGACCGTAATGACCCACCAATATCGGCTTGACTATTGTTAATTTGAGGTTCTATTTCTCCTTTTTGGACCAAATTAGCTGATCCTTCATCCATTCCAGAATGGTTCTAGAAAAACAGATATCACGGATCAAATAAAACGCTTAAGTTGCATTCTCATGATACCAAAACAATCCATTAAAATTGTTACAATCCTGATAGTTATTTTAAAGATCTTAAGCATCATGCATGAATGAAGATGAAGATAGCGGAATCAAATTGCACAAATTTTTTTATATAATCAGATATTTATTTACAATTATTATGAATTTGATCTCACAACAGCACCATATATTCATGATCTATTACGAAAACAGATAATATCCCACTAATTTCCTCAACAAATAGCATACTCAAAGGATGAATCAAAACAGAAAGTTGATTTATTTTACGTAATAATCACATATTAAATAACCCACATTAAACACATTTGACGTATAATCATCAAATTAAACATGGCATTCGTTAGAGATAGATATATTAAACGCGTACCTGGAAATCCCTGGAATCAAATTGAGAGGCTCATTAAATTTGTATCCGGATATTATCGAATGAACTTGATTAACACCAGCAAATCAATGATTATAGCTTCAGAAATCGCTTAGAAGCGAAAACCCAAATCAAAATGATGATCAATTGATGGCGAAAGCCAAAGGGAAAAACTGAAGGAAATGATTATGGCAACAGAAAGAATATCTTTGATCTAGGAAGGCCGGAAGCAAGCTGTTTTTCAAATTTTGTTTGGGTTTGTCTATTTTTAGTTTGAAGTATTATGTTGTCTCTATTTTCTGTTAAAATGTAACATGAAAAAAAGAAAGTTTATTGATGGTGTAGATTTTAAGTCTAATTTTTTTTTTTTTTTTTTTACTTTGTATTATTCAGCAAAGTCTTTTGCTGTTGCATATGGTAAAAAGTCTTGTGATTGTTGTTTGTGGTATTGAAGTCTAATTTATTTTATTTCATATTGCCTCATTATAAATTGATTAACACCCCGCCAGAGGAAGTGATGATAAATAGGTTGCATACCAAATGTATTGATTAGATGCCTAGGCCTAACACCTACCATCAAAATTAAGCATGTTTATATGGTACACAAGCATACATAAAGGTAATAGTGAATTAAATTGTCTACACTAAGTCTATTAAAACAAATCATCGTCTTAAACATTATTTTATACAAAGAGACTATTGTGAGGACGCCTCGGTATCTTTTCCCCAACATAGTCTACGTGCATCTACCGGTTTCGCTACTTGTCTAGAATACATAGTATACGTGAACATTCTTGAGTATTTAAAAACAGTTGATAAAATCTATAACAGGATTTATAAGAAACATTTTATTGAAACACGAGTACAACACAAATAAGTAACATATCCAAACTTATACTAGGCACATGCACGCACAATGCCCTCACAACTAATGCTTTATCTCATATGCTCACATCCCTACATGCAAGCATAATGCCCTCATGATTAATGGTATTACCTTGTATGCCCAAATACCCTTGATTACACATATAGAATTAGTGAACACGCGTTTCTTGTTAATTTTCTCACTACATGAGGATCTCTAAATAGATATATTCACATTACTAAAGGCTCAACCTTGAGTTAATGGAGTGTTCACACGAGTATATTTTAAATGAAGAAACGATCTTATTTACTATCAAATTTTTATAGTAAAATATGCATTCATCTTATCAAACAAAAAAGAAAAGTAAAAAAAAATGATACTCGCTCAGATCAAACAAAAAATGCCAAGATCAATAGCAATATCAAACCAGACTATTTATACCTAAATACATGCACATAGAACTACGAGGACGCTTATTACATCAATTAGTGATTTTGATCGCAAGTCACTTTCTATTAAGTTTCTTCAATCGCAAGAGTAGTTTTGATATGTAGTTTTAATAGGTGCAACCACCTATTGAAATCATTCCCTCGAATAAGTATACTTTCAATTGTTATAACATCAATTGAAAGTATACTTTCAATTACGATATATATAGATAAGTTTAAATAATATTTTACTCTAATACAATATCCTACACTCTCTCCCTAAACTATTGCTTCAAAATCATCTAAGTCTTGGGCAATGGCTTTACATTCAGTGTCACAAACCTTTATAGTGTTTCGGCATCAACTTCATGATCTTTATCACAATGGATGTGATTATTGAACAGCAACTCCAAGTCTTCGGGTTAGAACTTTAACAATTCCATCGGTTCATACACACAGACATCCTCCTGTCCTTAGCAGACAATTACAACTTCCCCAATATTGGGATCATAATGCTAAGTAACAAAATTATTCAAACGTGTTGGAAATATTTTGGGAAGAGACGTTGCTCTAACAATTGTAGGAGGCGTGTAGATCATATAAACCGAAGTTTTTCTTGTCCTCAGATGGATTCTTGTCATTGAAATTTCTTTCCCGGGTTGCCATGTAAGTGTATCAAATTTTCTTTCACACGGGTTTTTCAAGATTGTCTTAAACGCAGACGCTTCAAACACGAGTTAAGAAGTAGGAGCAGGAGTAATTGCCATTCAAAAATAATAAAATAACATGCAATGGATCACTATCAAACTCCAACCCCTAAAATGGTCGATGTTAATATGAAATCTAAAAGATTATACATTTGCAAAGAATAATAAATGCATTACCAGATGTATTCAGGATATACAAATAGAGTAACTAAGTTACATATACTAGCATCAAATGCACCTGCCTGAATTAAAGTAATACCAGAAATAATTACCATACAAACAAAGCGGTGGAAAACAATCAGTTCCAAAGACAATAACCCACATAAACGAAAAGAGCATAAAAATGCAGTTGGTGAAAACTCAGAAAAGATTATACATGGAACCCTAACAAAGGTAAATGTTCGAGAAGAGATTAATATAATTCTAAAGGAATATTAAATTTTAGAAGAAAAAACAGTAAGCAAATGAACATGAGATCTCTATAAATTATAAACTAAATCCAATATGGAACCAGATCCAAACAAGTGTTGATGATATATTCGTATATGTTATAACAACAAATAGAATCAATGAAAATGATTACCTATCTATAACTCTTAAAAAGTACATTCACATAAATGATTGGCCGAAATAGCAAGACACCATGAAGGTTGAATTAGATTCGCTTGAAATGCAAAATGTTTACAAACTTGTAGTCCTCACACTCATACATGTTAAACCAATTGATCACAAATGGGTGTTTGCAATTAAAAGGATTTTTCCAAATCTCGAGAGTTGATTATCAAAAAACGTATTCCCTGGTAGTGGATGCGTTAATTCTTAGATTTCTAATAGGCATCATAATCTTTGAAGGACTTATGAGACTTATGGATGTCGTTACCACATATTTAAACGGGACCCTTAGTGACAACATTTACATGCAAAACCCAATAAGATTAAAATTTGCTTGAAATATTAAAATCTATATCTCAAGATATGTGTTCCATGAAAACTTAAGACATCTTTATATGGTCCCAAATGATGTGGTTGTATGCAGTACAATCGACAATGAATATCTCAAAATTGAGGGATACAAGTCTAATGTAATAAGCCCATGTGACTTTGTAAAAAGATCACCTTAAAATTCACTATAATAGTAGTATATGTTGATGATGTACCATCATTGAATCTCCTGAAGAGAATGAAAAAATGCTGAAATGTTAAAAAGAGAATTCGAAATGAGAGGCCTTGGCACCACAATTTGAGTATTGTAAAATGGTACATTCATCCATTAGTCAAACTACATCAAGAAGATGTTAGTACAGTTTAATATGGACAAAGCCCATCCGTTTAGCGTACCGATAGTTGTTCGACCGCTAGAAGCACATAAAGATACTTAACGCCCCAAAAGAAGAGGGATAAGAAGTACTTGGTTTAGAGGTATCATACTTAAGTGCGATCAGTGCACTTATGTACCTTATGAATAACACAACACCTACTATTGCATTCTTAGTACATGTGGTAGGGCGAGATATAGATCGAACCCAACACGTAGACACTATCATGGAATAAAGCACGTATTCCATTATATTTGAGGGACACGAGACTCAGGTCTCTTCTATCCGAAAGATAAAAAGCACTAGCTTATGCTGATGCTAGATATCTATCAAATCCACACTACGCATGATCTCAAAATGTTTACGTATTCACATTTGGAGGCATAACAATTTCTTAGAGGTCGACAAAGCGAACACTTACAACAACTTCATTAATCATGCCGAGTTGATAACACCATATGATGGCGGTTGAGAATGCTTATGGTTGAGATCGTTGATTAATCACATATAAAAAACATACGGTTTAGAAGAAATTAAAAATGAGTCGGTGATTATATATGAAGACATACTTTTTGCATAGCTTAGATCAAAGAATGCTACATCAAAGACAACTCAACAATACACGTCTCACCAAAGTTCTTTTCAATAGATGAGTTGCTTAAAGGAGGAATGGATGTTCTCGGATCAAGTTTTTTCAAAATTTAGCTGATCTATCTACATAATTTCTACTTAAAAGCAGATTCGAGCTGTTATCACAAAAGATTGAGCTTCGTACATTTTTTTCCCGTACCACTAACTTTTATCAATGTACCAAGTTTTTACTTATTAACTTTTGACTTTTTGATCAACTTTTGACTTATTAACTTTTGAAAAGTCAATAAGTTTTTTAGAGTGTTTGGGAAAAGTTTAAAAAGTTGATTTTTGAGGGTAAATAAGTTACTTTTGAGAAGTTAAAAAAAGTAACTTTTAAAAAGTAACTTTTCAAAAGTTACTAGCAATCCCAAACATAAGCTTAAATTTCATTCAAAATCAAGTCCATGCATTGTGAAATCATAAACTGCTAGCTTAATGCATACACAAGTTTCATCTTATTCTTATTAAACTAATAAATCTTCTGAAAGTTGATACCATCTCTATCAATATCAAGTATTAACCTCATGTTACACAAACACCCCTTCGTCTCCCCAAACCATCAACAGCAATGAGCAGCAATAAACCCTCAGACTCCCTTCATCTTCTTCCCACCGAAACCCTAGAACTCGACTCCGGCCTCTCCCTCGTCCCCCGTCTCAAGCTCAACCTCACCGTCCACCGCTCCGACGCCTCCGTCAAACCCCTAGACGAATGGCAGCTCAAAACCTCCTTAATCGATTTCCTAAAAGCCTCATTTTCCATCACTGTCCCCGAAGACGACCTCCACATTCGCAAATTCAAAGATGCCAACAAACGGAAGCGCGAGGATCCCGTCGCTCGCGGTGTGCTGTTTGTTCGTGATCTAGGATTTCTGGCTTCTGGTGGAAGTGATTGTGATGAACAGGAGAAGAAGGTTCGTCAGTGGAAGAAGATGGTGGTTGGTAAGATGGATGGGATTGAGTTGAGTCTCGTTGGGGTTAGGTTTAGGTTGAGTGTTGAGGTTCCGAAATCGGATGATTTTGATAAGATGAGGAAAGGTTGGGAGGAGGTTTCTGCTGGTGATGGTGGAGATAGAGGTTTGTAGTGCTGATGATTTGTATATTTTGATTTGATTTGTTCTTTGCTACGTCTGTTAACATGATGATTTCAGAAAATGTGAGCAATTATACTGTTATATGTTCATGGGTTCTATTTGTAATTTGGATATATCCATGTTTAGATTCATATAGCTTAGTGAACAACTGGATTGGAGGGATTGGGACTTTTCTTATATTGAAATTATGCAAAAGAAAAGGAAAAAGAGTGTGATCGACATAGCAAGATAACCAGCAAATTTAACAAAAAGGTGAATAATTGTACTCTTTGTAGCTTGGATAAATCTACGTTTAGATTCGAAATGGGAATAACTTGGTGACTAACAAGATTGAGGAGTTGGTACTTTTGTTTTATTGAGATTTTGCAAAAGAAAGAGAAAAAGAGTGTGATGGCAATTGAAGTCATTGGTAGATTAAGCAATATATGATCTCGAGGGTTGAGGTGGGTTGCGAGGTAAGAAGTGATGATATTTTCTTATTAGTTTTGTGTAAAGCCGTCAACATTATGCAGAGATAGGGAGTAAAATGGCTTCCAGAGCTTAATCATTTGATAGAGGATTAAATATGATATATTCTGTATGTACAGAAGTGAGTTTTATAGACATCTGCAGGGTTCAGTCTTCAAACGTAAATGACAGACTATTTTTATTTAGAAATTTTTAAATTTTAATGGCATGAAAATGGGATGAACAAGTATATATCATTTAGAACTATACATAAGTTCTCGGCCCTATGAAATCCTTCAATTTCAGATGTTTGAGCAACACAATTTATTCCACCTCATTCAAACAGCAGTTATAAAATGAGTGGTTATTTGTGTTTCTTCGAGTCCTATTGGTTTATTGGTTGTAGTATGTTACTATTATTGTGTGGTTTTAATTTGTAACTTGTAATCGAAATGAAATTTAATTTTGTTATGATAGTTATTCATAGAAGTGTTTAATTATATAGTATGTTGTTTATGATACATGTATGCCTTTTGATTCTTGATGACATCTTTTAAATTAACCACCCTTTTGAAGTTAAACTGCTATGGATATTAATGTTTCTGCAATGAACAGGATATTCAAGGGGTAGAAAACGGGAACCTGACACAATTGTGCTGAGAGGTGTTCCATCACGTTGGTTTGCTGAAACAAGAGTCTCATCTAAGCCTTCAATGTTGGTTACCCATACAATTTTTTCTGCACTTGGAAGAATCAGGTATCTTCTGTTGTTGGATTCTTTACTTTTTTGTTAATATTATATATATGTATATATTTATTGTGTTTCTTATGATTATTGTATGATACACACAATAAATGCAAAGTAATGAGATTTGGCTTTTACATTCATGATTCATCAAAGGACTTAGCACAGAAAAGTTGTATGATAAAAATTTATGTAATCAGAAACTTTTGACCTAGGATAATCTTGTCAATGTCTTATGATGATTTTTATTTACCAACTTTCGTTATAAAGCTGTGAACATATTATACTTATTAGGATTTCTTTCTTGGGTGATAAAATCTAACAGTTTTCATTCTCATGTCGTAATTATTGTTAAATGAAGTGGCATGTAACTACACCCAATTTCCAAAAAAGAATTGTAACATATTAATTCATTTTACCAGCATTTGTTAGCATAAAGAAATATAGAAGCAAAGACACAACGTGCTGTGTGACTAGGAAAATAGATTATTTAAACATGTTGAGCTATGCTCTCTGTATCCTATGGAAATTGTGATAGTTTTAACACTGGTAAGTATATGTAAAAGTAGTCTGGTTACTGTAAGTTCAAAATTGGGATCAAGCTAAACACTTTTAACCTTTTCTTTTTATTTTTTTTTATTGATTTATTTATAATCATGTGATGTATATTTATGAATCCATCTAAATGTTACATGAATGAGAAGGTAGCGTAGACATGATTAAATGCTCAAATGCTCTATTAATATTCATACGCATATGTATTCACTGTTCAAGTGAGTTTTTAAAATTCTGTGGTGTTGTGTAGCCTTGCAGCTTACCTTGACAACATTTTTGAATAGGAACCTTGATGTTGCTGAAGATGATGGTATTAGCAAAGGTGCAGATGAAGATGACGAAGACATAGTTCCTGGTCTTCAATGTAAGATTGTGGTTCGTTTTGAGGATCATAAGGAATTTTCTAAGGCCTTAAAGGTGCTATGTGGGAGGTCATTGCAAAAGGTAAACATTCATTTCCAATTTCTTTTATTATTATTATTTTTAAATAACTGTATATTGTTCTTTTTTAATAATCATCCTGCATCAAACTAATATTTTAAAGTTATGTTTGCTATATAATTTCTTTAGAATGTCACATCCTTGTTATAATTAACGCAAACACCTAGTCACTAATGTGTTAATCTTGTATGCCTTTATTGTAGCAAGGATCACGATTAAAGGCTGATTATGAGGTGAGTTGGGATAAGGATGGTATATTTAGAAATGCTAATAGTCAAAATGAAGAAAACAGTAGATCGACGACAAAAGTTGCAGCTTATAGAAGTGAACCTGCTAGATATCAGCCTCATGCATCTCGCTATTCTGAAAACAGCACACGTTCAAAGAGATTCAAGGTTTGAGGCTAAATAATATAATGTTTATAAACATAATGTCAAATTCTGGTTTGGTTAATACATATTTCTGGATTTCAAGCGTCTTTTCTAGCAGTATCTATAGTAGAGGTATAAATGGGTTAATTTTGGCAATTTTTTTCAAAAGGGTCAAGCGG
Organism: Flaveria robusta; assembly: GCA_025506415.1. Lineage (NCBI taxonomy): Eukaryota > Viridiplantae > Streptophyta > Magnoliopsida > Asterales > Asteraceae > Flaveria > Flaveria robusta. The sequence goes on along the minus strand of CM046464.1, from coordinate 13,528,681 downwards.
TTATTTGATGTGCACTTTTTAGGGCGCAAAACCTCATATACTGTTCCATTCAAAAGATAAGCTTATTATTGAAAAAAAAGACAAATGTATGGTATCTGACACATTAATTAGGTTTTGATAAAGTCAGAATATGTGGGAGCCTGGAGGCCACTGAGGTTTTTAACTTCATTCATTAAGGCTATCCATATGTTGAAACTACTTTATAAGCTACCAAATATCTCCAGTTACCCTTATATTCATATATTAAAAAACATTGATTCGAATTTGGTATTAAAGGACATAGGATACACATTTTGGTGGCCTATCAAATAGTTTCAACATATGGGTGGCTTTATGCCTGGGTGGCCTTGGCATATATTTTTCCTTAAAAGTAGCCCATTAAACAGAAACAACTAGCTTGACCCGACCCCATTTGACTCCTACAAAAAAACCAGCCCATTTTGACTAGTTACTTGACCCACCCATTTACCACCCGTCTTTTGATTAAATTGTAGCTCTGATTTGTAGTTTACATAATGAAATGCAGGAATGATTAAACTATTGAAAGCTTAATGGAGTTGAATGACTTATTTTGAGTACCCACAAGGTCTCTGATCATTGTTGTATTGTACTTTGATGTCACTCTATGTGGTTATTTCTGTAAATGCCCATTGCCACTCTGCATTCCTTTAACCTAGATGATTATTACCGCCTTCGCATGCGCATGTACCAACTCTTTCAATTGTCATTTTTATAAGATTTGCTATAAATTGAGATTTTAAAACATATGTAGAATGCTGGTCCTATCTTTCATGCTACAATCGTTCCCATAACAATGCAGATGGATAAATCACACCCTTTTGCAATGCTAAGGGATGATTATCGGTCAATATGATGACCAAGTTTTAGTAAAACAGGTAATGAATAAGTATGGGTTGGATGAGGTAAAGTTGATCTAGCAATAAATTATTTTCTTTTTTTTTTGTGTTATATAATTTATTTTATCAAACATGACTAGAAGTATGTTATTACACTAATAATCAATATTTGTTTAAATAGAACACTTTACAATGCTGCAAACTTTTAGTCACTAAGAGCATTCATAGTAGGTTTTTTATTTTTGATGTGAGGGTGTACCTTATATTATGGAGATGGTTGCCACAACTTGTTCCTCATATATATGTGAGTGTGCGTCTTATATTATGAGGGATGATTGTAAATGATTGTGAGTAAAAGATGTAGAATATTTATGGGGATTGTATCGTGTTTCTCCATATTTGGGGAAACAAGGTACAACTCCCATAAATTTTTTTTAATATTTTTGAAAGTGGTTGTGAGTGGATGAGAAAGAAAATGTAATGATAAAGGTATGAAAAAATATTATTTAATTGAAAATAAAGAGAAAAAATATTGATTTTAGTGCAATTATAAGAATGGGGGATGGATAGTGAATGCTCTTAGTGGTTGATTAGACGGATAGAGAAAATATATGTGGATTGTACTGTGATTTTTTATATTTGGGGAAACACGGTACAATCCTCATAAATTTTTTAATATTTTTAAAAATAGTTGTGAGTAGAGGAAAGAGAAAATATAATAATAAAGATATTTAAAAATATTATTTAATTGAAATATGAAATAAAAAAGTAGTGTTTTTAATGCAAATATGAGAATAGGGTTGCTAGTTTGAATGCTATAATAAATGATTACATTTCATATGTTGAAGTTTAGATTGCACGGCCTGTTAACACTATCATCAACAAACTAAAAAAGTTTTTATTTATAAAAATCAATGTATTAAAATAGTTAATTTACACTAATATTCGAGTTAATTGCAGAAAAGGCGTTGTGAGCAACACTAAACTAGGAAGGTAACGATACAAATCGGAGAGACAACTATTAGTAAAGACACAGCTGCACTACCAGTACTACCCGTAGGTCGGTAGGGAGATTGTTCTACGTTTCTAATAAAGACACCACCGGAACATCAAATAGTATTCCTTTGATCGCTGCTCGTGTGCCAATTGAGTTAGCTAGATTATAAAGAATTCAAGCTGGAGTCAAATAATAAGCTACTCAACACGTCCTACTGACAAAGTATGAGGAAATTACATGGCGGAAATTAAAATATTGAAAATAAATTTACTAAAATGAAAATGAAATATGTAAAAAAAAAAAACATGGGTCTCTAATCATGGGTGCTGCATTGTCCATGCATTATGGTGGCTGCAGCCTGCACATCCATCATCTGCATGGGAATAGTTTGAATCCATCTTACAAATAAACTCCTTGACTTTGTTAAAGTTGCTAATGTGATCGACGTTATTATCATCTTGAGCCGACGGCCACCATCCTCTCCAACATGGGAGAAGTTTGCCCTCAAACTTGGTATACTATCATCTTCTTCATACTAGGGTCGTAGGTTGGCGATGATGTTAAATGTCGTGGAGATGCCATACTCCCTCCCTTGGAAGATCCACCATATGCGCATTGTCATTATTCCATTCAAGGATTGCAAATGGCCCATCAGATCGAGGGCTCGATTTTGACTGTCGTTTCATGGGGAAACACTCTTTACGAAAATGAACCCATACCAAGTCACCCTGTGCAAACTTAACAAAGTGTTGATGCCGATTGACACGTACGCTCCAACACCGACTAACATGCTCCTTAATCCTAATTGGTATACAAGCACTCAGTGTGTTCGCGCACAATATTGTGAAGTTGGTGGATTGCCCATGCCTGTTCAACTGCTTCTTGGTTGATGTCGAGTACTGCCAGGTCGAGAAGTGTTGTTGGGTTGTATCCGTAGACAAATACGGTGAGGTGTGTTTTGTGGTTGAATGAGGTACCCGATTGTAAGCGAATTCTACCTATGCCAACATTTGACGATCTATTTGGGGTGACTCGATGAAGAAAAGTGAAGCAGTTGGTGACTATTTTTCTCATGTAATGGCCATAATCAGTCAACAAAGAGCCTTTGATGAAGAGGTACTAGATCAAAAAATCATAGAATTGATTCTACAGTCTCACAACCAAGTCTGATTATGTAGTGCCATCGATAGAAGTGGCATACGATCTCACTCGGTTAAGTCCGTTTAAACGCATGGGCTTATCACGGTGTTGCTAACACAGCGGCTGAACTTTCATGGATACGCAATCTTCTACTCGAGCTACATGTTCCCATTCGACAGACTTCTATCATTTATTATGACAACATTTCAGCCATGTATTTATCACATAACCCAGTTCAACATCAAAGGAAAAAAAATGTTGAGATAGATATCCATTTTGTGCGTGAAATAGTTCGTCTTGGGTTAATTCGAGTTCTACATGTGCCCGCCGATTACCAATATGTGGATTTCCTTACTAAAGGGCTACCGACACACTTGTTTCAACGGTTTACAAGTAGTCTTCGCATCCGACTGGCAACTGCTTTGACTGAGGGGGCATATTAGCAAGCATTATCTATTATAATTATTTTGAATATATTTGTATTTTAGTTATGTATATCTTTTCATAGTTTTAGGATATATTGTTACCTATTTTATCTTCATCTTTTTTGTGTTTATAGGGTTGTATCTTTAATGAAATCATTCATTGAGATTCATGCACTTTCACATTCAAGTTGTCAGCGAAGCTAGCTTGGTGATAAAAAGACACTTTTTGTTAAAGGCAAAGGCACCATCAATAACAAGATGAACAATGATACTTTCAATTATTTGGATGATGTTTATTGTGCTCCTAATCTTGAATATAACTTATTGAGCGCGGGTCAACTAATGATGAAGGATTATGCTTTAATATTTGATGATGGTGCTTGCTTTATAGTATATATGGAGACTCAATCTGAGTTGATGATAGTTCAATTGGCTTCTAACAATATGTTTCCTTTGGATGAATCTAAAATTATAACAAGTGGATCATCTGTGGCACTGTCGATTTGAGCATCTACATTCTCAAGCTCTTCAACAACTTCATAATAAGAAAGTGGTTCGTGGCGTTCCTCAAATGAAGGAATTTGGTAAGTGTGAAGGATGTGCCCTCGACAAACAATCATAAACTTCCATTTCACTCTAGCACAAGAAATGCGACTCAAGTGGTCGAGATCATTCACTCTAATGTGTGCGGTCCCATGCCGATAAAAAGCCTTGGTGGAAGTAAGTTTTTCCTATTATTTATTCATGCTTACTCTAGAATGACATGGGTATTTTTTTCTTGTAAAGAAAAGTGTTTTTAAAATCTAAAATCTTTATGGCTTTGGTTGGAAAACAAAGTGAGAAATTTATAAAGGTTTTTAATAAGCGTCAGGAGTGGAGAATATTGCTCACATTAATTTAATTCTTTTTGTGAGCTAAATGGTATTAAACGACAATTAACTATCCCATACACCCTGAACAAAATGGTGTATATGAAAGAAAATATAGAACTGTTGTGGAAATGGCACAATGTATGCTCTAAGCTAAGGGCATATCATGTTATTTTTGGGCAGAACCCGTGGCTACTACTGCTATTCATACTTTAAATGTGTCCCCAACTAATGTTGTTGAGTGTAAAGCACCTATGCATGTATGGTCCGGTGAAAAACCAGATGTGGAAGATCTTCAAGTGTTTAATAGTATCACCAATGGTCTTAAACCAACTCAACTAAGGCACAGTTTAAGCTTGCATCTAAATGCATTTTAAATGGTTTCTTTACTCTAGTTAAAGGCTATAGGGTGTACAACCTAATAGCCAAGCAAATATTCACTAGAAGGGATATTAAGTGCTTTGAAGATGTTGGTGGAATATAAGCATTTTTTATATGCTCATAGATCTCACAAATGACAACTCTGCCACTAATACTTCTACATAAAATCAAGGGAAAATTACTAAAATTATCATTTGACCAATCTAGTTTTCATTAATAGCCTTTGACCAGAACATTTTTTAATTTAACCATTGTATCACCACGTGGAGATACCTAGCTATGTGGTATCTGTGACATCCATCACCTAAATAGATGCATTGACCATTGACTTTGACTTTTTGACTTTGACTCTTTGACTTTGACTTGGTCTTAACGTGATCTTTGACTTGAAAGTTGACCTAATGTGGGTTTGATCTAAGTATAGTATATTGGACGCGTATAGACACGCAAAGTTCTAGAATTTTGTATTATGGGCTTAACATGTGCTAGTGGGTCTTGGGCATGGTGAAAATGTACGTTCACCGATTTGGTATTACCATAATGGTTGCGTGTTTGGTATTGGATTAAAGACTTAAAAATTAAGAATATAAATCTTTCGATGAGAACGCAAACAAAAACCGTACATGTGGGCTTTGCCTAAATCCTACTAAATAGACATAATTTAATTTTAAAATATATAAATTAAATAATTTATATAGCATATAATAGTTCGTTGGAATCGTAATAATGCATAAGATTTAAAAATGCGAAAGTTTGACGACAAACGGATCGGGACAAGACGTAAATGAACGAGACAAGCAACGGGCCCGAAAGGCCCACCCTTGGCCTCCCTTGGCCGAATTCTTTAAAAGGGAAGGTCTTCCCTTTGTATTTTTTTATTATTATTTCATTTTGAAAACTTATTCTCCAAGTTTCCTCTCTAGAAACCCTAGCCACCATCCATTTTTTCTTCATGTTCTTCATCATATTCATCGTGAATCATCATCATCTTCCTCATTCTTGATCAATTTTTGTTGTTCAAGCACTCATCTTGTTGAAACATTGGTCTACTACGTATTATCGGTAAGAAAACTCGTTGTTTGATGATTTTGTTCATTTTTTCATCTTGTCATTGATGATATTCATCATCTAATCACAAAATCATCATCTACTAATCTCATATTCTTGGTTTTGGGCATTAGATCATGAAGAATTATGCGTTCCGGGCGTTGATTCTTCGAAAATGGTAAAAGTCTAGTTTTTGATGTTCATATGTTCTTGGATCTATTATATTGGGTTGAAAACTTGTGAGATCTGGTCTTAATGAACATCTTGTGTTCATAATATTTAATTAAAAACATTAATCTTGCCTCTTGAATTGATTGACGCGTTTGGGAATCAAAACTATGAATCAATTAATTAATAATGTGAACCGGAAGATGAAAATCTAAAGTAACTGTTTTGGGACTGAAAAATTGGAATGAACCAAGTGTTTGATTCCTGATTTGTTCAATTAAAACATGTAATAAACGTTCTTTAAGTACTCGGGCAAATAAAAATCAAATATAGGGGTTTGGGATGTAAACGAACAACACTAATGAACAGTACAGCTTGCTGTCAGAAAAATATGACGTTTTGTACAGGTCATAACTTGGTCATAATAAGTCCAAATGGGTTGAATCTTCCATCTAAAAACAAGTTTAATGAGTCCTTTAACTAACCCAAGTGGTCTCGCGTCGTTTCGACATCGTTTTGGCCCTCCAAACATGGCAAACAAAACTGAAGGTCAACACTGACGAATCTGGGCAGCAGGTTGGTTTGTGTTCGTCGAGTCATATCTTTCTCATATTTTATCCAATTGAGATGATTATTTTTCTGGAGTTTAACTTAAAGTCTTATTTTTCAAACAGTTCTTGTTACGCAATTTTTCGTTACTGTTTCGACCTCCAAACAGTCTACGTAAAATTGGTACGCGATCAGCTCTACAAGCTGAAATATTTTTACTAAACTTAAATGTTAAGACTTGGGGCTAATTAACTAGAATAAGTTAAAAGTTGGGTCCAAAGATAAATTCTAAGGCATTACAGGATAAGAACATATAAGGTTCATATGTCAACAAACTTGAACTAATAAATGTATGTTTCGAAACAAGAATGACAATGGTATATGTTGAGGACATGAAAACTAAAATGAATCGGGATTGAGAATTAATGTTGGGCATTGGACTTGTTCTAGCAAATAAATTATGTTTTCATTAAATGATAACCTTGATGGGCATTAAGGATTGAACTACAAGGATTACACCCATATTGGTCATCTTGATCTTTAGTAATTCTTTTGTGCTTATTGTATCTATAGTTACTTGCTATACTTGTTGTGGACTTTGGATTGTGCTATTATTGAGGTGAGTTTCACGTACCCTTTTTAATATGTTTTACTTGGGAAAAAAGCATGCTCATGGTTTTGGCTATGCCGTGTCTTTTAGATTAATTTGGGACAATATATGTGGTTTGGGTCATGGGTTGAGTCTAGATATTCATTCATGAATGTGTACTTGGACTTGGGCTTGTTATTATGACTTGGACGTCATGGAGAGATATTGTTAGTACTAACGGGTTGACGCCCCCACCCCTATCATCAATATACTAGTCAAGACTGACTTGGTCTGGGCTTGCCATTGGGTGAATATAATCCTGGTAATTGGACTTGGACTGACTTAGACTTGTGTTGATATCTATGACTGCTATGTACTCTTATCCACATACAACTTTTGTACATGTTATACACGTGCAAACTCTTTGTTCTTTAAAGTTGTGAACTCACGAACGTATGGTTGACTTTTTAGAGCATGTCTTTTCAGGTAACGGTACATAGGTACTTGGGCAGTGGACATTAGACGAGACCGCTCCTTCAAAAGCATTAGACATTGGGACATTAGTTTTGGACTATTTGTTATTATTGTTGGTCTTGTAAATATTTTGGATTGATCTTGTACGGGTTGTTTTAGTTTTGAACTTCTGGATTATTTGTGCATTTATGGAATAATGTTATGGTACTAATTGCTCTTGACACTTGTTTTTTTGTGTCGGGTAACGTCATGATTCATTGACGGAGAATTCATTTAGAAATTCTTTTAGACCCCCAATGTGTTTTGACGATCCCGTCTATCGCATTCTCGTGTTTCCGCTTCTAGCGGGGGTGTGACAGTATGGCCCACATGGAATATTTTACAAAAATTTTTTGCCCACTGGCGATATAGTTGTTTCTTGTATCGCCCGGAACCAGAGATACACCGGTGATACGCTAGATTACTTTATATCACCAGATTTAGGTTTTTTAATTTAAATTTAATTTAATTTTAAAAAGGTTATTTAAAAATATGAAATAATATTTTCTTTAATAACTTTTATTTTGGTTATTTTCAAAATAAAAAAAGTTATATTTATAAACGTACAAAGGAATTTAAATTTAATTTTAATTAATTATATGATGTGTATGAATAGACATAACCTTATTCTTATTCACTATTCAAAACACTATTCGTTTCTTATTTCATACATCCATTTCATACATGGTAAAAATCAATACTGTTTTCAACCCGCTCCAAAATCATTAGCTTGGATCATGAATAAATGGAGGCGTCCAAAGAATCAATCCAAATCTTCAACCTCGAATGTTCAAAACCCAAAAGAAAACACTATTATAAACTTATCATTACATGCCCACAAAAATGACCAAACCAATCGAGCTACTGTACGTAGATGGGCTATTCCTGATTATGAATTTGTAAAATGGTCAACAAATTTTATAGAGTTTTATGATAAGGGGGATGCCCCTTATTGTTATTCTACTATCTTTTTGACACGCATAAAACTTGACAAGAATTTTTATGATATTTTAGTAGTTTATCAAAACTCAGTGATAAACTTTTTTATAAATTAAACATAAAAGTATTTTCTACTGGTATTGTATTAATAAATGTATTTTTGTACAACACATTGAAGGTTGTGTGTTAAAAATGATGAATTGAAGATATAGAGAGCTATACAAAGATTGACTGTCAAAAATGCGTTGTACTATACTTCCTCCATAATTTTATGACTTCTTAACCGATTCATATAGCAAGAATGTTGTTTCATTTACGATGAAAAGTTCAACCCATATCTTTCCTTTTTAGATGTTGATTATGTATATTTCCATTACTGTATTTAGAGTCAAGAATAGGTACTTGTTCGTGTTAATATGCAGACAGTAAAATTGGAGATTTTATGTGGTGAAGAAATAAATGATGATAAATTGGTTAGTTGGTTCACCGGACCTTGATGAAAGCCTCTGTGTATTTCCGTGCACTATTAGTAAACTTTTGTTTTCAAAAAAAGACGGGACAAGTAGAAAAACCATTTGGGTTGAAATAAGTGAAGATTATGTTATATTACCCCAAAACTTGCGAGGTAATGAAGGAGTTTACGTTTGCATGTTGATGGAACATTTAGTTACGGGCAAACCGGTAGATTGTAGTTAAAACTTGAAGAAGACATGTAAGTTGATAGACGATTCATAGCTAATCAAATTTATTTCTGGCGCAGCTTACCCCGTCCCTGTTAGAATTTTGTTGTATTAGTTTTTATCAATTGTATTAGTTTTTATGATTTTATTATAATATTTTAAGTAGTTTACGTTTGCATGTTGATTAAACCATAAATACATTTATAGATTACGCTAATTAAGAAACAAAAATACAACGTTGAGGTTAGAAAAATGTACCACTAATAAAATAAATAATCTATTATATATATACATTTGTAAAATACAATGGATCAACACAATTTTTTTTTATTTTTTCCTGTCAACAAATAGTATGCATTTGTTTTCCAATGAAAACATAGTATGTTTTTTTTCCCGTCAACACATAATATGTCCTTATTTTTTGTGTGAGTCCATAGTATATCTTCTATTAATGTTGAGCATGCAACTCATAATCAGAGATTGCAGACTCCATTGGGCCAAGCAAGATGTAAGTTGTAGTATACAGATTAGCCACTCCAGTACCACTCCAGTATGGGAGTTCTTAGTGCCTTTTTATCTTATGATCAATGTTATGTAGATAAAAAAATAAAAACAAGACAGTAGATCCTTTTTGATTAGTATTATATAGATAAAGTGATATTGTAGCTATATTTTATAAGATGGTTTTGGATGAGTATGTATCTTGAAAATGAATAGCATGTTTAAGGAAAAAAGGATGGATAAGTGTTGAGGAAATAAAAATGGATAAGTGTTGACGAATAAATGATGGATAAGTGTTGAAGAAGAAATGATGGATAAGTGTTTAACAAGAAAGGATGAATAAATGTCGAAGAAGTAAGGTTAGAAGGATAGATGTTATTGCTTGTGTATATATAGTGTTGAAGATGTTAACTTATGACTTTTAAGTTCATTATCAGCAGAATCTGCCAAATACTCAAGCAATATACGAAAATCTGTAACTGAAACTTTATACTCAAAATTTTCATATATAAGAGTAGAAATTTTGGACTTTTTAAAATCATCATTTAAATCAAAGTTTTCTTTTTTCAAATAATAATTTTCTTTAGTTATAGAGCTACTACCAACATCATCCTCCTCACTAACATATAATGTAAAAATATGATTTGGATCATTAACAACAAGATTTATAAAAAATAAACAATCATTAACATTTAATATGTCAATTGAATAAGTGTATGTCGACATTTTATAACATAATCTTATATGTTTTTGAAAACCAAATATATCAAAGATAAAATGTTTCATTTCCTGAAAGCAAAAATAAAAAAATTATTGTTATAAAAATCTTGTTTATTAAAAATTCAGGTTTCTAATTATTTTGCTTGTTTTAATAAAACTGCTTTTTGAAAATTTCATATTTTTTATAATTTTTTTAAAAAAAGTACCGATTTAAAATATTTTGTTTCTAAAGGTTTAGTGTTTTAGAAAATTTTATATTATATAAAAATTTTGTTTTTTATTATTTTTATTTTAATAAAAAGATATGATTTTTAATTTAATTAATAAAGTTTATTTATAAAAATACAACTTGATTTTAAAAAATCTAGATTATAGAAAGAAATGTATCAATTATTTAAATTGATTTTTATTAAGAGAAATAAATGATGTTGAGTGTTTAAATTACTTTCTTTTGAAGGGAAAATGAAGTGACAATTTTTAAAATAATAACAAGTGTTAAAATTGTGTTTTAAGAGGATTAAAAGTGTTAAAATGAATTACAACTTGTTTTATTAGATTTTATAGATTTTTAGATATAAATTATTAATTTTAACTTTTAATTTCTAATTGTTAATATTTTTTAATAATTTTTTGAACCCGTGTAACACACATAGGCTAGTTTATTAAGTATATAATATATTAAATGAAATAAGTAAATATGTAATATATGTTTTAAGAAGAAAAATACATAATTGATTTTTCAAATTAAAAAAAATTATATAATTAATGATTTTAGAAATGATAAATATATAAATTCCTTTAAATTCTAAAATCCCCATATTAGTTTCCTGACCCTTTTCTCGTTATTTTGGTATAATGCGATGGTAAGAATAATTTTGTGAAGTGTGTGAATTCATATCTTAAATTTTGATGTAAACTAGTGTTTGATTTTACAGTTTTAATTACCAAAAACATGCTAATGTGGGGTTAACTCACTTGATAGAGATTTTGCCTATTAGAGTGGAAGTCCTGGGTTCAAAATCAGGTATATTGTAATGTGGAGTAATTTAGTAGTAGAATAGATTTAATGTTCAAATTTTTTTTTACAAAAACATGTTTCTTAGTTGAAGGATGTTTTCATAATTTTTCCTTATATAAAGGAAATAATTAAAACAAAAATATTAGATTATGTACAATTTGATTTGATAGGTGCTAAGTGGCTTTTGTGGTCAGCTTTGATCGATTCCCTTTATAAAACAAGACGAGACATTGCAGCTTTTGAATTGAAGACAAATCTTGGTACAAAGTTATATGCAAATAGTAAAAATGATTTTAAACACTTTTTCGTTTTTCACATCTAGATTTCAATTTAGAATATAGAAAATGTCATTACTTTTTTAAATTACATAATAGTTTTGAACATTTATCATTATATTTTCTTTTATTTACTAACATTATTTTTAAAAATATTAAAAAACTCATAAAAATTGTACTATGTTTTTTAAAATATACAAATAAACAGTTATATTTTCTTCTTCGTTCACAACCCATCACAACAATTTTATATAATATAAGATATACACTCATATAAAAATCGAAAAATGAACGCGAATTCTTTAATGCATTAGATATAAACCCATTTCACAAACCAACCAAGCTAATTTTTTTAATAAAAAACTCATTTTTCTCTCTTCATCTATACAATCAAACTAAATTTAATTTTTTACTCTCATTAATAACCAAACCTTTATTTACTTTCTTAAATAAATATAATTTTGAACAAACTTTGTTTTTAATAAAATTTATTAAATGTATTTTTATATTAAAAATGATAGATTTAGTAATCCGTGTATTAAATGGGTTAAATAAATAAAATATCAAATAAAATAAAATTTTATTAATTATAAAATAATATTTTAAGATAAGATATAATTGAAATTTCATATTAATAACGATATAAGTAATAAAATAATGATAGTAACTTTTTAAACTATTTTGTTTAAAAAAACTAAACATTTTGTTTCAAAACAAATTATTTTAAAAAAATTAATTATTATAACTTCCATGTTTAATTATATTTTATTTATGAATATTTAGTTTTTAAAACATCAATTTTAAAATATTTTGATGTTTTAAAAAATTTTCTTTTTTTATAAAAATTTATTTATTTATAAATAATATTAATAAACAGAACTTTATTTACTTATTAAAAAAAACTTTTAGTCTATAAAGAAATTAAATAATAGAGTTAAATACGTTTTACATCCCTAAGGTTTTGATAATTGCAGTTATGATTTGATTTTATAATTGTCTTTTATTGTTTTATCTTATTAATGTATTTTGGTTTACTAGTCGTATTACTTTTGTCCGTTTTAATAAACATAGAATTTTTTTTAAAGTTTAATTAAGGTTACGATAATTGATGTTTTATGATTATTATTCATGAACACTTAATGTTATATTATTAATTGTTTTTATACTTTTATGATAATCTGTCTTTTAAGGTTATTACAAATAATTTATGTTATATGACTTGTTTGTTTGTTTATATATAATTTTACTAGGTTAGTACCTCGTGTATTATACGGGTTACATAAATAAAATATTAAATAATTACAAATAAAAACTTACGAATTATAAAACTATGTTTGAAGATAAAATATGATTATAATTGCATATGAAGAGCTACTTTACGTAAATAAACAATAATACATTTTCTTAAAATTTTATTTAATAAAAAATATGGGTTTTAAATATTTTATTTTAAGAAAAATGAATTTATTTTAAAAATGGTTTGTTTTATTCTGTATTTTATAAAACTTTTATTTTTAAAAAGTGCGTTTTTAATAAAAAATAGGTTTTAATTTATTAAATTATATAATTTTTAATATGAAAATGGTATGATTAATATTATTAGTATTCAATATTGTTAATAATAATAAAAAAAATAAGAAAGTTAGTATGATAAAACTTACAATTGTGTCAAGTCTTATTCTAAATTTTCTTTGTTATAGATATATGGATATATAAATAAATAGATAGGCTAAAAACTTATTCATTAAACGGATTATAGTTAGTAATAAACACGAAAAGTTACATTATGATATTTTAATATAAGATACGATTAAAATTAAATATGCGTAATAGTTTAAGAAATAAAACAATTATACTATTTTTTTAACTCGCTTATGTAAATAAATTTATTTTTAAATATTTATTTAAGATTATTTTATAAAAAATTTATTGTTATAAAAATCTTGTTTATTTAAAACTTAGTTTTCGAATTATTCTGGTTGTTTTAATAAAACCACTTTTAGAAAATTTCATACTTTTCATAAGGTTTTTTAAAAAATGACCGATTTAAAATATTATATTTCAAAAAGATTTTATAAATATTATTTTTATATAAGGACCGATTCAAAAAATTTTGTATTATATAATTTTTTTTATTATTTCTATTTTAATAAAAAGATATCATTTATAATTTTTTTAATAAAGTTTATTTTTAAAAACATAGCTTGTATTAAAAAGTGTAGATGAGAGAGAATTGTATCTATTAATAAAATTAAAATTTATTAAAAGAGAGAAATTAGTTTGACTGTTTAGATTAATATCATACCCTTTCGGAAGGGAAAATGAAATGAATGTGTTTAAATAAATGACAAGTGTCAAAAATATGGTTTAAGAAAATGACATGTGTTAAAAGAAACTTTTTTATTATATTCTATAGATTTTGTATGTTTTATAAAGTTAAAAATGAATCATTTTTAGTTAGTTATACTTATATTTTATGTAATAAAACAATCAGATATATCTTTCTTAATAAAATAAAAGAAATGCTGACATATCATTTCTTGTAAATTAAAATCGCAATGGTGATTAACAAAAGAGACTGAACGTCTAATACTTATCACGTAGAGTTGATTTTTTATTTTGTAATTGTTTTGACTGAAATACCTCTAATTTAGGAAATTCGGAAAAAATTAATTGTGTTAATTAGGAGTAGTTAAGTGGATTCAAATGGCAATTTTTGTAAAACTTTTGGATACAAATGATAAAATTTAAACTTTTGGATTCAAATGACAATTTATATGAAACCTAAGGGATGTAAAACGCATTTAACTCTAAATAATATTATTAATAATTATAGTAACTATTAAATATGATAGATAAACGATAAAATTTTGTTAAGTAAAAATATGGTGTTGTCACGTATCCAACTCATTTAACATTTTATTAGAGTAGAAATATAATTCATTGATATTTAATATTTATTATATAATAAAAAATTCTTTTTAACAAACTTCTATTTTAATAAATTTGATACCGATATGTACATTAATAAAACTATACAAGACTGTGCTTTTAATTTTTTTTAAAACTTTAATAAAACTATACAAGACTGTGCTTTTAATTTTTTTTAAAACTTTAAAGTTATAAGTTATTAAACAAAATATAAATTATATTAAAACATAATTTGTATGAAAATTAAATGAAAAAGATAAAACAGTGAGCCGATTATATATTGACATGTGGCAAGGATAAACATATTTTGGATTTGCAACCTTGAGTTGCCGTAGTGACCCGCTGTTTGATTTTTTTTTCCTTTTTTCAAATAGTGCCACCACCTAACCCCATTTTAACCAATGAAATAGTATTAGAGGCTTTTTGTTTTATCATTTTAATGGTTCAAATATTTAAATGTTTAACATTTAATTGTTCATAAGTTGTTAAACTGCACCTTATTGACAAGTTAAAATTAAACGTAAACTATGCAATAATAGCTTGTAGTTTAGCAGCTTTTGTGATTTAGTAGTTTTGGAATGGAGTTGGGTTCTGTTAGTAATAGTTGTGTCTTAGATTATTCATATTAGTTTGTTATTTTAAAAAATATAGGATATTCAACGTCCAAATATCAAAGAAATCACTACAAAAATACAACACAATGAGACATGCAATCTACAATAAAGGAACTATAATCAATAACACTTGAGACAAAATCAAGAACTATAACATCAGAAACCAAAATTCGTGTAAGATCTTCAACACACACACACAATAAAAAGGACCCAATGTTTTGAAAACAGAATTGGACTGGCTAGTAGGACAGGGAATCAGACCTCTAGCGGGTCGACCTGATGCTTAAAATCATTTAAGGACCTTCACTTAATAAAAAAAATCTAACATTTTTAATTTCAAATATGAGCATAATCACCTTAAATAATTATACAAGAGAGCATATACTCTTTGGTGTTGACACCACATGATAGTGACATCTAGTTTTTGTTATAAACTTGTATCATATTGGTAGAAGAAGCAAAGGGTATCAAGTAATCTTTAGCTAATACATCTAATTAGTTATTGTAGCTTGCTTCTAACAGTTAACTAGTTGCTATAACTTTAAGTGATTAGATAACAAATGATCAGTTGTTTTTCCTGTAAGTTCACAAGCAGTGCCTTAATCAGGTACAAATTTCCATCAGTTGTGTTACTTTCGGTTGATATTAATGTGTCGTTCATGTGTTATTGAGTTGGAATAGATAATTTTTGGCTTATTGGTTACATTCCTTTTTATAACAAAAATTTATCATGATTTGTACTGATCATATTAATGGCTCGTTGATATGTTGTTATTCACACTCATCCATTACTTTGTTACAAGACTATCTTCAGCTTTAGACTAACAATTTTATTAATTACCATGGTTTTTTAGCGCAAAGTATGTTTTGATTCTTACTCACTAGTTATAAAGTAAAAATATATAATATACATTAATTTTTTTAAATGGTGATGGTTTTATTATTATAATAATTTAATACATTTCCATGCTAATACTTAACTTTTAGAGTAAATTACTATTTCGTTCCTGGGGTTTGACGAAAATCACGGTTTCAGTCCAATAGTTCATTTATTACACCGACGTTTCAATAGTTTTAAGATTTGTTTCAATTTCACCTGAACAATTAACACCGTTAGAAATATATTAGTTAAATCATATAAAAATATTATTATATCCTTGTATATTTTTAAAATCCCTTCCCCTATACCTACCCCCATCCCTATCTCTCTCTCTCTCTCTTCTCTTTTTCTTTCTCTCTCACACACACACCTAGAAATCAAGAACACCATCCACCACCTCCTCCCCCAACCACCTCCGGTGCTGCGCCACCCCCAACCACCTTCGGCCACCACTGCCACCCCAACCACCTCCGGCCGCCACCTCCACCATCACCACCGTCGATCACCACCATTGTTCACCCCCTTTTCTATTGTTGATTTCAAAAATAAAATATAGATGTTTCAAAAAGAGGGTCATGGGGTTCAAGAAAGAACCCATCGTCGATCACCACCATCGTTCATCTTCAGATCTCTTCATCTTCCTCGTCGAATCTCTTCATCTTCATCATCGGATCTCTTCATCTTCACCCAATCGTACCCGAAGTAGATCTAAATCGCACCATCGATTTGCAGGTCCGATGAACAGGTGAGGTGGAAGATCGATGCCAAATGGTGGTGTTGGTAAGGAAGCGTGAGGGATGGTGGCAGTGGCGGTGAGGGTTGGTGGTGGTGGTGGTGATTTGGGTTAGGGTTAAATGATTAAGGTAGATGATGATAAAGATTTTATTTTTTATTTTTCTTTACTAAGGGTAATATAGTCAATTCACATTAGCTTAACATAATTACACTAAGAGAGTTAATGGTACGGGTGAAATTAAAACAAAACTTAAAACTATTGAACCGTCTGTGTAATAAATGAATTATTGGATTGAAATCGGGATTTTCGTCAAACTTTAGGGACGAAAATTGTAATTTACTCTTAACTTTTATTTGTCTTTTTCTATCTTCTGTTTTTTGACAGCTAAATGAATTCTGGATTTTATATTCTAACCACAGTTCAAATCAAAATTAACCATGGTTAAATTATATCTCCATTTAAACTCTCCAACCACCTCCATCATCACACCCTTAATTCATCTGTGTTCATAGTCCATAGTATTATTCTTCTCTCTTCTTCTTTCCTACTGTTTCACGAGCTACCAAACTCAATGATCTTGTTGGAATTCCAAACAAATGGTAAGACAGTGTTCTTCGATTTTAAAAAGCATATTTGTATGTTATATAACAATATTTATTAGTAATGTTTCTAGAGCACAATAGCTATAAATCTGACCTGTAGTTACTTTGAAAGTTTTTCTTGTAGATTGATTCACCAGCAACGATGAGGTTTATAAGGATTTGTCGAGCGAACCTTCAATGGCGTCCTATTAAACGTCATCCGTTCAGAACAACTATTAACATGACGTTTTTCTACGCTTCAAAAAGGTGAGTTGAGTTTTTGAAATATTCATGATAAATGCCTCTTTTAATAGAAACTCATAAGTTTTATTTAAAATAAACATATACTAAATAAAAACCATTATTGTACAAATTAAAAACTCGTGAACCTGAATCAAAATTCCCCACTATATGTAGTCTTTTTGTTCTCTTTATCTTGTCTACATATCTTTATTTTATTTAAATATTCTGCTGTCATACGTATGGTTTTTTGCATACTTGAAAATTGTAAGAAACACTACATAACAAGTAAATTAAGGTGGTGGCTTGGTGGTAGGCGTAGCATATAGATTTTAAAAGAAGAAACACTACATGATTAATGTAAATGGTGGAAATAAACTCTTATATTACACAACATATACGCATGTGTAATAAAATTATAGTTTCTGTGACAACAATAATTTCATATCAATATCCGTAAGAACATCCAACGTAATTTCGTAGCATAATTTTCGATGGACTTAATTTACATCAATTAGGTCTTATGAAATCTAACAAGACCATGTATTTCATTATCACACTAGGGATAAATTTTGAGATTTTGATAGCATACGTGTATGATTGCCTAGTTAATATAAGAGTTAGTTACACATTGGTCCTTGTGGTATGCTTATATTTTAGTATTGATTCAATCTTTTGAAAACTTATATTATTGGTATTAACTGTTTGTCAAACCATCACATTATTGGTATTTCACATCAACTTCTGTTAAGTGTTTTTCTGTTAGTTGATTGTGAAAAGACAAATATACAATTAATATAATAATAACATTAATATTAATAATATATATTAATTGTTTGAGTTAATTCTTACATTAAAAACCCAACCCACCCCTCCCCTTCCCCGTCATCTTTCACAACCACCGGCACACCATAGCTGACATCCCACAACGTCATCGCATCTAACCACCACCGTCACCGTTGTCTGACCACCACTATACCACCATCATCTCCAACGTGTATCAACCAATACCATCACCGTTGTCTAACCACCTTCATCGTACCATCACCCAAATCCCATAATCAATTGGCTACCATACCATCACCCAAATCCCCAGCAATTACTAAACCATGGACCAAAATACCATTAGATCACCATAGTAATTATGTCAGCATCGATCACTATACCTCTATGGAGCGGATGGTAAAGAACTAAAGATGGAATGGTGGAGGATGAAGCGGCGACGACGGAACGGCGGTGGTGGAGGTGGTCTACCCCACCATCGTGGTGGAGTGGTGGCTGTGGTGGTGGTTTTTAAGTGTTAGCGGTAAGAGGGAGCCAGTGAACGGTGGTGGGGTGGTGGTTGCGATGGTGGTGGTTAAGTGATGGTCAGGGCCGGTCCTAAGGATTTTAGTGCAAAGGACAAGCCCAAAAAAAGGTCTTTTGTCCCTAACAAATTGAATTATATAAACTAAATTTTTTTGTGAATAAAAACAAACGTATTAGAAATAAACATAACAAAATCATAGTATTACAATAACGTAGCGTAATTGTTCACGATAACTCATGAGGTCTAGGCATTACAATAAATATAACAAAATCATCCCTTTTTTGTTTGCTCAATTGACCATTTAATAATTAAACAAGTATTAATAAACCATGACACGAGATTTAAATATTTTATCTTCTAAAAAGGAGGCTTTAATTGATAACTGGATTCATAAAATGGGCCTAAAAAATTAAATTGGGTTTAAAATATAATTGGGTTAATTTTTATGATTGAATTATAGTTTATAACTATTTTTTATACAAAATATATATATATATTATAAAAAACAATTTAAACAATTTCGTGTCCCCTGAGCGAATGGGCCTTGGATGGGTGTCCATCTCGCCCCTCCTCACGGCTGGCACTAGTGATGGTGGTCATCGTTGAGAAGGGTGACGGTGGTGATGGGTTGCCGGCAAACAAATGACCGTGAAGCTGTCGGATACGGGTGGATGGTGGTGGCTGCCGTTATGTTGTTGTGGACCTGTGACTTTGTGAAGTGTGTGTGTGTGTGTCAATATATATATATATATATATATATATATATATATATATATATATATATATATATATATATATAGGGTGCAAAACAAATGTTAACCCTCCTTTATTGCGATAACCCTCCTTTAATGTGTTGCAAGTATTATTATGACCAATTGTAAAATTTACAAGTATGGTTAAGTGTATATATACATGAGACCTTTAAATGAAAAATATGAGCTTCATGACTAAATATTATATTAGTTTAAAGGAGATGTTAAAATGGTTAGTAGATGACTTTTAACAAATATGACACATGACTTTGTTGCTTTGACATGGGACTTAAAATATAAAATTTATGGACTTTATAATGCTAGCTTCTAGTTTACTAAAATATGGGTTTAAACAAGTTGATAAATTGACTAAAGTAACTAACTAATTCATTAAAGATATTTTACATTATAATATAATGTAATAAAAATTATAAATAATTTAAAGAAACCCTAATTTCATAAATGTAAGTTCATAAAAGTTAAATAAAATAAAATAATAAATCTACTAAAAAAATAATTAAATAATTATTTTATGGACAAATATATCTATATATTTATACATGGGTTGTAAAATATGAAAGTTAGTGATTTTACGTGAATGTAAATATTTTAAAATTGTCTTTCATTTAAAATAATACAAGCATTATTTTACCGAGAAAAATAAGATTTCTTCAAAACCCTAATTCCTATAAATTACATATGAAAAATATATAGATAATTACAAGACACTCGAGTCACATCTCGGGTCGAGTCAAAATGATATTTAGTTACCCAAATAAATATGTCAACTTTAAAATACAAAGGTTTTGAATATTTTCAAGCAAAGTATTATTTATTAATACTTTCTAAGTAATATATATTTTTCACAAATTATCATCCTGTATCACCAACGGGCTATCAAGTCAAACGCTTTATTACCAAGTTATGTGGATGAAATGGTTATATGCTCACATTACATGTAGGAGCAATTACTTAGACATAAGTTGCCTTAATTATTCTAGGGCGAACATAGGTCGGTTTTCCCTAAGACTGCATTTCGAACTCATTACGGCTACTACGAGTTCATGGTCATGCCATTTGGGCTAACCAATGCACTAGCTGTATTCATTGACCTCATGAATAGAGTGTGCAATCCCTATTTGGATAAATTCGTGATCGTCTTCATCGATGAACATCTTAATATACTCACGAACCAAGGATGAGCACGAGCAACATCTAAGGTAAATCTTGGAACTACTCAAAAACGAAAAATTGTACGCCAAATTCTCAAAATGCGACTTCTGGATTCGAGAAGTGCAATTTCTCGGGCATGTAGTCAACGAGAAAGGCATACATGTTGACCCCTCCAAGATATAGGCCATTAAGAACTGGGAAGCACCTAAGACCCCGACTGAGGTGCGACAATTCCTAGGTTTGGCAGGTTATTACCGACACTTTATCGAAAATTTCTCCAAAATAGCCCAACCGTTGACAACCTTGACTCAGAAAAACAAGAAATTCGATTGGGGTGATAAACACGAAGCAGCGTTTCAATTGTTAAAGCAGAAACTGTGTTGCGCGCCAATTCTGTCCCTACCAGAGGGAACTAATGGTTTTGTAGTGTACTGCGACGCGTCACGACAAGGACTTGGCTGTGTCCTGATGCAACACGACAAAGTTATTGCTTACACTTCTCGACAATTGAAAGTGCAAGAGAAAAATTACACCACTCATGACCTTGAATTGGGAGCTATTGTTTTTGCACTAAAGATTTGGTGACACTACCTGTATGGTACCAAGTGTAGTATATTCACTGATCACAAAAGCCTGCAACACATCTTCGATCAGATGGAACTAAACATGAGACAGCGCAGGTGGGTCGAGTTACTAAACGATTATGACTGTGAGATTTGTTATCATCATGGAAAGGCGAATGTTGTAGCAGACGCTCTGAGCAGGAAAGAACGAACCAAAACTTTACGGGTGCGAGCGTTGGGAATGACGATCCATACGAGTCTAACTACTCAAATTTGAGATGCTCAGTCCGAAGCACTGAAGGAACAGAATTTGAAAAATGAATCTCTTCGCGGCATGGATAAGCAATTTGAGATCAAGTCTCATGGAGCTTGTTACTTCATGAATCGAATTTGGGTGCTAAATTTTGGAAACTTAAGGGAACTTGTGATGAATGAGGCACACAAATCAAGATACTCCATCCACCCGGGCTCTGATAAGATGTATCAGGACCTGAAGGACTTATACTGGTGGCCTAACATGAAAGCTGACATAGCCACCTATGTTAGCAAGTGCCCCACATGTTCAAAGGTTAAGGTAGAATATTAGAAACCGTCTGGATTACTGCACCAACCGGAGATTCCACAATGGAAATGGGAGCAGATTTCCATGGACTTTATCACGAAACTACCCAAAACATCCACCGGTTGTGATACGATTTGGGTAATTGTGGATCGACTGACAAAGTCTGCTCACTTTCTACCAATTAAAGATACTGATAAAATGGAAAGGTTGACGAGGGTTTATCTCAAGGAGGTTGTTTCGAGACATGGAGTATCGATCTCCATAATCTCCGATCGAGACAGTTGATTTACCTCGAGATTTTGGCAATCATTACAAAAGGCCTTGGGTACCGGTTGGATATGAGTACCGCATACCACCCTCAAACGGATGGTCAGAGCGAACGGACCATTCAGACATTGGAAGACATGCTTAGAGCTTGTGTGATAGACTTCGGAAACCCTTGGGATGCTCATCTACCCTTAGCCGAGTTTTCTTACAATAACAGTTATCACACCAGTATCCAAGCTGCACCTTTTGAAGCACTATACGGAAGGAAGTGTCGATCACCATTGTGTTGGACAAAGGTTGGCGATAGTCAACTCGCTGTTCCCGAGATCATACGCAAGACCACAGAAAAGATCGCTCAGATTCAGAACCGACTCAAAGCCGCGCATGACCGTCAGAAAAGCTACGCTGACATGAGACGCAAACCATTGGAATTCCAAGTGGGAGATAAGGTTCTACTTAAAGTCTCACCTTGGAAAGGAGTCATTCGTTGTGGTAAACATGGTAAGCTAAACCCTAGATACATTGGACTATTTGAAATCCTAGCCAGGATTAGTCGTGTAGCTTACAAGTTCAAACTTCCTCAAGAACTTAGTAGTGTTCATAACACTTTTCACATGTCAAATTTGAAGAAGTGCCTGTCAGATGAAACTCTAGTTATACCGCTCGATGAGGTTCATATTGATGAACAACTTCATTTTATTGAGAAACCTGTGGAGATCCTGGATCGAGAGGTTCATATTGATGAACAACTTCATTTTATTTGAAATCCCATAGTGAAGGTCCGATGGAATTCCAGACGAGGACCCAAATTTACATGGGAATGCGAGGACCAAATGAAGCTCAACTACCCTTACTTGTTTGAAACCGTAGCATCTGCAGACAACCTTAACTGAATTTCGGGACGAAATTCTTTCTAACATGGGGAGTATGCGACAACCGGCAATTTCAGGTCAATACCCGGCCTTGACTTGGTTATAATTACACCTATAATACTTGATTTTCAATTAAATTCTATTTATTGAAGTCGTTTTATGCATTGCAAAATTTCACGCGTAGCATCTCATGCACGGTAATTCGGCGTAGTTACCATTTTTTACACGCGATGCAAGCACACACGAACATTGGTGATAATTAATACATATATGTGTCATTAAATACTTTAAAGTGTTTCAAAGTACCTTAGATTCCAAATTTAATACATTGGAAAAGTCTAAAATTTAAGATAAAGCTTAAAGCGTAAATTGATATTTTACCCGGATAAAACGCATATAATGTAACTACTAGATACATGAGTTATTATTTACATATCATCAATATTAAAATGTATGATATTATATGATTTCTTATAATGTTTTTATGTATTTTAAAAAGTAAAAAAGTAAGAATATAAAAATATGTAAAAATACATATAATGCAAGAAATACCACCCAAATACCCTATACTACAAAATTAAACAAAATCCCCCCATCCCATCTCCTAGCCGTCCAACCCCCCCCCCCCCCTCACCTTCTTCTCTTCCCCATGAAAATATTTACAGGATATTGTTGACCTTATAAAAGTTGGAGCTTTCCTTTTTGGTGAAACTCACTTTTGGAGTGTTTAAAGTTGCATGCCTCCTTTGCCTTGCTTGTATTCCTTTCTCTTCTTTTCCTTGATCAAAGACATGATGTTTCCTTCTCAAAAAGAAGACCTTGCAAGAAGTAAGGGCTATTTAAGTAAGCATACATCTTACATATCAATCAACCCAACAAAACACAACTATCCTCCCTCTTTCTTCCTTCAAAATTCGGCCAAGCACCACCACCTTCACTTCACCATCTTTCAAACCTCATATTCTACAAATCTAATTGTTTCAAGTGCTCTTGGGTGAAGATCAAGCAATTGTTGAAGCTTCCAAACATCCTACAACAACCTTTTCATCTTTCTTTGCTTGATCTTAGTAAGAACTATTTCTACTTGTTTATATATATTTCATTTCACCATGTTTATTTATACACTAGTTCATGTGTAACTATTTTCATCCACAAAAAGTCTTTCATGTTAAAAATGATGCTTTTACCAACAAGGTGCTTCAAGAATAATATTTTACACAAATCATCTTAAAATAAACTAAATAATGAATCTTGTCTTAAAGAAATAAATATTCATAAATTCATGTTTGACAAAACTACTAGTTGAAGATTTTATATAAAGTCATAAAAGTATGTTAAAACTCAAGAAGAGTTCAAATGGGTTACTTTAGGCTTATGAGATTTTTAATGTGTTGCAAGTATTATTATGACCAATTGTAAAATTTACAAGTATGGTTAAGTGTATATATACATGAGACCTTTAAATGGAAAATATGAGCTTCATGACTAAATATTATGTTTGTTTAAAAGAGATGTTAAAATGATTAGTAGATGACTTTTAACAAATATGACACATGACTTTGTTGCTTTGACATGAGACTTAAAATATAAAATTTATGGACTTTATAATGCTAGCTTCTAGTTCACTAAAATATGGGATTAAACAAGTTGATAAATTTACTAAAGTAACTAATTAATTCATTAAAGATATTTTACATTATAATATAATGTAATAAAAATTATAAATAATTTAAAGAAACCCTAATTTCATAAATGTAAGTTCATAAAAGTTAAATAAAATAAAATAATAAATCTACAAAGAAAATAATTAAATAATTATTTTATGGACAAATATATCTATATATTTATACATGGGTTGTAAAATATGAAAGTTAGTGATTTTACGTGGATGTAAAAATTTTAAAATTGTCTTTCATTTAAAATAATACAAGTATTATTTTACCGAGGAAAATAAGATTTTTGCAAAACCCTAATTCCTATAAATTACATATGAAAAATATATAGATAATTACAAGACACTCGAGTCACATCTCGGGTCGAGTCAAAATGATATTTAGTTACCCAAATAAATATGTCAACTTTAAAATACAAAGGTTTTTGAACATTTTCAAGCAAAGTATTATTTATTAATACTTTCTAAGTAATATATATTTTTCACAAATAATCATCCTGTATTACCAACGGGTCATCAAGTCAAACGCTTTGTTACCAAGTTATGTGGATGAAATGGTTACATGTTTACATTACATGTAGAACAAATTACTTAGACATAAGTTGCCTTAATTATTCTAGGGCGAACTTAGGTCGGTTTACCCCGAGCACTTTGGATATTTACAAGTTTACATACTCGTTTACCACTGTCAGGTGAGTTTCACGACCCCATTTTTACTTATTTTCATTTTGGAGGAGATTACATGCAAATTACTATTTTCGTGGACACATTTACTTGTCAATGATTTCACATGTTATATAAGTTGTTTACTTACCATATAAAGTCCCCTGTTATCGAACCGTTAGTTTATTTCCCAAAGCGAGGTAATCATGAATAGTACTATTGGGTTTGACTACCTCCACCCGGGTTAATTACCCTAACCTTGACTGGAGGTCTAAACGGGTGCACTATTAGCCTGTTCACCCCTGTGTTTACGGTAGGCACGGGTAGGGGCAATCTATTACTTTTACAGTCTAGCTTCGGTTGCGGTGCTTATGTAACATTGTAGTATTGTATGATCGACAATCAAATAATAGAAAGTCATGAGGTCCATTATACTGATTTCTGTTACTTAAAACCTGTGAACTCACCAACTTTATGTTGACATATTTCATGCATGTTTTCTTAGGAAATTACAGTTTGCACGATGATAGGCTTGTCTGGTGCTTATCGCATTCTAAGATTCATGCATGCATTTGGGACATTATTTCTAAATGGTCTTGTTTGAAAAATAATTTACATTTTGCTGCTACTTTAACTATGTAACTCTGAAAACAAATATGTATCTTTCAACGTGATTGCAACGAATGCTTTTATCAAATCATATAGTGGTCGATCCATGAATATGGTTTACATGATGATCATGCCGCGCGGGAAACCGCTGTGGTTGGGGTATGACAAACACCAAAAAATAATTACTGGTCCGTCTTCGAAGATGTCATCGCCACCATCGCACATGTGCAACCCAGATCTAGAAAATATAACCAACAAGAAAAACTTAGATCTAAAGTTGAACTCCAAAAAAAAAAAGTTTCCGAAACAATAAATAACATAGATATAACCTGTCGTAGACGTGGTCACCACCATCGCAGCCACCGTCACTACCATCGCAGTTGTAGATGGTGGTTAACCACCGTCGCCCCACTGCTGTAATTTTTTATAGAGAGATTATCGCCGGTCTGTCGTCGAAGACGTCGTCACCACCATTACTATAATTTTTTAGAGAGAGAAACTGAGTGAGAGATTACCATCGGTTTTTCGTCAGTGACGCCGTCCCCACCATCATAACTGCCGTCGCCGTCACCACTATGGCAACCGTCGTAGCTGCTGTCTTCATCGGAGCTCCTTCTGTAGATGGTGATTAGCCATCGTCACCGTCGTTGCTACACTGCTACTTGATTTTAAAGAGAGAAAACAGAGAGAGATAGAGAGAGAGAGAAAGAGATCAGATTTAGTTTGTAAAGAGAGAGTGTGTGTGTGGTGAAATGAGTAGGTGATGTGTGTGATTGTTAATTTAAAAAAATCTAGATTCAAAAGGTATACAAAATGACCTATTTGTCCTTTTTTATCCTTTTGTGTATAGGACCCATCATTTAATCCAAAATATATTTTTTTATTCTAAAAAATCTGGACTATTGATTTCAATCTGATGAGTGGCTGAGATTTGATTTATTGGTTTATACAATTTTAGGTGGTTTACATATGATCTCTTCCATATATATATATATATACATATATATATATATATACATATATATATATATACATATATATATATATACATATATATATATATATATAGATATATATATACATATATATATATATATATATACATATATATATACATATATATATATATGTATGTATTGTGTTCTCTTGTATGTTGGTATAGAGTAGAAATAAAAATTATAAACAAATTACAATAAATGAAAAATATATGGTATAGAGTAGAAACAAAAATTACAAACAAATTACAATAAATGAAAAATACAAATAAATTACAAAAAGTAAAAGCTACAAAAAGTAAAAAATTACTGTAAAACGTAAAAATTTAACGGTAAAAAGTAAAATAAAGCGTAAGAGTAGAACTTACGGATAACAATCACAGCGGATAGATAAGGAAACAAGGAAATCTTCACCCAATACGTAGGTTTATGCACAATGTTGGAGGTGAATAAGGGTAATAAATACTCTTTTTTTTTAAATGGTGATATGAAGTATAATATGAAGTACGAGGGAGTAAACTAAGGATTGAAGGATAAGCTAAAGAGTGTCGGATGGGATTTAGTGTGCCACTGAAATGGTAAGAGAGTAGGACATTTTTATTGAGTTCTCTGGTATGTTACAATGAAGGGAATGCCGTCTATTTATAGGGCATATACAAGCATTATTCTATATTTGAAATAGAAAAAATAACGGCTATAATTTAAAGTTAATAAAATGACAAATTACAATATTTACAATTGAATAAAAGAATCTTGTCACGAGCGTATGTCTCTAAACGATTGATTCCACTAAGGGCTGTCTTCCATTATTTTTGAGTGGATGTTTGACTGTTATCTGCTGATTCCACTAGGACACTAGGTGTTGTCTCCCATGTGCTATTATTCTTCACTTGTGTTAAAAATCCCTGTGAGTGCTGTCTATAGAGACCGGTGTACGAAGTTCATAGTCATCTTCTTCATCAGACTCTGATAGGTTTATAATATGTTTTAATTCGAGCAGATCACTTTCCCCTACAAATGGTAGAAGCATACTAGAGTTCTGTTTAGCATAAATCTGTATGTATTGCCCTTCAGCAAGAAGCCTAAATTGTTCCCATTGAAAGTAATTTGGTAGATCCGGGGTTTGCTGATGTTTTTAATGAACTTTTCTAAGGTGTTGGTTTGTAATTTTGGAGGATCATTGGGCATAACCTCTGTATTTATATGGGACTTATCTAACTAGGGCATATTAAAAAATTTTATTTCTGTAGAAACTGCTAATTTTTCTAAATAATCACCGGTAGTAGCTTGATGGTCAATAAAAATTCTCTTTCGTGAAGGTCTGTAAGTGTATGAATCGGCATGGGGGAATGAAGCAAAAATGTTACATCCTATATTAGAAGGAAATATATGTGTAGCAATGTTTCTATTATCATTACAAATTTCTCACCCAATCGGTTAAGGAGCCGCTTTGTTTCGCTGTTTAATCTGAATTCTAGGTAATCAATCATACCATGATGGTAAAATTGAACTATCTCATCTTCAGATAATATACGTGTAGGAGGAAATACTTGTAAAAGAAGAAGACCTGTTTCATTTCCCTCATCATCTGTTCTTTCAACAACCCTTATCCTTAAATTTAATGTATTTTCAAAGGCTAGATTAACTAATTTTTGTTGCAATTCGTATAGAATTGAAGGAAATTCTGTACAAATCTTTTGTGAGACGATTTGTTTAAATTCTGGAAAACGGTCAATAAACGATTTCAAATGATGTCTCCAAGGTGTATCAAGAATCCTTATTTTGAACATGTCATAACTCCTGTTTAAAACTGTATTATTCTTTTCTTTTTGCTTGAGTTTTTGTAATAATTGTCTATTTTTTGATTCGAGCATTTCTATCTTTTGTTTCAAAAGACTGTTTTCAATTATTTCTTGTATAAAATGTGTATTTTTTCCTTGTTTTAAAAGTTGCTCTTGCAGCTTTGCAATCAACTCTTCTTGTGCTTTAATGATTTTTTCCGGATCAGCTTTTGCTATTTCTGAAAATGTTTGGACTTCTTTGGGTTCAATGTAAAAACTTTTTATCCCAAAATGTTCTCTTGCTGTTTCTAAGGCTTGTGAAAATTTGTAAAGCCTTAATAAATTGAGTTGGGACACTGAATGTATTTAGCCACTGTTTCCCATTTATTAAAAACACCAATTTTAGTTCCACGAAAAATAACGTAATGGGTAAACTTGAGCTTCTGTTTTTCAGGTGTTTTTGTTCTTTGTTCATGGAAATAAATACTTATAGCATTTAACACCTAAACTTTGCAAGTTGAAGCTTGAGGCATGGTTTGGATATGCCAGAGGTTGTCTAGAAGACACTGATGTTTTTCAGTTAGCATCATTCCGATAATTGGTTGGGACTTTGTATTCGGATCGTTACACCTTTGTAACCCGTCGCTACCAAATGTAATGATCGAGTTTTGTGTATTCTGTGTATTTGTCGTTTGTGTAAACTATTTATTTTTTGGAGGTCGAACATTTGTAGTCTTCGATTGACTTGAATTGTAGAACTGTGTAATATTGTTGAAATCAGTAATTGAGGCGGGCAACTGCCTAAAACTTTGTGTTTTTGATGCCTTATTGACTGATTCATGAGCTTTTTTTATCTTTTCTTCTTTAGATGATATACTCATGGGAGAAGGCTGCGTAGGCTGTATAAGCTTAGCTTTTCCTTTATCTTTCTTCCTGTCCATCTGAGCAGAAAAGTTTATTAATGTTTCGAGATAACATATCAGCTATCCCATTGTTTTTTACTTTAATATGTTCAAAATTTATAACATACCCGCTTCCTTGAATGATAGTTTGTAAATTAACCCATCGAGTTCTGTTTACCTTCTTACTTTGATCAATTTTTATAAATTTTACAATGGCCTCACAATCAGTTCTAACTGTATATTCTTTATGTAAAAAAAATTTAAATTTTTCTAAAGCATAGATTAATGCTTGGATTTCAAAATCGATGCTTGTCCAGCTTGTTTTATTTTGGAAATTACCACTAGCATAAGCACAGATTTTCTCTTATTCTTTGTTGCTATATTTCTTTGGTTTGAAGAGGAGTACTTCACCCCAACCTTCTTTGCATCCATCTGTCTCAATAACTATATAGTCTGTGACTAATGGTAATTCTAATGGTTTTATATTTCTTACTTCATTCTTTATTTCTTTTACTAACTTTATATCTTCCGTATTAAAATACCTTTGTCCATTCTTAGTTGTCTTACTATATAATGGTCCTACTAATTTTGACAAGTTTGGGATAAATTTTCTTGCGTAATTTACTAGTCCTAAAAATGCTTGTATTTGTTTTAGATTCTCAAATTTTTCTAGAAAAACTAATATTTTGGTAGAAATATGTGATTGTAATTCTATTTTACCATCTCCTATTTCTAGACCAAGAAATGATATTTTTGTTTTAAATAGTTCCATTTTTCATTTGGAGACTACTATACCATTCTTTTTAATTTTTTCAAATATTTGCTTTAAATGTTGTTCATGTTCTTGAACTGTTTTACTTGCTACTTATATGTCATCAATGTATGCTAAACAAAAATCATATTTCAAAAATATACTATCCATAAACCTTTAAAATATGGAAGGAGCATTCTTTAATCCGATGCTAAGAACATTCCATTCGAACTGTCCTTTGGAACATGTGAATGCCGTCCATTGTTTAAAACTTTATTCTAGTTTTAGCTGGTTATATCCTGACTTTAAATCAAACTTTGAGAACACCTTTTTCTTCTGTACTAGGATTAGTAGGCTATCTTTATTTGGAATATTATATCCATCGTCTATTGTGTTGTCATTTAACCGTTTATAATTGTATACTATTCTAGCCTTTCTTTTTTTTTTTTTATCTCACTATTATTTCTAACTATAAATGCTGCTGACTATGAGGACTTTTTGATTTTTTAATTAATCATTGACTTATCATTTCAGGGATTTGTTTTCTAAATTCTTCTTTATCTAGT
The DNA here is from genome assembly GCA_025506415.1 of Flaveria robusta. Taxonomy (NCBI): domain Eukaryota; kingdom Viridiplantae; phylum Streptophyta; class Magnoliopsida; order Asterales; family Asteraceae; genus Flaveria; species Flaveria robusta. The sequence goes on along the minus strand of CM046464.1, from coordinate 13,497,594 downwards.
GGACTGTATTCTACATTAGTTGTTCTCATTGTAATATCGGAATTTTTTAGTTTAAACTTAAATTCATATTTTATTTGTGATTTAGTAATGTCTTCTCCTATAAGTCCTATTTTTTCTAAATGCAACATTATAGGATGATTAATACTTTTTGTAACATCTCTTCCTTTCTCTGTTTCGTGATTTAATATAAATGCAACATTATAGGATGATTAATACTTTTTGTCTTTTATTAGTTTTTCTATTTCATTACTTTAATGTCTAAATTTTTTAGTTTTAATATATTTAACTCTACTGCTAATTCTATCTTTTTTAATTTTTCAAAAAATTATAGTTTTAAATACGACATGCCACAGATAAATATAAACCCACAATATATTAAATCAAAAGATTTTGTGATTGGCCTAAACTTTTTATTAGGATTAAATGGTGCTATTACAATAACAAAAAAATTTATAACTTTTAGTAAACATATATATACGTTTCCAACAATAAGATATAATAATACATCAGAGATCGCACGAAAGCATGGTGGACAAGGAAACTTAGAATTTTTGAAACAACAAAAAAGAAATAATTTGATAGAAAATGAAAGTATAAAACTTTTAACAGAATTCTTAAATCATGAAATAGAGAAAGGAAGAGATGTTACAAAAAGTATTAATCATCCTATAATGTTGCAATTAGAAAAAATATGACTTATAGGAGAAGACATTACTAAATCACAAATAAAATATGTATGTAAGTTTAAACTAAAAAATCTCGATATTACAGTCAGAACAACTAATGTATAATACAGTCCACTAGATAAAGAAGAATTTAGAAAACAAATCCCTAAAATGATGATTAATTAAAAAATCAAAAAGTCCTCATAGATCAGCAGCATTTATAGTTAGAAATCATAGTGAGATAAAAAAAGGAAAGGCTAGAATAGTATACAATTATAAACGGTTAAATGACAACACAATAGCCGATGGATATAATATTCCAAATAAAGATAGCCTACTAAACCTAATATAGAAGAAAAAGGTGCTCTCAAAGTTTGATTTAAAGTCAGGATATAACCGGCTAAAACTAGAAGAAAGTTTTAAACAATGGACGGCATTCACATGTTCTGAAGGACAGTTTGAATGGAATGTTCTTAGCTTTGGATTAAAGAATGCTCCTTCCATATTTCAAAGGTTTATGGATAGTATATTTTTGAAATATGATTTTTGTTTAGTATACATTGATGACATTTTAGTAGCAAAGTAAAACAGTTCAAGAACATGAACAACATTTACAACAAATATTTGAAGAAATTAGAAAGAATGGTATAGTAGTCTCCAAACGAAAAATGGAACTAGTTAAAAGAAAAATATCATTTCTTGGTCTAGAAATAGGAGATGGTAAAATAGAATTACAATCACATATTTCTACTAAAATATTAGATTTTTCAGAAAAATTTAAGAATCTAAAACAAATACAAGCATTTTTAGGACTAGTAAATTAAGCAAAAAAATTTATCCCAAACTTGTCAAAATTAGTAGGACCATTATGTAGTAAGACAACTAAGAATGGACAAAGGTATTTTAATACGGAAGATATAAAGTTAGTAAAAGAAATAAAGAATGCAGTAAGAAAATATAAAACCATTAGAATTACCATTAGTCACAGACTATATAGTTATTGAGACAAATGGATGCAAAGAAGGTTGGGGTGCAGTTCTCCTGTGCAAACCAAACAAATATAGCAATAAAGAAGAAGAGAAAATCTGTGCTTATGCTAGTGGTAATTTCCAAAATAAAACAAGCTGGACAAGCATCGAGTTTGAAATCCAAGCATTAATCTATGCTTTAGAAAAATTTAAAATTTATTTACATAAAGAATTTACAGTTAGAACTGATTATGAGGCCATTGCAATATTTATAAAAAAATGATCAAAGTAAGAAGGTAATCAGAACTAGATGGGTTAATTTACAAAATATCATTCAAGGAAGCGGGTATGTTATAAATTTTGAACATATTAAAGGAAAAAACAATGGGATAGCCGATATGTTATCTCGAAACATTAATAAACTTTTGTGCTCAGATGGACAGGAAGAAAGATAAAGGAAAAGCTAAGCTTATACAACCTACATAGCCTTCTCCCATGAGTATATCATCTGAAGAAGAAAAGATAGAATAGCTCATGAGTCAGTCAATAAGGGCATCAAAAACACAAAGTTTTAGACAGTTGCCCGCCTCAATTACTGATTTCACCAATACTACACAGTTTTACAATCTAAGTCAATCGAAGACTACAGATGTTCGACCTCCAAAAAATAAATAGTTTACTTAAAGGACAAGTACACAGAATACACAAAACTTGATCATTACATTTGGTAGCTACCGGTTACAAAGGTGTAACGATCCGAATACAAAGTTCCAACCAATTATCAGAATGATGCTAACTGAAAAACGACAGTGTCTTCTAGACAACCTCTGGCATATCCAAACCATGCCTCAAGTTTCAACTTTAAAAGTTCAGGTGTTATATGCTTTAAGTATTTATTTCCGTGAACAAAGAACAAAAATACCTGAAAAACAGAAGCTCAAGTTTACCCATTACGTTATTTTTTGTGGAACTAAAATTGGTGTTTTTATAAATGGGAAACAGTGGCTAAATACATTCAGTATCCCAACCCAATTTATAAAGGCTTTACAAATTTTTTACAAGCCTTAGAAATAGCAAGAAACATTTTGGGATAAATAGTTTTTACATTGAACCCGAAGAAGTCCAAACATTTTCAAAAATAGCAAAAGCTGATCCTGAAAAAATCATTAAAGCACAAGAAGAGTTGATTAAAAAGCTGCAAGAGCAACTTTTAAAACAAGGAAAAAATACACATTTTATACAAGAAAGAATTGAAAACAGTCTTTTGAAACAAAAGCTAGAAATGCTTCGAATAAAAAAATAGACAATTGTTACAAAAACTCGAGCAAAAAGAAAAGAATAATATAGTTTTAAAAAGGAGTTATGACATGTTCAAAATAAGGATTCTTGATGCACCTTGGAGACATCATTTGAAACCGGTTATTGACCGTTTTGTAGAATTTAAACAAATCGTCTCACAAAAGATTTGTACAGAATTTCCTTCAATTCTATACGAATTGCAACAAAAATTAGTTAATCTAGCCTTTTACAAGTATTTCCTCCTACATGTATATTATCTGAAGATGAGATAGTTCAATTTTACCATCATGGTATGAGTGATTACCTAGAATTCAGATTAAACAGCGAAACAGAGCGGCTACTTAACCGATTAGGTGAGAAATTTGTAATGACAACACAAAACATTGCTACACATATATTTACTCCTAATATAGGATGTAAGATTTTTGCTTCATTCCCCCATGCCGATTCATACACTTACAAACCTTCATGAAAGAGAATTTTACTGACCATCAAGCTACTATCGGTGATTATTTAGAAAAATTAGCAGTTTTTACAGAAATAAAATTTTTTAATATGCCCTTGTTAGATAAGTCTCATATAAATACAGAGGTTATGCCCAATGATCCTCCAAAATTATAAACCAACACCTTAGAAAAGTTTATTAAAAAACATTAGCAAACCCCGAATCTACCAGATTACTTTCATTGGGAACAATTTAGGCTTTTTGGTGAAAGGCATTACATACAGATTTATAGTAAACAGAACTGGAGTATGCTTCTACCATTTGTAGGGGAAAGTGATCTGCTCGAATTAAAACATATTATAAACCTATCAGAGTCCAATGAAGAAGAAAACAATGACCCAGGTACACCAGTCTCTATAGACAACATTCACAGAGATTTTTAATATAAGTGAAGAATAACAACACATGGGAGACAACACCTAATGTCCTAGTGGAATCAGCAGAACACAGTCAAACATCCACTCAAAAATAATGAAAGACAACCCTTAGGTGAATCAATCGTTTAGAGACATACGCTCCTGACAAGATTACTTTATTCCATTGTAAATAATGTAATTTGTCATTTTATTAACTTTAAATTATAGTTGTTGTTTTTTCTATTTTAAATATAGAATAATGTTTGTATATGCCCTATAAATAGAGGGCATTCCCTTCATTGTAACATACCAGAGAACTCAATAAAAATTTCCTACTCTCACACCATTTCAATGGCACACTAAATCCCATCCGACACTCCTTAGCTTCCTAATTTTATCCTTAATTTTTCCTTAATATTTTCTTATACTTCATAGATTACAAGTATTTCCTCCTACACGTATATTATGTGAAGATGAGATAGTTCAAAGGCTAGATTAACTAATTTTTATTGCAATTCATATAGAATTGATAGGAAATTTTGTACAAATCTTTTGTGAGATGATTTGTTTAAATTCTGGAAAACGGTCAATAACCTGTTTCAAATGATGTCTCCTAGGTGTATCAATAATCCTTATTTTGAACATGTCATAACTCCTGTTTAAAACTACATTATTCTTTTCTTTTTGCTCGAGTTTTTGTAATAATTATCTATTTTTTGATTCGAGCATTTCTATATTTTGTTTCAAAAGATTATTTTCAATTCTTTCTTGTATAAAATGTGTATATATATATATATATATATATATATATATATATATATATATATATATATATATATATATATATATATATAGGAAGGAACGGTTCCGACCTTTATTTTGATAACTCGTGAACAATAATGTAACAAACACATACACCATGGTTATGTGGTGTAACTAACTTTTACACCGCGTTACACAACTGATATAACAATTTCCCTCTATTTTTTAAAAAACTTCCCCCTTTTTTAAAACCGTCTTAACTTTTTTGTATGATATTATTATTTTACACAAATTACACCATTAAATAGATCATTTCATTATCTTTAATTTGAGTATAGTCTTGCTATATTTTTTTAAAATAAATTTTAACATTGATTGTGCACCACTAGTTTACCACTGTAATTTTAACTTACAGTGATAATGTGGCGTGTTATGGACCACTAGTTTGGTTAATGAGTTATCGTAATAAACAAGGGTTAACATTCGTTCTCCATCCTATATATATGTATATAAGGGAGGGATCAAATGAGAACTCTTTTTTTTGTAATAACTCTAATAAACAATGTGTACCACTAGTTTTCAATGGCAAAATGATAAATAACATAAACATAATAAAAAAATTATAAAACAAAAAACAACATGAAAATAAAAAAAATAAATACACAAAAATGTTTCTCTCGTTTCCCTCTTTCATAAAAAGAATAATTTTTTAAAAAATTAAAAAAATGGTTTTTTTGAAATTCGTTTTACACATGTGTAAAACCAGATTTACACATGTGTAAAACCTGATTTACACATGTGTATAACAAGATTTACACATGTGTAAATAACAAGTGGCCGATTTTTTTGAAAAAAATATATGAATATGGTAGGCGTTGAAAGATAAAATAATACTGAATTATGGTGAAAGTTTTTTTGAAAAAGTAATATCATGAAAAAAATTTATGAACGTTTAAAAAAAAGATGAAAATGACATTTGATTTGCATGGTACCAAAAATGTGTGGCTCAGATTGTTTTCTAAAGTTCTCACAAAAAAAGATGGTTTTGAAGATAACATTACCCTATATATATATATATATATATATATATATATATATATATATATATATATATATACATACACAGAGGAGGGATCCTAAGAAAACCATAATGTTATGGGAAAACAAAAGAAAACCAATGAAAACGGTCATATAATATATAATTTTTTTATCACTACTCTCTATATATATGTGTGAGTATATAAAAATAAGGGTATGAATCAAATGAAAATCGTAGCGTGTTTTACATATACGTCACACATAGGTTACGTATACGTAACCATTTTTCATTTGACATAGGGTTACGTATACATAAGACTCTTCATTCTCGTATGTATGCTCAACATATATGCACCAAGCACTTAACTAACATTTTAACAATTAAAATAACAAAAAATTTAGTTTTTTTTGGTTTTCATATAACTATTGGTTTTCTCAAGAACCCTCCCTATATATATATATATATATATATATATATATTATGTGTATGTATATATATATGGTGGTAGTTTGCATTGTGTGTGTGTATATATATATATATATATTAAGCTTTTTTTTATTGAATGAAGTGGGGTCCACACCTGTATTAATATACATATACATAATTTTGAATTTTGTCTTCGACTTTAGGGGTATTTTGTTTTTTCACTTCCACTTCGAAACTTAACAGAAGTTACTTTGTATTCGTACAATTAATTAACAAGCTTTTTTTATTGAATGAAGTAGGCTCCACACAGTTACTCATATCCATGGCAGTAGTGCAGACAGACGCATTTATTCGTTTATTTCATTGATTGCCTATCGTGAGCGGGTTGTGCTCACGTAATATTTGGATATGAACTTGTTGTAGGAGTACGCACTCTTAAAATACTTTGTATTTCATACAATTAATTAACAAGTTGTATTATCTTTTATTGTGTGGTTGCTTGGTTGATGTGTGTGGATATGTATATATTTTTTTTATGATTTTCACAATACTTGGTTTTAAATTTATAGAAATGATTTTTATCTTAAAATTAAACCACACATAAATAGGCAAGTGTACCTATCGTATATGTAGCATAGTTTAGGCAAGAACCAACTATCGATCCAAGGACACGGTAGCTATTAATAGTAAATCTTTGTTATTATTTAGCCACAAAAGATAGAAGATTTGGTATTTTTATATTTAAACTAAATTAATCATAAATAGATAAATATGGATAGAAATCAAAAAAGATAATCAAGCAAAGGGAATATTCATTTAGACTTTGAATCCACCTGGCCAAACAATGATAACATACACAAATTCATGATGAGATCATTCTATACACGTGTAACACGGAAATAGGCTAAGCTCCCATCAAGGCTACCTAATCATATGACTATTTGGAAACCTAAAACGATGTTAACATAGTAACCACCTAAAGTCAATCCATGAAGGACCAATGATACAATTATGTTGAATATAAATATGGACTAAACTCTTGTCAATATTATTTAGTCCTATAATTCTTTGGAAAGCTAATACGATAAACACATACCAACCACCTCGAATCACGTAATGTAAATAAAATTATGAAGTCCTCCAACTTGTTAATATCATACCACGAATATATGAACTACAAATTTGTGCTAGTAAACCATAATCACACATACACAATGATATGAGGAATTCACAACAAATGTAATGGCCTTTCCAAGCATATACACAAGGATGCACATTTAAATACACATACATACATATACATATTCATGAATAAATACCTTCAGACATACGGTTTTCCAACATGATACGGTCAAGATATCCTTGAGATTTAACATGTAATCAAGTCAAACAAACACACATAATAATTGAAGGAGATTCAAGACCATGTTAAAGTCATAAACATAATCATTATCAAAAATCACATGTACATCATCAAAGTTAGCTAGGATTCATCTAATCTAAGTGAATCAAGAGTTTTAGCTCATGCTAACTACAAAAACACCCAAGAAACTTGAATAATCAAAAAGATACATGGTTATATGAAGAAATTATCAAACCAAATCAAGCTAGATGGGTTGTATGTTGTTAGATTCTTCTTTGGAGTGCTTGATCTTCAATCTTGACTTCTTTTCCTCCAATATATGCTTAAAATAATTTTGGGTGCCGGAGAGAACTAGGGTTTTTAACCCCCAAAGGTGTATGTTTGAAATGAGGCTCAATTTAGGTTTAAAAAATGAGATCTACACCGAACATGGCCATGTCATAAAGTGACATGGCCATGTCGCGCATCAGACATGTAAAGCTTGAATTGAACCTGAAATAAAAACCTTGAGGAAAGACTAGGGTTTATCAAAATAAATAATACAGCATAACTCTTGTACATCAACTTACATGCATTATATATTAAAAAAAAACCTAACTCCCTACCCATACCCTCATCATTTGACCACATCAACATAACCATCCCTCTCCTCCATACTTCTCAAAAGTTGACAAGATAACAAATAAAATATCTACATAATACTTTAAATGAGCATTTTCAAAAACCATTTCGAACAAACTTCTATCTTCTTTCTAGGCGTTCTCTCCCCCTTTCTCTCTATACTCTTACTTTTTCTCATCTAATCTCCAAAAATTATAGCCATCTTCACAAGGATTCAAGTATTGGTGAAGGAGATCAACCTTTTTTTGGCAAAGTTATTATACTTGTTTTCTACCTCATCACTTCTTCAAGTGAGCCTTTAAACCCTTACTAGTTTCTTTCAATTTTTGACCACATACAAGTATTGAAACTTGTATGAAAAGCCACCCATGAACATTTAAGTTTAAGCTTGTAAAATATGATTTTAAAAACCAAAAAAATTCAAATTATTCTTAAAAAAATTTAAGTCTTACATAATAATATAATTTAAATCCTTAAATAAGTGTAACATTTTGATAATCCATGGGGTTTTAAAAGAAAAGTTGGTATAAAAAGGTATATTGGTTTACATGTGAAAATTTACACTAACCTTGTGATCAAGTTAGAAAACAAGTATAATAACTTTGCCAAACTTAAGCATATACATACTTGTAAGAAAAACCAAGTGAAGTACAAGTAAATATACTTATAAAGATGACTTCTATGATCATTCTCTATAGAACATATTTATAGTATAGTTGTGGCATATGACTAAGGACAACAAGCAACTTATGAAAGTTAAAGTTAAAATCTAAGTCATAAAATGATATGAACCTACACTTTTGGGTCTTGAATAATATTCAAATGGCCAATAATACTAAGGTAGTTGGTAATAACAAGTGGGTAATGAGAAACAAGAGTATAGACACTAAGAAAGTGGGTGTAATATTACGCTAAAAAGATAACAACAAGGTGACAGTTTCCCTACCCAAACTTTGAAGAGACATAAATTAGTCATACATGCTCAATTAAAGTAATTCTTAAGCCTTGACTTAGACTTAAGAAGTTATCTTTGCAACCCAAATGGTCTTACCTAAATTCATTGATATTTAATACCTTAAGTTGTCAAAACAAATTGGAAGGTTAAATTGTCTTTTTCAGAATAATTATGATCCTACTTGTTGAAAGCAAAACTTGATAATAGCAGGTCCAAACAAAGTGATATCTTTCTTCAAAATGGAGCGTTTTGAGTAATTTTTCAAAATTGAGGGATATCGTGTCAAAAAAAAGGAGATGTGGTCAGTGAACCAAAGGAAATTCTAAAACTACACCAGAAATATTGTTGATGTACCCCTATGTATAAATAAATAGGTTTGGACCACTTAAATATACTAAATAAATGAGGAATTAACAATACAAGACCTTTATGTATTCTTCAGTTGTTATTGCGTGCTGAAAAGTCCCATTCCTTAGTAATAACCATTAGCTACCATTTAGTTGTGGAAATATTAAACAATACTAGTGGGTTTTTAACGCCCCTTATCATAATTAGTCGCGCTAACCACCCGTTCGCATGTCCAACTGATAACATATTACCCAACTTACTCACAAGGCGGGTTGGGGAAAATTTCTCACAAGTCTTGGTTTGGTTATGCCTCATGAATGCCACATATTATTTGTATTCCTTGTAAGTTTACAAATTGGTCTTATGTATTTGTTTTGTTAATTGTATTCTCTATTTTTGTTAAAACCTTTGAACTTACCAACATTATGTAGACCCTTTTTAAGTATGTTTTTCAGGTAAATAAGGAGTGGTCTCAGAAAGTAAGCAAAAAGGAAATCAATCATACATTGGATATATATTTTTTGTTTACTTGTATTATCCAACTCGTAGCATTGTCCAACAGCAATAGCGGTCAATAATTTCAAGATTAAGTCTAGCATTATCAAAGTGGTAGAAAACTCTATTCAGTTCCATGGATTGCAAGATGAAGATCTTAATGCTCATATCTCTTGATTCCTTCATATCTATGTAACTTACTAAATCAATAAATGTTCATATGATGCTGTTAGGCTAAGACTTTTTCCATTTTCACTTAGAGGCGGAGCCATTGATTGGCTTAATTTGCTTTTGCCTGGTTCCATCACCACATGGGCGGAAATGGCCAAACAATTCCTTTGGAAATACTTTCCAACCAATTACACTGCCAAATTAAGAAGCAACATCAATAGCTTTTGGCAAGATGATTAGGAATCGTTACACGCAGCATGGAAGAGATACAAAGGTCTCCTTCAGAGATACCCACATCACGAACATGATATGTGGCTCCAATGTCAAATCTTTTATGATGCAATCAACAGAGCATACAAACAAGCTATCGATCAAAATGCAGGAGAAGAATTACGAAGTGTCACGCCAACCAAAACATACCAAGCCTTAGAAAAAGTAGCTAAGAAGAACTTTTCTTACAATCCCTTAAGAAACAAACCCATTTCTATAGGCATTCTTCAGGTAGGTTATGAAACCCTAGACCCTCACCAAATGATTCAAACAATTGCAAGTTGAACTAAAGAAGACTCCAACAAGATGTAACATATGCGAAGATTCTCACAAGACCAATGAATGTCCACAAAGCATGATGATGGTGAAGATGTTAAGTACAAAGGAGCCACAAGCAATTCATACAACAATAATTCATACTTGAGAAACAACTCAAATTACAAAGAAGGAGGCAACAATCAGCCATCCTTTGAATTAAACAAAATACCACCCTACCAACAACAATAACCACCATACCAAGGTCCACGCTGTAGTAACCAAGAGCATGGAGCATCATCAATGGAAGACTTATTACGGAAATTGTTAATAATCACACTAGCCATAAATGATACATCAAGAAATTTGATCAAATAAATGAGGAAAGGTTCCAATGAAACAAAGATAACATCAAAAGCAATAAGGCATCATTGCGAACCATTGAACATCAAGTCGGTCAGATAGCATAACAGCATCTGAAAGACACCAAAATGTTTTACCAAGCAACAATATGACCAAATCTAATTCACAAGTGAAGGCCATCATCACGAGTAGTGGCAAAAACACAAAAAGGTGATGCACTTGCTTTACAACCAATCATGAAAGAATTTGAAGCAAAAACTCCAAGTAATGCAAGTGAAAATCAAAAGAAATTATGCCAAATTTCTAAAGTGGGTGTTGTCAAACAAAAAGACAATGGAAGAGTTGTCACACGTAGTTTTAAATGAGGAATGCTCTACAATTTTTCAAGTAAAACTACCTAAAAATGAAAACTATTCCTGGAAGTTTTACCATACCTTTCCAAATAGGAAATCTTCTATTTGTAATGTTTTAGCTAACTTAGGTGGTAGCATTAACCTCATGCCTTATGTGGTTTTTCAAAAGTTGAACTTAGGTGAACCTAGACTGACTGGTACGAGCATTTAGTTACTTGATCATTCTGTCAAATATCCAAGAGGCATCATTGAAAATCTTTTGGTTAAAATAAAAAAATATGTATTTTTCGTTCATTTTCTGATCCTTGACATGGACGACGACAACAATGTTCAATTTATCCAAGGTTGACCTTTCTTAGCAACTGCTCAAGCTCCCATTGATGTTTGTACCAGCAGACTTACACTCTGAATGGATAAATTGGAAGTAATATTCAACATAGGAAAACCCATGAAACATCCTCAACATCATGATGACTCGCTCTATTACATTGATATATGTTATTCAATCATAAGTTGTCATTTGAGAGAAACTCTCGAAAATGTAGCTTGCAACACTCAATTAGTAGAAGTCAAAACAAACAAAGCCATCTATGAAGAACAAGCCATTCATTAACTAGAGGTTGAAGAAACATCATCTCATCAACAAGTGTACGAGATCGTTGACCAAAAATTGGAACCTAATGCAAACCCTTTATAGAAGAACCACCGGCTTTAGAGCTCAAAGAACTCTCATCTAATCTAAATACGCTTTTCTTGAAAAAAATCTCAACTTCTTGTCATTATCTTATCCATCTTATCCAATGATGAAAAGAACAAGCTGCTTAATGTGCTCAAGACACATACACAAGCAATAGCTTGGAAAATCGTGAACATCAAGGGAATAAATCCATTCTTTTGCACTCACTAAATTATAATGGATAAGAACTTCAAATTCATCATTCAACCTTACAGACGTTTAAATCCAAGTATGCAAGAGGTTGTGAAGAAAGAGTTAATCAAACTACTAGATGCTGGTTTGATTTACCCTATTTCTGATTCACCTTGCATCAGCCATGTCTAAGTCGTTCCCAAGAAAGAAGGAATAACTACCATAACCAATGAGAAGAATGAGTTAATTCCAACTCATACGATTACGAGATTGAGAGTGTGCATCGACTATCACAAAGTCAATGATGCCATAAGGAAAGAACATTTCCCTCTACCATTTATTGATCAAATACTTCAAAGATTATTGGGAAAGATGTCCTATTGTTTCCTTAATGGTTTTTAAGGTTATTTCCAAATTCTAATTGATCCGAAAGATCAAGAGAAAACAAAATTCACATGTCCAAATGGCACATTTGCTTATCGATGAATGTCTTTTGGATTGTGTAATACCCCTACTACATTTCAAGGATGTATCGTAGCAATCTTTCATGACATGATCAACCATTCCATGTAATTTTTCATGGATGACTTTTCCATCTTTGGAAACTCATTCGAATGATGTCTTGAATATCTAGAAAAGATGTTGGCTGGATGTGAGGATTCTAACCTTGTCTTAAATTGGGAAAAGTACCATTTCATTGTGACAGAAGAAATAGTGTTAGGACATAAAATCACGTGAACACAGCAGCCTTCGGCTGCTATGTGTGTGTCGAGGATGTTGTATGTTAACCGTGTGTGTGTGTGTGGTGTGTGTAGTGGATGTGTATGTCTGTTAGTGTGTGGTGTGTGCGTGTGTTTTAGTGTGTGTATGTTTATAATGTGTGTGAGTGTGTGTGTGTCGAGATGTGTGTGTGCAACCTCATACATGTATATATTGTGCGTACTATGTGTGTTCTGTGTGTGCTGATCGAGAGATTCAAGAGCTGCTGCATGCGTGTGTTGTGTGTGTGTTTTGAGTGTGTGTATGGATGTATCTAGGGTGTGTGTGGTGGGTGTGTGAGTGTATGCGCAGTGTGTGTGCGTATGGTGTGTGAGGAGTGTGTGTACCGTGTGTGTGAATTGTGTGTGTGTGTTTTGATTTGGTTTTGTGTATGTGTGGTATGCGTTTTGATTCGGTGTTGTATATGTGTGGATATATATACATATATATAAAAATGTTATGTGTGTGTGTGTGTTTTGATTTGGTGCTATGTATGTGTGGATATATATACATATATATAAAAATGTTGTGTGTGTGTGATGTGTGTTTTGATTTGGTGTGTGTTAAGGTTTTTGTGTGATGTTTATATATATATATATATATATATATATATATATATATATATATATATGTATGATAATACATGTGAGTAGGCTAATGTATACACGTGTGTATGATTAAGTGTATGTGTACAAGTTAAGGTATATGTGTGAGTCGATAGTATGTATGTATGTATGTATGTATGTATGTATGTATGTATGTAGTGTATGACCGTAGTGTGGGTTGTTTATCATTATTATTATTATCATTAATATTATTATTACCATTACAATTACTATTATAATTATTATTATTTTTATCACTAGTAATATTATCTTTACTATTATTATTATTATTATTATTATTATTATTATTATTATTATTGTTATTATTATTATTATTATTATTATTATTATTATTATTATTATATTTACTAATATAGTGTTAGGGTGTATAAATGATATGTATATATATGTGTGAGATGATATGAGTATAGTTATTGTATTGTGAAATGAATATGATGTGTGTGAATAGTAACTAAAGTAATATATATATATATATATATATATATATATATATATATATATATATATATATATATATGATTGATAGTAAACATATATGAAGAAATTATATATATATATATGTGTATGTGTGTGTGTGTGTGCAAATACATACATGTTCTCATTTATTAAATAAATAATTGAAGTATACATATTCTGTGTGCATGTCGCATGTCGAACCCAATCCGACCCGAAACCGACCGAATGTATCTATTCTATTAGACACTACAGGACCGTTTTAAGGTGTTCAATGCAAATCAGTTTCATAGTGAGGAGAGACTTAGAACACTTAACAGATCAAATAGGGAACTGGAACTTTAGGATGATACTAAGAACAAAACAGAAAGCTTAAGAGCAACAAAGTTGGTTTTCAAGGATAAAGTATATTGCTCTCAAGTTCTATTACAAGTGTTACAAAGCATGAAAATAAAATACAAGGACCTGAGTTACTTTATACTACATCCTACAGCCGACCATACTTTGAAGGCCACCTGGAAACACTAATCTAGACAACAAGATCAATATAAAGTCAAAAGGCAAATCGCCTTTTGATATGTGACTATGACATGCCATAGCATACATCCTATTGTAATACAAAAAGGATAAAAGTACATAAAGTAAAAAGTTACAGACTCAAGACCTTAATCTACAGCTTTTTAAAGCATGAACCTTTTCACCAACTTGTGTAAAGTTGGTGAGCCTGCAGAGTGACAGCGGAAAGTTGGTCAGCTTTTCTGAAAAGTTGTTGATCACAGAGAGCATGTCTTCTCTGCATTCGAAAGAAATCAGTCTTCTATCTTTGAGGCTTTGGAAGACTTTATCCTCTAAGCTTCGAAAGACTTCATCTTTGGATTTGGAAGAATTGGTCTTTTGGCTTCGGAAGATTTTACACTTGTGTAATTTTCTTGCAATGTGTAAAACTTCCGCAGTAACTTCTACCATGAACAAAGTGCATGCATGCAGAAGACTTCTTGACTGTTTTGTATGCATCAGCCTCTTTGAAATACCTTACAAACTTCCCCTAGGCTGATGCTACCAAAACTGATAAGATGCTTGGCAGTTTGCAGTCCTCATGTCTTGATCAGCAGTGTACAATCAGAACATGGATGGTCTTCTTGATGCAAGAGGCTCTTCATCCGAATGGAGTTGATTGAGCAGTCTCTTAATGCACTTTATCAGGATGTTATTACTCATCCTAAGATGTTGAGGAGGATGCCGTGGACTTCTTTTTCTTCCTTTTATCCCTTCTGATGGCCATCCTTTTTCTCACTCTATACTTCAACTGAGGAGTTTGGCCTGCAGCACCAGATTGGCTTTCTGTGCTTTCCCCAGTTAGGTCCTTATTCCCCATTTGATTAGTAGGAGGGGATTTAGGACCTTGCTGTGGGTCAGAAGATGAAGTTGGCTTAGGTGTAGCTTCAGGTTTAGGTTGGGTTTTCTCTTCAACCTTCACCTCAACTTCAGGTGCAGCTGGACTTGGTGGAGAATGTAAGTCAACAAGCCGACCTTCTTTGATCTTCTGCTTGATCCTCCTAATGTGCTCATCCATTGTGGATAGAGACATAGGACCAAGTCTCCTTCCGGAGAACCCATACAGCTTCAAGAAGCTCACCATCTTTAGTATGTCAGCAGACTTCTTCTTTTGAGCTCTAATGGTGGCTCTTGTTTTAGCAGCTTCCTCTCTCATTTTTCTTTTAACTGTTTTTCTTTGAGTTTGAGCTTGTTCATCAAGCTGTTTTAGGTACCCAAACTCAATGTATTCAAATAAGAGGGGATTGAGGGCTGCTACCTGATAGAGACTTGTGGCACTCAGATAAGCAATCATCTTCTATCTTTCTTGTTCCCTGCTTATCTGAGTTTCTTCTTCTTCAACTGCCACAGACTCTTTCTTAGGACTTTCACAAACTGGAGAGAGGACAGGAGCTTTTTGTTGTTTCTTTCTTTTTCTTTCTTCTTTGATTTTGAGGAGCAGTTCTGCTGCCTCAGCCTCTTTCCTCTCTTTGTACAGCTCTTTGTCTGCCAGTTCATCCAACTCTGCCAAGGGGAGAGAAATTATTTCATCAATGTTGTAGTTCCTGAGTCCCAGATAATTCAATCTAGCTGTTCTTAACTCATCATTCTGAGTATCAGGCCTATGAACAGCCCTGATTGCAGCTTGCATTAAGCTTGGGACTTCACCAGATCTTTCTCCCCTGGCCTTCCTCTTCATCTCTCTCTTTTCTCCTCCTCAATCTCCTCAGGAGTTATTTTCCTTTTCCCTTTGTCAATTGTTGGCCTATATGACTCAGGGTGGAGAGAGCTTTGGTGTGCAGATGATTGTGATGAGCTTGAGCTCTGGCCAGAGAGAGGTTGTGATACACCTTAACCAGCAGGTGTGTCACTGAGGGTACTGGGTGTTGAGGGTGAGCCTGTCTCAAGGTTCACAAGTTCTTCTGCTACGCCTTCAATTGAGGTTTCCCCTTCGGAGCTAATCTTAGGGTCTGCCTCAGTATCCAGTTGACCAACATTTTTCCCTGCTAGCCTCTATCTGTATAATATTGCTCTATGTCTGAATTCTCTCATCACCCATTCTTGGATCACCTCAGCTAACCTGCCAGCCTGTCTGTTTTGGCTTGGGTTGATGAAGGGCAGGTTAACCAAGTTCATACCATCATGGAAACTCAGGGTCTAAAAGTTGAAGAGTTCCTGCTGCCCCTGAGCCCTTGATAGCACCAATTCCATTCTTGAAGTATCATACCACCATCCCATAATTGGAGTTTCAGCTAAGTGAGATGGGGCAGGCATGGACATTAGAATTCCTTCCTCAAACAGTTGTTGAAATAAGGTCTCAGCCTGAGTAAGTTGTTGAGTATGGACAACTGCAATTGAGGGCGGTGAGTCCTCATTGTCCATACTCATGACAGAACTCCCATGTTCTGTGGTTGTAGGAACTTTCTCCTCCTTTTTGGTAGCATCACCCACTTGCATAGGTGAGCTGGAGGTCAAATCCACTACTTCCATAGGTTCTTGTGGACCTGGTTGAGTTTGTCTTAATGGGCTCTCAGCTAGCTTGCCCTTGAGATCGATGATCTCAAGTTGCTGGTCATTGACCTTCTTCTGTAAGGAAGTCACTTGAGATTCTAAGTGACTTACCTTGGAGACCAAAGAGGTACATAGGTCTTTTAATTGTTGCACCTTTAGTTTCAGACTCCCCTCATCTTCAGATGAAGAATCATGGGGGAATGAGAAAGTTTGACTGATGTCTTCTTCCTTATCACCAGCATAGTATTCTTGGCTGCTGGATTTCCTGTGCTCACTGACAACTTCAAGTGAAGTGTCAATGGGCTGAGTTGCCATAGTTGAGGTCTTAATAATGTAATCACTAGCAGTAGCGAGAGCCTCTTCCATATGGACCTCCTGAACTTGTTCAGGGAGATCCACCTCAGTTTGGTGTGGATGATGTGGGCTAGACTAGGGAGTGACAGGAGCACTCATTTCTCCTTGAGCAAGGGTGGAGTAGAGAGACTCATGGTACTCACTGAATCCCATGTCTTTATCATTGTAGAATTCCAGCTTTGGGATTGGTTGGTTGAGATCTAGAGGCTAGGGATAGTAACTGTCCCTTGAAGTTGTTAACTAGAGTTTTGAGACTCTGAGTAAAGGCTTAAGGCTGTTGGGGTTGTGAGCTCATCAGGCTAAGCATGAGGAACCTTAGCACTGATAGTATGAGAGATGGGAGTGGTTTGCTCCTCAAGAGAAGTGGGAGCTCCAGTGTCCACTTCTTCTTGCATGGGTGATAATATGGGGGCCTGCTCAGACTGAATAGCTTGACCAAGGGTTTGTTTGTTTTTTCTATAGTAGGTGATGGTTATTGTAGGTTGAGATGGTGGTTCAGAAACAGCAGGTGTGGGTTCAACACTAGCTGGTGCAGCTAGGTTGTCACCTTGAGCAATGAGCTCTAACATTTTTGGGACAAGGGCTGTTTCTACCCCAGAGAATCCCACAGTTGGTTTTCTCATTATTTTAAACATACCGGGCTTCATCTGTCCCAATTTAAGAGTTTTACCTGTTCCCCTCAACTGTGAGCCTAGTTCATAGTTAAGAAGGTGCTGGACATATCTAGGGAACATGAAATAATCTGAGTTCAAGTTTGAAAGTAAATTAAGGTAAATAAAGTGAGACTACCTGAACTTGACCCCTTAAACAAGTCCATGGACTATGAAGGTCAGATCCTCAGGAATCTGGTCCCATCCTCCATGCTTGTTGGACAAGCTATGTATGATGACATGGAGAAGGTACTTCCCTTGGGAAGAGACCTTCCCTTTCCTAAAGGTTCTGATAGAGAAGTCTGCCTCATATCCCATCTGCGTAAAAGACTGATTAACAGCAGATTCAGGAAAGGACACATCACCTTCTGCATCATCCAGCTGAAGATGGGTGTTGTTGATGGCTGGAGTGATGAACAGTGTCCTCCCCTGCACTGTGGCAGACAGTGCCTTCTCCCCGTCCATGGTGACCTCTTGGCAAGTCCGCCAGAAGTCCAGCAGATGATCCTCGTAGAGAGGAGGATCAATGGTGAGTGAGGTGGAGTAGTTTGACAAAGAAAGGAATCGGCAAACCTCTGAGAAAGCAAGATCTTTCTTAGAGTTCAGCAAAGCAACCTGATTGTGTTGTCTGTGAAGTTGCATGGAGAAATCGGGTTGGTTTCTGCGATTTAGGTTGGCCATTTCGGAGAGCTTCGTCAAGAAGAAAGGTAAGAACAAAGGTGGTTTCTAGGTGAATTTAGGTTAGAAAGATATTGCAGATGAAGAGAGAAAAGTGAAAGAGGGGGAAACCGTTGAGTAAATATATGAAATGGATTTGAGACAAAGTTAATGCGAAAGGATACACTTTGAAATCCGGATGTCGGTCCCACCTCTGAAAAAGTACCCAAAAGTAGTTTTCTTGGAAGTCGAAATCTTCCGAAGGTAATTTGGCTTTGGAAGTTTTGATAAAAAGCTTCCGAGGCCAATTTGGCTTCGGAAGATATTTCTAAGAGTTTTGAAAATTTTGCTTTGGAAGAAAAATACTTAAGAATATTATTCTCTTTTCAGAGATAAGTACTTTTAGAAGAGAATTGTCCTTTAATATCATTTAAGTACTTAAGAAAATTTGGATTCAGAAGATATTTAGAAAATTTCTTCTGAAGGTAA
Organism: Flaveria robusta; assembly: GCA_025506415.1. Classification (NCBI taxonomy): domain Eukaryota; kingdom Viridiplantae; phylum Streptophyta; class Magnoliopsida; order Asterales; family Asteraceae; genus Flaveria; species Flaveria robusta. The sequence goes on along the minus strand of CM046464.1, from coordinate 13,478,479 downwards.
TTTATTATAAGTAGTTAGCATCTGATTCTGAAGTTGAATCCATAGTCCAGTATCTGATTCTGAATCCAAAGCACTTGAGCACAGCAGCTAGCAGCAGCAATGTATTCAGCTTCAGCAGTTGATGCAGATACACAGGATTGTTTCTTGCATTGCCCAGAGACTATCCTTCCACCAAGAAATTGACATCCCCCTGATGTAGACTTTGTAGTCATGTTGCAGCCACCATAGTCACTATTTGTATATCCATACAGATTGAAGTCAGAATTCTTTGGATACCAAAGGCCTAGTGATGGAGCACCTTTGAGGTATCTTAAAATTCTCTTGACAGCAACCAGGTGTGACATCCTGGGGTTGGCTTGATATCTAGCACAAATACATATGGCAAACATGATATCAGGCCTGCGGGCAGTAAGGTACATGAGAGACCAAATCATAGCTATGTAAAGTTGCTCATCCACAAACTCCCCTTTAAGGTCAGGTCCAAGGGAGTGATTTCTTGCTATGGGAGTCTTTGCAACCTTGCAGTCAGTCATGCTGAATCTTGTAAGAATGTCCTGAACATACTTTGAATGACTATGAAGATGCCATTGTCAACCTGCTTCACTTGAATTCCTAGAAAGAAATTGATTTCCCCTATGGCACTCATTTCAAATCTATTCTTCATTAGCTTCTCAAAGTCTTTACAGAGCTTTGGATTAGTTGACCCAAAGATAATGTCATCAACATAAACTTGAACCAGAATCAAGTCATTTTCTTTTCCTTTGATGAAGAGAGTTCCATCTATAGTACCCCTTCTATAACCATGTTGACATAGGTACTGAGATAGAGTCTCATACCACTTCCTTGGAGCTTGGTGCAACCCATATAGAGCTTTATATGGAGCTTTATCAAGCTTGCAGATATAGTCACGATGATCTGGATCTGCAAAACTAGGTGGTTGTTTGACATACACCTCTTCATCAATCACCCCATATAAGAAAGCACACTTGACATCAAATTGGTAGACCTTGAAATTCTTGGGTGCAACAAAGGCTAGGAATACCCTAACAAGCAAAGACATAAGTGTAATCAATCCTTTCTTCCTGAGTATACCCTTGAACAACTAGTCTTGCCTTGTTTTTGATGACAAGTCCTCTATCATCTTTCTTGTTCCTGAACACTGGTTCCTATAGTAGTCTTCCCTGGAGGAAGAGGACAAAGGTTCCAAACCTTCTACGTTTTGAATTGAAGCAGTTCCTCCTGCATAGCTTCAACCTAACTTCCATCTTTCAAAGCCTCCTCAACTTTCTTTTGCTCTACTTGGGATAGGAAACAAGAGTAGAGACAAACATTTTTGTCATGGGTTTGTCCTCTTGTTCTTACCCCCTTATCAACTTCACTAATGATGTTTATGGTGTGGTGAGACTTGTGGATCCTTAGCTAAGGGATCATAGCAAGTTGGTTGGAGAGATCTAAATTTAAAAAATTTTGATCAGGCAAAATAGATTCACCCACCACATCAGCATACTTATCAAGAGAAGCTTGATCCAATGAGTGTGTGATATCAATGATGTTGTTTTCCATGGAGACAGCATCTAGGAATTCTTGATCACTATCATCATTTCCATATTCTTCTACATTTGGAACTCCTTCCCTTTGGTTCTGTGCCTCTGAGCTTGAATTTGAAGGCACTTCAGATGTATCAGCAGGATTTTTCATTGTTGTGCTGATAGGAGCTCCATCTGCAGAATTTGCTACTACTAGAGCTAAAGTAGATTGACTTGAAGGTCTTCTTAGCTTAAATCTTGGGTCATGATCTTCTGTTGATAGGTTACCTGTAGATCCTGAAACATTCTCACAAGACTTGTTAAAACAGTTGGTAACTAAATCAAGATCAAACAGCCAATCAGGACTAGAACCTCTCACACAAGGAGTGTGTTCATTGAAAGTCACATTGGCTAACTCATCAACAATTTTGGTTCTGAGATTGTACACTCTATAAGGCTTGGCTTGAGAAGAGTATCCAATGAAGTATCCATCATCTGATTTCTCATCAAATTTGGCTATCTGATCTCTTGTATTCAAGATGGTGCAAGGACATTCAAATGATCTGAAGAAACCAATGAAAGGTCTCCTTTTGTGCCACAGTTCATAAGGAGTCTTACCATGAGTCTTAACTACTAAAACTCTATTCTGCACATAGCAAGAAATGTTCACTGCGTATTCCCAAAAGGTGATAGGCAGTTTAGAGTCAGACAACGTGGTTCTTGCAGTTTCAATTAGTGTCTTGTTTCTACTCTCAGCAACACCATTCTGCTAAGGAGTCCTGGCAGCACTATATTATCTTGATATACCCTTTTCATCACAAAATGTATCAAGGATTTGGTTCTTAAATTCAGTTCCTTGATCATATCTTATGATCTTGACCTTATAATCAGATTGATTCTCAATCTTCAGAATGAAGTTCTTTAAATATCTCAGGAGTCTCATCCTTAACTCTAAGAAAAAAGACCCAAGTGAATCTAGTGAAATCATCTATGATCACCAAACAATATGAGGTCCTTCCTAAGCTCATTACACTGGTGGGGCTAAAAAGATCCATATGTAACAAGTGTAGGGGAGTAGTGATGGAGTTTCTTTCCTTTGGCTTGTGAGATACCTTATGCTGCTTCCCTTTCAGGCATGCAACACAATAATCATCACTTGTAAACTCTTTCTTTGGCATTCGTGTAATGTAACCTCTTGCATCTCCTCCAAAAGCAACAGGCTTTCCATCAATTTTCTCAAAATTTTGGAGTAGAGAGCCATTGCCTGTCATGTGACTGGAACAGCCACTGTCAATGATCCACACATTCCTATTGGTCTTTAGGTGTTCCTTCAAAAAAGAAGATGATTAGTTACATTTGGAAACCCAAGCCTTGTTGGTCTTGGGCTCATTTATATCAACAGAAGACAATACAATAGTAATTGATCCTATGTTCATGCTTTGAGGATCAGCAGCTGTTGTTGATGAAGAACTTTCAGTCACATGGTCTTTCATTGTCTTCCACACCACCTTTGGAAGCTTAGACTTGACCTTCAACACTTCGGAAGTTTTTACAACTTTGGAAGTTTTGGAGACTAGACCTTCGGAAGATCTTGCTTTCACTGCAGCAGGCTTCAGTACTTCGGAAGCATTCCTTTCTTCCGAGACCAATTTTTCTTCCGAAGGCAAGTTTTCACTTGTCTTCTTCTTCACTTTGGAACTTCCGAGAGGAAAAGCTTTTCCTTCAGAAGTTGGCTTCTTCTTGATCTTTTCAGAAGATTTCTTCTTGATCATGTGGACAGTGCTTTTAGGATTGTAAATGCAATCCTTAACCAGATGAGAAGTACTACCATACATGACACAGTCAATCTGCATTCTTCTGGAAGCCTTCTTTTAAGAGCAAGATTGATCTTGATCACTTTCCACTTCCTTCGTCTTCTTCACAGATGAAGTAGCAAGCCTTTTAGGGAGAGACTTGCTGATGGATGTGGATGGTTCAATTTGTGCAGGAGTGGTACACAACAAATCAGCCTTCTTCTTGATGTTGTTGGGATGAGGTTGACAAATACTAGAACCCCTGGTACTAGGATTCATAGTTGAGTCTTTAGCTTTTACCACTTCAAATCCTGCAAAGATAAACATTTGTTTCTGCTTAGAGTTGAAAGTGGCCTTGATCTCTTGAGCTTTCTTGGACTTTCTCTTTACTCTTCTGATCAAGTTCTTCCTCTTGGACTTTGACAACGCAACAAAAATCCTCTCCTTGGGAGAATAGTGACCCTTCTTAGGATGATCTTCTTCACTCTTCTCAGATCCATCCTTCACAATCTCCTCTTCATCCTCTTCACTCATAGGGTCTATGAGGGGAAGCTCATCTTGACAAGTTCCACACCTTGGAGATCTTACTGATAGTAAAGAGTGTGGAGGAGTTATCTCTGTAGATCCTAGTCCCTGCTTATTCTGATAACAAACTTTGGCATGCAGAGATGAGGATATCATGTTCTTGAAGGCCTCTTCTTCAAAAACACATTTTTCTGCCCTGGCTTTGCTGATCACAAGCTCAGCCTGGCATGCAGTTAACTTAGTGATGAGATCTTTGATTTGAGTCCTGTAGTTGGTGTGTTCATGTTTGAGAGTTGAAATGGTTTTCTCTAAATCTTCTATTTTAAGTTTATATCCATTCTCAGCTCTTTTGAAATTAGATTTTAAGATATTTAAGGACTCAATATCAAATCTTATTTCTAAGTTATAAGACCTGTATCTATTAACTTTAGCAATGCATTCAGGAGTACAGAGATGTTCCAATACATTGGCTTCATCATGATCTGCCATCAGTGCTTGGTTTGGAGATGCATCCTCAACCTGAAAGCTCCAGTCAATGCCTCCTTCTTCAACAGCAACTGCAGCTTGCTGCTTTGGCTTCTTATTCTGGTTGACTCCTTCAGTGTAGTTTGGTCTGGCTTGTGCTTGGCCACCATTAGTTCTAGGTGCCTTGCACTCCTTGCCAAAGTGTCCCATTTGGTTGCAGTTGAAACACTTTACCTTGCTTTTGTCCAGCCCAAACTTTCCACTGGCTGCATTGCTAGGAAAATTCCTACTTGTCCGCTTGTAGAACTTCTTGGCTCTGTGAGCGAGAAGAGCCATCTGCTGAACTATCTCCATGTACTCAAGATCATCTGGATGGATACAGTCCAGGTCTTCAAGGGTGAAGAGAAAGTTGCCTGAACTCTCATCAGCAGACACAAAGGCATGAGAAGAGCTTGTCTCTTGGAATGGACTTCCGTGAATGTAGCTCTCCCTTGGTTTCTCAGGGAAGGTGATGAAAGGATCCTTTTATGAGTTGTTAGGGTAGCAGATGAGATGATGCTGTGGTTCTCTGCAATCCCTTTCAACCACATGAAGGGCTGAACTCTGTTGATTGTTGGAGTTACCAGATGGATTTTGCATGTTTATCTCCATCTTGTAGCCATTGAGGATACCATACAACTCTGTAAGAGTGAGAGTCTTAAGGTTTTCAGTCCTCTTGATAACAACACAGTAGTGTGTCCACTGTCTGGGAAGAGAGGACATAAACTTCCTCACAATGTCTATGTTCTCAAGAGTTACTCCAACATCCATTAGAGTATCTACAATCTCAACATACCTGAAGTATTGTTGAGTCATGGTTTCACTTGTCTTGCAGGTGAAGTTCTCAAACTACTGCTTCAAGAGGTCCTTTTTTTTCTCTTTTGATTTAGAGGACCCCTCATACATTAGCTTTAATGCATCCTATAACTGCTTGGCAGTTTTGCACTTCTTGAAGCCCCTGTAGATAGAGTTGGGAAGAGCAGTTTGGAGGGTAGTCATGGTCTTCTAATCGATATCTATCTTCTTCAGAATAGTCAGCCACCTCTTTTGGGATCATGCCATCTCCAGCAGCAGCTGAAGAGGTGCATGGGATGTAAGATCCAGAGACAACAGATTCCCACATCCTAAAGTCTTGAGACTTGATGAAGCCTTACATTCTTTGACACCAAGTATCAAAGTCTTCACGTGTGATCAGTGAGGACTTTGTCATAGTGCCAGTTTCCATATCAGCCTTTGAAAGAGCTGCCATTTGAGTTGTTAAGTGTTTTGTGAAAAACTAAGAGATCTAAGATGGTGAGATCTTACAATCAAGAGCCTGGAATGCTCTGATACCAATTGCAGGACCGTTTGAAGGTGTTTAATGCGAATCAGTTTCACAGTGAGGAGAGACTTAGAACCGTTAATGCATAAAATAAGGAACTGGAACTTTAGGATGATACTAAAAACAACACAGAAAGCTTAAGAACAACAAAGTTGGTTTTCAAGAATAAAGTATATTGCTCTCAAGTTCTATTACAAGTGTTACAAAGCATGTAAATAAAATACAAGGACCTGAGATACTTTATACTACATACTACAGCCGGCCATACTTTGAAGGCCAGCTTGGAAACACTTATCTAAATAACAAGATCAATGTAAAGTCAAAGGCAGATTGCCTTTTGATATGTGACTATGACATGCCATAGCACACATCCTATTGTAATACAAAAAGATAAAAGTACATAAAGTAGAAAGTTACAGACTCAAGACCTTAATCTACAACTTCCTAAAGCATGGACCTTTTCACCAACTTGTGTAAAGTTGGTGAGCCTGCAGAGTGGCAGTGGAAAGTTGGTCAGCTTTTCTGAAAAGTTGTTGATCACAGAGAGCATGTCTTCTCTGTCTTCGGAAGAAATCAGTCTTCTATCTTTGAGGCTTTTGAAGACTTTGTCTTCTAAGCTTCGGAAGACTTCATTTTTGGCTTCGGAAGAATTGGTCTTTTGGCTTCGGAAGATTTTACACTTGTGTAATTTTCTTGCAATGTGTAAAACTTCCGAAGTAACTTCCACCATGCACAAAGTGCATGCATGAAGAAGACTTCTTGACTGTTTTGTATGCATCAGCCTCTTTGAAATACCTTACAGACGCGTTTTAAGAGTTAAGTTACAATTAAGTATAGGTGGTTGATTGTTGGTGCTCACACTATTAGAAGCCGTTTGTTTGCTTTACTTCCTAATTATTCAAGGTGAGTTTCGCGGCCCCGTTTTCATTTTAATTATTTATAAAACTTAGGGGAAAAAGTATGCTCACCCTTTTTATGTTGTGAACTCTTTTACATTTTTAGGGCTATTGTGTTTACTATTGGTAAGTAGATATCTAGTACATGCATGAGTTTTCTGTGTGATTCTTTATTCACAACTAATTAACTCCAGTGTTGGAGCCGACGGACAGATATTGATAGTACTATTGGGCTGACACCCCACCCTTATTTGTTAATATACTAGTTGGGACTAACAGTGGCCACGGATGGGCCCTAGGGTGAATATGTTCCGACAAGATCTATGTGTACGTCATAGGTTTAGTTGCGAGGCTCATGTTACATGTGATATTGCTTGCTTGTAACTGTATACACTTATGTTCTATCAAACAATTACACATCATCAAGTTTATTTATTATTTAAACCTGCGAACTCACCAACATTATGTTGACCTTTTGAGCATATCTTTTCAGATAACATTAATCGAGGATAGCTAATTATGAGGCCTTAGTGATGACCTAAGGAGTTCGAGCTAGTCTTGCTTTGACATTATGAACTATGATTGTTGACTTGTTTTCATCATTTTGTATATTGTTTTACTTAGACTTGTTCTAGAGTTGTGGGAATCCATTTTGATTATATTTGTTTGAATATGCTGTCGTGAATTGACTAACTACGACACAAGTCACCATTTGTGTCGGGTGACGTCATGACACGTTATTATATCATTTAATGCTCTCTATTAATTAACAATATGTTATGACGATCCCGTCCGTTACTTCCTCGTGTTTCCACTATAAACGGAGGTGTGACAATAAGACATGCAAACACTTCACACACCAATCACAATACACATCACACTCATCTCTCTCCTTCTTCCTCTTGATTTTCGGCAAACCCACCACCATCCCCACTGCATCATTTAAAAAAAAAAACTTATTTTCTACAAATCAAGAGTATTTCAAGTGCCTTTGGTGAAGCAAGAAATATTAGGAGATTTCAAGCTTCTTACATCTTCACATCCGTCTTTCCTTGCTTGTTTTTCAAGAGAACTTCTTTTTGTTTATATATATTTTTTACTTTATCATGTTTTTCTATCTACTAGTTCATATATAACAAAATTAATCCACAAAAGTCATTCATGTAAAAAAAATGTTTTTTTTTACCAACAAAGAGTTTCAAGAATAATATTTCACACAAAATATTTTAACCTAAACTAAATAATAATTCTTTTTATTGAAAAGTAAATATTTATAGATTCATGTTTAAGCAATTACTAGTTGGTAATTTTATAAAAAGTCATAAAAGTGTGTTAAAACTCAAGAAGTAGGAATCATCTAAGACCTCGACTGAGGTGCGATAATTTCTAGCTTTGGCAGGTTATTATGGGCGCTTTATTTAAAACTTCTCCGAACGGTGCCATAGAGATTGAAAACCACTAGGGATTAGATTTCAAAGTAAATGGTCATTTGTTGAAACTATATACTGATGTGTCACACCCTCAATTTCCACAAACGGGGTTTTACCGTTAGGCGCGTGACATGCCAGGATCTCAGCCGATAGTTACACCAAACGACACATTAATGACAAACATAGCATTTTTAATTGTCAGGCAATGTCAAAATATAATTTGATAATAAGTTTAAGAAATCATTGCGGAAGTGTAATAAGTTAAACATTCCTAATTTTCAAATAACACAAAAACAGGCGCAACCCAAATAATGAAATTTGTAGAAAACATCGTTTGACTGTTTCAATAAATCAGAAATGCATGAAGTGATGAGATGCTCCTAACCGTACGTAGCTTAAGAACCTGAAAGAAACATGCTAAAGTGTCAACACAGGGTTAGTGAGTTCACAGGTTTTAGTAAACGGTAATGAAATCAGTAAACAGATCCAGTAAACAAAGTATATCAAGTAGATAGCTAGTCTACATAGCAAGTTACATAGTGTATAAAGTTCGCAACCGAAGCTGACAAGTAATGAATGCCTCTGCTGTGGTTACCAGACCACAGCAACAGAAATTAGGTCAATTAAACACCCGTTTGACATGCAGTCGTGCTAGCGCGACTAGCCCGGGTGGGGTTTGTCAAACCCTGTAGATCTACTCAGAATTACCTCGCTAAAAATACATAAATTAATGGTTCGAAAGTGAGGACTTAAATTGGTACAACACTGGTAAATAGGTGATCATACAGTCTTACTGATCTAACGAATGAATAATTTTGAGAAAACATGTTTCCTTCCCCAAAATAGTAAAAACAGAGAAGGGCTGTAAACTCACCTCAAATAGCACAGGTAAATCAGTAAATGCAAGAATAACCTGGATTTACATTAATATTCAACTAATTTTAATATTCATGATTGAACAAATTATCAAAAATGTAATCGTACGGTTTCGCGTTCTCAACTCGGTTACGATGCGAGTTATCGATATCCCCCATTCACAAACAAGCACGACCATACACAACCCCATGCATGCACAAAACACAACTATTTTCGCGCACACTATATAATATATGTTTCACACACTTTTAATGGATCACCCAAATGATACAACCCACTGTCAAATTATATGAATACATCCCACAATACCCATGCATGAACCATCATACCATACATAAGCACACATCCACTTAGAGGCTAATGCTCACCACACATTCACACACATAAATAATTTATAAATAATCTTGAAAACCCACCAACCAAGATACTTAAACAACCAACCCACAATACATAAAATATACCATGTACGCATTCACATGCACCTTCCCTTTTTGTTCCATAAAATCGCTCTGATGACCCATTATTATATATATAAACAAAACACACACACATATAATATATATGAAAAACACATATATATAGCTATGTATACATATGCAACACATCCATGCTGCCACGGACAAACCTGTACATATCTACACACATACCACCACATATATATGCACACATACACGCTCAAACACAGACCCACATAACCCGATTACCACATCCCTTTAACCCGCATATGCGATCGTACACCGAAACCGCAGCCGGTAATCATAATGTAACGAACATGAAAAGAATAGCAAAGAAATTCGTACCGAACGGGCTTCCTTGAAATCGGTTTTCGTGATTGCCGGGGTGGTTTCAATCGTCGAGTGGTCGCGGTTAAAGAGAGGAAAGCCGGCGAAGATGATCGGCCGAGAAGGCTGCTGGGAGTGATGACGTGTGCTGTGAGGTTGCCGTCGGTAATCAAGGGAGGGTGGAGATGTCGGTTTTTGAGAGAGAGATGATAATTGAGATGTGGGTTTAAGGCTTTTGGGGTAAAATTGGTTATAATGAACCGATTAGGGGAGGGGAGGGGGAGAAGTCGGTTAGGGCCATGAATTTGATTTAGTCAACCAATAATTTATATAATGATTTAAATAGATTATTTGCTATTAGTTAAACATTAGGACTAGATAAAAGAATTATTATTATGAATAATTATTATTCACTTAGTTTTTAACTATCATTAGTATAAATTTAGATTTAATAACAATTGTAGATTATTATTATTTTCATATGACGAGTAAGGTTTACTAATAATAGTTTGAAGGAAAGGAATAACTAAACGATAGAAAGTTAAGCTAACGATGTTAACCTGGAACACAGGGTGTCACATGATGCACCAACCAAAATATTCTCGAAGTAATTACACCTTCACCCCAACGAAGACTAAGTGTGGGGAAGAGTTGCACCAAGGACCCGGAACCAAAACCTGGCACCTATACATAGATTTTCTTGAATTTTCAAACTTTTGTTGGACTTATTAAGGCAAACACGGGGCCATGCCCCATGAAGCACGCCCTCATGCCCCAACAAACTTTTTATCACGAACTCCACTGATAACTCCTAAACGTTACATGCTGAATTTAAGACGATTTTAGACAAGCACGAAGTTGTGTCTGGCCAAGCACGCACCAGCGTTCACCTACTTCATCTTGTGTATAATTAGCTCACTTGTTTCAACCCCTCATAACCCAAAAAAATCTACTCAAAAACCTCAAAATAATATGAGAGATTCCAACCACATCAGCTCAAACTGGAACCCTGTGAAGAAACAGCTCTTCGAAACGCAAGAACCAACCATGCAAGAATACTTTTTCAAGTTACACGAATTGATCAAATTCTTTAGCGAGATAAAATTATTGGCAAACCAACGCCTAGCTGAACATAGTTAGAAAGTTCAGGAAATGGACGAAGAACTTGTCTCTATTAACCGCTAGCTCACGGAATTAAGCAACCACACTACACACTATCTTATCCCGATCCTTCCTCACAAATATGTGGAGGTTTCTTTTAGAAACATTTTGTGATGTGAGATGTGGCTGGCACGCAATCAAGAGTCTAGTTTTATAGTTTTAGACTCTTGCCTTTAACTTATTGTGTAACCATAGTTGTTAGGAAATGCAATCTTCATTTGGTTTGTTTTAGTTAAGTTTAGGACTATTATCATATCTTCTTTACTGATTTGGAAGTGATAAAAACTTGATCGGGATAAATGTAACGCGTAACGTTGGAAATCGAAGCATCAAAACCTAAAAATCGGCTGCACATAATGGAAGCATGCCCCGAATCCTAGGGAGACATGCCCCATGCATGATAAAATTACGACAAAGGTGAAGGAATTTTCAGTCCATTGTCCCATCCATCTTCATTTATGGTTCCATCTTCCATTTTACTTTTATTTTCTCAAGTGCTATTCCATTTTCTTCCAAAATTTTTCATCAAGAGGTTAATATTAGTTAGTCCCATGATGTAATTATGATTATTCTCATATAGTTAGGTGATTAGGTCTCTAAATAATTGAAGCCTTAGCCATTATATGTGAATTCATGCAACAATGTTTACATTAGTTGATTAATATTATATACCTTCTTGTTTTTGTATATATTATGTGTTTAATTAGAGTGTTAATGACATTGATTAGTTAGTTTTCTTTGTTTACATTTGATTTACGTTGTAAAAATGACTGTCTTCATAAACCTTGGTTAAATTATTGTTAATTACCTTTATGTTACGAGGATTTAGTTTGTTAAACAAATGGTTTTAGCACCTTAATTTCAAGTATCATGATTTATTAATAAGTTTTTAGTGTTAAATGTATAATCTTTGATTAAATAATCAAGAAAAAGCAAAACCTATGATATCAAAGGTTTACAAACCAAACCACGCGTGCTCGAGTTAAAATTTTACCCGACAAAATGTTGAACATACCCTCTTGCTCCACTTGGCACACCCTAATGTTTAATAGTTTTTCCTACCGGATTAAAATTCTAATTGTTTAAAAAATAATTATCTAAACACGGGACAGTGTCTCACTAACCTCGTGCCTGGCTACTGCCATCCTGAAATTGTTCCAAAAATTCATATTGTATGGTTTAACTTAATTATTTATAATTTTTGGAACCTAAAATAACCCAACCTTATGTTTAACGGAAACCACAAAAGGTGGTGCTGTAATAGATTGAATAATCTGTTACGAAGAGCTGAAAGGTCGCGTTGCGAATTGGCGAGAAAACTTTAGCATTCGTTGGACAGTTGGTAAGATATAATGATTTGTGGAGCATTAAGTGGAAACACTTGTTTTCACCATATAAACCATTTATTTATGAACTCACTCACGAATTTTTAGCATATTTCAGGTTTAGCATGGAGAAATCTAACCCATGGGATCATTAGACAGTTTCATTCAGACTTGGCGGAAGGTAAAATAAAAAATCTACGGTCGTGCTTGGGGTTTATCTTGTAATTTACACAGAGCAAGAAATGGGGAAGAAATGATGTCTTGTATGCTGGCGTATCACACGTTTCCATACGAGGAAAGCAAGGATCCAGAAAGTGGTGCAATGCACAAGACATTCTTGGAACAAACTAGAACGAGAAGTTTTAACTTAATAATAACAAAAGTAGCAAGGTACAAGACCCGTTGTTGCGATACATCCACCGTTTCCTTAGTCATTTGATATCTTCACGCGATCAATGCAAGGGAGTTGTTAATCAAAGGAATTTATTAATCTTATATTGTATAGTGAATTGTCAACCATGTAATATTGGCTATCTTTTGTATCATTTATTTGATAATAGTGCAATTGCAAGTGCTCCAACATCGATGTTTGGAGAAAGCTGGATTTTGAATCTATATGAAAGTTATGGTTGTGACACGAAAGAAACCAAAGGAGTTTTGTCGGGATTGTTAGATTTGAGCATCTGTAAGAGTATGTATATGGTTACAAATCTGCCAAAAGGGCATCTAAGGTATATGGACAAAAAGGGACAAGTATAGGAGCAAATTGTCATGGAACTTGATTTGTCTGCACAACAGGAAGATGCTAGGGAGTCTAGTTCACGCGTCGATGATTTCCAACCATGTTAAATCTGTATGAAGTAATCCAGAGAACCAAAAACCACGCTCAAAGGTCTTTTAAATATGCGCAACAAGTAGTGAATCAGGTGGAGAATTTGTAAAACAGAGTCGATGAATTAAGCAATAACATTACTTACATCAGAAGAAGTAGGATGTATCATGAGTGGGGGAATATCCTGCCACAAGTCCCTTCAAAACCATACCATGAAGGGAGGACAGTAAATAGCGTAGATAAGGAAATGGCTATTCTTGTTTGTTTATGACTCCGCTGCGCTCCTATTTCATGGAATAAATGCCTTTTCTCTTACAGACAAAAGAAATGGATTGATTCCGGCTAGCTCGAAGGGAAGGAAAGAGCGCTATAAGAGAAAGAATGCCTCGATCATATTTGGGATTTTACTGAAAGAATCGATTTCATGCCATTCTATTTATTTATTTTATGTCATTTTATTTTGTTTTGTGTGTTTATGATTTTAATGCTTTCAATAAATTGATGATATTTTAAGTGATTTCGATGATTCTTGTAACATATCAGGGCGTGTGTGAGAAACAACCACACACGTTCAAATCATTAGGTTTAAGGGAGTTTCTCGTTACCATTCTCTATTTGTTATTTTTTGTTAATCACATGGGTATATACGGGACATACATGCTTAATACTTTGCTAAAAATGGTCCAAATCAAAATTTTATAAAAATCACTTGAACTTTGTTTTTTGGTGAAATCCTCAAAAACAATGATTTGGTAAAAATATTTTAACATTTAAAATGAAACACAATTATCCAATTTCATTCGTGTTTGAGTTTATTTTTAAGCTTATAAACAGCTTTTACATTTATGCATTTTCTTTCGTTCTGGATATAATTAAGGGTGGTATATGATACGTGTCACTAGAACTTGTTTTGGGTATACATTTCAAGGCTTTGTAAGTATTTCATGCTTAAAAATGATTTAGGCATTAGGGAACCAACCATTCAAGCCTTGACCAATTTCTTTTATTATCCATACCCGAACGTTACCCCTAGTTAGACCCGTTGAGCTTAAACGTTTTTATTTTCTCAATTATCTGAACCACTAAGTCATTAAACCAAAAACCCTTCAACAAAACTCGTTTGTTGTTAAAGACATACATTTGGCTTGTTTCAAAAAATAAAAATTATATAAAAAATAATATACAATAAAAAAATTAGACTTTTTCTCGGTTAGAACTAAAAGTACTGGAATGCATTCCTTTGTTTCAATTTACTTGTTGCCTTCAACACTCAAAACTACGACTTCCACAAGAAATCTGCGAACAAATTTTCAAACTCACGCTCTGTCACACCCCAGCTAGTAGTGGAAACATGAGGATGCGACGGACGGGATCATCATAACACATTGGGGGTCTACTAGAATCTCTAAAGGAATTCTCCGTCAATGGATCATGACGTCGCCCGACACAAAAGAACAAGTGGCAAGAACAATCAATACCATAACGTTATTCCATAAATGCACAAATACTCCAGAAGCTCAAAACTAGAACAACCGGTACAAGATCAATTCAAAACAATTGCAAATTTAACAATAATAATAAATAGTCCAAAACTAATGTCCCAATGTCTAATACTCTTGAGGGAGCGATTTCATCTAAAGTCCACTATCCAAGTACCTAAGCACCGTTACCTGAAAAGACATGATCTAAAAAGTCAACATACGTTGGTGAGTTCACAGGTTTAAAAGTACAAATAGTTTGCCGTGTATAACATGTACACAAGGTTGTATGTGAATAAGAGTACATAGAAGTCATAGATATCAACACAAGTTTAAGATCAGTCTATGTCCAATTACCCGGATTATATTTACCCAAGGGCACGCACAGGCCAAGTCAGTCTCAACTAGCCTAGCGATGACAGGGGCGGGGGTGTCAACCCGTTAGTACTAACAATACCTCTCCGTGACAGTCAAGCACAAGTACAAGTACATAACCATGAACAAACATCTAGACTTAACCCATGACCCAAACCACATACAATGTTTCAAAATAGTATTTAAGACACGGCATAGACCAAAACAGTGAGCAAGCTTTTCTCTAAAGTAAAACATATTAAAAAGAGGCCGTGAAACTCACCTTAAAGTGGTACCGTCCAAATCTCACAATACGCCAAGCAAGCACTAAAAGTATAAATCACAAAAGTATTACTAAAGAGCAAAATGACAAGTATGGGTGTAATTCTTGTAGCCCAGTCCTTAATGTCCATCAAGATTTTATTTTATGAAAACATGATTCACTATTAGAACATGTCCAATGTTGGATTTAAACTTTAAATCTCGCCATATTTAGGTGTCACTTTATTTTAATTTATTAACGCCCTTCAATGAGCATCTATTCGTACATATTCAATAAATTATAGAAATTATTAACTTAATCTTTTAAAATTTCATTTAACCACTTTTAAGTAAAATTCATGCCTTTATTTGATTATTTAGTTTCAAATCCTTACTTTTAAGTTTATCAAAACATTTCAGCATGTAGAGCTGATTGCGCACCAGTTTTGTATAAATTGTTTGGAGGTCGAAATGGTAACAAAACGTTATGTAATAGCTATCATTTAAAAGATAAAACTTTAAGTTAAACACCAGAAAAAGAATCATCTCCATCGGATAAAATATAAGAGAGATATGACTCGACGAACATAGACCAACCTGCTGTCCAGATTCGTTAGTTTTGACTTTCAGTTTTGTGTGTCACATTTAGATGACCAAACGATGTTGAAATGGCACGAGATCACTTGGGTTAGTTAGAGGGCTCATTGAACTTGTTTTTAAATGAAAAATTCAACCCATTTGGTCTTAATATGACCGAGTTATAACCTGTACAAAACAACCCATTTATCTGACAACAAGCTGTCTACTTTCTTAATCTTTTCACTTTGCATCCCAAACCTCAATATTTTACTATTATTGACCTGAGACCTTAAAGAACTTTGTTCCATGAACTAATTGACAAAATCTTGTATTAGACATTTAGATTATCACAAATTTTTAGTCCCGCAACAGTTAGTTTAGATTTTAATCTTCCGGTTCACATTGTTAGTTAATCGGTACATAGTTTTAATTGTCCAACGCGTCTATCCATTCAAGAAACAAGATTAATGATTTCAAAAACAATTTATAAGTCCCTGATGTCAATTCTGAACAGGTCATCCAAGATTACAACCCAATTTTGATAGATTCAAAGAATATATATACAAAGATTGAGAATTAGGGTTATACCGTTTAGAAGTTCCAATACCCGAAACAACTAGATCTTCGTGATCCAATGCCCAAAACCAAGAACACAAGATTATTAGATGATGATTTAGAGATTTGATGATGAAAATCATCAAGAACATGAACAATAAAGACTAAAATCATCAAAATAAACGATTTTCTTACCGGTAAAAGTGTAAATGATCAAAACTTGACTAAAATCCAATCTTGAATGAAGAAACAACACCAAAATCTATGTTGATGATGATAGATGAACAAGAAGAAGTGTGTCGGCGGCTAGGGTTTTCTCTAGAGAGAAAACTTGGAGAACAAGAGTCGTGAAAAGAAAATAATAAAGAAAAAATCAAAGGGGAGCCCCCTTTTTGAGGGTTTGTAGCCAAGGGGGCCGTGAATGGGCCTCCCGGGTCCTTTGCTTGTCTCGTCCAATTTTGTCCCGCCACGATTCGCGTGTCGTCCGATTTTCATATTTTTAAATTATACATGTTAATACGATTCCAACGAGCTATTATACGTTACATAAAATTATTTAATTCATATTTAAAATTAAATTAAGTGTATTTAGTAGGCTTTAGGCAATGCCACTAGTGTTTGATCATAATTTGAATTCTTAACGTACGATGTATATTTTTACATTTATAAGTTTTTAGTCCAATTTTAAGCACGCAACCATCGTTTTAAGTACAAATCGGTGAACGTTTCCTGCGAGCATGTCCAAGGCACGCTAGAACATATTGAGTCCATAATACATAGTTCTAGAATATAGCGTGTCTAAGCGCGTCTAATGTACTAATCTCGATCTAGTCATCATTAGGTCAACTTTCAAGTCAAAGCTCATATTTAGACCAAGTGAAAGTCAAAGAGTCAAAGTCAAAGTAAACGATCAACGTCAATGGTCAATGCACTTATTTTGGGGACGGATGTCACAGTATCTCCCCGTTGAGAGAATTTTGTCCCGAAATTCAGCTGTAGTTATGAACTGCAATGCCTTCCATGACACGTGAGGGTACCTTGTCCTCAATTGTCCTTTCCGCGCAGAGATAAAAATTGTGTCCTTGCTTTGAGTTCCATATAATCTTTACGATCAGGATTTTACTACTCATCAAAGTTCAATTTTTTTTTCTAGCCATGATCTCAGCCAGTTCTTTGACGAATCGAAGTTTACCGTCCACTCAAATTTCTTCGATCGGCACATATAAGGTCTCATCAGCAAGACTGTTAGATCTAGGAATAATAGGTCTAGACCTTTTGTATAGGCTTAGCACTTTAATCAATCTCTTGTAATAAGTTCTTTTGAAATAATCATTTTTGTAAGCATTATATATATAGGTTAACCCATAACTGTGTTGATTTATATATGTGATTGCAGGATCAACATCATACTTAGTCAAATTTCATGAAAATTTGACTAAGTGTAAGAAACATCTACAGATGAACATTTGTGTTCTTCCGGTAGATAATACTCTTACATAAAATGCATCCGAGTATCTTCTGCGGAAGAACACTCCAGTGTGGATGAAGTCAAGGGATTGTTGAAAGACCAAAGAACTTCGGATGAACAAATTGCATTCTAATGAAGTCCAAGTGAAGACTCCTACGGAAGGCAAAGCTCCTACAGAAGGCAAAGCTCCTACGGAAGGCAAAACTTCTACGGAAGACCAACACTTGCATGTACTTCAAGTACATCAAATCAACAAGTCAATCACTGAGAGATGTCATAAAGTCAACCTTTACGGATGACTTTAACTCAGTCAGAGAATGTCACATCATAACATTCTCTGAGTAACTTTCTTACCACGATAAGAAAGTTACTGATTCCAAGAGATTTACTGTAACCCTAGCAGTAAATCCTTGAGCATATAAATACAACGTATAGGCTCACACTTTCAAACGGCTGATTACCTAACAATATACATTAATCAATACGATCAATCAATCACGAAAACCCTAGCAGCCGCCACATCAATTACACCAAAATCATCAACAGAATCATAGCAAACATCATTATTAGCAATTACTGTTTGATCTTTTGTAACCATTAATCAGTGTTTTTAATGAAATACATTTGAATCAAATCATGTTCATTCACTTATTGCAATTTATTGTTCTGTCCTTCATTAGTATGTTCTATTGCATTTGTTATTACATATTCAATCAATCAAACAACGAATAGTGATAATTCCGCGATCGTTATTCGAACTCAATCTAATACTGATAATTCCTGATTGCGATCGTTGGATTCACAGGTGGTATCAGAGCCAAGTGCTCATTGATTTAGATCGCTTGATCTATTAGTGTTAGAATTGTTTGATTGATTGTCTATATCATTAGATCTATCAACTTGCTGTTTAGATCTATTGATTTTAGGTAAAATTGCTTTTGGGTATTCATAACAACTTAAGAGGTTATAATTCTGATTCAAGGCTATTATAGATTAATCAATAGATAACGAAGTAATTATAATCAACTATTTGGTGTAAATCATTCCTAAAACAATCAAACCGTGATTCATCGTTCAACGAGTAGTGTTACATTGCTCGATTAACATTGATCTACATTCACGATTAATTGATACGTAGATCCGTGTTATTGATTGATAATCAACAAGTGTTCAATTCATTTGAACAAAACATATCAACAAACATCCTCGATTTGGTATCACTTTTGATAATCATTAAGAGGATTGACTGATTTGTGACTTCAACTACTTAATTATTCAATAATCAAGTATTTGTCATTAATTAGTTCAATTCACAAACAAGAATTTGTTTTAGTTAAATATTAACATCTGACTAAAATGAGCAACTCTTTTGGTGGATCATCATACCAACCTCCGAAGTTAGAAACCAAGGTAGATTTCAAATCCTGGAAGATCAAATTCAGAAATCATGTGAATTACACAGATTCTGATTAATGGGTGTCAATAACTGAAGGTCCTTATATTCCACCAGCTCTTGGGGCGGATTATAAAGACCATAATCAACCCATAAACACAAAAGATCTATCACCTGAGGATGTTAAACGAGTCAAAGTTGATATTAGAGCCTATAGTTTGCTAAGTATGGCTTTACCTGAAGATATACTGATCAGGTGTGAGAACTACAAAACAGCAAATTCCTTATGGAAAATTCTTCACACTCTCTGCGAAGGAAGTGATGAAATCAGGAGCATAAGGAAGGATACTCTTCGCTCCCAATATGAAACATTTTATCATATTGAGGGTGAATCAGTACCACAACAACTCCACAGGTTTATGCAATTGGTAACCGAGATGAACATCTTGGAATTTAAGTATACCAATGAGGAGTTAAACAAAAAGATGCTCCACACTTTGCCTGAGAGTTGGAAGCAAACTGTCTCCATGTTCAAGAACACCCTTGATCTCAAAACCATTGGTTTAGATACTTTGGTGGCTAAAGTAGAAGCTCTTGAAATGGATGAAAAGTCAAGAAACAAGAGTGTGCGAACACATGTCACCCCTTATCACTTTAAAGAAACTAAAAGTGCTAGAAGTGCTTTTATTTCTAACAATGACAATGACAACTCTTGTACTTTGAGTGAAGATGAGGAAGAAGTTAGTTTCTATGCATCAAAGCGTGCAAAAACATCAACTTAGAGTAAGTCAGCAAAAGAAAAAGGGAGATCTGATGAAAAGAAAGATTCATCTGCATCATCAGCAAAGTCTCCCTCCAACAACAATCAAGCAGAGCCAATCACTGTGATTCTGGATTCTGAAGAACAAAAAGCAGCATTTGCAGCTTTGAGCTCAAGTTTTCAAGCTTATCTAGGAAGCACTCTAACTCCTGCTACCATCTGCCAGCAAGATTTGGAAGAACTTCATCCAGATGAAGTAGAGGAAATGGATCTTCAGTGGCAAATGGCAACGATAGCATACAGAGCGAAACAGTACCTGAGAAGAAACAAAAACTTAGCTGCAGCTGGTAAGACAAACAAAATTGGTGTTGATAAGTCAAAAGTAAGATGTTTCAAATGCAATCTTTATGGACAGTTCTCAAGAGAGTGTAATCAACAAGCATCTTCTAACATGAGACAGAATCACCAACATCAGTAGCATCAGTCTCATCAACATCAATCTCATCAATCAACATCTCAAAGATCCTTCAGACAGCCACAAATAACTAACTCATCCCCACCAGCCATAAGCTCATCAAGCTCATCAACAGGGCCTAGTAATTCAAAAGAAACTGGGTTGATAATTTTACAAGATGGAACATGTGACTGGAGTATGTATGAGAAGGAAGTATTGGTAGAGAATCAAGCTTTAATGGCAAACATGGAAAACAAAGTTCCACCTATGGCCAAAGAGGTAAGAGATAGACTGTGTTCATCATCATGTGTTGAGGAAGTTGAAAGATACAGAGTCCATGCTCAACAACTGGCAAATAAAGTGGATGAAACAATGGTTTTAAATGAATCTCATGTAAGAGAACATAAACTGTATCAAATCAAAATCAACTCTTTGCAAAAATATTTAGATAAACTTGTTTTTGAAAACTATAACTTAAAAGCCCAAGTTGAGCATCTGACCACTTCCTTAACAAAATCAATGTCTGATCATGCATCAGCTGAAGTGAAACTTCAGAAGTTTCAACTGTCATCTCAGCAATATGAAAAATTATTAAATTCTCATATTGAATCAAAGAACAGGTATGGGTTGGGATACAATGTTGTTGCACCCCCTCTAAATGATAATTACACACCTTTACCTAAAACAATGAAAAATAGTTTGTCAAATCATTTTGTGCCATGCATCAAATTTGCAACAAAAATTAATCAATTGGCAAATGAAGATGATTCTGAGGTGAGTGAAACTGAGTCTTCTGAATCAGAACAAGTCAAACAATATGACTCAGAATCTGACTATGATGAATGTGATGACTTGGATGATCCTGATGAACATGTTGAGAAAAGTGTGAATGAAATGGATATTGGTAAGAATGTCTCATTCGAACCAATCATTCCCAAAGTTCTTGAAGAAACCAAGCTGCCTTATCCTCCTAAGCAAAGAAGCATGTTGAAAACAATCTGCAAGAGGATAGCTAAGCTGAATGAAGGGCTTCATGAACTTAACAAACAACAAAATTCATTAACTAAAGATGGTGTGCAGTTCACACCTACGGAAGAAATAAAAGTTTCTTCCGTAGAAAGAAAGAAAAATGCTGGTAAATCATCTGTTGTAGATCTTCGGAAGAAAAAGAAAAATGCTGATCATTCTACTTCCGTAGCAGAACTCCGAAAGAAGAAAATTAATGACCAATCTCCATCCGTAGTAGATCTCCAGAAGAAGAAATCTGCTGAATCAGTGAATGATCAGCGAAAGCAAAATGTTTCAGTCATCAAGAAAGCCAATCAACCAAAGACTGTGAATCCTAAGCAACAAAAGTCAGTTACTGCCAAACAAGAACCCTTTGATATCATGTCAGGGAATGGCAAGGATTCATCAGCTGCCAAGTTTGAAAAATAATTGGTAGAAAAGAAAAAGAAGAAGAAAGTTATTGTTCATGAAAATGATGAAGAAGAAAAGTATTATAAATGGTGTGATATGAAAAATCACAACACTGAAGATTGTTACTTCAGCAGCTATTGTTCCATTTGCAATATGAACAATCACATGACTTCTGATTGTTATTTCAACAAACACTATGCAATTTGTAACAAAAATAACCATTCCACTCAGGAATGTTATTTCAACAAAAGGAACAAAACAAAGAGCACAAAGAAGCAACAATCTGAGAAAGCTAAATCAGACTCTCAATCAAGTGATAGTCCAGTAGATTCAAAGCCAAAGAGGCAGCAGTCAAAACAAAAGTTGCCAAAATCAAAGAAGAAATCATCTGCTGATGGTGAACCTTTAAAGAAGAAAGAAAAACCACTACATCAACTCAAAACACCACACAAAAAGGTGGATTTGACAGAATAGAAAGACAATACTGATAACACCTTCTTTGATCACTTTGAAAAAGGTCCACAAACATCACAATTAAAGTCAAAGGATGGTGAAACCTTCTTTAATCAAGGATCAACATCATAATCAAAGCATCAACCAAACAAAGAAAAGGTGAAAGAAGAAGGGCCAGAGAAACAAGAACAAAGTTCCACAAGCTCATCCTCAACAGAATCATCCTCACCACAAACCAAACATAATGAGTCAATTGAGTCTAAAATCAACACTTAAACATCAAGACTTATTCATAAGGGAGTAACAATTCTAGATACTAGTGGTAAACCCAAGTGGTATGTTAACAGTGGCTGTTCCAGGCATATGACAAGAAACTATTCTCTACTCCATGATTTTAAACATAAAAATACCTCCTATGTGGCATTTGGTGGGGATAAGAAAGGAGGAAAAATTGTTGGTGAAGGAATGGTAACTAATGGTGTGCTCAAGTTTGAGAAAGTAAATTATTATGAAAATTTACAATACAATTTTCTGAGTGTGTCTTAAATTTGTGATCAAAATTATACTACTTTATTTGATAACACTAACTGTTACATTCTTAAGCCAGGTTTTCCCATTCTAGAAGACTGGATTTTTCTTAAAGCATCAAGAAAAGGAAACACATATGTTTTGGATATGAACAATACTGCACTCACAAGCAATGAAACTTGCCTGCTGTCAAAGTCATCAGAAGATGAATCTCAGTTGTGGCATAAACGGCTTGTTCATTCCAACATGAAGAACTTGAACAAATTGGTGAAAAATGACCTTGTCGTTGGTCTACCAAAAAGAGAATTTTACTGCTCAAATCATTGCTCTTCATGCTATAAAGGAAAACAATATAGAGTGTCACATAAATCCAAAATAATCAACACAAACACAACACCTCTCAAATTGCTTCACATGGATCTTTTTGGTCCAACCAATGTCATGAGCATTGGGAAAAGGAATATTGTTTGGTGATTATGGATGATTTCACTAGATTCATATGGGTTTTCTTTTTAAAACATAAAAGTGAAACATCAGAAACATTAATGGAGTTTATCACTAAGATTGAAAATCAACTTGACTCAAAAGTCAAAATTTTAAGAAGTGATAATGGGTCTGAATTTGTTAATCATGTTTTAGACTCCTTTTGTAGGATTAAAGGCATTGCTACATAATTCAGTGCACCAAGAACTCCATAACAAAATAGAGTTGCTGAAAGAAGAAACAGAACTCTGATTGAAGCAACAAGGACAATGCTGGCTGATTCACATTTGCCAATCACCTTTTGGGCTGAAGCAGTGAACACTGCATGCAATGTCCAAAATAGAACATTAATTGTCAAGGAACATAACAAAACACCATATGAGCTCTTATTTAAAAGGAATCCTTTTATAGGATATCTTAGAGCTTTTGGATGTCATGTGTCTGTTTTAAACACAAAAGAACAATTGGGAAAGTTTTCTGAGAAAGCCTATGATGGTTTTTTTGTTGGGTACTCCTCAACATCTAAATCATATAGAGTTACATTCCATAACAAAACATTGTGGAAGAAACACCCAATGTATCATTTGATGAATCCTTATTTCCAAAATCTGTTAAAGGATCATCATGGTTGTTTGATATAGATGCATTAACAAATTCATTTAACTATAGTTATTTGAATATTGCAGGTTCTGTGGATACATTTTATCCTTATATTCCTCCAAACATGAATGAAGTGTCATTATCTGCTGATCCTCCAAGACCATTAGTTCACTCTCCATGTGTTTCTGATCCTGGCACTTCAAATCATCCAAGAAATGTAGATCATGATCAAACAGGCACATCAGCATCCTCAGATGACACCATAGCATCAGCCGCAGCTAACTCTACATCCGTAGATGTTTGCCCTGCATCCGGAGATATGAATATTGCATCAGCAGATGTTCCATCCACACCAGTAAATATTCCATGCTCTGGAGATGCTTCAATACATTCCAAAGAAATTATGTCAGCAGACAAACAAACATCATCAGTAGATGTTCCTGTAACTCCTTCTGATGTTCAAAACACATCCGTAGATGTTCCTGCGGAAGCTGTTCACAATGCTGCTGATACACAAACTCATGAGGAAGGATATCATTCAGCTTCAGAGGATCAAAATGATGAAGATCTTGACTACTTTGTTGATTCTCCAACTCAGCTGAATCCCTCTCCATCAATGAATATGACTAACTTGGAATCATCCAATCTAGTTGCATCTATTCCAATATCAAGAATTCATAAGAATCATCCAATAGACAATATTATTGGTGATCTTAATGAAAGAACCACAAGAAGCCAAGGGGGAGCTGCCAACATCTGTCTCTTCACTTGTTGTCTTTCACAAGTGGTTCCTCCCAATATCACAACTGCATTGAAAGATAACAGCTGGATTGAAGCTATGCAAGAAGAGCTTCAGCAATTCAGAAAGCAGAAAGTCTGGAATCTAGTTGATTTTCCTGAAGGTCAATATCTAATTGGCACAAGGTGGCTGTTCAAGAACAAACTAGATGACAGAGGTATTATTGTGAGAAACAAAGCAAGGCTGATAGCCCAAGGATATACCCAAAAAGAAGGAATAGATTATGATGAAGTCTTTGCACCAGTTGCATGAATTGAAGCCATAAGAGTATTCCTAGCCTATGCTTCATATAAGAAGTTCACAGTTCACCAAATGGATGTAAAATGTGCTTTCTAATATGGGAAAATTGATGAAGAGGTCTATGTAGCTCAACCTCCAGGTTTTGAGGATCCTAATTACCCACACAGGGTATACAAGCTAGACAAAGCTTTGTATGGTCTTCATCAGGCTCCAAGAAAGTGGTATGAAACATTATCATCTTTCATACTCAAGCACGGATATAAAAGGGGAATAATAGATCAGACACTTTTTCTCAATCAAGAACATCAAAAGCTCTTGGTTATCCAAGTTTATGTGGATGATATTATATTTGGATCAACAAACAAGAGATTATGTGAAAACTTTGAAGAGTTGATGAAATCTGAATTTCAGATGAGTTCAATGGGAGAATTAACTTTCTTCCTTGGTCTTCAAGTTCATCAGAAAGCAAATGGTATCTTTATTAATCAAGAGAAGTATATTCATCAAATCCTGAAGAAGTACAATCTTGCTGATACTTCTTCATGCAAAACACAAGCATCAACAATTGATAAGATTGTACCTGATCCTATAGGGAAATCAATTGATCAAATATTGTATAGATCAATGATAGGGTCTCTAATGTATTTAACTTGCAACAGACCTGACATAATGTTTGTTGTGTGTGTTTGTGCTACGTACCAATCAGATCCTAAAGAGTCTCATCTGAATGCTGTTAAGAGGATCTTCAGATATCTCAAAGGCAAACCAGCCCTTGGTCTATGATATGCCAAAGATGGAGATTTCAACCTCTACTCATACTGAGATAGTGACTTTGGTGGATGCAACAACAACAGAAAATCCATAACTGGTGGATGCCAATTCATAGGACCAAGGCTTGTCTCTTGGCAGTGCAAGAAGCAAACAAATGTATCTGTATCCACAGCTGAGGCTGAATACATAGCTGCTTCAGCTAGCTGCTCTTAGGTTCTTTGGTTGCAAAACCAATTACTTGATTATGGTTACAATTTCCTTCAAACGCCAATTCATATTGACAATTCAGCTGCTATGTTCATCACTGCAAATCCAGTGCAACATAGTAAAACAAAACACATAGAAATCATATACCATTTTTTGAGAGATTGATCAGAAAAAGGTTTAATCAAGTTAATCAAAGTGGATACAACAAATCAGCTTGCTGATTTATTCACTAAAGCCTTTGATTCATTTAGATTTACTTTTCTGATTGAATCTTTAGGCATGATTAACTTAGATTAATTATCTGCCAACTGAAAAGCATGAGTCTGTCCTTATATATTCTCAATTATTAAAAAAAAAATTCATAAAATCATATAAAAATACAAAAATATTGTCTTAGCTATGTTGACTTCTTGTTTCAGCATATCATATATGGGAAACGATAGTACACTATGTCTTTGCTACCTGCCTGAGTATTTAACTCTTACTACAGACGGATTAAAAGTGCTTTGATACGTGGGTAGGTTCAGCTTGAGTGGAAACTACACTAAGTGCGTGCATAACATAATGAAAAGATGACTGTGTGTGGGAAATTCCATTTTGAGGATCAAGCAAGTAAGTCTTATCCTGATGTGATCAAAACACTCATCCAAGCACACTATGTAACAACACTTTATAACGTCTATCTTTGCAAATCATATTCCCTTTGTTTTGTGTAAACAAAGACCTGGTATTATGATCACCTTAGTATACATCTGTAACCAACTGGTGAATAGATTATGATCCTCATCATCCCTCTGTTTTGTGTAAACAAAGACCTGGGTTGAAGGCACCTCTGTTTTACGAAAGTAAAGATCTGGTGACCTGATGACTATCATATCTCAGCTCTCAAAAGAATCCATTGTGATCAACTGTATATTAACTTCAGATCTTTTGCATCAATGCATTAATGAGATGTAAAATACATCTTAAGATAGAACTTATAACTTAAAGTACATAGTTTCAAATTGTGAAAAAGTGATGATTTGACTCACAAACGGAGGACAAACTCTAATGTGACTTGAATGTGGAACTCATAATTGTCTATCTTTATTCAACATCAAAACATGATAATCAACATGCCTAGTTGACAACATACTCTTGTTTGAATTTATGTGAAACATCATACTTGCAATCAGCACTAGATTCAGGTCTCATTTCATCAAACAAATTAACACAGGAAGGTGCTTAGTGTCATAGTATGATCCCATTATATGTATATATATGCTTGTACATAAGTTTGTTTTTAATTCTTTTTGTTCATAACTGTAGTTAAGTTATTTTCAGTTCTGTTGGACAGACTAGTGTCTTTCATGCTATTTCCCAGATAAATTTATGATAAATGCATCAGTTCATCATTAATCATGAATTTAGGGGGAGTAGCTGTTAATGCATGAAATCTAAATTATCTAAAAATCAAATGAAGGAATTGGGACTTGAGCACTAACTTGGCTATAGGATACATGAGGTTTGTCAAGTCAAATCATTTCGTGCACAATTGCCATGTAGATAAAGTCAATAAGGTCCAAAAGCAACAAATGATTCTAACATGATGGAATCATACAAATCAATAAGTTTCAAACTTTTCAATTTAACAGAAGCTACAGTGCATTTTTCTCATCAGCAGATGCTATAGTACGAAACTTAAAACAAGAAAAATATGTCCATCCGTAGATTGGTAACCTACGGATGTGCTGATATTTTTAAAGTATAATACATTTCCATGGATTGGTAACCTATGGAAAATCAAATTATACTTTATCAAAGTTAGGCATCCGTAGATGATCTATGGAAGAACTAGAATCTGCGAAATCAATAAAATTCCACGGAAGGGTAATATGGAAAGAGAGTCCACTTTATTTAATAAATGAAATTAATAAGTCCGAGGGAGTATAAATGATGGCCTTGACATGTTTTTATTCACTTTTCAGAACACTTTTTCAGACCTAAGCATTAACCCCTCTGTCCGCCAACTTTCAAATTACCTTCTTCAAACCATAAAACCATACACTAACCTTGATCTGAGATACATATCTTTATCATTGTTTACTAGGTAAATCATATACTAAACATCAAAAACAACATTTTGATACTTATGTATCAACAAAACTATTCAAATTCTCATGTCTGATTTATCGTTTTTGACCTAATTGCTATCATTCTTATATACAGATGGCAAAAAGATTCGCAAGAGAGCACAATGTTTGTGCTTTTCTAAATGCTAACGACCCTGTGTCGAAAGGATGTCGAGATATCAACCGATACTTAAGGCGATCAAGGTTGTTTTATGCACTGACGGCAGAGCCCGTAATTCACCAACAGCACATTATCGACTTCTGGAACACCGCTGTGATAGAAGAAGAAGGAGATAGTGAAGTGATAGTTGCTGCAATTCAGAATGAAAGGATGAGGGTTAGTGAACAAACTATTAGAAGAGTTCTAGAATTGGGAGAACAAGAGGCGGGTCACCCTGATGTGTTTGAAAATGAATATATAGAAAAGATTTTCTATTTGATGGGTTATGATGGTGATTTTGAAAAAGGAGAGATTCAGAAAGGGAGACTGTGCAGGCCCTACCGATTCCTATGGCACACTTACCTTAAATGCATCTCAAACAGGAAATCCGGATTGGATAGATTTTCAAGGCACATCTCTTCTGGAATCATTGGAATCTTTGAAGGAAGAGCTTATAACTACTCAAAGTACATTCTAGGGTGTTTGTGTGACCAAATTAGAGTTCAAAAACCAGATAAGATGTTCATGTTTCCAAGGTTTATACAACTGATCATTAATGCTGAATTGCCTGGGATAGAAAGAGTTGGTGATGTGTTTGTACAAGCTCACTTAGGAAGATCTGTTTTGAACAAGATCAGTGGGAAGTATGAAGGTGAAAATATGCCCATGTTTGCACATGTGGCTGATCCTAATGCCAACATTCCACAAGAGTTATTGTATGAAGACCAACATGATAGTTTTCCTGCTTCTACTAAGCAAGCTTCTCACTCTCCTCCTCAATCACCCTTACACCCCCATGAACAATCTCCATAAGCTCAAACACCTGCAAGTGAAAATACACTGGCCATCTCTCCCATTCACCCTCAATCACCAATTCATCAACAACATCCTTCACCACAAATTCAATCACCTTCAAGTGATCACACATTGCCCATTTCTCCTATTCTCTCTAAAACATTAGTGAAGTCTGGTGATACTGAACTAGTGTCAATAACAAGCACCCAACTACTCTCAAATACTCAATCACAAACACCTGTAAACTCAAACAACACTGAACCATTTTCACCCACCTCTGATCATAAACTCCATGAACAATCTCATCAAGAGCCAGTATCTCTAGCAGCTGAATCCAACTCAAGCACTGCAAGTGCTGTCCTAACTGAAGTGATAAATATTTAGGAAGATGATGATGCTGAACAAGCAGAGAAAACTGAAGAAGTATGTATGGAAGTGAGTAATGAAAAAGATCAAGAAATTAATCAAGAAGGTGAAGATGAAACTAACCATGTTGATGTTATTGCATACAATGAAGAAGATCTGAGTGATGATGACATTCGTGTGAGCAAAAGTTATCTAGTGGCTGAGTACAACAAATTGACAATCAAGTCTAATAAGAGGCTGGAAAGAATAAGGGAACTAAAGAGAATGATAAGGGAGAAAGAGGAGGTGTTAACTAATCAAGAATCATCACTGAAGAGGCTAAGAGAAGATGCTCAATACAACAATGAAGTGATTAATGCATTACATCAACTGAGAGAACTTAAAGATTCAGTGAAAGTTGAAAAGGATGAAAAGGAGAAAATACAAGTGGATTTGGAGAAAGTCAACAACACCTTGAACAATAAGTCAGAGATTCTGAAAAGAAAAGATCAAGAAATTGAGGACCTAAAGATGAGACTCTGTGCTCTTGAAGCAAGTGCTCCTACAACAAAACCAACAAAAGAATCTGCTGAAGTTTCAAAGCCAATCATATAATATAAAAGGAAAAGAAAGTATTTTGGATCATTCAAGAAAGAAGTGATTGAAATAGAAGATTCTCCCAAAAGATCAAAATCTATGTCTCCTGAACACACTCCTTCAGTGGATTTATCTACTGTGAAATCTATCCTTCATGAAGACAGTGAGAGTGATGAAGAATGGAATGAGCTGACCCAGATGGAATCTCCCAAGGAACAACAAGAAAAAGATGAACAACTGATGACTACTGAAGACATCTTGGAAGAGAGGCCAGAATCTGCCATGTTCATGACTCTGATCAACCATGGTTTTCCATATGACATGGTAGAAAGAATGAGTATGAATGAGATGAAGGAAGTACTTAAAGATTTTGAGCTCGCAAGATTCATAATCCCCAATTGCAATTATGAAACCTTCACAACCTTTCAGTCCATTCAGAAAATAAATAAGGAGTTGGGTCATTGTGATACAGCTAAACTCAGCAAATACAATATGACTTGTTGGTTACAAGGTCACAATTACAAGATGCATGAGTTGAAAGGAAGGTCAGTGGGTGAATTGAGGAGAATGATGGAAGATGTTATGAAGGTGGAACTAGAAACTTGAGTAAGATTCAGGACTGAAGCTCCAAATCCTGCTTATGAACATCAAGTCAAAATTCCTGCTGAACCTGTGACTGTTGAGAGCAAAGATCAGCACAAAGAAAAAGAAAAGCTCATCAGAGAACCAAGAGAAGTAATTCCTCGCAAGGTATGGCCACTGGGCACTACAGTGAGGGAGATTACTGAGCAGAAGTCAACTCTGATTGAACTATTTGATCATCTCACAACTCCTAGTTCTGTTGAAGAAAACAGGATTATGGCATGGAAATATGATCCAGACTGGGATTGTGCAGTAATTAAAAGAACATCTGGAAGGATTGAATACTACCATGCAGTAGAAACAATACTGTGCCTTACTGAATGTGACATCAAGGATCTTCAAAGCTTAATCATTACCAACTATCCTATTAACCCAAGAATAAGAGATTTCTTAGTGGTAGTGGGTAAGTTGAAGAACCAATTCAAGGATGATGTATTGAAAGAAGCCAGAAGAGATGATGTTAAGCATAATAGAAGGAAAAAGAATCAAAGAAGATCCAACTCCAACTCCTCCTCATTGGTTGATGATGAATTCTTAAGGAGAGTTGGATACACAAACAGAAAGACAACTTCTATGAGGATCATTGAAGGAAACCAATATACATTTCCCATAACAGAATGGGGATATGTATAGAAAATAAAGGAGATGGTTCTATTAAGGAATGAAGACAAAAAGAAAGCTAAAAGTATCAGAATTTTTGATCATGTGGAACTCAAGCTTCTCCACCCAAGCTACACGTCATATTTGCATGATAAGTTCTTTCCTAAGCTCCATGATGAGCAAGCACAAAACGATCTACGCTTATATGTGCATCTCATTCAAGTGATTGACAAATTACATGCAAAGGCCTATAAGAGAAGGAAGTATGAAGCAGGCCAACTGATTGGAGCTCAAATCAAAGAAGTGTCCGAACTTAGAATCTCAGAACAAGATGAACTAGAGATAGTTCACAATAACAATGTTTTGGAAACCCTTACTACTTAAGAAGATGTTTTGGGATTGAGTTTTGAAACATTAAAGATGATCTACAAGATGGAGATTAAATACAAGTATGATGATCAGAAGGCTGCAGTCTCATACTTCTACAACAAGATGATTTCAAGAGTTAAAGAACTTTCAAGCCTGAAGAGCTGATCACAAGTTGCTAAGCCTAATGGGGAGTATTGTTAGATCTAGGAATAATAGGTCTAGATCTTTTGTATAGGCTTAGCACTTTAATCAATCTCTTGTAATAAGTTCTTTTGAAATAATCATTTTTGTAAGCATTATATATATAGGTTAACCCATAACTGTGTTGATTTATATATGTGATTGCAGGATCAACATCATACTTAGTCAAATTTCATGAAAATTTGACTAAGTGAAAGAAACATCTACAGATAAACATTTGTGTTCTTCTGTAGATAATATTCTTACATAAAATGCATCCGAGGATCTTCTGCGGAAGAACACTCCAATGTGGATAAAGTCAAGGGATTGTTGAAAGACCAAAGAACTTCGGATGAACAAATTGCATTCCAATGAAGTCCAAGTGAAGACTCCTACGGAAGGCAAAACTTCTACGAAAGACCAACACTTGCATGTACTTCAAGTACATCAAGTCAACAAGTCAATCAGTGAGTGATGTCATAAAGTCAACCTTTACGGATGACTTTAACTCAGTCAGAGAATGTCACATCATAACATTCTTTGAGTAACTTTCTTACCATGATAAGAAAGTTACTGATTCCAAGAGATTTACTGTAACCCTAGCAGTAAATCCTTGAGCATATAAATACAACGTATAGGCTCACAATTTCAAGCGGCTGATTACCTAACAATATACATCAATCAATACGATCAATCAATCACGAAAACCCTAGCAGCCGCCACATCAATTACACCAAAATCACCAACAGAATCATAGCAAACATCATTATTAGCAATTACTGTTTGATCTTTTGTAACCGTTAATCAGTGTTTTTAATGAAATACATTTGAATCAAATCGTGTTCATTCACTTATTGCACTTTATTGTTCTGTTCTTCATTAGTATGTTCTATTGCATTTCTTATTACATATTCAATCAATCAAACAACGAATAGTGATAATTCCACGATCGTTATTTGAACTCAATCTAATACTGATAATTCCTGATTGCGATCCTTGGATTCACATAGACACTACTTGAGTTTTGATGCATGGAACGTGTCATGCACCCCTCTCGGTTCTTGCTGTAACTCAAACCGATAATCCATTGACCAAATCAGTTTGGAAGTCTTAATTGCACTTATCATATAGGTGCTAATTTGCTCTTAATGCCAAAGTAGGGCAACAATTTGCATCCAGCCTAGAAACTAAGGTATCTAGAGATGGCTGTTTAGGTCTACAGCCTATTTCTTGATATCTCTAGAGTATGGCTGTTGTGAATTACCAAAAGTTAGTTCCCAGTCTTGCTACAATTTCACATTCATTGTATCATTAGTGTTTATATATAGGGTGTACCTCAGCTGACCCACCACATTATTGAGGCCTTGATAGTGTACGAGTCACCAACTATAACTAATTACCAAATCAACTAACGTCTGAGAGCATGTGCCTAAAGCAAGGCTTCCTTTGATTTTAAGTGTAAATTTCTAACGATCTTGAGCTGCCTTTAGTCAATCGTTAATCCAAAGCTCTAATCATTCGTCTCTTGAATGATTTTCAGTCCATTCATCTAACTTTACTTAACTTCTGCCCATTACTCCGGTGAACGACACTTGCATAAGTAATGCCCTTTTATGGTGCTCCTATAAGACTCCCATATTAGCTATTCTTATAAGGAAATTCAACCAATGGTTGGTGAGTCTCGTAGCTACCTCCCAAGTCAATGATAAAAGACATTAACATATCCTCCAATGTCTAGATAGGTCGCTCACTCATACCATCAGTATGAAAGTGGTAAGTCGCACTCATGTCCATACATGTACCCAACGTCTACTATGAGATATGCCGAATCATTTCATGAATAAACTAGCATGAACAGGGATAATCAACATAGATACTCCATGTCTATACACTACTTTACTAACATAAATCCTTGCCAACTTTTCCATCTCGTAGTCCTCATAAATAGTTAGGAGATGACCAGATTTGGTAATGTTATTCACAAGGACCCAAATCAAATCGTGCTCACAACTAATTCTTATTAGCTTCATGATGAAGTCCACAATCATGTTTTTCCACTTCTGATCCCGAATCTCAAGCTATTGTAATAGGCTAGGTGGCCTTTGATGCCTCGCTTTAACCTTTGACCAAGTCAAGCACTTGCACACACAGTCCGGTATGTCCCATTTTTACTCCAGGCCACCGATACAAGTCCTTACGATCATGTCACCTCTTCTTAGCACGAGGATGAGTAGTATACTTCAAATTTGTGTGCTTCATCTAGCACCGATGTCTGCACATTCTCCATAAACGAAACCTAAATTTGCTTAATAGAGTACAATCCTGCATCATCTTTTTGTACAAACTTTTTGTCCAAACATCTCAAAGTCTCATTCTACACATTTAGTCTCCTCATTGATTCAACTTGAGTAACATCGATGTAGGATTTGAGATCTAAATGAATCGTCATCGCAATTCCCTAATGCGCATCGGTTTGACTCTTTTTTTACGGCTCAACACATCGAAACCCACATTTGCTGTTCATGGGTGTCATCAGATTTCCTAGTCGTAGTCACTGAACAACTCAATTCAATGTCTCTGTCTCATGTTAAGTTAATTTTGATGAAAAATGTGTTGAAAACTCTTGTGCTCAGTATAGGTGACACACTTGAAGAACTTAGCGTATAGTTGTTCTTCTTTCAAAAATTCTAGGACTGTCCCCACATGTTTCTCATGATCCTCTCTATCCTCAAGTAAATCAGAATATCCTCAATGAACACTATGACAAATTTATTCAGATATGGCTTACACATTCGATTCATCAGGTCCGTGAACACCGCATGTGCCTTGGTTAGACCAAAATGCATAGTTATGAACTCGTAATCTCTCTAACGAGTTCTAAATGCTTTCTTCAGTATGTCATCCTCATGTACTCTAAGTTGATAATTTCTGAATAGGGAACAACATTCACAAACGTACTTCTATACTTGAAGCTGATCAAATAAGTCATTTACCCTCAGCAAGGGATAACAGTTCTTGACAGTTAGCTTATTTAGCTTTTGATATTCCATGCACGTCCTGAAGTATCTATCCTTCTTCTTGACACAAAGCACTAGTGCCCCATGGTGAGTGGCTGGGTCATAGAAAACCCTTATCTAACAACTCCGAAAGTTGATTAGACAAGTCTTCCATCTTCAAAGGTGCTAAGCAATAAGGTGCCCTAGCTACATGAATTTTTTTGGGTACCAGGTCTATCTGAAGGTCCACCTGTTGTGAAGTAGACAATCATGCCAAATCCTCCAGGAATA
This sequence comes from Flaveria robusta, assembly GCA_025506415.1. NCBI lineage: Eukaryota > Viridiplantae > Streptophyta > Magnoliopsida > Asterales > Asteraceae > Flaveria > Flaveria robusta. The sequence goes on along the minus strand of CM046464.1, from coordinate 13,443,620 downwards.
CTTCATGAAATTCTTGCACAACGAGTATGTTATCTAACCTTCATTCCTCCACCTTCATGTTCATGATTTGCATCTTGTCCAATTTTGATCTCTTTCCATGTACGTCAAGTGTCTCACCGTTCTATAATGGCATACGAGTAGTCTTCTCACAAAAGGTAATCTCGGTCGTATTCCCTGACAACCATTCCATTCCTGTGACCATGTCAAAAATTTCAAGCCCAAATCATATAAGATCAATTTTAAAGGCATGATCCTCTACTACACAAAACAATCCTAAATTATCTCCCTAGTATTTACAAGACTACCATTAGCCCATTTCATAACACGTATCCTCATAATTGGGGTCAAGTACAACTTAGTTATAAAAGTCAAAGTCACTATGTCTAGTCCTGTCAGGCATTATTGACACCAATCCCGAATGCCTTTCTATGAACAGGGTTGCCATATTACCTTGCGCTAGGTTACCATAAGTTTCAGGCCAGATTTTGAATTGTTCCTTTGTTTTTGATCGACCATTTGACCTTGAATCCCATTTAACCTCGCAAATGCATTTTGATGATGCTCTTGGCTTCCACACTCGTAATGTCATCATCAAACTCTTGCCAATTTGACCGCATTAATCGGCACAATTGGGTTCAACACCACCTTAAAGCTCTTGGTTAAGCGCTCCAATTGCTTGAACTTGAAACACACATGATGTGGCATCATAGTCGGATGGTGTAGATTGCATTTAGTACGCTTTGTATAAGTGCCAACATAGTCCTTCGTTGCAGGCAGGGCAGCCACACATCCTTTCACAACCTTGTACTTGTTGTCCACTTCAACATCAGCTAGCTTACTCAACACAATAATATCCTTCTACATTTGACTAGCTTTCTCAAAGCTCTAATACGAACCATCTCGTCGGTCAAAGTACCTGTCTTTAGTATTGCATACTAAATTATTGGGGGTGCTGCAGCCGCCGCCAGTTCATGAACTACGAAACCATACTTCAGATGTACATCTCAGTTCTCTTTGATTTATGTGTCACGAATATGACACTAGCTCTGCCAACTTATGGAATCAATAGGTATAGGCAGCATGACCGGATCATACTATTGCTTGATTTCGAGACTCAACATCTAAATGTGCATCTAGTCCACAACGCAATACTCCTAATTTACCAACGTTTTAAGTTCATACAAAGTCATGGCCATCACAGCTTCTCTACTTCCATCTTGAATATGGGTATTCCACAACGTTAGCGTTTTGCCCAACATTAAGCAGGCAACACACTTCACCTTTTTACTATCAGTACAAATCTCAATGTCCATATTTGTTTCCATTCTCTCAATCCAACGGTCAAGGCTGTTGCTCCGACTTTCCTGTCATACTCTTGGCCTGCACGTCATGAACACCATGTTTGTACAACCAATCCTACCTCAAGTACCATTTTCGGTGACATTATCAGTCCCACCATATCCAAGTTAAATCCTCTAGGATCATCACATAACCTAGTTCAGGCACATCCTTAGCATACCGAAGATGTTTATGTATAGGGTTCCAGCGTAATGTTCCCACCACACCAACGATAAACCAAGGACGACGTCTGAACTGGTTACATGACATCCGTTTACTCCATCAAGTATAGTGCTAGAATGTCTCAACGACCAATGCTCCAAGTATTGAGATCAGTTTGAATAAAGCAACATAGGTACATGGAGTCTCACCTCTCTAATTCAACTCTTTAAAGACCAAGTACATTTTAAACGTGCGTTCAATTTCCACGATCACAAAACAAAAGCGATAGAAATGCCTCGTAGATACTAGGCTAAATTGTGTTGGACGCTGAAAAGATCATACATGCCAATTCAAGAGCTAGTTGAAGGTTGTTCTGGTTGGAAACTCCCACAAGTCCAAGAAGTAATGCAGGTGAAGAAACCAAAAGAATAAAGACAAGTGTCGGCTATCCACATTAGTTAATGCGGATGACCAAAGAATAAATACTGCCAAGTATTTGTTCATCCGCATTTACTAATGCGAATAGGCAGAACAAATACGGCTAAGTATTTAATCATCCGCATTAGTCGATGATTAAAACATATTTAATGCAGAAGCTTAATAGAAGAAATGCTGATGAAGATCAACACATCCACATTAGTTAATACGGATGAACATTCACAAATGCTGATTCTCTTTTGTACTTAGACTAGTATTCTGATGTATAATTGTCTGGGTAGTTTAGTCATTTTGTACAGGCATTTTATCAGCCTATAAATAGGATAGTATACTCTACTTTTGTAAGTTTTTTAAGGTTGTTGAATACAAGTTACTGAATCTTGCTGCAAACCCAAGCACCCATTGTAACTTGTTTACCAACATCAATATACAAAGCATTTGTTAGTATTTTCAGCATTAAATGTTCATTGAATCTGTATTTCAACCACTTAATCATTGACTCAATCATCATATTCGATCCTAGTTGAAGTCACATCAACTGAGGTTCCATTCTCAGAACCAGTCATTGGTATCAGAGCCTTGGCTCTTGAATTTGTCTCAAAATCAGTGCAGATCTTGAACGAAAATCGATTGAACCGGTGCTTGAGTTGTTTATTAGCAAGTTTTCTACTTCTAATAAGCATTCATACTGAAAATACTTGAAATATCATTAACCATCATTGTTCTTCTGACCGACAATCATAAGAACACTGTTCGATTTTTTATTCTCAACAAAAATCAGACAAAAACTTCTTATAATCAAAAATATTAACATAAATTAACTCAAAAGTAACTCAACGGTGATCTATCCATCAAATCGACTCTACTACTGCTACTATTCACCGAAACCATTCAAGAACATCTGGACTTTGGACTGTTTGCACATTCTGGACGTATAATCAATTTAATCAATATTCAAACCTTCTACAACAAGTTTATTACTATGGATTCTGTTAACTTTTCTGAACTTGGTCATGCATCTAAACCACAAATGCTTAAACACAAGTCTGAGTTTAAGCAATGGAAACTAAGGTTTAGAAATTACATTACACGTGTAGATCCCGACTACTGGATATCAATCTGCAAAGGACCCTACATTCCTGTTTCTCTCAATGCTGATCAAGCTGCTCAATACAAAACTATCAGAATTACCATTCAGCATCCTAGTCTAAATCTTGATCATGATGAATACAAGAAAATCAAGATAGATCTCAAAGCCTACTCCATTCTTACTCAAGCTTTGAAAATGGATATCCTTAAAAGACTAGAAAAGTTTGGAACAGCCAAAGGTGTCTAGGATGCACTGCAAATCATGTGTGAAGGAAGAAGTGAGGTGACAGAGATAAACAAAGACAACCTGGTGAACCAATATGAAACTTTCCATCATACCAAGGGTGAATCAATCTCCAAAAAGCTACATCGTTTTGTACAGTTGGTGAATGATTTGGAAATCATGGGGGTTACATATAAAGAAAAAGAAATGAACAAGAAGATGCTACACTGTCTGCCTGAAAGCTAAAAGCAGAATGTCATAATACTGAAGAACATTCTTGACTTGGAAAGCACCAGCTTAGACATCATGATTTCTAATATTTAAGCTCTTGAGTTAGATGAGAGAAGCAGAAATCTCAGTGGACCTCAAGTCATTGAGGCGTACAAGTTTCCATCAGAAACTCATTCGGTTGAAAATGCCTTTGTGACTAAGGAAGATGATTTTCTATCTTTCAGAGATCAAGCAAGAACTACTGAATTCATTACTACTTCACAACAAAACAAGCCATCATCTTCAAATCCAGCAACGACAACACCCTCATGCATGCCTAGTGATCAAAAATCTAAAGAGCAAAAGGCAACTTACAATGCTTTTGTTGATAATTTTGAGGCATATCTGGGAGGAAGACTTACATCAGCACATCTAATTCAAGAAGATCTGGAAGAAATGGATCCTGACGATGTTGAAGAAATGGACTTACAATGGCAGATGGCCATGATTGCAATAAGAGCCAAGAAATTCTTCCGAAAAAGGAAGAAACTAAGTCTGAATGAGAACACAAAACTTGGATATGACAAATCTAAAGTAAAGTGTTTTAATTATGGTATGACTGGCCATTTCTCTAGGGAATGCAATGCTCCCAGAAGAAGTAGCCACATTTTTCAAAGAACTTTATATGGTCAGCCATCATCTGAACCCAATTCAAGCTTTCAATCAAGTAATCAACATCAGTATCAGCATCAAATTAGCACCAACAAACTCATCAAAGTCAGACCCAACTGACTCATCAAGCATAAGGAAGCAACCAACGAACCTCTAATGCACTTGTCATCATACAAGATGGAGTTTGTGATTGAAGCCTATATGTAGAGGAAGTCAAACCTCAATTCCAGAATCTTGCTCTCATGGCTCACATCAATGATGGTCCAACTCCAATGCCATCTGAGGTAAAATCCAATCTCTGTAGTGAAAAATACATTAAAGAAGTACAGGGATATAAAGAACATAATCACAAGTTAGCTCTTAAAGTCAAAGAAGAGAAGGTCAAATCTGAAATGTCAAAACAATAGATGAAAAGTTTCAAAATTAAAATCAAATCACTTCTTTCAGATATTGAAAAACATCATGGTGAAAAGTACACTCTAGCAGCTGAGAATGAGAGATTAACTGAATTGTTAACACAAACCAAAGCTGAGCAATCGGCTACTGAAGTGAAACATGAAAAGTTTCAATTCTCTTCTACTAAGCTGCAAGAGTTACTTGACTCACAGAAAGAGCCAAAGGATATGACTGGGATAGGATACAATTCTTATCCTCCTTCATACAATGACAGCTATACGGTTATGCCTGAGTCACTTACTCTTTCAGATTCAACTGAACCTAAAGTTGTTGAAACTAAAACAAAGGTTTAACAAATAACTAACCCTCAAAACAAACAGAGTGTTTACATTGAAACAAATAAGGATTAAATCAAACTAGGTCACCCAATCAAAATCAAAGAGTGCTCATACAAACCTATAAGTGTCAAAAAACCAAAAAGCCCAGTCAAATCCATTATGCCATTTGTGAAATTCATCCCTAAAAGTCTCAAGATGGAAAATAATGCTGAATTTTTTGTGAAATCCTCTGCTGAAAGCAGATCCGATAGTGAGATTAATTCTACAAAAAATTCAAGCAAATCAGAAAAGGTTTCACTAAAAAACAGAAGTAAAACAACAGCTTCTCCGTCATCCAAAGGGAAATCTCCCATGGTTTAAAGATCAAATGTAAAAACTGAATCTCAGTAATCATCAAAGCACAAACGAGGAGTTGGTTTTGACATTTGCAACAAAGAGCATGTAGATCAATTTGACAGGAGTTATGTAAAGGTAAAAGGAAGCAAAAGCAGTCTCTAAAATCCAAGCACAATAGAATTGTGAATCAATCTACTGAAACCAAGAAGACTGAAGTTGCTTCTTGATTGAAAACAAAATCTGAGGCTAATCTAAAATCTGTTAAATCACATGAAGCCTCCACATCAAAATCAAAAGACAAACAAATGTACTGTGATATTTAGGTCATGTCTAATCACAACACAGATGAGTGTTATTTTAACCAATATTACTCCATCTGTGACATGAACAATCATTCAACCAAAAACTGATATTTCAACAAGTATTGTTCTGTATGTGATACGACAAATCACAATACATCTGATTGTTTCTTTAAAGAGAAAGGCTTGAGAGTTCCTCAAAACAAGCCTATTTCATCAATTTCAACTAACAAGCCCAAAAATAGAAGTCCATCACACATTAACCAATCAAGGGTTTCAAATTCTAATGATGACTTCTATGATCAATGGTAGTCAAAGAGTGTCAAAAGGAATCTTAATCAAAATATGAAACAATCACTTAGTTGTCATCCAAGATTTAAAACAAAAGTGATTTATGAAAATCAAAAACAATCCAAATTTCTATATAGAAATAGGGATCAAAGATTTGACTACTCTTCAGACATCTCAGTTGAAATTGATCAAATAAAAACCAAAAAGGACTCCGTATAAATTCATCAAAGCATAAACCTCTAAATCACAACCTAGAGGAAAGTATAAAGAGGTTACAGTAATGGATAGAATCGAACAACCCAAGACCATCATGGCTTGGGTTCCACATCCTAACTAGTTCCTTTATGCTTGCAGGGTCGCCATACAGGTCCAACAACTTATGGTATGTGGACAGTGGATGCTCCTGACACATGAACGGAGATAGTTCCCTCCTTCATGACTTCAAGCATATACAAGGAACTACTGTAGCATTCAGTGGAAACTCAGAAGGTGGTAAAATTACTAGTGAAGGATCTATGACAAATGGACTGCTAAGTTTTGACAAAGTGAGCTACTACGAGCAACTGAATTTCAACCTCCTCAGCGTGTATCAGATCTATGACAAGAAATATTCCACTCACTTCATAGACATTCATTGCTACATTCTAAAACCAGGATTCCAAATTCTTGAAGAATGGGTTGTCTTGAATACTCCGAGAAAAAATAACACCTATATCTTGAATCTTAACTCTGCACAACCAAAAGAAGAAACATGTCTTTTATCTAAAGCATCATTTGATGAGTCACAACTTTGGCATATACGTTTGGTACACACAAATTTCAAAAACATGAACAGATTGGTAAAAGGAAACCATGTAATTGGTTTACCACTAAAGAAATTTGATTTCATTGATCACTGTTCTCCATGTCTCAAAGGAAAACAACATAAATCTTCCCATAAGCCAAAGCATATGAACAAAACAATTCTCCATTGAAGTTACTTCATATGGATCTCTTTAGACAAACTCATGTCATGAGTATTGGAAAGAAATTGTATTGTTTGGTGATCATTGATGATTTTTCAAGATTCACATGGGTCTTTTTTCTTTTTCATGAAAACAAAGCATCTCGAATTATAAAAGATTTTAACACTAAAATTGGAATCAACTTGATCATAAAGTAAAATCAATCAGAAGTGATAATGTGACATAATTAAAAAATGAAAATCTAAGTTCATTTTGCACAACCAAAGGCATTGCTTATCAATTCAGTGCAGCTAGAACTCCTCAACAAAATGAAGTAGCTGAAGGGAGAGACAGAATACTAATTGAAGCAGCAAGAACAATGCTAGCTGAAGCTAAACTTCCAATTACCTTTTCGGCTGAAGTAGTCAACACATCGTGCTTTGTGCAAAATCAAACTTTGATAGTTAAAGAAAGCAACAGAACACCTGATGAACTGCTTTTTCACATAAAACCATTTATTGGATTTTTCAAGTCAATTGGTTGTCCTGTTTCAATATTAAACACCCGAGACCATTTAGGAAAGTTTGCTCCTAAGTCTGATGAGGGATTCTTTGTATGTTATTCCTCTATTTCATAGGCTTTCAGAATGTTTAATCCAAGATTAAAGATTATTGTTGAATCAACTAATATGCAATTCAATGAACACTCCTTTCCTAAGTTAATAAATAGTCCCGATTGGGTGGTTGATATTGACTCTTTTACAAGATCTTTTGATCAGTTTCACTTGTCAAATGCGGGTAACCTACAATCAGCTGTATCTTCTGGAACAATATAGAGAAGGGATGACTTTCCAATGATTCCTCCTTCTTCTGCTAATCAATTTGATGAAGAAGTTCCATTGCAAGTTGATCCTATTAGACAAGAAGTACAAAATCAGAGTGTTTCAACTAAGGCTGGTCCTAGTATACTTCCCAATCCTTTAGAAGAACCATCTACTGAAGTTAGAAATTCAGAACCAACTACTGTGCCTGCTGAAACTGAAAGGATACAAATGATGAAAGTCTTCAAAGTGCTACTGATGCAGAAGCTGAAGCTAGTGAAGCCTTTGATTACTTTCACCATTCACCTACATCACAACCTGAAGGTGCCTCTCACCAAGATGATCTTAATGTATCCAACCCGATGTATCAATTGCTGGTTACTCAATTCTAACCTCCAAGATACATAAGGATCATCCATTGTCAAACATCATCAGTGAATTAGATGAGCGGGTGACAAGAAGCAAGTCAGGTATTGCAAACATCTATTTGTTTTCTTGCTTTCTGTATCAAACTATGCCCAAGAATATAAAAGAGGCTCTTCAAGACAACAGCTGGATAGAGGCAATGCAGGAAGAATTGCTCTAATTCAAGAAACAAGAAGTATGGCAGCTGGTAGACCTTCCCGAAGGACAATACTCTATCAGTACCAGATGGTTATATAGAAACAAGACTGATGACAGGGGTATTGTTATCAGAAACAAGGCAAGATTGGTTGCATAGGGATACATTCAAGAAGAAGGAATAGATTATGATGAAGTGTTTGTACCTGTAGCCAGATTGAAGACCCAGATTACCCTCACAGGTTGTACAAGCTTGACAAAGCTTGGTATGGTCTACATCAAGCCCCACGAAAGTGGTACAAGACTCTATCGTCTTTTCTTCTTACACACGGGTATGAGAGAGGAAAGATTGATCAGATCCTATTCAGAAAAAAAAAGGACAAGAAATGTTGCTAGTCCAGATCTACGTGGACAATATCATTTTTGGATCAACAAACAAGCAACTTTGCAAGGATTTTGAAGACCTTATGCATTCCAAATTCGAGATGAGTGTTATGGGGGAGCTTACATTCTTCTTAGGATTGCAAGTAAAGCAAACAGCAGAAGGAATCTTCATCAATCAATCAAAATATGTGGAAATCATGTTGAAGAAATTTCATTTTGTAGATTGTCAGTCTATCAGAACTTCTGTTGATACAAAAATGAAGATAGGTCCAGATTCAGATGGCAAATCAATGGATAAGACTCATTATCGATCAATGATTAGGTCACTCATGTATGTAACAGGAAGCAGACCTGACATAATGTTTGGTGTATGTGTTTGTGCCAGATATCAAGCAGATCCCAAGGAATCGCATGTAAATGTTGTCAAGAGGATATTCAAATATCTCAAGGGCAAGCCTGCACTTGGTTAATGGTATACAAAGGAAGGGGATTTCAACCTCTATGCCTACACAGACAGTGACTACGGGGGGTGCAACTTCAATCAGAAGTCCACTTCCGGGGGTTGTCAATATTTTGGTCCCAGACTGCTCTCCAGGCAATGCAAAAAGCAGACAAACATGTCTATTTCAACAGCAGAAGCTGAGTACATAGCATCATCAATTTGTTGCTCTTAAGTTCTTTTGATTCAAAACCAGATGCTTGATTATGGTTTTAACTTCTTGCACACACCAATTCACATTGATAACACAACAGCCATGTTCATAACAAACAATCCAGTTCAGCTCTCAATAACCAAATGCATTGAAATTAGATATTACTTTTTGAGAGACTGTGCTGAAAAATGGTTAATCAAGCTAATACAGGTCCACACAGACAATCAATTAGCTGATTTGTTCACTAAGACATCTGATCCTAGTCGGTTTGAATTCTTAGTTCAATCAATTGGCATGATTAACCTTGAGTAAAAATCAAAATTTACAAAAACATTCAAATAATATATATATATATATATATATATATATACAAAAAGAAGTTGTTTTCTTGAAGAATATGATATATACTTAAAAAATGGGAAATGATATAATTACAGTCGTTATATCACTCATTGTGGCTATTTCAAAATTTCAAAAGTCTGACATGACTTATCTGATATGCGGGTAGGCTCAGTTTGGAAAAGAAGATACATGTTGTGATGAACTAAAGCTCATATTGAACTGTGAAGCATTCATCTTAGAGTATACGTAAGTATTAGCTTATCCAAGTGTGTGTGTAGCAACCTAAACACACCAGGTAATGATGCCTTATGAATCTCATTCTCCTACATCAGTTTCTCCTCTATTTTGTTGAATAAAGATCCCGAGAAACAAGCACATAGTGCTGATGTCATGATCCAAAAAGATTCCTAATGTGGAACACATCCAACCTGGATGAATTAATAAAGACTACATTCACTGTGAATGAACAAAAAAATCCCAAAAATGGATCACCTTTTAAAGTGAAATGCAAAAGAATCCTAATGTGGATCAAATAAATGTAAGGATCAAAGTAAAAGAATCCCAATGAGGATCAATCTACCTCAAAACAAAATGAGAATTCATAATTTAAATGACCTAGTCATGTAAGTTGTGAAAAAGTTCTACCATGCACCTCATGCGGATGGTTGATCTTGCCATGCTTTTGAGTGTGAGGTACATGTTGAATACTCAATTCACTCAAAACATGATAAAGATCACAAGAATCAAAATATCAACCAAGCATGAATTTAAGAGGACAAACATACCAAAAATCAATATGTCATGATTATGTCTATTTTACTAACAATTACTTGCACACGTAAGATTGATATGGTCCCTAGTAAGGTATACTTCCTCTTCATGTATAGATAAGAAAATTATAAAAATATTTTCCTTTTAAAATTTTAAATCTGTAAAGCTTTTATCCCATATGGATACAAACTATAGGAGGAGTAATTAAAATTTTAATTATTATGTACAGTTGTTGCTTTTCTTAAAAAATATAAATTAAAAAAAATGACTGTGTTGGTGTGGAAGTTCTATCATAGTATCTCAGTATACGCAGATATTTGGAAGCAGAAAAGTCCAAGATCAGTCAAAACTGGAAAATTTGTGTCAAACCTGGTGTACAATTCAATCCAAGCAAGAATTGGCAATCCAAGCAACAGTCAAATCTTCATAAAAGTCAAAGCAGAAGACACATATTCGTGAAAGTCAAAGCAGAAGACATATCTTCATTAAAATAATAGAAGAAGACACATCTTCATAAAAGTCAAAGCATCAATACAAAAACAGTCAAAACTATCCACAACAAAAACATTAATTTTTGACATGTTCAAATATTAATGTGGGTAAGAGTATTCGTTAATGCGGGTGAAGGTAACCCATGCATAAAAGCAATGCGGGTAATAGTTTTGTACAAGAAAAACACAAGTGAAATTAATGCGGACAAGTTAAGTCTTCTGCATTTGTTTTGAAATAAATGCATACAACAATTTTTGAAAGTATTGGGAAAACTTATGCGCACAAAATTTTGTTCTTCTGCATTTCTCTATGCGGTTAATATTTTTTTCCTCCGCATTTCTCAATGCGGTTAAGTTTTGTGTAGGACCGGTGAATGTGTTCAATGCAATAAGTTTCACAATAAGGAGAGACGTAGAGCACTTAACAGATCAAATAGGGAACTGGAACACTTAGAGTGATGCTAAGAAAACATAAGCAAAACAAGATAAGACAGAACCAAGAACAACAAGTAAAGGTTTTCAAGGATAAAGTATATTGCTCTCAAGTTCTTTTTACAAGTGTTAAAAAGCATGAAAATAAAATACAAGGACCTGAGATACTTTATACTATATCCTAGAACCGGCCATACTTTGAAGGCCAGCTAGAAACACTAATCTAGACAACAAGATCAATGTAAAGTCATAAGGCAGATTGCCTTTTTGACTAGTGACTATAACATACCATAGGTCACATCCTAATGTAATACAAAAAGGATAAAAGTACATAAAGTAGAACGTTACAGACTCAAGACTGTAATCTACAACTTCCTAAAGCATGGACCTTTTCACCAACTAGTGTGAGTTGGTGAGTCTGCAGAGTGGCAGCGGAAAGTTGGTCAGCTTTTTGAAAAAGTTGGTCAGAGAAAGCATGTCTTCTCATTCTTCAGAAGAAATCAGTCATCTATCTTTGAGGCTTGGGAAGACTTTGTCTTCTAAGCTTCGAAAGACTTCATCTTTGGCTTCGAAAGATTTGGTCTTTGGCTTTGGAAGATTTTACACTTAGAGAAATATCTTTGCAGTGCGTAAAACTTCCGAAGTAACTTTTACCATGCACAAAGTGCATGCATGCAGGAAGCACCTTGACTGTTTTGGGTGCATCAGCCTTTTTCATATTCCTTACAAACTCCTCCTAGGCTGATGCTACCAAAACAGAGAGAATGCTTAAGAGTCTGCAGTCCTCATGTCTGGATCAGCAGTGTAGATCCAGGACATAGTTGGTCTTCCAGATGCAAGCGACTCTTCTTGAAAGGGGTTGATTGAGCAGCCTCTTAGTGCACTACCTCAGGATGCTATTACTCATCCTGAGGTGTTGAGGAGGATGTCGTGGACTTCTTTTTCTTCTTTTTGTCCCTTCTGATGGCTATCCTTTTCCTCACTCTATACTTTAACTGATGAGTGTGGCCTGCAACACCAGTTGGGCTTTCTATATTCTTCTTAGTTGGGTCCTTATCCCCTATTAGTTCAGAAGAAGGGGGTTTAGAACCCTGCTGTGGGTCAGAAGATTAAGTTGGCTTGGGTGTAGCTTTAGGTTCAGGTTGTGTTGTCTCTTGTAGTTCAACCTTCACCTCAACTTCAGGTACAGCTGGACTTGGTGGAAATGCAAGTCAACAAGCCTGACCTTCCTTAATTTTCTGTTTGATCCTTCTGATGTGCTCATCCATTATGGATAGAGACATAGGACCAAGTCTCCTTCCAGAGAACCCATACAGCTTCAAGAAGCTCACCATCTTCAGTCTATCAGCAGACTTCTTTTCTTGTGCTCTGATGATGGCTCTTGTTTTAGCAGCCACCTTTCTCATATTCCTCTTCATAGCTTTTCTTTGAGTTTGAGCTTCTTCATCAAGCTGTTTGAGATACTCAAACTCAATATATTCAAATGAGAGAGCTACTGTCTGATAGAGACCTGTGACACTCAGATAGGCTATCATCTTTTGTCTTTCTTGTTCTCGGCCTGTCTGAGTTTGTTCTTCTTCAACTGCCACAGACTCCTTCTCAGGACTTTATTGAACTGGGGAGAGGACAGGAGCTTTCTGCTGTTTCTTTTTTCTTTTTTCTTTTTTAATTTTGAGAAGCAGTTCTGTTGCCTCATCCTCCTTCCTCTATTTATATATCTCTCTGTCTGCCAGTTCATCCAATTCTGCCAAAGGGAGAGAGATGATTTCATCTATATTGTAGTTTCTAAGTCCCAAATAGTTCAATCTGGCTGCTCTTAACTCATCATTCTAAGTGTCAGGCCTATGAGCAGCCCTGATTGCAGTTTGCATAAAGCTTGGAACTTCTCCAGATTTCTCTCCCTAGCCTTCCTCTTCTTCTCTCTCTTCTCCTCCTCAATCTCCTCAGTAGTCATTTTCTTTTTCCCTTTGTCAATTGTTGGCCTGTATGACTCAGGGTGGAGAGAGCGTTGGCCTTCTGATGGTTGTGATGAGCTTGAGCTCTAGCCAGAGAGAGGTTGTGATACACCTTTACCTGCAGGTGTGTCACTGAGGGTACTGGGTGCTGAGGGTGAGCCTGTCTTAAGGTTCACAGGTTCTACTATTGGGCCTTCAACTGAGGTTTCCCTTTCGAAACTAATCTTAGGGTCTACCCCAGTATCCAATTGACCAACAGTTTTCCCTGCTAGCCTCTATCTATATAATTAAGCTCTTTGTCTGATTTCCTTCAGCACCCACTCTTGAATCACCTCAGCTAACCTGCCAGCTTGTCTGTTTTGGCTTGAATTGATAAGGGGCAGGCTAACTAAATTCATACCATCATGGAAACTCAGGGTCTGAAAGTTGAAGAGCTCCTGCTGCCCCTGATATCTTTATAGCACCAATGCCATTCTTGAGCTGTCATACCACCATCCCATTATTAGATTTTTAGCTGGGTAGGATGGGGCAGACATGGCCATTGGAATTCCTTCCTCAAACAGTTGTTGAATTATGGCCTCCACATCAGTGTGAGCATGAGGAATTTGTTGAGTCTGGACAACTGCAAGTGAGGGTGGTGAGTCTTCATTGTCCATACTCATGATAGAACTCCCAGGTTCTGTGGTTGTAGAGACTTTCTCTCCCTTTTTGGTAGCATCACCCACTTGCATAGGTGAGCTGGAGGTCAAGTCCACTACTTTCATAGGTTCTTGTGGATCTGGTTGAGTTTGTCTTGTTGGTCTCTCAACTAACTTGCCCTTGAGATCAGTGATCTCATGTTATTGGTCATTGACCCTCTTCTGTAAGGTAGTCACTTGAGATTCCAAGTGACTGACCTTAGAGACTAAATAGGTGCATAGTTTGTCAAGTTTCTGCTCCTTTAGTTTCAGACTCCTCTCATCTTTAGATGAAGAATCATGGGGGGATGAGAGAATTGGACTGATGTCCTCTTCCTCATCACCAGCATAGTATTCTTGGCTACTGGATTTCCTCTGCTCACTGACAACTTTAGGTGAAGTGTCAATGGGCTGAGTTGCCATGGTTGAGGTTTGTATGATGTAATCACTAGCAATACTTAGAGCCTATTCCATATGGACCTCTTGAACTTGTTCAAGGAGATCCACCTAAGTATGGGGTGGATGATGTGGGCTAGACATGGGAGTGATAGGAGCACTCATCTCTCCTTGAGTAAGGGTGGAGAATAGAGACTCATGGTACTCACTAAATCCCATATCCTCAGCATAATATAATTCAAGGTTGGGGAGTGGTTGGTTGAGATCAAGAGGCTGGGGATGGTAACTATCCCCTGAAGGTTGTTCACTAGAGTTTTGAGACTTGGAGTGAAGGCTTAAGGTTGTTTGGGTGATGAGCTCATCAGTCTGAGCATGAGGAACCTCAACACTGATAGTATGAGAGATGGGAGTGGTTTGCTCCTCATGGGAAGTGGGAGCTCCAGTGTCCACTTCCTCTTGCATGGGTGATAATATAAGAGTCTGCTCAGACTGAATAGCTTGAGCAGGGGTTCGTTTGTGTTTTCTTGAGTAGGTGATGGTTATTGTAGGTTAAGATGGTGTTTGGGAGACAATAGGTATGGGCTCAACACTACCTGGTGCTGCTAGGTTGTCACCTTGAGCAATGAGCTCTAACATTTTGGGGACAAGGGCTGTTTCAACCCCAGAGAATCCCACAGTTGGTTTTCTCAATATTTTAAAGATGTCGGGCTTCATCGGTCCCAATTTTAGAATTCTACCTATTCCCCTCAACTATGAGCCCAGTTCACAGTTAAGAATATACTGGATATATCTAGGGAACATGTAGTATTCTAGGGAGTCCAAGTTAGAAATCAGATTAAGGTAGACAAAGTGTGAATGCCTGAACTTGACCCCCTGAACCCGTCCATGGACTATGTAGGAGAGATACTCAGGAATCTGGTCCCAACCTCCATGCTTGTTGGACAACCTATGTATGATAACATGGAGGAGGTACTTCCAATGGGAAGAGACCTTCCCTTTCCTGAAGGTTCTGACTAAGAAATCTCCTTCATAGCCCATCTGCTCAAAAGATTGGTTAACAGCAGATTTGGGAAAGGAAAAATCACCTTCTGCATCATCCAGCTGAATATGAGTGTTGATGATGGCCGGAGTGACGAAGATTGTCCTCCCCTCTTGGCAAGTCCGCCAAAAGTCCAGAAGATGATCCTCATAAAGAGAAGGATCAATGGTGAGGGAGGTGAAGTAGTTTGACAAAGAAAGGAAATGGCAGACCTCTAAGAAACCAGGATCTTTCTAAGAGTTTAACAGAGCAACCTGATTGTGTTGCCTGTGAAGTTGGATGGAGAAATTGGGTTGGTTTCTAAGATTTTGGTTGGCCATTTGAGTAAGCTTCGTCGTGAAGGAAGATAAGAACAAACGTGGTTTGTGAGTGAATTTAGGTTACAAAGATGCTGCAGATGAAGAGTGAAAAGTGAAAGAGGGGGAAACCGTTAGGTATTTATATGAAATGGATTTGAGACAAAGTTAATGCGAAAGGATAAACTTTAAAATCCGGATGTCGGTCCCACCTCTGAAAAAGTGCAAAAAAGTAGTTTTCTTGAAAGTCGAAAATCTTCCAAAGGTAATTTGGCTTCGGAAGTTTTTGATAAAAGCTTCCGAAGCCAATTTGGCTTCGGAAGATATTTTGTAAGAGTTTTGAAAATTTTGTTTCGAAAGAAAAACACTTAGAGTATTTCTCACTTTATAAAGATAAGTACTTTCGGAAGAAAGTTGTTCTTTAATAGTATATGAGTACTTATGAGTAAATTTGGCTTCGGAAGATATTAAGAAAATTTCTTTCGAAGGCAAATTGTCATAAGCAGATATTTGATATTAATGACATAATTTGCTTCAGAAGGTAACTTAGTTTCTTTTGAAAAGAAATATATTCAAAATTTTCAAAAATCTAAGGAATATTTTCTAAAAGACTCTCCTTGCAAGATAGTTAGGGGCTTACGAAGGTGATAAAATAGACAACTGAGGACACACAGATTTTAGAAATAATATTGAATTTAAGATTAAGAATAAGCTACTCAAAGTTAATCATTCCAACAGCTTATATGAGATACTTAAATCTCTGTTCATCAATAGCTTTAGCGAACAGATTAGCATATTGTTCATTTGTGTGAACTTTGACTAGTTTGATTAACCCTTTTTCAAAATTATCTATAATTAAATGATACCTGATGTTGATGTGTTTGATCCTTGAGTGCTGCACAGGATTCTCTATAATAGAGATAGCACTATTATTGTCTATGTGGATGGGAGTCTCTTTGAAGTTGAATCCATAGTCTAGCATCTGATTCTGAATCCAAAACACTTGAGCACAGCAGCTAGCAGCAACAATGTATTCAGCTTCAGCAGTTGATGCAGATACACAGGATTTTTTCTTGCATTGCCATGAGACTATCCTTCCACCAAGAAATTGACATCCCCCTGATGTAGACTTTGCAGTCATGTTGCAGCCACCATAGTCACTATCTGTATAGGCATACAGATTGAAGTCAGAATTCTTTGGATACCGAAGTCCTAATGATGGAGCACCTTTGAGATATCTTAGAATTCTCTTGACAGCAACCAGGTGTGACATCCTGGGATTGGCTTGATATCTGACACAAATGCATGTGGCAAAATTGATATCAGGCCTGCTGGCTGTGAGATACATAAGAGAGCCAATCATAGCCCTGTATAGATGCTCATCCACACACTCCCACTTAAGATCAGGTCCAAGGGAGTGGTTTCTTGCTAAGGGTGTCTTTGTAAACTTGCTGTCAGTAATGCTGAATCTTGTTAGTATGTTCTAAACATACTTTGACTGACTTATAAAGATGTCATTGTCAACCTGCTTCACTTTAATTCCTAGAAAGAAATTGAGTTCTCCCATGGCACTCATTTTAAATCTATTGTTCATCAACTTCTCAAAGTTTTTACAGAGCTTTGGATTAGTTGACCCAAAGATAATGTCAACAACATAAACTTGGACCAGCATTAAGTCATTTCCTTTTCCTTTGATGAAGAGAGTTCCATCTATAGTACCCCTTCTGTAGCCATGTTCATCAAGCTTGCAGACATAATCAGGATGATCTGGATCTGCAAAGCCAGGTGGTTGTTTGACATACACCTATTCATCAATCACCCCATATAAGAAAGCACACTTGACATCAAGTTGGTAGACCTTGAAATTCTTGGATGCAGCAAAAGCTAGGAATATCCTAACAGCTTCAAGTCTTGCTACTGGAGCAAAGACATCAGTGTAATCAATCCCTTCTTCTTGAGTATACCCTTGAACAACTAGTCTTGCCTTGTTTTTGATGACAAGTCCTCTATCATCTTTCTTGTTTCTAAACACTCACTTGGTTCCTATGGTAGTCTTCCCTAAAGGGAGAGGACGTAGGTTCCAAACCTTTTGCCTTTTGAATTGAATCAGCTCCTCCTGCATAGCTTCAACCCAACTTCCATCCTTTAGAGCCTCCTCAACTTTCTTTGACTCTACTTGGGATAGGAAACAAGAGTAGAGACAAACATTTTTGTCATGGGTTTGTCCTCTTGTTCTTACCCCCTTGTCAACTTCTCCAATAATGTTTATGGTGGGATGAGACTTGTGGATTCTAAGTTGAGGAATCATAGCAATTTGATTTGAGAGATCTAAATTTGAAAAATTTTGATCATGCAGTGTAGATTCTCCCATAACATCAGCACACTTATCAAGAGAGACTTGATCCAATGAGTGTGTGACATCATTAATGTTGTCTTCCATGGAATGATTGTCAGCATCAAGAAATTCTTGATCACTATCACCACTACCACTTTCTTCTACATTTGAAGCTTCTTCTTTTATGTTTTGTGCCTCTGAGTTGGAATTTGAGGGCACTTCAGATGTATCTGCTGGATTTATCATGGTTGTGTTGATAGGAGCTTCATCTGCAGAATTTGTTACCACTGGAGCTGATGTAGATTGATTTGAACGTCTTCTCAGCTCAAATCTTGGGTCAGGATCTTCTGTTGATAGACTACCTATAGAACCTGAAACATTCTCACAAGACTTGTTAAAACAATTGGTAACTAAATCAAGATCAAACAGACAATCTGGACCAAAACCTCTCACACAAGGTATGTGTTTATTGAAAGTCACATTGGCTGACTCATCAACTATTCTAGTTCTGAGATTGTGTACTCTATAAGCCTTGGCTTGAGAAGAGTATCCAATAAAGTATCCATCGTCTGATTTTACATCAAATTTGGCTATCTGATCTTTGGTATTCAAGATTGTGCAAGGACATCAAAAATATCCGAGGAAACCAATGAAAGGTCTCCTTTTGTGCCATAGTTCATAAAGAGTCTTACCATAAGTCTTAACCACTAAAACTTTATTCTACACATAGCAAGCAGTGTTTAATGCTTCTGCCCGGAAGGTGATAGGTAGTTTAGAGTCAGACAACATGGTTCTTGGAGCTTCAATTAGTGTCCTGTTTCTCCTCTCAGTAACACCATTTTGCTGAGGAGTTTTGGCAGCACTATATTGTATTGTGATACCCTTTTCATCATAAAATGTATCAAGGATTTGGTTCTTAAATTCAGTTCCTTGATCACATCTTATGATTTTGACCTTGTGATCAGATTGATTCTCAATCTTCAGAGTGAAATTCTTCAAAATTTTAGGAGTCTCATCCTTAGTTCTACGGAAAAAGACCCAAGTAAATCTACTGAAATCATCTGTGATCACTAAACAATATGAGGTCCTTCCTAGACTCATTACACTGGTGGGGCCAAAAAGATCCAGATGTAACAAGTGTAGGGGAGTAGTGATGGAATTTCTTTCCTTTGGCTTGTGAGATACCTTGTGCTGCTTCCATTTCAATCATGCAACACAATGATCATTACTTGTAAACTCTTTCTTTGGCATTCCAGTTAACAAATCATTCTTAATTAATTTATTCATGTTTTTAAAGTGTACATGGCATATTATTTTATGCTAGAGAAAAGACTCATCACTATTTGCTTTGGATAGAAAGCAAGACACTTCTCCTGAAGGGGAAGTTTCTTGCAAGTCCATCTTGTACTTGTTCCCTTTCCTAGGGGCTCTAAGCAGTATATGCTCTTGAGTAATGACCACCCCGGGCTTGAGAACAATGCACTCATGCTCAGTAAAGAGCATGTTGTGTCTTTGATCACAAAATTAGGATACACTCAATAGATTGTATCCAAGCTCCTTGAGAACATTTACCTTCTCAATGCTAAGCTTAACATTTGTGACCATGCCCCTTCTTGTAAGGTAATCTCCTGCATCCCCTCCAAAAGCAACAGGCCCTCAGTCAATTTTCTCAAAATTTTGGAGTAGAGAGCCATTGCCTGTCATGTGCCTGGAACAGCCACTGTCAATGATTCATACATTCCTGTTGGTCTTTAGCTGTTCCTGCACAAAAAGAGATGATTAGTTACATTTGAAAACCCAAGCCTTGCTGGTCTTGGGCTCATTAACATCAAGTGAAGACAATGCAACAGTAATTGATCCTATGTTCAAGCTTTGAGGACCAACAACTATTGTTGATGAAGAACTTTCAATCACATGGTCTTTCTTTATCTTCCACACCACCTTTGGAAGCTTGGACTTGACCTTCAATACTTCAGAAGTTTTGACAACTTCGGAGATTTTGGAAACTGGACCTTCGAAAGATCTTGCTATCACTGCAGCACGCTTTAGAACTTCGTAAGCATTCCTTTCTTCCGAGACCAATTTTTCATCCGAAGGAAAAGATTTTCAATCCGAAGCTGGCTTCTTCTTGATATTCTCAGAAGTTTTCTTCTTGATCATGTGGGCAGTGCTCTTAGGATTGTAAATGCAATCCTTTGCCAGATGAGAAGTACTACCACACATGATGCAGTCCATTGGCTTTCTTCTGAGAGTCTTCTTTTGAGAACAAGACTAATCTTGATCACTTTCCATCTCCATCTTCTTCTTCACAGATGAAGTAGTAAGCCTTTTAGGGTGTGACTTGCTGTTGCATATGGATGGTTCAGGCTGTGTAGCAGTGTTACACAACTGATCAGCCTTTTTTTTAATGCTGGGATTAATTTGACTAGAACTAGAACCCTTGGTACTAGGATTCATAGTTGAGTCTTCACCTTTCACTGCTTCAAATCCTGTAGAGATAAACACTTGTTTCTCCTTAGAGTTGAAAGTGGCCTTGATTTCTTGAGCTTTCTTGGATTTTCTCTTGGCTCTTCTGATCAAGTTCTTTCTCTTGGACTTAGTCATCCCAACTGCATTCTTCTTCTCAGGAGAATAGTGACCCTTCTTAGGATGATCTTTATCACTCTTCTCAGATCCATCCTTCACTATCTCCTCTTCATCCTCTTCACTCATGGGGTCTATGAGGGGAAGCTCATCTTCACAAGTTTCACACCTTGGAGATTATACTGATAGTAAAAAGTATGGAGGAGCTATCTCAGTAGATCCCAGTCCCTGCTTATTCTAATAACAAACTTTGGCATGTAGAGATGAGGATATCATGTTCTTGAAGGTCTCTTCTTCAAAAACATATTTTTCTGCCCTGGCTTAGCTGATCACAAGCTCAGCCTGGCATTCAGTTAACTTAGTGATGAGATCTTTGATCTGTGTCCTGTAGTTGGTGTGTTCATGTTTAAGAGTGGAAATGGTTTTCTCCAAAACTTCTATTTTTAGTTTATATCCATTTTCAGCTCTTTTGAAATCAGATTTTAGAATATTGAAAGACTCAAGATCAGATCTCATCTCCAAGTTATAGGACCTATATCTGTTAACTTTAGCAATACATTCAGGAGTACAAAGAAGTTCCAATACCTTGGCTTCATCATGATCTGCCATCAGTGCTTGGTTTGGAGATGCATCTTCGACCTAAAAGCTACAGTCAAAGCCTCCTTTTTCAACAGCAACTACATCTTGCTGCTTTGGCTTCTCATTTTGGGTGGCTCCTTCAGTGTAGTTTGGTCTGGTTTGTGCTTGGCCACCATTTGTTCTAGGTGCCTTGCACTCTCTAGCAAAGTGCCATATTTGGTTACAATTGAAACACTTCACTTTGCTTTTATCCAGTCCAAACTTTCCACTAGCTGCATTTCTAGGAAACTTCCTCCCTGTTCTCTTGTAGAACTTTTTGGCTCCATGAGTGAGAAGAGCCATCTGCTGGACTATCTCCATGTACTCCAGATCATTTGGATAGATACAGTCCAGGCCTTCAAGGGTGAAGAGAAAGTTGCCTAAACTCTCATCAGCAGACACAAAAGCATGAGAAGAGTTTGTCTCTTGGAATGGACTTCCTTGGATGTAGCTCTCCCTTGGTGTCTGAGGGAAGGTGATGAAAGGACCCTTTTGTGAGTTGTCAAGGTAGCAGATAAGATGATGTTGAGGTTCTCTGCAATCACTTTCAACCACATGGAGGGCTGAACTCTGCTTATTGCTGGAGTTACCAGATGGATTTTGCATGTTCATCTCCATCTGGTAGCCACTAAGGATACCATACAACTCCGTAAGAGTGAAAGTCTTGAGGTTCTCAGTCCTTTTGATAACAACACAGTAATGGGTCCACTGTCTAGGAAGAGAGAACATGAACTTCCTTACAATGTCCCTATTTTCAAGAGTTACTCCCACATCCATTAGAGTGTCCACAATCTCAACATACCTGAAGTATTGTTGGGTCATCGTTTCACCTGTTTTAGGTGAAATTCTCAAACTACTGCTTCAAGAGTATGTTTTTGTTCTCTTTTGCTTCAGAGGACCCCTCATACATGAGCTTCACTGCATCCCATAACTGCTAAGTAGTTTTACACTTCTTGAAGCCCATGTGAGTGGAGTTTGGAAAAGCAGTCTGGAGGGTAGTCATGGCTTTCTGGTCGATATCAATCTTCTTTCTATCTTCTTCGGAAAAGTCAGCTACCTCTTTTGGTATCATGCTGCCTGTAGTAGCAGCTGAAGAGGTGAATGGAATGTAAGGTCTAGAAACAACAGATTCCCATATACTGGAGTCTTGTGACTTGATGAAGCCTTCTATTCTTTGACACCAAGTGTCAAAGTCTTCAGGAGTGATTAGTGGGGACTTTGTCATGGTGCCAGTTTCCATATCAGCCTTTGTGAGAGCTACCATTTGAGTTGTTAAGTGTTTTGTGAAAAACTGAGAGATCTAAGATGGTGAGATCTTATAATCAAGAGCCTAGAAAGCTTTGATATCAATTGTAGGACTGGTGAAGGTGTTCAATGTAATCAGTTTCACAATGAGGAGAGACTTGGAACATTTAACAGATCAAATAGAGAAATGGAACACTTAGAGTGATGCTAAGAAAACACAAGCAACACAAGATAAGACAAGACCAAGAACAACAAGTAAAGGTTTTCAAGGATAAAGTATATTGCTCTCAAGTTCTTTTTACAAGTGTTACAAAGCATGGAAATAAATTACAAGGACCTGAGATACTTTAGATTACATCCTACAGCCGGCCATGCTTTGAAGGCTAGCTGAAAACACTAATCTAGACAACAAAATCGATGTAAAGTCAAAAGGCAGATTGCCTTTTTGACTAGTGACTATGACATGCCATAGGTCACATCCTAGTGTAATACAAAAAGGATAAAAGTAAATAAATTAGAAAGTTACAGACTCAAGACCATAATCTATAGCTTCCTAAAGCATGGACCTTTTCACCAACTAGTGTAAGTTGGTGAGTCTATAGAGTGGTAGCGGAAAGTTGGCCAGCTTTCTGAAAAAGTTGGTCTGAGAAAGCATGTCTTCTCCGTTTTCGGAAGAAATCAGTCTTCTATCCTTGAGGCTTTGTAAGACTTTGTCTTCTAAGCTTCGGAAGACTTCATCTTTGGCTTCGGAAGATTTGGTTTTTGGCTTCGGAAGATTTTACACTTAGAGAAATATCTTTGCAGTGTGCAAAACTTCCGAAGTAACTTCTACCATGCACAAAGTGCATGCATACAGGAAGCACGTTGACTATTTTGGGTGCATTAGCCTTTTTCGTATTCCTTACATTTTGTTCAGCCGCATTTCCCAAATGCGGTTGACATGATCAATGCAGACAACATTGTTGCGTATTTGTTTCAAAAATAAATTTTGTGCTCACACTCTTCTGTCATGATAAATGTTTGAACCTTAGTTAATGCGGATGGATAATGCAAAGCACAGAAATACTATCATCCATCAGCATTAACTAATGCGATAGAAGGTCAAGAAATGATGATAACTAAATTGTTCATCCGCATTTGTTGATGTAAATGCGGACAAGTCAAAATGTTCTTCCGCATTTGTTACAGGGTCAAATGTTGGCAAGTTTTGTGCTTCCGCATTTGTCATAGTACTCAAATGCGTACAAGTCAAAAACTTCTGCATTTTGCTACAGTATAAAAATTAAAACCCACGCATTTGTTCATACACTTGAAAAGTATGAAAAAGCCATTAAATCAACTATTTGAGCCAATTAATGTGAGTCATTTAATACTTTTCAAATTTGAGTGAACCTATAGTGCGACGAGCATTTTTCATAATGATTTTCATCCATCATCCAAATCATGACAAACTTAGTGTGTCGATTGTTCATCCAACTCTATTTCATCTCTATTTCAATCCTTAGCAAAAGTAGTATTGAAACAACGTGATTATCGATGGATTCATATACTTTGAATATCGAACTAGTGATGAACATAGAACCCTAGGTCAAACAAATTCATAAAGTTAATCACGAAGAACGGATTTCAATGACATTTTGAGTTCAATGTAACAGATGCACATGTGAATAACAAAGAACAACCAAGTTACAAACCCTAAGTTAAACACATGAACAGGGAACCAAGAATTGAAAAAAGATGAAATCAAATCCATTGTTTCAGTGTTAAAAGATGATTAAAACAACGAAGATGATTGAAAATAAGCATAACACATAACACAAATGGTTATTCATCACAAAATCAAAGATAGGTCAAATTCCTATAGAAAAGTAACCATTGAACTCTCAGTTTTGACCTTGAAAGTCAAACTAAGAAAAGTCAAACATTATCTTAGTTGTGTAATTTGATAACTGTTAGTAAATTACTAACACATGTGTCTCTATTGTAGAATTTATGGCAAACCTCATTTGGAGCAAGCTCCATAATCTCAGTGGATACCTTGATCCTGATGTGCGAGAAGCTGAAGGGTTAAGAGACATTATCAGATTCATTTCCACAACAAGAATAGCACATGCCATCATTGTTAGACCAATCATCTAGGA
This sequence comes from Flaveria robusta, assembly GCA_025506415.1. Classification (NCBI taxonomy): domain Eukaryota; kingdom Viridiplantae; phylum Streptophyta; class Magnoliopsida; order Asterales; family Asteraceae; genus Flaveria; species Flaveria robusta. The sequence goes on along the minus strand of CM046464.1, from coordinate 13,419,145 downwards.
GAACTTCATCAGATTATTCTAGGGAACAACTGAAGTAATTGAAATAGATGGTGTGAGGACCATATCAGGAAGAATCACTGATGATCACACATTAGCCATATCTGAACAAACTGTGAGATAGTGTCTAAAGTTTGGGGATGATGCCAAGCCTCCCCGAGAACTTGAAGAAGATGACATCATGACCTTCTTTGCCAACATTGGTTATGATGGTGGTTTTGAGGGAAAACAGATTGTCAAGGGGTTAGTTGACTTGCAATGGAGAATCCTGATTCATCTATTCCAACATTTCCTGTCAAAGAGGAAGGCTGGTTGGAATGACATCCCCATCACTACATCATCAGCTATTTGTGCCTTATGCACTAACAGACAATTCAACATGTCTACTTATGTGTTCAATGGCCAGGTCTCCAACATTCAGGAAGGAAAAAGACACGTGTTCCTGATGTATCCATGGTTTATCCAATGCTTCATTAATGAAGCTTTTCCTGATATAGTAGCAGAAGGCCCTGTGATGGACATCCCTTACTACAATGCCAAATCCTACAAGTATATCAAGAAGAGAGATCCAAGAAACTTCTATAGTTGAACTTTCTTTCCCTTACTTCCATGGATGTTACAATACAATAGATCAATCCAGAAGAAGTTCATGAAGAACAAGCTAAGGAAGTTGCTCTTGATGTTATGCATGAGATTGTAGAAGAACATCCAGCTGCTCATGATCAACAAACTGTTGAAGAGCATGCTGAAACAGCTAAAGAAGGACTGAGGTCAGTGTCACCACAGGTTGATGTAGGTGGTGTTCTTCACACTAGGCCTTTAGTTCAAACAGTTGATATTCCATCACCCTTTAGAGCATCACCTATTCATTGTCCTCCATTATCTCCTATTCACACTCATCACGTATATCCTATCTTTTTTTTACCAAAAGCTGCTGCTGCATCTATTGAATCTAGTGAATCTACCAGTTCATCAGATGGATCTGAATCATCTTTGGATGAGGAGGATCATCATCCAGATGTTCAAAGGCCTGAGAGACAAGTACAATCAAAGGCAGGTGCTTCAGAAACCTTTGTAGAATCTGAAGTCAACCGTCGTGATGCCAAGGATGGAATGATCTCTGAGCTATTACGGAAGGTAGCCAGAATGGAGAAACTTCTAGATAGAAGATCTGGGATCATAAGAGATAGACTCCATGAGTTGGATGAGAAGGAGAAAGAATTAAAAGAGCTGAAAGCCAAATATTAGTCTGATAAAGAAGAAAAAGAAAAAGAGATTGATCCACTTAAAGCAGCCAAACAAGAAATAAGTGGACACTTAGATGCTGCATCCATTCAAACTCTAGCAATGGAAGAACAAGAGAATCTCCTTGATGTCCAAACTAATATTATATCTTATCTACATAGATAGATAGGAGCTCTAACAAAAAGGATTTCTAAACTGGAGATGTTGATTAAAATCAGAAAAGAATTGGCAAAAGAGAAAGATGAGAAGAGTGTTGATGAATCTGATAAAGAAAAGGATGATGAGGCTGAAAAAGAGAAAGAATCAAAAGAAGATGAAAGTATGGTTATGGTTGTCTACTCTGAAGAAAGACCTGATGAAGAGTCTGAAATGAAAGAAATGATTGAAAACTTAGACATTTACTCTTCTGAAGAGTTTATTATTGATGAAGACTTCTAGGATTTTATTAGAGATCTCAGAGCTCTAGTTGAACCAATAGTGGTGATCCCCCCTAACCCTGTGCCTTTAGAAGAAGAACTGAGCTTATAGATTGTTCCAGCAATCTCATTTTCTGATGATCAAAAGGAACTTATAAGGAGATTGTGTGAAGAGATCAGAGAGAAAGAAGAATTTGAAAAGCATGGAAAAGAAAAGAAGCAACCGGAAGCTAAAGCCTCTATACCTTATTCTTCTGGCCCTCGTATGCAAACATACTCTAGAAAAAGGAAGTACTTATCTGAAAAGGCCAAAGGCAAAATGCTATGGTAGAAGAGGAACCAGCCCTAAAGAAACAAAAGGATGATCCAAGAAGCCTTGTTGTCATTGCTTAGTTTCTAGATGAGCATGAGAAGGTTGAGGAACAATTGAAGAAAAACATTGAAGTGATAGTCTTTGAGGAAGGAGAGATAGAGGAAGGATATCATGAAAGCTTAATTGATGACCCTTTGTTTAGGGACAATCCTTCAAAGGTTGAGTCATCTGTTGAAGAAATGGCTGATAAGGCTCAGACTGATGATCTTATGGTTAAATCCATGTTTCTAATTAATCACGGATATGATGCTGATGAGGTGTTTGGGATGACATATGAAGGAATGGTAGAAGAAGTTGACAAGATGTATAAACTTCTTGATCCTACTTATGTGACTGATTATGAAAAGAAGACAGTCAGGTCCCCAATCTCATTCCCTCCAACACAGACTCAACCATCACAGGGGCCTCTATCATATTTTCCTGATCCCTACAGCATGACAGACAGGGAAATAAAGGATTACCTATCTGAGCAAGGATTCATAAGAAGAAAACTGGATAATATGAAGACAAATTCCCTTAGAGCTGCAATCCACAAGATAGTCTAAGAAAAGAAAGAAAGATTAAAGACTATTGAAGAAGAGGTTGGAGGGAGGAAACCTAGAACTAGAGTTTCAGCTCAAGATGTCCAACTCACTGACCATGATGTCTTGGTACCCATGCTACACAGGAATCCTGAATGGTTTACTGGTTCCACCCAATTTAAGCTGCATGAAGGGTTAAGTACTTCAGAGATGATTAAGTGTGTCTCTACTCCAGAAGGCAAGGTGGATGTTAATATTATTGCGTGGAAGTATGACAGTGATTAGAACATTTTTATGGTGAAAAGAATCTTAGGGTTAGTTCAGTTCCTCACAGAGTATACTGCTCTTGCGAACTCCCTGCAGATACATGATAAACTGGTTGAGCTGGAATTAATAAATCACACTGCCATGTTTAGAGGATATGAGTTTGAAGATGTAAGTTCCCGATTTGAACGAGAACCGATGAGCTTGGATCTTAGGATTCAATTGACTAGATCTAGATTTGATGATGAAGATGCTAAAATGATAATGATGAACAAAGAATTTCTATTAAATTTTCTATTTTCTGTTTATTGAAGAAGATTTGAATACATGATTGATCATCATCCTTTGAAGGATTGACGATTATCCTATCATCCTCACGCCTCTCATGTTTTGGCACTCATGGAGGCTCTCTTAGGAATCCATCCATCAAGCACACTTACAAATGATTTAAGTTATTCTATTTATACTAATCTAAGACAATTACAATGTAAAAACCCTAGACTAATAATTTTGACTTCTTATTGACTTGTTGACTTCAAGCTTCAATCCTTCATCTTCTATGTTGACTTTTCTGTTGACTTGGAAATCTTTAATTTATTCTTGTTGATAAAAACCCAACAATACTCCCCCTAAATTGTAGATTTCCAATGATAAAGGTTAAAGCTTGAAACTTGAGCCTTGATGGTTCTTTCTGATGAAATAGTTTGATTCAAGTGTTGATGTTGCAAAAGCCTGTGCTTGAATCAACTATTGTGTGAGGATATACTTCTTGTTCTTTTCTGATTTTCTTCTTCTTCTATTCTGATTTTCTGATTTTTAATTTTCTGATTTCGGATTTTCTGATTTTGATGCTTTGATGATGAGATAGTGATGGAGAGGTTGTTGATGGTGAAAACTTAAAGATGATGATGATGATCCTTTGATCTTGTTGTTCATGATCTTGATGTTGTACTTGATGTTGCACTTGTTGTTGATGATGATTGAGATGGCACTTGATGTTGTTTTGCTGCTGTTAGAACCATGAACAAGCTGCCCAAATGATGCAGCCCACATAAGGGGCGCATCAAGTGGTGTTTGGGGCTGTACGGGCTGCTACTGGTTTGCTGAATGAATGCGGCCCATTTGATGTTCATTTTTTTTTTTATGCTAAAACACAGGCTAAAAATACTTTTCAATCCCTGATTTGCTGCTGCAAATTCTGCACAAGTGCAGCCCAAAGGAGGCGCACATGAGCTATTTGTTGAGCTGCACAGCTGCTCAGGTTGCTGTTGTTCATTCTCATTGAATGCATCCATTTTGATGTTGATATGGTGATGTTTTTGTGCTAAAATGCAGCCCAAACATAGCTCTTTGTAATGCCAATTTGCTGCTGCGTTTTTCATGTTTTTGCTGTCAAAACTGCATGTGCAGTCCCATAAGGGGCTCACCAAGCATAGTTGCTTGTTGTTGATTCGTGTTTGATGATCATCTTCATGTTGTGCTTGATGTTGTTGATGTTTATGATGATTTGGATCAAATACGAAGCGATTTGTAAAATTTCAACATAAGGGGAGCATCAGGAATAGTTCCTGACAGCCACAAGGGGCACATCAAATTCCCAGCTCATCTTCAATTTTCAGCCCATAAATCACTTCATTTTGGCTCTAATTTGTTGTTGTTTGTGTTGGATTCATGTTTAATTTATTTGATAAATCATTTTTCATCAATTAAACACAAAATTAGAGCTCAAATCCTCATCCAAATCCATGGATTAATGAAGAACATGAAGAACTTTCAAAAACCCACTTACTAGTGATTTTCAATTTTTAATCCAAAACTGACGTTGATGCTGATTTGTTGATACAATTGCTGTTGTAACATCTTGTTGATGGATCAAAATCAATCCAAGCTCCATTTCCATGTTTCAGATCTGGGAATTTCTGAAAAAACACCAAGAACACACACACTAGTGTGTGTAAATGGCGATCTATTGCTCTTCAATCCAATCCTCATCAAATCTGTTCCAATCTTCAATGTTTTGCTTCCAATTGATTATTTGATCATAGATAATGATCAAACAACATCAATTTCATGCTGAATCCATCAGATTCGTGATGAAATCCATGGATCTCATGAAGAACACCCATGACTTTTTCTTCAAGTTTTCTTCAAATCTTCTTCCATTTTAGCATTTCAACCATGAAATTCGACCTAGATCAATGTGAATCCAGCAACCGTAGCTCTGATACCAATTGTGTGTTCCGATTCAAACGGGATCGTTGAGCTTGGATCTTAGGATTCAAATTTATATGATCAAAATTTGATGGAATGATGCTAAAATTCAATAATGATGAACACAAAAGTGTTTAATGCTTGTTTTTTATTGATTTGATAATAAATTCATCATCCATGAAGGATGATGATATGATGTTGGTGATGGAATATGATTCACACACACTTGGTGGTGATCCATCCACGCACTACAATAATGATATATGTTGTTATTTATACTAGTCTAACATTTATAATATTTACAAAATAAACCCTAGACTAATACTTCTATTGCTTTTGTTCATCAAGTCTTCATCTTCAATAATTATTGGAAATCTTCAATTTCTTCTAAGGTGATTGACCCAACAGAAGACATTCTGAAAATGTTTAAGAAAACAAACAACTTCAAATCTCTCAAAGCAATATGCATCAGGAAAGACAAATCTATCCAAAATCCTCTTGAAAAGAAGAAGAAAACAAAAGAAATTGAAGAGTTGGTGTTTCCAGAGCTGAATATAAAACCAACTGAATCATTAAAATGGAAGATGGTTGCTGGAACCCATAAGTCCAAACCAATCTTAAATGTTTTCTATGATGAGAAAACTTATGAGTTGGTGATTGAAAGAGAATGGGGAGGAAAGGAAGGGTCTGAAATAAGGCTATTTAGTGGATATGAGGTGAGACTGTTAGATGAATCCTATATCCACTACATCTTTACAAAACACTTTAGAGAAATAGATAATAAGATTGGAGAAGCTGATATGTACTTCTTTTTTGAAATGCATTAAGATTCTAAAGATAGCCTATGGCAGAATCAATAAAAAGAAAGAGCAAAGAAAGAGAAAGAAAGTTCCTCTCTAGCTGGGAAACATTATGAAGCTAGAGATAGAAGCTGATGGATTGTTACTGATTCATAGCGATGGGCTTTCCACTGTATCTGTGTGGGAACCCATGTCTTTGGGGTAGATGCCCATTGAGGCTGTTCATGCTATGAGCCAAATGAAGATCCATGTGCTTAGCAGAGACAAGATGAATGAAACCAGAGACTTCTCAAATATGATCAAGGCTATACTGAATCCTTCATTGGCTGAACCAGCACCAGCTCCATCAACAGAAGTCCAAGCCTCTGCTACAGAAGAACAACCAAAATATTCACAACCTCCACCACCCTCAAACCCTTGAAGTACATAGGCTGTATAATCCTTAGGGGGAGTATTGTTAGACCCTAAAAGGATCATACATTCCAATTCAAGAGGTGGTTGAAGTTTGTTCTCGTTGGAAACTCCCACAAGTCCAAGAAGTAATGCGGGTGAAGAAACCAGAAGAATAATGACAAGTGTTGGCTATCCGCATTAGTCAATGCGGATAACCAAGGAACAAATACTGTCAAGTATTTGTTCATCCGCATTTACTAATGCGGATAGGCACAACAAATACGGCTAAGTATTTGTTCATCCACATTAGTCAATGCTGAGAACATACATAATGCGAAAGCTTAATAGAAGAAATACTGATGAAGATCAACACTTTCGCATTAGTTAATGCGGATGAACATTCACAAATGCTAATTATCTTTTGTACTTAGACTAGTATTCTGATGTATAGTCAGGGTAGTTTAGTCATTTTGTATAGGCATTATATCAGCCTATAAATAGAATAGTATACTCTACTTTTGTAAGTTTTTTAAGGTTGTTGAATACAAGTTAATGTATCTTGCTGCAAACCCTAGCACTCATTGTAACTTGTTTACCAACATCGATATACAAAGCATTTATTAGTATTTTCAGCATTCAATGTTAATTGATTCTATATTTCCGCTACTTAATAATTGTCTCAATCATCATATTTGATCCTAGTTGAAGTCACATCAACTGAGATTCTATTCTCAGAACCAGTCTATTGGTGATGTCCTAGTATTTTTCCCATGAAGGCTCCAGATCAATTTGTACTTATGCTAAGATAGAGGAGATTGGTGTTTCCACATCATTGATTATCAAAAGAACAGGAACTCCAATGTCCCATGTATAGAATGAAAGATTCGTACTAACTAGGACTGTTATCTCACGAAAGGGTTTGCTAGATTTTGCATGGACTACAAATTGCAATTACTGTGCACCCGTAATGGTAATTTGCATTGCATGGTCACCTCTAAATCCTCCTACTACAGTCAACATGTCTTGTTAAATATAGAATGTTATCTATGATTGGAGAATCAAGAACATGGTCACTAACTGAACGTTAACTAACCGAAGTTGCATAGAGGAATTGATTGAAAAAACATTTTCTTGGGTAAGGAAAAGTCAAAAGAACCCATTTAGTATAGTCACAGATCCAATAAAGCAGCCATCTGACCCAAATACGTCTGGCCCTTGTCTGTTGATGTCATGATAGCTAGCGTGTCCGTCTCCCAAGATTCAACTCACAGGATATAAATAAAGACTCATACAATATAGGTAACTCTAGTAGACACACATAATAAATGTTGGCTTAGCGACATATGTCCTTTAAAAAGAATCCTTATAGCCGCATTTATCAATCCAGACCAAATAATAGTTTAGCACATAACGATAGGACGTCCTTACCTAATGCTTTCTAAGGGCACACAAAGATTATATAACGACCAAAATTCTCCAAATAAGTACATCACAAATAACACTTAAGATAAGCTGCTCAACACAACTGATAATGAAAATAGAACATTCACATGTATAGCCAAACACACATAATCCTATGATGAAAACTACATGTGGGTACTTAGGTTATAGTCTAGGTTGAATAATCTACCTAATTCTCTATAACCAATGGCTCTGATACCAATCTGTCACACCCCCCCCCCCCCCGCTAGTAGCGGATACACGAGGATCCGACGGACGGGATCGTCATAACACATTGGGGGTCTAAGAGAAATATCTAATACAATTCCTCATCAATGAATCATGACGTCGTCCAACACAAAAAAAAACAATTGTCAAGAACAATCAATACCATAATGTTATTCCATAAATGCATAAATAATCCAGAAGCTCAAAACTAGAACAACCGGTACAAGATCAATCCAAAACAATTACAAATTCAACAATAATAATAAATAGTCCAAAACTAATATCCCAATGTGTAATGCTCTTGAGGGAGCGTTCTCGTCTAAAGTCCACTTTCCAAGTACCAAAACATCGTTACTTAAAAAGACATGCTCTAGAAAGTCAGCATACGCCGGTGAGTTCATAGGTTTAAAAGTACAAACAGTTTTCCGTGTATAGCATGTACACAAGGTTGAATATGAGTAAGAGTACATAGCAATCATAGATATCAACAAAAGATTAAGATCAGTCCAAGTCCAATTACCTAGATTAGATTCACCCAAAGGCACGCACAGGCCAAGTCAGTCTCAACTAGCATATTGACGATAGAGGTGGGGTGTCAACCCGTTAGTACTAACAGTACCTCTCTATGACAGTCAAGCACAAGTACCAGTACATAGCCATGAACAAACATCTAGACTTAACCCATGAACCAAACCACATACAATGTTTCAAAATATTATTTAAGACATGGCATAGGCCAAAACAATGAGCAAGCTTTTCCCTCAAGTAAAACATATTAAAAAGAGGCCGTGAGAAAGCTTTTCCCCAAAATCTAACAATACGCCAAGCAAGCACTAAAAGTACAAATCACAAAAGTATTACTAAAGAACAAAATAACCAATATGAGTGTAATCCTTGTAGCCAAGTCCTTAATGTAAATCAAGGTTTTTATTTTATGAAAACATGATTCACTAATAGAACATGTCCAATGTTGGATTTAAACTTTAAATCTCGCTATATTTAGGGTTTTAATTGTCACTTTATTTTAATTTATTAACGCCCTTAAATGAGCATCTATTAGTCCTTATTCAATGAATTATAGAAATGATTAAATTATTATTTTAAAATTTCATTCAACCACTTTTTAAGTACAAATCTTGCCTTTTTTTGATTATTTAGTTTCAAATCATTAGTTTTAAGTTTATCAAAACATTTCAGCATGTGAGCTTATTGCGCACCAGTTTTGTATAAATTGTTTGGAGGTCGAAACGGTAACGAAACACTGCGTAATAGGTATCGTTTGAAAGATAAAACTACAAATTAAACTCCAGAAGAAGAATCATCTCCATTGGATAAAATATGAGAAAGATATGACTCGATGAACACATACCAACCTGCTTCCCAGATTCGTAGTTTTGACCTTCAGTTTTGTGTGTCACGTTTGAAGGACCAAACAATGCCGAAACGCCACGAGACCACTTGGGTTAGTTAGAGGACTCATTGAACTTGTTTATAGTTGAAAAATGCGACCCATTTGGGATTAATATGACGGAGTTATGACCTGTACAAAATGTCCTATTTTTTTGATAGTAAGCTGTCTACTTTCTTAATCTTGTCACTTTGCATCCCAAACCTCAATATTTGACTATTATTGACCCGAGACCTTAACGAACGTTTATTCCATTAACTAATTGACAAAAACTTGTATTAGGCACTTAGATTATCACAAATTTTCAGTCCCACAACAGTTAGTTTATATTTTAATATTCCGGTTCACATTGTTAGTTAATCGGTACATAGTTTTGATTGTCCAACGCGTCTATCCATTCAAGAAACAAGATTAATGATTTCAAAAAAGATTTATAAGTCCATAATGATGATTATGAACATGTCATCCAAGATCACAACCCATTATGGTTATACCGTTTAGAAGTTTCAATACCTAAAACAACTAGATTTTCACGATCCAATGCTCAAAACCAAGAACACAAGATTATTAGATGATAATTTAGAGGTTTGATGATGAAAATCATCAAGAACATAAATAATAGAGACTAAAATCATCAAAACAAACGATTTTCTTACTGGTAAAAGTGTAAATGATCAAGACTTCACTAAAATCCAATCTTGAATGAAAAAAAACAACACCAAAATCTATGTTGATGATGATAGATGAACAAGAAAAAGTAAAATGGTGACTAGGGTTTTCTCTAGAGAGAAAACTTGGAGAACAAGAGTAGTGAAAAGAAAATAATGAAGGAAAATCAAAGGAGAGCCCCTTTTTTGAGGGTTTGCGCCAAGGGGGCCATGAATGGGCCTTTTGGGCCCTTTGCTTGTCTCGTCCAATTTTGTCTCGTCCCGATTCGCGTGTCGTCGTATTTTCACAATTTTAAATTCTACATGTTAAGATGATTCCAACGAGCTATTATACGCCATATGAAATTATTTAATTCATATTTAAAATTAAATTAAGTTTATTTGGTAGGCTTTAGGCAAGGCCCACTAGTGTTTGATTTTTGTTTGCATTCTTAACGTAAGATGTATATTTTTACATTTATAAGTCTTTAGTCCAATTTTAAGCACTCAACCATCATTCTAAGTACAAATCGGTGAACGTCTGCTGTCAGCATGTCCAAGGCCCACTAGAACATATTGAGTCCATAATACATAGTTCTACAACTTAGCGTGTCTACGCGCGTCTAATGTACTAATCTTAGATCAAGTCATCATTAGATCAACTTTCAAGTCAAAGCTCATATTTAGACCAAGTCAAAGTTATAGTCAAAGTCAAAAAGTCAAAGTCAAAGTAAACGGTCAACGTCAATGGTCAATGCATCTATTTTGGGGACGGATGTCACGCATTCGATGGAAGAAAGAAATAAAAAAAAGGAACAAGTTCAGCCATTTTGTGGAATCACAAAATACATAATAAAGAGACGAGCGAAAAGATATGAAAGATGCTCAAATTATGGGAATCGGTCCCACAAAGGTATATGTAAGAAAAACAAAACCGAATCCCAGTACAAATACATGGAACTTATCCGACTAGGTGCTATTTGGTTTCAAGCCGAACGATCCTTACAAAAAGAAAATTTCGTGTGTCTTTAGGTGAAAAATGAAGTGAGGTTTTTGAAAGTGAAGACTATCTTAACTATTTGACCTTAAACAAATCCTCGAGTTATTACATCCCTTTTAGCTTGAAGTATTGTATAGGAAATTATTTTACTGCTTTCCATGTAGTTTATGTTATCAAATAATTCAAGACCGTCATTCTTAGCATTTAGCCACTTTTTCTCAAATAATCCATACCCGAGCTTGAGCCCAATTACAATCCACCAAATATCTAAGGATTTATGCAAGTAAATACCTAAATAAGTAGAGATTGGATCCCTTACCAAGTATATGATTTCACATCTATTCATACTAGGCAATTAAGCATGTTAGACACACTTAATCTTGATTATGAATCCATATATATAGCCGAGTATGAGTGCATCTTGTGAGAAGTGCGGATTTTTACATGTTAATAATATTTACTAAACAATCTATTGCTTGTTAGGATATCATTCCACTTATGATTAAAATGTTTATACCTTGGTAGAATAAGTTTACTTGCGTATTTCCTGAAGACATATTTATCGTTTGATTTATTTGGTTTTTGGTTGTATTATCATTTTAAGTGGTTTTGCTTCAGGACAAACAAGGTTCAAGTATGGGGATACTTGATGTGCTTCAAATTATACATAAAAAACATATCAAAAGCACATCGTTTATTCCTTAAACTCTTACTTAAAACGATGAAAATGAACATAAAAGTGTTAAATAACGTTTTTAGGTTTTCAAACGACCAAGATGGATAAAAGAAGTATAATTAACAAAAATTTAGAAAAAATCAAGCTTCGATGTCAAAGCATGAGGTCGTGACTCAATAAGCACGTCCCCATTGCCCACCTAAAACACACTCCTGTGCTAAAATTAGCACACCCCCTTGTTCGACAGTCTGACAGGTCCTAAATAGTATCCCCCGAAGAGTAGACACATGGTCGTGCCCCATGAGGCATGAGGGCATGCCCACTTCAAGCACGAGGTCGTGCCCCACCGGGCCGTGCCTGGCCACTTTTGCACATATGATCCCACCAACTTTTGTAAGCATTGTACTATTGGGGGTCATGCATAAACACTCAAAAAAGCCTATAAATAAGGACTCAATTGCAACATTTGAAGAAAGGCTTTTGGAGAGGGAAAACTCTTCTAAATTCTCCTAGGAATCTGTACTTGAAGACCATTAGGAGGCTCAGGAGGTGCATTTAACACTTAGAAGAAGCTTGGGATTGTCTAAACATCAACCATTGCAAATAACCGGTTTGATTGTTCTATTTCACCGTTGGTTGCATATCTATCTTCTATTTTAGTGGTTGTTATGTTCATGCTCATTGTGAGCTAAACACTTATTATCATCCTAATTGGATGAAACTTATATAATTTGTGATTAAGTAATAGTGAGTTTTATATGATAGTAATCTTGGGTAAACTTCTGATTGGTAGAATTTGCATTTGAATAAGAAGTTATAAACATATGATTTGTAATTATAATGTCATACAAGGTTGAAAAACGTATGAACTAACTTTTATTCGCGAACCGGTCTTCATAGTAAATCCATGGTTAATGAACTAGAAATAATTATTAGAAAGTATATCACCTTAACTTTCTAATCATTTGCGGGTTCCCATTTATTATTCTAAGAAATCTAGAGTAATTGTTATGCTTTTTTAAAATTAATGGTAGGTTGAAAGTAGCTTCATCAACTCTCTTTCTAACATTAAATTACGTTCTTAGAAATCTTATGTTAAAATGGTGCACAAGTACTTTTATCACTAGGGGTTGGAGGTAGCGTTGTAAGTGACTCGATGAGACTTTTCTTGTCACTGCGGAGCCGTTTGAGGTGAAATCCATGCTAGCTCACATTTATAAACTTTAACATAACTATTTTAACATATGTATTTAATTACACCATGCAATTCATCACAATTACATAAGTGTAATCTAACTTAGGATGATTGCCTTAATTCCTTGTTTTAAATCCAAAAATCTCAAATCTTTACCTTTTATTTTACTTTAGGTTATTATTTTAAAATATAAAAAATTTGGTTATATCATACAACTTATCATTTTCTCAAAAAAAAAAATAATAATAATAATACTAATAATAATAATAATAATAAAAAACTCACTCTGATAGTAAATTATAACTTTACAAACATTATATTAATGCATGACAGGTAGACTTGCCTTTTGTCTGCTTGGTTTATTATATGTACTAGCCAATTATAACTGAATTTGTTTGAAAAATCCTTATAAAAATATATATACCATTTGCACGTAATCAAATATTAATTTAGCAAACTAGTATCAAGGTTGTTGTTTGTTGGATTCATATTTGTATCAGATCCATTCCCAATTCTATGATACCAAGAACAAAGAAGAAAAGAAGAAAAATGAAGAACAAGTGTCTATTCATCAAAATTGAAGAAAACCCATTTGTTTATCACACAAAAAAAGAAGAAAGCCCATGAACTCTGTACGAGTGGGTACAATTTGAGATTATTAATTGATTAAATGATTATCTACTCAAAACTAAAAGCACATGAACACAATGATGTTAAAAATGAAGAAATAATATTTTAGCATGATTATTCATCGTATATGTTCATCAACATCAATGAAGTATCAAAATCAGTTGTTATGATCAATTTGATTAACGTAACTGAAGATGGTTCACCAATTGGTCTCACATCCAATCAAGTCATTGGAGATCTAAATGATTTAGCACCAAACTCAGATAGAAACAGAGATCTGATCGAATGAGATGATTGAAACTGCTTAAATTCATTATTTACTTATATTCGCATTTGTTCAAGGATCAGCATGCATGAAATATGAGTAAGATTAGTTTATACTATTGTAAACTTTATTAATGCGAGTGATCTAACTCATACTAATTAGGATGAAGTCAAGTATAAAATGCGGATGCTATGTAATAAATGCGGATGATGACCATGATCAATGCGAATGTTTTGTATTTATTGTTGATGCTAGAAGATATAATGCGAAGGCTAAACTATACAAATGCGGATCAGTTAACTCACCTAATGCAAGTGTTTAACATAAGTTAGCAAATCAAACCAAGTAAGAATTGACAAACATCAGCATAGTTGTAGGACCGGATAGCGAGGTCAATGCAATAGTTTTACAAGATGTTTATGGAGTGAACTTGTCTAAACACTTACACGATCAAATAAGGAACTAGCTACTTGAAAACTAAGAACTTAAAGTAAAGAACACAAGAACAAAATATGGTTCTCAAGAATGCTTTATATTGCTCTCAAGTTCTTTTCAAAAGTTAAAAAGGATTAATAGAAATACAAGACCCTAAGATACTTTATACTACACCCTACGCCACACTTTGAAGGCTAGTTGGATACACTAATCTAGACAACAAGATCAATGCATAGTCAAAATTGTCTTTTGACTTGTGACTATGACATGCTATTGCCCACACCTAACTGTATTACAAAAAAGATAAAAGGTACAAAGTAGAGAGTTACAGACACCAGACCATAATCTACAGTTTACTAAAGCATGGACCTTTTCACCAACTTATGCAAGATGGTGATTCATAAAGTGGTAGCGGAAAGTTGGTCAGCTTTTTGAAAAAGTTGATTAGAGAAAGCATGTCTTCTCTGTTTTCAAAAGAAATCAGTCTTCAGTCTTGTTGGCTTCAGAAGACTTTGTATTCTAAGCTTCGGAAGACTTCATCTTTGGTTTCGAAAGATTTTGGTCTTGGCTTCAGAAGATTTTACACTTAGACTATTTTTCTTGTGAGGAGTGTAAAACTTCCTAAATAACTTCGGCTGAGTACATGCATGCAAGTAGGAAGATCTATGGTTACACCGGTTGCATCAGCCTTTCAAATATAACCTTACAAACTCCCCCAAGTCTGATGCTATCAAAACATATAGGATGCTCAGATGTTGATAGTCCTCATTAGGATCATGACAATCCCTTTCCTTATTAATTGGTCGGGATCCCTCAGACTTTCATAATATTTCCTCGTATCAAAGAGATCATGTAAAGGAAGAACAAGCATGTCTTGCCAAAAGTAGGCAGCTTTACGTCCTTGATCCCTGATAACATACCACCTATCTGGATTAGCCGCAAAGCTCCTGGGCAAAATAGGTCTTACAGTTACAAGAGGCTCTACTTGAATAGAAGTTGGTGGAGCAGCCTCTTTTTGTTCACCCTCAAGATGATCTGACTCATCCTGAAGTGCAGAGATGGATGCCTTGGACTTTTTATTCTTTCTATTGTCCCTTCTAATGGCCATCCTGTTCCTCTTTCTATACTTTAACTGAGGAGAGTGGCCTGCAGCACCAGATGATCTTTCTGTATTCTCCTCAGTTGGATCCCTTTCCTCCACATGTTCAGAAGCAGGAGGTTCAGAACCCTACTGTGGGTTAGAATATGAAGTTGGCTTAGATTTAGCTTCAGGATCAGATTGTGTTGTCTCTTGGGGTTCAACCTTCTCCTCAACTTTAGGTACAGCTTGACTAGGTGGAGAATGCGAGTCAACCAACTGACCTTCTTTTATCTTCTTCTTGATCCTTCTGATATGCTCATTCATTATGGATAGAGTCATAGGACCAAGTCTCCTTTCGGAGAACCCATATAGCTTGAAGAAGCTCACCATCTTCTCCTATCAGTAGACTATTTCTCTTGTGCTCTGATGCTAGCTTTTGATTTAAGAGCCTCTTATCTCATTTTATTCTTAACATCTTTTCTTTGGGTTTGAGCTTTTTCTTTCAGCTGTTTGTGGTATTCATATTCAATATACTCAAATGAGAGAGGGTGAAGAGCTGCTGTCTGATAGAGACTAATGGCACTCAGATAGGTTATCATATTCTGTCTCTCTTGTTCTTTACCTATGTGAGTTTGTTCTTGTTGTACACCCACAGTCTCTTTCTCAGGACTTTCTTGAACTGGAGAGAGTGGACAGGAGCTTTGAAAAGTTTCTTTCTTTTTCTTTCTTCCATAATCTTGAGGACCAGTTCTGCAACCTCAGTTTCCTTCCTCTTTTTTGATAACTTTGTGTCAGCCAGTTCATTCAATTCTGCAAAGGGGAGAGAGATAAGTTCATCAATATTGTAGTTCCTTAATCCTAGATAATTCAATCTAGTTGCCCTTAACTCATCATCTTAAGTATTAGGCGTGTGGGCAGCCCTGATTACAGCTTGCATGAAGCTTGGGATCTCTTCTATTTTCTCTCCCCTAGCCTTCCTCTTCCACTCCTTTTTCTCCTCCTTAATCTCCTCAAGAGTCATTTTCCATTTTTCTTTGTCAATTGATGGCCTGCATGACTCAGGATGGAGAGAGCCTTGGCCTTCTAATAGTTGTGCTAAGCTTGAGCTCTGGCCAGGGAGAGGCTGTGATACACCTTCACCAGCAGGTGTTTCACTTACTGGATGCTGACGTTGAACTTGTCTCAAGGTTCATGGGGCGAAATACTAGGCCTTTAACCAAGGTTTCTCCTTCAAAGCTAATCTTACGGTCTGCCTCAGTATCTAGTTGAATAATAGTTTTCCCTATTAGCCTCTCTCTATATAGTTTTGTTCTACTTCTGAACTCTTGCAACACCCATTCTTGAATTTTCTCTGCTAATCTGCCACCTTGTCTGTTATTGCTTGGATTGACCAGTGGCAGATCAACTAAATCTATACTCTCATAGACTCTCAAGGTCTGATAGTTGAATGCTTCTTGCTGCCCCTAAGACCTAGAGAGCACAAAGGCCTTTCTTGCAGTGTCATACCACCATCCCAACTATTGGATTATTAGTAGGGTAGGATGTGGCAGACATGGCCCTTGGAATTTCTTCCTCGAATAGTTCTTGTAGTATGGCCTTCACATCAGTGTGCGCATGAGGAAGTTGTTGAGTCTACACAACTGCAAATGAGGGTGGTGAATCTTCATTGTCCAGACTCTAGACAAAACTCCTAGGTTCTTTGGTTGTAGGAACGTTCTCCCCTTTTTTGGTAGCATCACCCACTTTCACAGGTAAGCTGGAGGTTAAGTCCACTACTTCCATAGGTTCTTGTGGACCTGGTTGAGTTTGTCTTGGTGGTCTCTCAGCTAACTTGCCCTTGAGATCGGTGATCTCAAGTGTCATTGATCCTTTTCTACAACGCAGTCGCCTTAGATTCCAGGTGACTAACTTTAGAAACTAAATATGTGCATGTTTGTGTCAGTTGTTACACCTTTAGTTGTAGACTCCTCTCATCTTCAGATGAAGAATCATGGGGGGATGAGATAATTGGACCAAGGTGTTCTTCCTCATCACCAACATAATGTTCTTGGCTGCTAGATTTCACCTGTTCCATGACAACTTCAGTTGAAGTGTCAAGGGGCTGGCTTGCCATGGTTGAGGTCTTAAAGATGTAATCACTTGTTAAAGTGAGAGCATCTTTCATATGTACCTCCTAAACTTGTTCAGGGAGATCCACCTCAGTTTGGGGTGGATGATGTGGGCTAGACATGGGAGAAGCATGAGCACTCATCTCTCCTTGAGCAAGGGTGGAGAAGAGAGACTCATGGTACTCACTAAATCCCATGTCTTCATCATCATAGAATTCAAGGTTGGGAATTGGTTGGTTAAGATCAAAAGGCTAGGGATGCTAGCTGTCCCCTAAAAGTTGTTCACTTGAGTTTTGACACTCAGAGTGAAGGCTTAAGGCTTTTAGGGCGATGAGCTCATCAGGCTGAGCTTGACGAACCTGATCATTTGTGAGATGGGAGTGGTTTTCTCCTCAGGGGAAATGTGAGCTCCAGTGTCCACTTCCTCTCCTACTTCCTCATGTATGGGTGGTGATATGGGGCCTACACAAGCTGAATAGCCCATGTAGGGGTTTGTTTGGATTTTCACTGGTAGGTGATGGTCATTTGAGGGTGATAGGTAGCAGGTGTAGGTTCAACACTAGCTGGTGCTGTTAGGTTGTCACCTTGAGCAATGAGCTCTAACATTTTTGGGACAAGGGTTGTTTCTACCATAGAGAATCCCATAGTAGGTTTCCTCATTATTTTAAAAATATCAGGCTTCATCTGTCCCAATTTAAGAACATTACCTAATTCCCATAACTGTGAGCCCAATTCACAGTTAAGAATGTGCTAAACATATCTAGAGAACATGTAATATTCTAAAGAGTTTAAGTTTGCAAGCAAATTAGTATAAACAAACTGTGAATACCTGAACTTGACCCCCTAAACCATTCCATGGACTATGTAGGAAAGGTCTTAACGAATTTAATCCCATCCTCCATGTTTGTTGGATAGGCTGTGAATGACCATACGGAGGAGGTACTTTCACTGGGAGGAGACATTTCCTTTTCTGAAAGTTTTTACTAAATAGTCCCCCTCATAGCCCATCTAACCAAATGAATGATTAACAACAGATTTCGGAAAGGACAAGTCACCTTCTACATCATCCAGCATGAGATGAGTGTTTTTGGAGGCTGGATTGATGAAGATTGTCCTACCCTACAATGTGACAGACAGTGCCTTCTACCCGTCCATGGTGACCTCTTGGCAGGTCCTCTAGAACGCTAGAAGTTGATCCTCATAGAGAGGAGGATCCATAGTAAGGGAGATGAAGTAGTTCGATAGAGACAAGAAGCGGCAAACCTCTGAGAAGGCAGGATCTTTCTCAAAGTTTCACAGAGCAACCTAATTGTGTTGCCCGTGTAAATGCATGGAGAAATCGGGTTGGTTTTTGCGATCAAGGTTGGCCATTTTGAGGTAGCTTTTTGGTGAAGGGAGGTAAGAACAAAGACGGTTTTGGAGAATTTAGGTTAGAGAAATTTGCGGATGAAGAAGATAGTGAGGAAAGGGGACCGTTGAGTGTATATGTATGAATTGGATTTGAAACAAAGTTAATGTGTTAAGGATAAAGTTTGAAATCCGAACGTCAGTCCCACCTCTAAAAAAGGTGCCCGAAAAGGTAATTTTCTTTAAAGTCGAAAATCTTCCAAAGGTATTTTGTCTTCGGAAGTTTTGAAAAACTTCCGAAGCCAATTTTGGCTTCGGAAGAAATTTTCTTAGAGAAAGTTTGCTTCCGAAGTATAGTTAGTTTTGAGAATCATTAAGTACCAGAAATTTTACGTATGAGTAAATCTTCCAAGATGAATTTGCTTCGGAAGAAAATTGATATGTAAGTCATATTAGTGTTTTAAGCTTCGGAAGATATTTTTGAAATTTCTTTCGAAGGTAATTCACTTATTTGAGTTGAAGACATAAATTTATTCCGAAGTTAATTTTAATGTCTTTCAAAAGAAATTATACTTGAAGTTCTTATAGATCTAAGGAATATCAGTTAGAAAAATTTTATTTTAAGATAAGTGGGCTTATATGAGTGATGAAATAGACAACATTAAAGACATACATTTTAGAAAATAATTCTAAAATTGATTTAAGAAAATATACTTAAAGGTAATCATCCCAATAGCTGATATTAGGTACTTAAATCTTTGTTCATCAAATGCCTTAGTGAACAGATCAGCATATTGTTTATTTGTGTTAACTTTGACCAGTTTTATTAAGCCGTTCTCAAAATTATCTCCTATCAAATGATACCTGTTATTGATATGCTTTGTCTTTGAGTGCTGCATAGGATTCTCTGTAATAGAGATAACACTGTTGTTGTCTATATGGATGGAAGTCTACTTGAAGTTAAATCCATAGTCCAGCATCTAATTCTGAATCCAAAGCACTTGAGCACAGCAGCTTGCAGCAGCAATGTATTCATCTTTAGCAGTTGATGCAGACACACAGGATTGTTTCTTATACTGCCATGAGACTATCCTTCCATCAAGAAACTGACATCTCCCTGATGTAGACTTTGCAGTCATTTTACAACCACCATAGTCACTATCTATATATGCATAGATATTGAAGTCAGAACACTTTGGATACCAAAGTCCCAGCTTAGGAGTACCTTTGAGATATCTAAGTATACGCTTCACAACAACTAGGTGAGACATCTTGGGGTTGGCTTGATATCTTGAACAAATGCATGTGGCAAGCATGATATCAGACCTACTGGCTGTGAGGTACATGAGATACCCAATCATTACCCTGTAGAGGTGTTCATCAACACACTCTCACTCAAGATCAGGACCTAGAGAGTGGTTTCTTGCTATGGGAGTCTTGGCAACCTTGTAGTCAGTTAGATGAAATCTTGTCAGTTTGTCTTGTACATACCTAGACGGGTTTATGAAGATACCATTGTCCATCTACTTTACTTGAATTTCTAGAAATAAATTGAGTTCCCCCATGGCACTCATTTCAAATCTATTATTCATCAGTTTCTCAAACTCTTTAAAGAGACTTGGATTAGATGACCAAAAGATGATGTCATCTATATAAACTTGAACCAGAATCAAGTCATTCCCTACTCTTTTGAGGAAAAAATTACTGTCAATAGTACCTCTCTTCAAACAATGCTAAACAAGGTACTGTGATAGTGTATAATACTACTTCCTTGGAGCCTGATGCAGCCCATAGAGAGCTTTGTCAAACTTGCAGACATAATCAGGATGATCTGGGTCTGCAAAGCTAGGTGGTTGTTTGACATACACTTCCTCTTCAATAACACCTTATAGAAAACCACACTTGACATCAAGTTGGTAGACTTTGAAGTCCTTGGATGCAGCAAAAGCTAGAAATATCCAAACAGCTTCAAGTCTTGCTACTGTAGCAAAAACGTCTATGTAGTCAATCCTTTCTTCTTGAGTGTACTCTTGAATAACTAATCTAGACTTGTTTTTGATGACAATTCCTCTATCATCCTTCTTGTTCCTTAAAACCCAATTGGTTCCTATAGTAGTCTTCCCATGAGGAAGAGGACATAGGTTCCAAACCTTCTGTCTTTTGAATTGAAGCAGCTCCTACTGCATTTCTTCAACCCAAATTTCATCCTTCAAAGCCTCATCAATCTTTTTAGGCTTTATCTGAGAAAAGAAACAAGAATGCAGACAAACATTTTTAACATGGGTTTGTCCTCTTATTCTCACTCGTGTCTCAATATCTTCAATGATGTTTGTGGTGGGCTAAGACTTATGGATTCTTAGTTGAGGAATCATAGCAAGTTGATTTGATAGATCTAAATTTGTAAAATTCAGATATGGTGATTGATGATCACCCACCATATTAGCACACTTATCAAGGTTGACTTGATCCAATGAGTGTGTGACATCATTGATGTTATCTTCGAAATCATGGAATTCTTGGTCAGAATCACCATCTCCACATCCTCCTACATTGGATGTTCCTTCATTTGAGTTTTGTGCCTCTAAGCTGGAATTTGTAGGCACCTCAGATATATCAGCTGAATTTGTCATTGTAGTGCATATAGGATCGCCACCTGCAGGGTTAGTTACCATTAGAGCTGAAGTAGTATTTATGATTGGTCTTCTCAGCTCAAATCTTGGGCAAGGATCTCCTGTTGATTAGTTACCTGTAGATCCTGAAACATTTTCATAAGATTTGATAAAACAATTGGTATCTAAATCAAGATCAAATAGCCAATCAGTACCAGAACCCTTCACACTGGGTGTGTGTTCATTGAAAGTCACATTGGCTGACTCCTCAACTACTTTAGTTCTGAGATTGTATACTCTATAAGCCTTAGCTTGAGAAGAGTACCCAATGAAGTGTCCATCATCTGATTTCTCAGCAAATTTGGCCAGATGATCTTTGGTATTCAAGATGGTGCAAGAACAACCAAATAATCTGAGGAAACCAATAAAAGGTCTCCTTTTATGCCACAGCTCATAAGGAGTCTTACCACGAGTCTTGACAACTAAAACTTTGTTCTCCACATGGCAGGCAGTGTTAACTACCTCTACCTAGAAGGTGATAGGTAGTTTAGTATCAGACAACATGGTTATAGCAGTTTTAATAAGTGTATAGTTTCTCCACTCAGCAACACTATTTTGTTAAGGAGTCCTGAAAGCACTATATTGTCTTGAAGTACCTTTTTCTTCACAAAATGAATCAAGGATATGATTTTTAAATTCTGTTCCTTGATCACATCTTATGATCTTGACCTTGTGATCAGACTGATTTTCAATCTTCAGAATGAAAGATGACAAGATATCAAGAGTCTCATCCTTAGTTCTAAGAAAGAAGACCAAAGTGTATCTTGTGAAGTCATCTGTGATCACAAGACAATATGAAATTTTTCCTAAACTCATTACACTTGTGGGGCCAAACAGATCCAAGAGTAACATGAAGGGGAATAATGATAGAGCTGATTTCCTTTGGCTTGTGAGACACTTTGTGCTGCTTTCCTTTCGGACACACAACACAATGGTCATCACTTGTAAACTCTTTCTTTGGCATCCAGTTACCAAGTCATCTTTAATTAATCTATTCATGTTTTTAAAGTTTACATGGCACATTCTTTTATGCCAGAGGAAAGTGTTGGATCATATGAGACTGACGCAACCAATACAACACTCTTAATATTTTGAAGTACAATTGAAGTGGTCTTCCAAATACAAAGCTGCTCTTCCGAAGACAAGTCAAAGATCTTCTGAAAGCTTAAGTATAAAGAACTTCCGAAGGTAAAACTCAGTCTTCCAAGACTAAGTAGTTTTCCTTTCGAAGTATACACACATAGAAGATTCAAGGCAAAGTCTTGCGAAGGATAAAGTCCTGAAGAATTGCAGAAGACTCGAAAGAAGTTGTGTTTTCTGAAGTGTAAATGGCCTCGGAAGAACTTATTCTTCCGAAGCCATTTAGCGTCGGAAGAATCAACTATGAACTAGTGGACATAAGTATGGTCGGTCTGACATCCTCTGCCACCTCTAATATACTGCATGGCGCTTTCCCACGCCCATGTAGTTGACCATATTTTAATCCACTGTTCACCCCTTTTCAATTAGTACAGTTGCCATCTTTAGTTGGTGACAAAAGGTAAGTCATGGACATGTCATGACTACCTGATCTAGGATGGTATTTTATCTTAGATACTTTACTTCTAGCAATGTAGCATTTTGTCTAATTGTAAATTCTAGCTGGTTACCCAAGTATAATCGGCAGTAGACAGTAGTATATATAGTTTTTCATTGTAACTCATTAAACATGCTTGTAAGAGTCTTGTAATATTGAGTTGAGAAGTAATATATACAAGTATCTTGAAAACTATTTTTGTGTTCATTAACTTATTATATTATTTATCAACTTAGTTAGTGATTCTGCTTCATCAACCAAGTGAGATTAAGTGAGCTTGTGAGATAAACCTATGTTGTGAGACCAACACCGATCCTGCAATTCGTATCAGAGCATTCTAGACTCTTGATTGTGAGATCTAACCATCCCAAATCACCCTTGTTTCATCACCCTTACTCATTTTACTTAAATGGCTTTTAATGAGAAATTTTTTGAGTTTGAGATGGGAACCAGGACCAAGTCTCCAATAATCACTCCTGATAATTTTAAAGCATGGTGCAAACGTATTGAAGGCTTTATCAAGTATCAAGACAGCCGAATGTGGAGATTAGTTACTCATGGTTCTTACATGCCAAAGGTGGAATCCCCAGCTAGTAATGGTGTCATGATTGAGAAAGCTGTTGAAGACTACTCTGAAGATGATTTCAAGAAGATGGACATCGACTGCAAAGCTATGACTGTGTTGCTTACGGCTGTACCAAACTCCATAATGGTAGGCTTTTAGTAATGCAAGACTGCCAAAGATCTATTTGATGCCTTTACGTTAATGTACGCTGGTTCTGCTGATTCCAAAGAGTCCAAGAAAGACGTACTGAAGCAGAAGTTTGAAAACTTCACTCATATTGTTGGTGAGACCTTAAGTCAACAATACTTTAGGTACATGGACTTGATCACTTCTGTTTAGTCTATGGGAGTGGTTCATGAGAAAAGAGACATAGTTAGAAATTTCATGAGCGCACTTCCTCATGAATGTACTTTCTACTACGTCTCAATCAAGAGAACTGAGAATCTCAACACTCTCACCATGACTAAACTGTATGGAATCCTCGATAGATACCATATGGAGATGGAAACTCAGAGAGGCCATCAGATGAACAAAAAGTCAAACCTTCCTATCAGTAATGCTCTAAATGTTGCTGAAGGTTCAAGAACTCCACAGCCCTAGTTGTACCTGAACTACCCACAACAACCATCATCCTCTTCTAGGCCTTATATCATATTTCCTGAGACACCCAGGTCTCAACAAGCTCAACAAAATCCTTTCCAGGATAGTTGTGCCTTTGCTTCAGGAAATGAGCACTCTAGAGATTTTCAATTCTGTTTTGATGATCTCGAGTGTTTTAGCCTAGATGATGTGGAATACATGGGCATTGTCCAGCAGATGGCTCTCCTAACCTACAGAGAAAAGAAGTTCTTCAAAAGAACTAGAAGGCAATTCCCTCACAACCCAACCAACAGCAAATCTGGTTTTGACAAGTCAAAGGTCAAGTGTTACAACTACAATCAACTTGGTCACTTTTCAAGGAAATGCAAGGCTCCTAGATCTGATACTGGAGCAGCTAAAGCCTCCTAACATCCTCCTACCCTAAAAGCTACAGCCAAACCAACTAAACAACCAACTGCAACTATTGCTCAAGAAGTTGATTGGAGCTTCATGGTGCAAGATGTCACTCCTGCTCAAGCTCTCATGCCTGGAACGGAAGATAGTAAGGTATATGAACATCTTTGTACTCCAGCCTATATTGCTAAGGTTATATCAGTACTACAACATGGAAATTAAATATAATATTGAGTCCTTAAACATACTAAAATCTGACTTTAAGAGAGCAAAATCTGACTACAAACTCAAAATTGAAGAGTTAGAAAAAACTGTATCCTCTTTAAAACATGAACATTCAAACTACAGGGCTCAAATAAAAGATTTAATCTGCAAGTTGACTAAGGCTCAAGCCTAGCTAGTAATAGCTACGGCAAAAGTAAAGAATATGCCATTGAAGAGCATAACTTCAACACCATCATTGCATCATCCTCCCACTCAAAACGTGTGTTAGCAAAACAAAAGTGGATTGGGAACCAAAGAAATTGCTCCACCACACTCTTATGTGTCTGTTAGACAGCTAAGATGTGGTACTGATGAGAAAGAGGTTCCAACTGCTGATCCACTACCCAATGAGTAGAACAATGGTGCAACAATGGTAACCACCACAGCAAAGGATACGGTAGAAAATCTCATCCACACCACTGATGATCAACCCCTAACCACCAAAGCTTGAAAGAATAAAATCAGGACAGCAAGAAAAACTGCCAAGAAGGTGGTTGAGTCAAAGTTGAAAATAGACCCAAGGCAAAAGGGTGTATTCATCTCAGTTGGATTCCAAGTGGTTGGAAGTTCTGATTTAGGAAAAGGGTGTAATACTAGCACTCCTATCCAGCTGAAGGATCAGAAACTTAAGGGGAAGACCGTTGATAAAGAAAATAAGTGCATGAAGCAACAGCCCTCATGCCCCATCAAGAATAACATTGAATGCATAATCTGTTGTCTGCATAATCACATGGCTAAAGATTGTTACTATAATCAATTATCTCATATACGTTGGAAGAAACCAAGACCAATAAGGCTTGGGCTTCCAATAGTAACTAATCATTTCATCTTATGTGTAGGGACATCCATTTGACAAGAATGGAAATGTTTGGATCTGGGATAGCGGATGCTCCAGGCACATGATAGGGAACATATCTCTCCTACAACAATTTAAACATTTTGATGGAGGTCCTGTTCAGTTTGGAGGTGAAGCCGGAAGATACATTTCAGGTAGAGGTAGTGTATCAAATTATAAGTTAAAAGTTGACAAAGTAAACTTTGTCAAACAGCTTGAACATAATCTCTTTAGTGTTTCTCAATTCTGTGATCAAAAGCACCAAATGCTTTTCACAGAAGATGAGTGCATTATCCTCAAACCTGGGATGACAATTACTCAGGAATTGGTGCTTCTTAGATCTCCCAGGAGAGGGGATATGTACAAGCTGGATATGAACAATGCTTCCCCATTGGGTGAAGTATCATGCTTTATTTCCAAAGCTAATGGTGATGACTCAACTCCTTGGCATAAAAGAATGTGCCATGTTAATTTTAAAACCATGAACAAATTGGTTAAAAATAACTTGGTAAGTGATGTGCCTAAGAAGGAATTTTTTCTGTAAAGATAACTGTGTTGCTTGTCTGAAAGGGAAATAACGCAAAGTATCTCACAAATCCAAAGAGGCTAACTCCATTACCACACCATTATACTTTTTGCACATGGATCTATTTGGTCCCACAGTATAATGAGCATTGGAAGGAAATCATATTGTCTTGTGATTGTTGATAATTTTACAAGATTCACATGGGCATTCTTTTTAAGAACTAAAGATGAAACTACTGAAACTTTAAAATCTTTTATTCTTAAAATTGAAAATCAAATTGATCACAAGATAAAAATCATTAGAAGTGATCAAGGGACTAAGTTTAATAATCAAGTTCTTAACTAATTCTATATCTCAAAAGGGATTGCCATACAATACAGTGCTCCTAGAAATCCTCAACAAAATGGTGTTGTTGAGAGGAGGAACAGAACACTTATTGAGGCTACAAGAACCATGTTAGCTGATTCAAAGCTGACTCTAACTTTTTGGGCAGAGGCAGTCAACACTTCATGCTATATGCAAAACATGGTTCTCATTGTTAAGCCCCATGGAAAGACCCCTTATTAGCTATGGAACAAGTGAACACCGTTCATTGGCTTTCTTAGCTCCTTTGGCATGACGTGTATGATACTTTACACAAAAGAAAATTTACTAAAATTTGCTGAAAAGTCAGATGATGCTATCTTTGTTGGATAGTCCTCAAACTCTATTGCTTATAGAGTATAAAACATCAAAAATCAACAATTTGAGGAATCATCCAACATGGCTGTAAATGAGCACACTCCTTGTGTTAAGGGAAATGGTCTTGGTCATATTTTTGACTTAGAATTGTTTCCAAACTATTATAAACCATCTTGTGAGAATGTTTCAGCTGGAACAGGAACTCAAAGTGACTCCTATGAGGATCAACTGTTTGAGTTAACCCGACCTATTCCAATTTCTCCAAGAAGTCATGAAGATAAAGCTCCTATTACTGGAAGTCCTAAAAGATTGTACATCTCAGGAAACAATGGAGCTTCTACAAGTTGTCAGCATCTTAGCCTTAAAACTCATTAGCTGACAACTCCAGCATTCAACACCAAGCTGATGAAGATAGTAATCTAGAGGAGCAGGCAACTGTTGATGCTGCTTCACAACAAAATACCATTGATTTTGTTACACGTTCATGCAATCAGTTCTAATTGAATGAGTGTAAGTCATCAGCTGGAAATGGTGTTAAAAGTTCTGAGCAAAACTTCTCTAACCTGGATCTATCTATGCAACTAGATGCGATTCCTAGGTTGAGGATACACAACACTCATCCAGTTGAGAACATCGTTGGGAATGTCTTAGATGGCGTGAGAACAAGAAATCAGACCCACAATGGGAATGTCTGCTTGTACTCATGCTTTCTCTCTCAAATGGAACCCAAGAAGGTGGAAGAAGCCCTCAAGGACAACAATTGGGTTAAAGCAATGCAAGAGGAGTTGCTTCAGTTTAAGAGACAAAAGGTATGGAACCTTTGTCCATCACCTGGCCAAGTCCCCATTGGAACTAAATAGGTTTTCAGAAATAAAAAAAATGATAGAGGTTTGATTATCCTGAACAAAGCAAGACTTATGGTTTAAGGATACACACAGAAGGAATGCATAGATTACACTGATGTCTTCGAACCTGTTGCAATACTTGAGGCTGTGAAAATTTTCCTTGCATTTGTAGCATTTAAGAACTTCAAAGTCTATCAACTTGATGTCAAATGTGCATTTCTGTATGGGAATATCGATAGAGAAGTCTATGTTTGTCAGCCACTTGGACTTGAAGCCCCACAGTACCCCAACTATGTGTGCAAACTAGATAAAGCTCTTTATGGGTTACACCAGGCACCTAGACTGTAGTATGAGACACTATCCTAGTTTCTTGTGAAGAATGGCTATACCAGAGGTACTATAGACAAGACTTTGTTCATAAAGAAGTCTGGGAAGGACATGTTCCTTGTACAAGTCTATGTCGATGATATCATATTTGGTTCTTCAAATGACCAACTGTGCAAAGACTTTGAAAGCATCATGAGAAAAAAGTTTGAAATGAGGTCCGTGGGAAAGATGGATTTCTTCCTTGGGAATCAAGTGAAGCAAATGAAAGAGGGGTTCTTCATAAATCAATCTAAGTATGTAAAGGACATCTTTGAAAGATTTGAGATGAAAGATTGTAAACCAGCAAAGACACCTATACCCAGGAATCACAATCATTGTCCTGATTATGAGGGGGAGGATACTGATTAGCATCAGTATAGAGCAATTATTGGATCTCTGATGTATCTCACTGTAAGCAGGCCTGGTATCATGTTTGCAACTTGTATTTGTGCAAGATATCAGGCTGCTGCTAAGGTGTCTCACCTAATTGCTGTCGGGAGAATTCTAAGATATCTCAAAGGTGCCCCCAAACTGGGTATTTGTTATCCTAGAAATAAGGATTTCAATCTCTATGGTTATACAGATAATGATTATGGTTGCTGCAACATTAACAAGAAATCCACATCACAAGGATGTCAATTTCTTGGTGGAAGGATCATCTCCTAGCAATGCAAGAAGCAATCATGTGTCTCTACATCAACTTCTGAAGCTGCATACACTGCAGCTACAAGCTGTTGTGCTCAACTGCTATGGATTCAAAATCAGATGTTAGACTATGGCTTCAACTTCATGGAGACTCCTATCCACATAGACAACATGAGTGTAATTTCTATCACAGAAAATCCAGTCAAGCACTCCAAGACAAAGCATATTGACATCAGGTACCATTTCATTCGAGATATTCATGAAAAAAAATTAATCAAACTAGTCAAAGTCAATTCAAATGAGCAATATATGCTAACCTGTTCACCAAAGCTTTTGATGAACAAAGATTTAAGTACTTAATCACAACTATTGGAATGATTAACATTGATTAGTTAATCTCTTTTGAAAAGCTTTTCAATGTATGTTTTGTCTATGTTGCCTTTATGCAATCTAAGCCTTGTTACCAAAGGTTTTTCTTAAAAATCTCTAAGTATGAATTCTTCCGAAGAGAAATTTACCATAGTAAGAGATCTTTATCTATCTTCCGAAGGCAATATTTCTCTGCACAAGTATTTTCTTCTGAAGGCAAATCCTACTTTCAAAGCTTACTAACTTCATTTCTCGAAAAAACATTTTACTCTCAGAAGCAAACTTGTCTTTGAGACATGGTTTGCCTTTAGAAGTAAAAATGGCCTTGGAAAGACACTACTAAGAAACACAAGTGTTGTCTCTCGAAAGCAACTCTACTCCCAGAAGAAAATTTTAACTATGTAACGGAAATCTTTGGGCCCCACTCGGTAAAAAGTAAGGGTTTATTGATTATTGTCGCAATATTTTAAATGGTCTAACTTACCGCCCTTGTCTAATCAAAACCTACACTGCCCTTTCACTTTATCGGTTTGATATTTTAACCCCATTTAAAACCTTCCAACTCTCTTTCCTTACTTTATTTACTTTTGCAAAACCCCAAATTTCCATTATCTTCTTCTTCATTCACTCTATAATCCTTCAATCAAACAGTACCCTCAAAACAATGGCCTTGAATCCCTAACACAATCAGGTCGCCATCCTTGATGCATCAAGGGATGCTGATTTTGCCCCCATCATCCAATTTCTGTCTCAATCCACATACTTGACTGCCCTCTTTTTTAACCCTACCATCTACTCAAACCACATCGTCGAATTTTGGGCCAATGGTCAAAGCGAAACGCTTAATGATGAAAGGATCATAAGATAAAGGATATGCGGGCATGAGATCTTCATAAGTGAAACCACCATCGGGGAGCTTCTGGAACTCCATCATTAAGGAGCCCCCATTGAATTTCCCAACGCAGATTTGGAGGATACCTACATCCAAATGGGATATGGCGAAGATGCGAGAAAGTCTACGGTCTACAAATTTAACTTCTCCTACAACTGGAAGTTCTTGCTGCACATTGTCCTACACAACCTATCCAACAAGTAAGGAGGTTGGGATCAAATCCCGTATGATAAGGGCTGCCTAGTTCATGGGCTGGCAAAAGGCCTACACTTCAACTACTCAAGATTTGTGTTGAACAATCTAAGAAGAAATCTCATCAGGATCCATTCTATATGTATCCCCGGTTCATTCAACACATAATCAACTGCGAGCTGGACCAAGACAAACTGCAATGTTAAGACATTCTACCGGTCCCTCACATGAAGCCTGGCATCTTCAAAACACTGAAGAGGGCGTCCACCAACTTCACTAGAAGGTTTGCTGATCTTCTTCCCGGTATGCTTGAGCCAACGGCTCCTGGTGACATCCTTACCGACCTAGCAGGTGATGAACCCACACCAGCCCCCACCATTATACAGGCAATCACTTCTTCCAACCCAATCAAAATCATATACAAAAGCCACCCCAAACGAACCCTTGATCAATCTACTTTGATTGAAAAGTCCCCTCTGTTCAAAACCAAAAAGGCTAGAGTGGAACTAAAGGCTACAACTCAGCAAGAGGTCTAACCATCCTCCTCATTTGACCTCAATATCAATGTTGAGTCTCCTCAGTCTCAACCTGATGAGCCCACGACCCAAACCTTAAGCCCTCAGGGTGAGTCCTAATACTCCATTGAGCAGCCAAAAAGGGACAGCCACATCATTGGCTCAACTGCTATTGTAGAGGAGTCGTAGGTGCTGGCCAAGGTCCCGGGTCATTAGATATAACCTCTGTATACTTTCTTGACCTTTTAACCCGACCTGATGAGGATATCATGTTTAACCAGTGTCATGATGTTGATTTATCTCACCACTCTCTAGATCAACCGAGCCCTAGGGAACCACTAATATCTAGCCCACATCAGCTAGACCAAACTGAGGTGAGTCCAATCGTAGTGGAGGAGACTCATGTAGACTCAACTGCACTACTGATAGTGTTTCACTAGCCTCTCAGGACAGTGGTAACATCAGTGAGACTGAGTTTATGGCAATCTTGCCAATTGATGCCTCTAAAATAGATATCAGTATGCAAGGGTATCCAGGGCACCGAGAAACTACTATTGGTGGTGATGATGAATATACTAGGTATGTTATCTCATCTCCCCATGATTCTTCAAAAGAAGATGAGGGTAGTCTGCAACTCATTATCAGAGACCTACTTTCTAAAGTCTCAAACCTGGAATCAAAAGTTAAGACTTTAGAGGATAGGTATGCCACTCCGCAACTTAAGATTGAATCTCTCAAGGCTCAACTAGCTGAGAAATAGATTGAGAAGTCTGTTAGGCATGTAACAACTCAGGTTTCTTTAAGTTCTTCCTCTAGCTCATCTACTTCTCAAGATGATGCCAACAAAAAGGGGGATAATGTACAGAAACAAAGACATGTGGAATCCAGCCTTGCCATCATAACTATGCTTGATGCCATCTCTTCATTTTATCCTACACAGCAACACCCTGCAGCTATCTTCCCTCAACCACCTCCTATCACATTCAAGTGGATCCAAGGATGCTTATTGACCTTAACAGATTCTTCACCAAATTTCTAATAAGCTCCTCCCTTGAACAACCCTCCTTTGATGTACCAGTTGCCTACTTTGGAGCTAAAGAACTTCAAAAGCTGTGTGCACCACCTACATCTAAGGAGGAAGTTGGTCAACCTAAGGTCTCTATTAAACCTGAGATTAACGTCAAAGGGGAAAAACAAACTGATGGCCCGGCAACCAACTTAAAGGGATAGGTAGTGTAGTTCAAATTACTTCGGAAGAAGAAGTCCAAGCTGCATAAGGAATAATGGAACTATCTTCCTTGTCCAATGGCCTATTCATCACAGAGGCCATTCTTGATCTAGTCGCAGTGGTAAACAGTGAGGACTTCCTTACAACTCCTCTATCTCAAACACCTCAAGTTCAACCCCACTCTCCCCAACCTAAATCCTCTAAACCTGAGTCTACAAAAGCTGATCCTAAGAGAAACAGGAAATTCATTGCTGAAGGGCTTCTAGAGGAGGAAAGGTTGGAAAAGCTCAAAAAGAAAGGAAGAGTTGATTCTAGGAAGCTGCTGGCTGCAAGCAGCAAAGCAGGAGTAGCCGCTCAATAAACTATCAACAATCAAAGGAGAGTGGTGGTCATAGACAGGCTCATTAGTCTGGGAGTAGACAATGCATAAATACTTCTGCTCCCACTTGATGAACTTGTAAGATTGGAGTGGATAACCCTGCTTTAGAAAGAAAAGGAAGAGGCTGCAAGGTTGGCCTTAGAGGAGGAAGAGAGGAAAAAGAAGGAGCAGGCAATGGAAAGGGAGAGAATAAAGAGAATAGCCTTTCTCAGTACAAAAGGCTATTCTCAAGAAGAGCTAACCCCTCAGGATTATGATATGATCTTGTTTCTTTTCCATAAAGAGCAAGATCAAATCAACAAGGAGAGAAAGAAGGCTGTTAGGAAGAAGCTAAGGGAAAACAAGAAGAAGGAAGAAGAGGCACAACTTGCAACTACAAAAAGTTGGGAGATAAGGACCGGATGAAAGCCCATCTCAAAGCCGATAGCTTCACCGGCAGGCAAGTGGAAGAAGGCAGGAGGTTACTAAAAGACCAAGTTCTCAGAGGATAGCACCCAAAGCTGTACCCAAACCAGCACCAAAAGCACAACCAACAAAACCTATGCCCACATCTTTTCCTTTTCCTATCAAAACTGAACCAACCACTGAACCTTACACCCCTGAACCCACATCATGAGCCTTACATACATCCTCAATGACTACTTCTCAATAACCACCACCACTACCTATCCTTATACCCAAAAGAGAACCCCGAACCCAATCACTAACCAAACCATCTTCTGAACCATTTAAGCCCCTGTCCTTGGAAGAATTCAAGGAGATCAAAAGGAAGCTCACCAACTGCACAACTTTGAGCGACATTTCCTGTGAAGAAGAGTCAGTTAAACTGAAATACATTGATGTATCTTCTTTCTCTCACAATAGATGCATTCCTTGATCTGCCTAGGGGAACACTAGACTAAGCTCTCCAGCTTCTTGCAACTAATTCAAACACACTCAATGAAGATGAAAAAAAGTTATGAGATAGACTAGTGACTCTGCTGGATACTAGGAAAGGAGACAAGCTGCCAAACAATCCCCTCAATCCTAGAAGGCAAATTTTCTAGTGGAGGTTTGATGAACCTACACACAGCTTTGCTGTGGAAAGGGAGAATGGTCAAGTAAACAGACTTGATACATCATCCCTGCTACACTCCAGCAGATTTGACATTGCTGAGTTAGAAGAGAAACTATTCTCCAATCCCTCCAACTCTCAGATTGATGCTCACATCAGAAATAATCTGAGCAGTCTTCATCTTGTTGAGCTGACAAAGAAAGCCAAGATTGAAGAAGAGTTGAAAATAAGAGCAAAGGAAGAAAAAAAAGTACAACCACAAAAGAAGAAACATTCCTACAGATGATTGAAGGCCCAACTTTGGATCCTATAGTTAGATGGGAATATGACTACAATTCTCATCAACTAACTCTCTTCAGAGAGACACAACAAAGAGTACATGTCATTCAAAGCAACAGATTATATTTACTATCTATGAATGACTTGCACAAGCTTCTCACCACCACATCAGGGAAGAACAAAGAGACATACAAAGATGCACTTCTGAAGACAAGTCAAAGATCTTCCGAAAGCTTAAGTATGAAGAACTTCCGTAGGTAAAACTTAGTCTTCCAAGACTAAGTAGTTTTCCTTCCAAAGTATACACACTTAGAAGATTCAAAGCAAAGTCTTCCGAAGGATAAAGTCATGATACTTGCAAAAGACTCGAAAAAAATTGTTTCTTCCGAAGTATAAATGGCCTTGGAAGAACTTATTCTTCCGAAGCCATTTAGCTTCGGAAGAAACAACTATGAACTGATGGACATAAGTATTGCAGGTCTGACATCCTCTACCACCTCTGATATACTTCATGGCGCTTTCCCACGCCCATGTAGTTGACCATACTTTAATCCACTGTTCACCCCTTATCAATTAGTACAATTGCCATCTTTCGTTGGTAACGAAAGGTAAGTCATGGACATGTCATGACTACCTAATCTAGGATAGTATTTTATCTTAGATACATTACTTCTAGCAATGTAGTATTTTGTCTAGTTGTAAATTCCAACTGTTAATCCAAGTATAACCGGCTGTAGGTAGTAGTATATATCATTTCTCATTGTAACTCATCAAACATGCTTGTAAGAGTCTTTGTATTCATTAACTTATTATATTATTTGTCAACTTATTTAGTGATTCTACTTCATCAACCGAGTGAGATTAAGTGAGCTTGTGAGATAAACCTTTGTTGTGAGACCAACACCGATCCTGCAGAAAGACTCATCACTATTGGCTTTAGACAGAAAGAAGGAAACTTCTCGAAAAGGGGAGGTTTCTTGCAAATCCATCTTGTACATGTTCCCTTCATGGGGGGCTCTGAGCAGAATATGCTACTAAGGAATGACCACCCCTAGCTTAAGAATAATGCACTCATGTTCAGCAAAGAACATGTTATGCTTTTGGTCACAAAATTGAGATACACTCAGAAGATTGTACACAAGCTCCTTGACAAAGTTTACCTTCTCAATGTTGAGCTTACCATTGATGACCTTACCCCTTCTAGTGTTGTAACCACCAGATTCTCCTCCAAAAGCAACTAAACTTCTCAAAGTCTTGTAGCAGGGAGCCATTGCCTATCAAGTGCCTAGAACAGCCACTATCAATGCTCCATACATTCCTTTTGTTCTTGAGTTGTTCCTGTATAGAAAGACACGGTTAGTTACATTTGGAGACCGAAGCCTTGCTTGTCTTGGGTTCATTAATATTAACAGAAGATAAATCAATAGTTATGGATCCTATGTTTAAGCTTTTGGGATCTTTAGCTGTTGATGATAAGGAAACTTCAATCACTAGGCCTTCCTTCATCTTCCATACCATCTTGGAAAGACTAGACATGGCCTTCAATGCTTCGGAAGTTTTGCAAACTGAACCTTCGGAAGTTTTTACATCTAATGCAGACTTCCGTACTTCGGAAGCATTCCTTTCTTCCGAGACCAAAATATCTTCAGAACACAATTTTTCACTTATCTTCTAAGCCTTTATTTTGGAGCTTCCGAGTGAAAGTGACTTTCCTTTTGAAGCTATCTTCTTCATCTCAGGAGTCTTCTTGGTCATGTTGATAGTACTTTAGGATTGTACATGCAATCCTTAGGAAGACGAGATGTACTGCCACACATGATACGTGTAGTTAGCTGCTTCTGAAAGACTTCTTCTAAGAGCGTGGTTGAGCTAGATCACTTTCCAATTCCTTCTTCACCTTTGCACAGATGTAGCAGGCTTCTTAGGGATAGGCTTGCTCTTGGAACTGGATGCTTTAGGCAGTGCAGTAGTGGTGCACCTTTTATCAACCTTCCTCTTTTGACAAGGATGGTTTGAACTTGAACTAGGACTCCTAGTACTAGAATCCATAGTTAAGTTTGCAGTATTCACCACCTCAAAGACAGCAGATATGAATACTTGTTTCTGCTTCTAGTCAAAGGTAGGCTTGATCTTCAGGGCTTTCTTGGTTTTTCTCTTTGCAGCCCTGATCAAAATCCTTCTGGCAGACTTGGACATCTTTGTCTTTTTCTTCTTTCCAAGAGAATGGTATCCCTTGTCAGATTGAACCTTCTCACTC
Source organism: Flaveria robusta (assembly GCA_025506415.1). Taxonomy (NCBI): domain Eukaryota; kingdom Viridiplantae; phylum Streptophyta; class Magnoliopsida; order Asterales; family Asteraceae; genus Flaveria; species Flaveria robusta. The sequence continues at coordinate 13,383,335 of CM046464.1, read as the reverse complement.
AGTTCAGGTTCATCCTTCACCATCTCCTCTTCATCATCATCATCTTCATCTTTCTCTTGAATTAGATCTTCTGGAGGTAGCTCATCTTCACTAGTTACACACCTTAGTTGTCTTACAGATAATAGAGTGTGTGGAGGAGATATTTCACTAAATCCTAGTCCCTACATATTTTGATAAGACACTTTGGCATGCAAAGATAAGGGTATGATGTTCTTGGAGGTTTTCTCTTCAATAACACACTTTTCTAACCTGGCTTTGCTGATCACAAGCTTAGCCTGACATTCAGTTAACTTGGTAATGAAATCTTTGATTTGAGTCCTATAATTTGTGTGCTCATGTTTAAGAGTATAAATTGTTTTCTCTGAATCTTTTATTTTAAGTTTATAGTCATTTTCTACTCTTTTAAAATTAACTTTTAAAATTTTCAAAGACTCAAGATCAGATCTCACTTCCAAGCAGTAGGGCCTATACATGCTAACTTTAGTAGTGCACTCAGAGGTACAAAGATGTTCTGTTACCTTAGGTTCTTTATGATCAGCCATCAAGGCATGATTTGGACAAGCATCTTAAACCTAGAAACTCCAATCAAAGCCTCCTTCTTCAATAGCTACTGCAGCCTGTTGCTTGGGCTTCTCAGCTTTTGGAGCTTCTTCACTGTAGTTTGGTTTAGATTGTGATTGGCCACCATTAGTCCTTGGTGCCTTGCACTCCCTAGAAAAGTGTCCTATTTGGTTACAGTTGTAACACTTTACTTTGCTTTTATCTAGTCCAAACTATCCACTGGATACATTGCTGGGAAACTTCCTCCCTGTCCTCTAGTAGAACTTCTTGGCTCTATGAGTGAGGAGAGCCAACTACTGCATAGTCTCCATATATTCTAGATCATCTGGATAAATGCAGTTCAAGTCTTCCAAGGTAAAAAGAAAGTTGCCTCAACTTTCACCAGAAGACACAAAGGCTTGAGAAGAGCTTGTCTTTTGGAATGGGCTTCCTTGGATGTAGCTCTCCCTTGGTGTCTCCAAGAAGGTGATGAAAGGGCCATTTTGTGAGTTGTTAGGGTAGCTGAGAAGATGATGTTAAGGTTTTGTGCTATCCCTTTCAACCACATAGAGAGCAGAACTCTTGTGGGTACTAGATGAGCTGTGAGATTGATTTTCCATGTTCATCCCCATCTAGTAACCCCTCAGGATATCATACAGCTCTATAAGGGTAAGAGTTGAGAGGTTCCCAGTTCTCTTAATAGCCACACAGTTGTGAGTCCATACTCCAGGAAAAGGGAACATGAACTTCCTTACAATGTCCCTGTCCGGTATCCGCCAGAGTGTCCATAATCTCAACATATTTGAAATACCACTGAGTCATGGTTTCACCACTCTTGAAGGTGAAGTTCACAAACTGCTACTTCATGAGGTCTTTCTTGTTTTCCTTGGCTTCCTCATACCCCTCATACATCAGCTTCAGTGCATCGTAGAGCTACTTGGCAGTTTTGCACTTCTTAAATCCTCTGTAGATAGAGTTGGGAAGAGTACTTTGAAGGGCGGTCATGGCCTTTTGATCTACATCTATTCTCTTACAATCTTGATCAAAATAATCAGCCACGTCCTTTGGAATCATCTCACCAGCAGTAGTTGCTAAAGGTGCGAATGGAGCATGAGGTCCAAAGACAACAGATCTCCACATCCTACTGTCTTGAGACTTGATGAACCTTTCCATTATTTGGCACCAAGTATCAAAGTCATCAGGAGTGATCAGTGGAAACTTTTTCATTATGTTGGTTTCCATATCAGATTTGGAGAGAGCTGCCATTTGAGCAAGTAAGTTTTTGTGAAACTAGTAGATTTAAGATGGCAAGATCTTACAATCAAGAGCCTAAAAAGCTTTGATACCAATTGAAGGACAGGATGGGGAGGTCAATGTAACAGTTTCACAGGATGTTTGGAGAGTGGACTTAGCTAAACACTTACAAGATCAAATAGGGAACTGGCTATTTGAAAAACTAAGAATTTAAAGTAAAGAACACAAGAATAGAATATGGTTTTCAAGAATGTTGTATATTGCTCTCAAGTTCTTTTACAAAAGTTACAAAGGATGTATAGAAATACAAGACCCTAAGATACTTTATACTACGTCCTACAACTAGCCATACTTTGAAGGCCAGCTGGATACACTAATCTAGACAACAAGATCAATGTATAGTCAAAAGGCAGATTGCCTTTTGACATGTGACTATTACATGCCATAGCTCACATCCTAATGTATTACAAAATGAATAAAAGGTACAAAGTAGAACGTTACAGACACCAGACCATAATCTACAGTTTACTAAAGCATGGACCTTTTCACCAACTTATGCAAGTTGGTGAGTCTTCATAGTGGCAGTGGAAAGCTGGTCAGCCTTGTGAAAAAGTTGATCAGAGAAAGCATGTCTTCTCTGTATTCTGAAGAAACCAGTCTTCAGTTTTGTTGGTTTCGGAAGACTTTTTCTTTTATGCTTCGGAACACCTCATCTTTGGCTTCTGAAGATTTTACACTTAGACGATTTTTCTTGTGAGGAGTGTAAAACTTCTAAAATAATTCTGCTAAGTACATGCATACAAGCAGGAAGATCTTTGGTTACATTGATTGCATCAGCCTTTCAAATATAGCATTACAATAGTTATAATCAAGAAAACTCAAAGTCAATAGAATAACAATAGTGCAAACATCACATCAGTCAACATTTATCAAAATTATTAAATTTTGAAAAGTCAAAATTTTAATGCGGGTAACAATATTAGTTAATGTGGGTGAAGGTAACCCAAGCATTTGAACCAATGAGTTTTGTCATTTGTTGAAAATAATTTCGAGTGAAAAACAAATGTAGTAATAGCGTTTACCCATATGCGAATGACCAAATCACTTATGCCAGTAAGTGTTGTTCACCTGCATTTCATTAATGCGGTGAATAGATTCAAATGCAGATAATAGTGTTATTGTCATTTCATCTTGAAAAGTTTCTACGTGTTAAGACCTAGTCAATGCTAATGAAAAAATGCGAAGCACACTACTCGGTACTAAATGTTCATAAGCATTTGACTAATGCAAATAATAATTAATGCGGATAGTATTAACTAAAACAAATACAAGTGCACTGTACATCACATTTGTAAATGTGATAGTGCACTATGCACAGCATTTGTGAAATGGGTACTATAGTAAAACACGAAGTATACATCTGGATTAATTAATGCGAGTAACTACACCAAATACGATTTTGTTATTTGTTTATCCATATTTGATAATGCGATGGGTAGTAAACAAATGTTAGCCAAAGTACACTAAGTAAAATTAAAATTTTACATCCGTATTTGTCTTGAACCCTTGTACAACTTAAAGTTAACTTAGTCCATCTATTTAAACTCAAATTAAAGACACATTTAATACTTTTCAAATTTGGGTTTACCCATACAGTGTGACGAGTGAGTTCATCAACTGGTCATCTTCCAAACCATACACAAACCTTAATACATGACCATCTTATTTCGATCATCTTCCATAGAAGTATCAAATTAAGATGAATTATTTAAGTCAACCGACATCCGATAATGTCGCCATGAACCGTAGGCTTGAAAAACATGAATCATGACTAATAACAAGTTGAGTATTAGTGTTTTGAACCATAATGAATAAACATTGATGATTATTAACTTTGTTTAATCAAAAATCACAAGAATCAAAGTAAATCCAATGAATAGGGTAACGATAAATCAATGGTTTCATGTTGAAATTAACAAATAAAGTGATGAGTAGATGATGTTCATGAGTCATGAAATGAGGATTAACATTAATAATCTACTAAAATGAGAAAGAATACCTTTATGTTAAAAATACTAAAATATAATAGTAGGTTTAACCTTGAATTTTGACTTCCATTAAAGTCAAACTTTGACCTACTAATTCAAACTAATTTCTTTAATTAATATGTTCAAATGATCTCATAAATGTATTTCTTGTGTAGACTATGATAAATTTAGCTTAGAGTAAGCTTTATAATGTCAGTTTTTTTTTTCACCCTAATGTTCTAGGGCTGCTGATCTAAGAGACATATCAAATTAGTTTAGACAACAAGAATAGCACATGTAATCATTGTGAGACCAGTCATACTTAAAATCTTCATCAGATCATTCTGGGGCTCAGTAGAAGTTTCTATGGTTGATGACGTCCATAGGATGTCAAGAATGATTGATGCCCAATATGAGCATGTTGATATATCACTAAACAAACTATGAGACAATCTCCATAGTTGGGAAGTGATGCTGGACAACATCATGAGCTTGATGAAGATGAGATACTAATCTTTTTTGCCAATATTAGTTATAAAAGTGTGGGTTTGAAGGCAAGCAGATAGTTAAAGGGCAAGTTGATTTGTAGTGGAGATTCTTGATTCACATCTATAAGCATTGTCTATCCAAGAGAATGACTGGGTGGAATGATACACCCATCACCACATCCTCATCTATATGTGGCTTTATGCATTAACAGACCATTTAACATGTCCGCTTATAGTTTAGTGAACTATTATCTAATGTGGTTCAAGGGAGGAGGCAGATGTTCTTGATGTACCCTAAGATTTCTACATTGCTTGATAAACCAAGTATTCCCTGATATACATGGTTATTGAACCTGAGATAAATCATCTCACTATAATGCTACATCATATAACTATATCAAGAAAAAGGACCCATGGAGTTATTACATTGGATTATTTCTTTTGCTACCATGGATGTTGGAACAGATTGGCCAGGGTGGTGATCAAGGAGGAAAAGAAGAAGTAGAAGGAGTAGTGGAACAAGCAGAAAAAGCTATTTAAGAAGAATTGCCTAAGATCAAACAAGATGTTGATCTTAATATGCCTATAATAGAAGAAGAAGTATAAGCTCAAGTAGAGGGTTAGGGGGCAATATTAGCATAGGCTGATGTAAGTGGTGATCTTCATATTGCCTTTCCTGGTCTAGTGTCTTCTCCTATTCCATTAACAACCCATGCATCTCCAGTTCATTCAGCGCATGTATCACCATTACATATGTCACTAGAGGCTGTTGCTACTTGAAAAAGCACTAGTGAATCTACTAGTTCTTCTGATAGTTCTAAATCATCTTTTGATGAGGAGAAACTATCTACACAACATGAGATCCCAGTTAGACTACAGACTTCTTAGTACATTCCTTTCGAAGGATCACTTAAATCGGTTGTGAAGGCTCAAATTGAACCTTCTAGTGAGCGTGACATAGATGAGCTAAATATCTAAACTTTAACTGAAGTTATGAAGAATGGAGAAGATAAGGGAGAGAAATGATAAGATGATAGCAGACAGAACTAAAGAATTGATCTTGAAAGACAAACAGATCAAGGATTGAGTGTCTATTATTGAAAAAGTAAAAGATGAGATAAGTGGACATATTGAGATTGTTGCTATTCATACTATTGTCATGAGACTGATTGAGGCTCGAAATGAAAAGATTGAGGAGTTAGAGAAGAAGGTGATAGAGCTAACTCAGAGAATTAGCCAAATTTAAGAAAGCTTGAAAAAGAAAGAAGATGAAAATAAAGATAATGATGAAGATGGTGAGAGAGCAAAGAAAGATTACAAATATTAATTTGATGACATCTTTAATTCTAATGATGGAGTTGATGAAATATCTTCAAAGAGCCAAAAGAGCTAAAGAAGGTCCAACGAAGAAAGCGTAGACAGACGTCATGGTTAAAATCATATTCCTAATCCATTAGGGATATGATGCTGGCATGGTCTATAACACGAATTTTAAGACTATGACTGGGGAGATGTTAAAGGTGGAGAAATTATTGAATCCAACTATTGAGATTGAGTATGAGAAAAAAATATAATAAAAAAGAAGAAGAAATATAATGTTGTTCTTTATTTACTACTGTAGAACCTTACAGCAGCCCACCATTATCCCATTATTGCATGGAAGTATAATTCTGACCGGAATCATGGTGAAGGAGATCTATAGGTTGGTCCAATGTTTCAAAGAATACCATGATCTGGTCAATTCATTAAAAGATTCTTGATTTTAAGGAGCTTACATACTTTGAACTTATCAATCATGCTACAATGGAAAGGGGTTATTAGTTTGAGAAAATACTAAAGATGTATATAAGGACAAACAACTTTAGAGTAATGAAACATATATGCTTAAGTGATAGATCTTTCATAAACCCCTTTGTTGACAAGAAGAAGAAGATTATAGAAGAGTTGAACATTCCTAAAAGAAGAGTAAATCTAACAGAAGAATTAAAGAGAAAAGAGTATTTGTAACTCATTCTACTATACGAATCTCAAATGTGAGGTATGATGAGGACATTTATGACTTGGTCATATAGAGTAGAAGGGAAGGGAAAGAGGGCCTAGATATCAGACTATTCAATGGCTATGAAGTGCGACTGCTAGATAAATCATATATTCATTATCTATTCACTAGACACTTAAGAAGCCTTAATAATAGTTTGGGTGAAGATGATCTGATGTTCTTCTTGAAGTGTATCTGAATCATGAAGATTACATATGATAGAACAAACAGGAAGAGAGAAGCCAAAAGAAGAAAGAGGGTCCCATTATAGTTTGGGAGCATGATTAAGCCAGTGTTAAATGTAGATGGAGATCTAGTCAAACATAAAGATAGATTTTCAACCATAGCTATGTATTAATCACAGTCATTAAGACAGATCCCAATAGAAATTGTTTAAAGAAAGAAGCAGATTAAGATCCATGTACTCGATAACAGCCGGATGAAAGAGGCAAGAGAATTTGCAACCATGGTCAAAGCAATCCTTGACCTATGTGTTACTCATTACTTAATAGATTCTAAACAAGCACTAACACCAGCACCAACCTTAGAGCCTACAACTACATCAACACAACCACGAGCAATTGTAGAAGGTCTACAAGAATGTTCACAACTTCCATCACCTACTAACCCTTAAAGTACATAGGCTGTATAATCCTTAGGGGGGGTATTGTTGGACCATGAAAGGATCATGCATGCCAATTCAAGTGATGATTGGAAAATTGTTCTGGTTGGAAAATAAGACAAGTGTTGAAGAAGAGAAATGCGACTACATATGCAATGCTGATAGAGAAGAAGAGTTTAAGTGTTGGGCATCCGCACAACTCAATGTGAATGACTTAGACAAATATGGCTAAGTATTTGTTCATCCGCATATGACTAATGCAGATGTACACTACAAATGATAAGAAAGAATATAGAAGAAATACATAAAAGGTTTTGGTCGATGCGGATGAACCAAAACAAATGTGAATAAAGAAAAGAAATGCTTATATTGTTTTCTAGTTTAAGACTTAATTTATTTTATGTAATTTGTTAGCGTAATTTATTCAAATACACAAATCATGTATAAGATCTACGAAAAGAAAAGTATGTTGGAAATTTTGTAACCCTGAAAGCTGAAAAATCTTGCACTCATTAGCAATCCTACTGTATTTTGATCAATCACTTATCAATATACAAGAAGTTAGTTAGTATCTCATTGTGTTTGATCAGTGTTGATTTTAATTTCGCTACATTTATGCATTAATATCACTCAGTATATTTAATCCTTATTGATTCTTACCCAGTCATAGTTGTTATCCCAGATCGACATTGTTATATTCATGTAATTTATATAGTATAGTTGTAGGAAATATTAGGTCATGTCTTATAAATAATACGCATATCAAGGAATATTATATCATATTTAATAATATAATAAATATAAAAGTACATGCTAATCAAGGAATATTACATTGTGTCATGAAAAAAAATCGATACGGCCCGTAAAGTGACTTATGACTTGAAAAATAAACAAAACGACATATATTCACGCACCGTTATAAAGGAACCTATAAATTAGTTTATGGTCCGTTAAACCTTTGCATGACTGGAGAGTTTTCTTGCACAATTTATCTAGGCTTACGGCTCGTGAAGGGACCTACTCGTCGTATTCCAGATGTCATCTGCTATCTCTATAATACGCTTAGGCCCCGTTTGGTTCACGGAATTCTCAGTAATTGGAATTGAAATTGGAAAATTTTCCATCCAAAATCATGTTTGGTTGGTCAATGGATGGAATTGGAATTGGAAAATTTTTCCTCATTCATCGGAATTCACATTCCTTCCACTTACCTATGGAATGTTTAACAATCCAATGGAATGTTTAAAATTAACATTTCAATTTCACTCAAACTTGAGCAAGCAAACACGTTATCAATTTTAATAAGATTCCAATTCCAATTCCTTTGCCAAACATTATGCGAACCAAACGGGCCCTTATTTTTTAAAGGAAAATTGATTCCCTCTTTTAATCATGACCAGACATCTCAAAGACATGCAACTTTTAAATTGAAATCGACAAATCTTTATACAAAGTTATATACACATATTACAAATGAGTTTAACACTTTATCATTTTTCACATTAACTTGTGCAATTTCTAACACATTAGGTGCATGTCAAAATTAAACGTGAACCACTCAATTGCAATTTGAAAATTTTAATTTAGCTGTTTCAGGCATTGTTTTAGAACCAAATAAGACTCGAAACCATTCAACAAACCAGTTAGTTTATGAGCATTTGAGTCGTTTTTAGTTAAACCGGTCGCTTGCTGGTTGGTCCGATAAACCGGACTAGTGGTCAGATCGAATTTCAACATTCTTTTATTTTTTATTCATAATCTTATTTTTAATTCATTTTATAATTTGTATTATATATTTGAGTTAATTAAGTGTTCATATTATGCTAAAAGTATCCATCCACTCTAAAACATATAGTATGTTTATTAATATTTTTTAATTACATACATATGAGTAATATCGATTGTTTTATATATGATGTCATCCGATTATTAAATATGATTTGACCACTTCAGCAAATAAACCTCTATCAACTCTGTTAGATTCTAATAACAATGGTTTTAGGGTTGGGGTGAGTTCCGTTGGCAATTGTTGTTTATATTTACAAGTAACAAGTTCTGTGTTTTATTCTTGTAATTTTATGACATTTTGAATTTATTTTAAAGGGGCATTTACATATTTCACCTTCTAAACTCATTAATTACATATTTAAATAAATCAAAAAATCAATTACATATTTCCCTTCATAAAACATGCATACTACACATTTACCCATTTTATTAAAATTATTTATGAATGATTAAATTACTCGCATTTAAACTAAATTGTTGTTACGCATTTCACTTCCAAAACTTATCAATTATATAATTTCTCAACTTCGAGTCTTCTATGTAAATAGAAACAACAAAATTTCATCTCGTTTAAACTTTATATCAAAACAACAACAACAACCGATAATCAAAGTTATATCTTCAAATACAAAACATAATTATTAAAGTTTTAAATAATTATAATAATAAAACATTTATATGTAAAAATCTCTTATTAAAAATAAGATAAAATAGTTATTTAATATATAAAGTTTAATAAAATAGATAAATATGTAATATATATGTTTTTAGAAGAAAAAATATGTAATTAATTTTTTAGATAGGAAAAATATGTAATTTATGGTTTAAGAAAATAGAAATAAGTAAAAATTTAACTTTAAAATATGCTTGAAAACAATCATGACCTTGAAAACAATCATTATATAAATTCATGATCAGGCGATCCAATGATGCCAATATATAAAGACTATGTTAGAGAACATGTAATACATGGGTGGAAAATTAAAACATTTTAAAATCATTAATTTTATAAATATTTTATTTTTTAAATGTTATTAGCTATTGGTAAAATAAAAATATAATAAATGTCTTAAAATTATAACAAATAATAAAATTAGAAATTATTTCGCTATATTTAAAGATAAAATATGTCTGAAATCATATAATTTAATGTGTATTAATAAGTTATTGTAATAAGAATATATATATTTTAAATGTTTGATACTTTAATTTATTTATTTAAAATAATTATCATTTAATATGAGAGAGATAAAAAACACAAATATAGATATGTTTGTTTTAACATATTTTAGTAAAAAATAAAAGTCAAATTAATTGTTATTATAATTTCTGTATTTATTATGAGATAGAGGCGGGAAATAATTTTTTTGATACCCTAGAATGATGACACGTGTTATTTGATATGCTAGTATGATGACACGTATCTTAAAAAAACATTCTTTTATTATATGTTATAAATTATGTTCATTTTCTATGTGTTTAACAGTTTAATCTCACAATTGATGAACAAATATTTATCTATTAGAGCTACTAAAAATTAAAAATGTGTAATATAAATCAGTTTTATTTATTGGTGATTGTTTTATTATAATAATAATAATTCAAAAATTCCCAGCCTTCGAGGTCCAATAATTAAGTTTTATTTGTTGTTTCTATCTTTTGCTTTATTGAATGCATTTTGGTTTTAAGATTCCAACCATAGTTCAAATCTAAATTGACCATGGTTAACTTTAAACTCCAACCATCTCCTCCATCACAATCCACAACATAATTCATTTGTGTTCACACACTCCAGAATTCGTCACCGGCCACAACTTCATAGTGATCTTGTGGGGATTCCCAATTATTCTACACAAAGTTTACCCTAAAAATATGGTAATGTTCTTTGTTTTTGAAATATTCCGATTTTGTAATAACTAATGTTTTTAGTGCATAATGGTTATATAAATCTGACCCTTAGTTACTTTTAAAGTTTTTCTTGTAGAAAGATTTGCCAACAACGATGAGGTTTAAAAGGATTTCTCGAGCGAACCTTCAATGGCGTCTTATTAAACGTCATCCATTTAGATCAACTATTAACATGACTTTTTTCTAAGCTTCAGAAAGGTGAGTTTAGCTTTTGAAATATAGATAGTAAATACCTCGCTTTATAGAGGTTTAGAATTTTCTATTAAAATAAAAATAAATTAATATGATACAATGAAAACCATATGGTAGTAATTTTTCAATCACGAAACTGAATCAAAATTCCCCACTATTTAGTCCCTTTATTATCTTTATCTTGTCCACATATATTTGTTTAATTTGCATATCTCACTATCTACCTTTAGTATCGGCATAACTAGAGAAGAAACACTCATGATTAATGTAAATGGTGATGAAGGGTTTAAATTTTGGTTTACCAAATTTTATCTTGGGTTTGAGTTATATATATATCTATACTATACTAACATATAAGCATACAATAAAATTATAGTTTCACTAAAAGGTGAATGATATGAAAAATTAAAAACCACCAAGTTTACGTTAAGAACGTACATATAAATCCCCTCCTCACCCTTATACCCTATGATATCTCACCCTTTATACCCTATGCATAGGAAAAAGCTTACTGCATACAAAGTTTTTAATAACTAGAGAAACTACAAGAATTAAGGCCTATGATGAATAACCGTATGACGACGACATTGTGTTGTCGATATAGAGTTCCCTAGATTTTTGGCTATAAGTGTCCTATCGCTACGACAAGTTATCGCGATAATCAACATGGGTTTTTTTTTTTCATTTTATAACAGTTGTACTGTTTAAATTTCATAAAAATCTTTATACTTTTTCATTTTGATTCTTTTAAATTGCAGGTAAAAATTAAAAATCAATACCCCAAATGAAAATGGAGGCGGGTGAGTCACCCGTTAATGGGATGAAATGCTTAGAGCTTACATTAGGACAAAGACGTGGTCATACGAGAGGTGTTGGACGAAAAGTAAAAAATATCTCTCGTTATATACCATCAAGCGGGTCATCATAACATCGGGATGAAAAAATAGAAGCATTAAAACAACAAATACGTGAAATGCAAGAAAGAATGAATGAATTTGAAAGAAGAAATTATAATTCCGATAATTATGAATGTGATGAAGACGACTGCAATTAGGAAGTTAATTTGTTTGGGTAGTTAAAACTTAAGATATGTTTACTTTGGTACGTTTGTTTTGTTGGTGATGTAATTAACTAGAATTGTTTGATTTTAATTTAGGTATTCGTAATATTTACTTTTCATATCTGTGTATTTGATTGAAGTTCAAAATATTGAATTTTATGCGAAAAAAAAAACGTGGAAAATAATAAAATTATAAAAATAAAATTATTAATCAGGGACCGTATGGTGACAATATGTTATCGCCATAGGTCAAAATTAAAAAATAATTTATTAATTTAAAATATTTTTTATTTTTATTAATTATTATATTATAAAACATATGTCGACGACCTGTCGTCGTCACAGAGTATATTTATTTTTTAATTTTAAATTAAAAAAAATCACTATTAAAATAATGCCGACAAATATGTGGCGACAAAGTGTCGTGATAGACAGCTATGGCGACTGTGGTTATTGCGACGTCAGTATTTTGACCTATTGGGATGGCATTATGGCTACTACGTTTATCGTGATCACATGTCGTGGCGATAGCCTATGCCCTATGCCAACCACATTTGCCATCTACGGCGACGACATTTGTCGTCGCGATAGGTCTTAATTCTTGTTCAGAGAGTTTGAAAATAATTAAAATGTTGACACGTGCTTTTTTTAATCAGGATTAGATTGAGGGAAAAAATGATAAAATTTTCTCTTTTCAAGTCACTCATTTTCTTTAAACATTGATAACTTTTATATACGATATTATTTTTTAAAAGAAAAAACATATTATTAAAACGAGAATTTATTATATTTAAAACTCGTAAAATATTGAAATAAAAAAACATGACAACCAAGGTCATGATAACAATTCTTATCTATTTCATGTTTCTACAATTGTGTGCTATTAAGGTTTTTTTAAGTGAAACTAGGTCAATACAATATTATTTATAACAAGGTATTGAAATTTAAAGCATATATTTATATTTAATGATCAATGGTACTACGAGATGCGATAAGTAGTTTCACGAGATACAAGTTTGAGTTTGTTGAGCTCCAGGAGGCCACCGATATGGAGGGCGATAGGGCATGATGATTCGACTGTTAGCTATTGAGGAAAGCAGATATCTCAATAACCAGGCCTTGCATGACAAGGTCATTAGGGTAAAGCGGGAGATGGGGAACCTGACGTAAAGGATGGATGCTTCAGAGTAGAGGGCTACGTTGGCTGAGCAACATGCAACGATAGTAGAAGAGAGAGTGGCTACGATGGACGGGTGGCTGGAATAATATACTATCACAATTCAGATCAGAGTTAGGTCCCAATTAACATCAAAACTTGTCACTTGCAGTGACATATCATTTCATGACTTTTAGAAATAATTCTATAAAAACATAGTCGTTTTACAACGAGATTTATTCTAAATCTAAACACGAGAGTAAGGTTTGTTATCCGTCCAGTCACGTTCATGAAACTTTAACCATCCAAATGTGTTTTTTCTTAAAATATTGAAACATATTTTTATTATCTTACGCTAAGTAAGTACACCTTTTTATATCAAAAACATATTTTATTTTATCAAGTTTTAACATCCAAATACTTTTAAATTTAAATCCTCATTACTTTTTGGTAATTCAACACCGTAATTCCTTATGGGTTTATTTTTAAACTTTGAGGATTATTAACTGCTTTCTTTATATATGTGGAGTTCTACATCCAAACCCCTTGGGATTTTAACACCCGAAATCCTTACATATATTTAACTCCCTTTTTTATATATATGTGGAGTTCAACACCTGAACCTCTTGGGATTTCAACATCCGAAATCCTTACATATATTTAAATCCTTTTTAAACTATCAATACACATACTAGGACGAGAATCATATAAATTATTACCCCCATAATCATGTCAAATAAGCATGTATCACATGCAATTAAACATGTAACATAATTTTAGTTACGGGTCAGTGTACTTACTTCAGGATCGTTGAAGGGGTTCAATGCAATCAGTTTCACAATGAGTAGAGACTTAGAACACTTAACAGATCAAATAGGGAACTGGAACCTTTGTATGATACTAAGGAACACAAGCAAACAAGTGAGACAGAACTAAGATGCAGGACTGTTAGATGGGGTTCAATGCAAATCAGTTTTCACAATGACGATAGACTTAGAATACTTAACAGATCAAATAGGGAACTGTCAGGTTAAGATGATACTAGGATAACACGAGTAAACAAGAGACAGAAATCTTAAGAACAAGATAATTGGTTTTCAAGGAAGATGTATATTGCTTTCAAGTTCTATTACAAGTGTTACAAAGCATACATAAAATACAAGAACCTGAGATACTTTATACTACATCCTACAGCCGGCCATACTTTGAAAGCCAGCTCAAAACACTAATCTAGAAAACAAGATCAATGTTAAGTCAAAAGGCAGATTGCCTTTTGACATGTGACTATGACATGCCATAGCTCACATCCTATTGTAATACAAAAAGGATAAAAGTACATAAAGTAGAAAGTTACAGACTCAAGACGTTAATCTACAGCTTCCTACAGCATGGACCTTTTCACCAATTTGTGTAAAGTTGGTGAGCCTGCAGAGTGGCAGCGAAAAGTTGGTCAGCTTTTCTGAAAATTTGTTGATCACAGAGAGCATGTCTTCTTGGTCTTCGGAAGAAATCAGTCTTCTATCTTTGAGGCTTCGGAAGACTTTGTCTTCTAAGCTTCGAAAGACTTCATCTTTGGTTTTGGAAGAATTGGTCTTTTGGCTTCGAAAGATTTTATACTTGTGTAATTTTCTTGTAGAGTGTAAAACTTTTGAAGTAACTTCTACCATGCACAAGGTGCATGCATGCAGGAGACACCCTGACTGTTTTGAGTTCATCAGTCTCTTCTATAATCCTTACAAACTCCCCCTAGGCTGATGCTACCAAAACAGAGAAGTTTTTTAGTAGTTGATAGTCCTCATTAGGATTAGAAGCATTCCCTACTTCATCAGTTGATCTGGATCCTTCAGACTCTCATAGAACCTTCTCATGTCAAAGAGATCATGTAGAGGTAGACCAAGCATGTCCTGCTAGAGATAGACATCTTGACCACCTTGATCTCTGACTACATACCATCTGTCTGGATTTACAGCAAAAGTCCAGGACAGAATGGGTCTTCCTGATGCAGGAGGCTCAACCTGAATTAGAGTTGATTGGTCAGCCTCTTGTTGCATATCCTTAGGCCATCCTGAGGTGGTGAGGTGGATGCATTGGACTTCTTCTTCTTTCTTCTGTCCTTCTAATGGCCATCCTCTTCCTCACTCTATACGTCAACTGAGGAGCTTGGCCTGTAGCACCAGATTGACTTTTTATGCTTTCCTCAGTTGGGTCCTTATTCCCCATTTGATCAGTAGAAGGGGACTTAGAACCCTGCTGTGGGTCAGAAGATGAAGTTGGCTTAGTTGTAGCTTCAGGTTCAGGCTGTGTTGTTTTTTCAACCTTCACCTCAACTTCAGGTGCAGCTGGACTTGGTGGAGAATGCAAGTCCACAAGCTGACCTTCTTTGATCTTCTGCTTGATCCTCCTGATATGCTCATCCATTGTGGATAGAGACATAAGACCAAGTCTCCTTTCAGAGAACCCATACAGCTTCAAGAAGCTCACCATCTTTAGTCTGTCAGTAGACTTCTTATCTTGGGCTCGGATGGTGGCTCTTGTTTTAGCAGCTTCCTCTCTCATTTTTCTTTTTATAGATTTTCTTTGAGTTTAAGCCTCTTGTTCAAGCTGTTTTTGATACTCAAACTCAATGTATTCAAATGAGAGGGAATTGAGGGCTGCTGCTTGATAGAGTCCTATGGCACTCAGATAAGCAATCATCTTTTGTCTTTCTTGTTCACTGCTTATCTGAGTTTCTTCTTCTTCAACAGCCACAGACTCTTTCTCAGGACTTTCACGAACTGGAGAGAGGACAGGAGCTTTTTGTTGTCTTTTTTTTTTTCTCTCTTCTTTGATTTTAAGGAGCAGTTCTGCTGCCTCAGCCTCCTTTCTCTTTTTATACAGCTCCATGTCTGCCAGTTCATCAAGTTATGCCAAGGGTAGAGAAATGATTTTATCAATGTTGTAGTTCCAAAGTCCCAGATAATTCAATCTGGCTGCCCTTAACTCGTCATTCTGAGTATCAGGCCTATAGGCAACCCTGATTGCAGCTTGCATGAAGCTTGGGACTTCTCCTGATCTTTCTCCCCTTGTCTTCCTCTTCCTTTCTCTCTTCTCCTCCTCAATCTCCTCAGGAGTCATCTTCTTTTTTCCTTTGTCAATTGTGGGCCTGTATGACTCAGGGTGGAGAGAGCTTTGGCCTGCAGATGGTTGTGATGAGCTTGAGCTCTGGCCAGAGAGGGGTTGTGATATATACACCTTCACTAATAGGTGTGTGTCACTGAGGGTACTGGGTGTAGAGGGTGAGCCTGTCTCAAGGTTCACAGGTTCTTCTGCTGGGCCTTCAACTGAGGTTTCCCCTTTGAAGCTAATTTTAGGGTCTGCCTCAATATCCAGTTGACCAACAATTTACTTGCTAGCCTCTGTCTATATAAAATTACACTTTGTCTGAATTCCCTCATTACCCTCCTAGCCTCAGCTAGCCTGCCAGCCTCAGCTAGCCTGCCAGCCTATCTGTTTTGGCTTGGGTTGATGAAAGGCAGGCTAACCAAGTTCATACCATCATGAAAACTCAGGGTCTGAAAGTTATAGAGTTCATGCTGCCCCTGAGCCCTTGATAGCACCAATGCCATTCTTGAAGAGTCATACCACCATCCCATTATTGGATTTTCAGCTAGATGGGATGGGGCAGCCATGGACATTAGAATTCCTTCCTCAAATAGTTGTTGAAGTAAGGCCTCCACATCAGTGTGAGCCTGAGAAAGTTGTTGAGCCTGAACAACTGCAAGTGAGGGTGGTGAGTCCTTATTGTCCACACTCATGACTGAACTCCCAAGTTTTGTGGTTGTAGGGACTTTCTCCCCCTTTTTGGTAGCATCACCCACTTGCATAGGTGAGCTGGAGGTCAAATCCACTATTTTCACACATTCTTGTGGACCTGGTTGAGCTTGTCTTAATGGTCTCTCAGCTAGCTTACCCTTGAGATCGGTGATCTTAAGTTGCTGGTCATTGACTTTTTTCTGTAAGGCAGTCACTTGAGATTTCAAGTGACTTACCTTGGAGACCAAAGAGGTGCACATGTTTTCTAGTTGTTGCACCTTTAGTTTCAGACTCCCCTCATCTTTAGATGAAGAATCATGGGGTGATGAGAGAGTTTGACTGATGTCTTCTCCTTCATCACCAGCATAGTATTCTTGGCTGCTGGATTTCCTCTGCTTAATGACAACTTCAGGTGAAATGTTAGTGGGCTGAGTTGCCATGGTTGAGGTTTTAATGATGTAATCACTAGTAATAGTGAGAATGAGAGCCTCTTTCATATGGACCTCCTGAACTTGTTCAGGGAGATCCACCTCAGTTTGGGGTGGATGATGTGGGCTAGATATGGGGGTGCTAGGAGCACTCATCTCTCCTTGTGCAAGGGTTGTGAAGAGAGACTCATGGTACTCATTGAATCCCATATCTTCATCATCATAGAATTCAAGGTTTGGGAATGGTTGGTTGAGATCTAGAGGCTAGGGATGGTAACTGTCCCCTAAAGGTTGATCACTAGAGTTTTGAGACTCTGAGTGAAGGCTTAAGGCTGCTTCGGTTATGAGCTGATTAGGCTGAGCATGAGGAACCTCAGCACTGATAGTATGAGAGATGGGAGTGGTTTGCTCCTCAAGAGAAGTGGGAGCTCCAATGTCCACTTCTTCTTGCATGGATAGTGATATGGGGGCCTGCTCATACTGAATAGCTTGAGCAGGGGTTCGTTTATGTTTTCTATAGTAGGTGATGATTATTGTAGGTTGATGGGGTAGATGAGAAACAGCAGGTGTGGGTTCAACATTAGCTGGTGCTGCTAGGTTGTCACCTTGAGCAATGAGCTCTAACATTTTTGGGACAAGGGCTGTTTCTACCCCAGAGAATCCCACAGTTGGTTTTCTCATTATTTTAAAGATGCCGGGCTTCATCTGTCCCAATTTAAGAGTTTCACCTATTCCCCTCAACTGTGAGCCCAGTTCACAGTTGAGAATATGCTGAACATATCTAGGGAACATGTAATAGTCCAAGGAGTCCAAGTTTTACAGTAAATTAAGGTAAACAAAGTGAGAATACCTGAACTTGACCCCCTGAACCAGTCCATGGACTATGATAGACAGATCCTTAGGAATCTGGTCCCATCCTGCATGCTTGTTGGACAAGCTGTGTATGATGACATGGAGGAGGTATTTCCACTGGGAAGAGACCTTCCCTTTCCTAAAGGTTCTGACTAAGACGTCTCCTTCATATTCCATATGCGCAAAGGACTGATTTACAGCAGATTTGGGAAAGGACAAATCACCTTCTGCATCATCCAGCTGAAGATGGTTGTTGATGATGGCCGGAGTGATGAAGATTGTCCTCCCTTGCACTATTGCAGACAGTGCCTTCTCCCCATCCATGGTGACCTCTTGGCAGGTCCGCCGAAAGTCTAACAACTGATCCTCATAGAGAGGAGGATCAATGGTGAGGGAGGTGAAGTAGTTTGACAAAGAAAGAAAACGGCAAATCTCTTAGAAAGCAGGATCTTTCTTGAAGTCCAGAAGAACAACCTGATTGTGTTGCCTATGGAGTTGCATGGAGAAATCGGGTTGGATTCTGTGGTTAAGGTTTGCCATTTAAGAGAACTTCGTCAAGAAGGAAAGTAAGAACCAGGTCGGTTTCCGGATAAATTTTGGTTAGAAAACTGTTGCAGATGATGAGAGAAAAGTGAAAGAGGGGGAAACCGTTGCGTGTATATATGAAATGGATTTGAGACAAGGTTAATGCGAAAGGATAAACTTTGAAATCCGGATGTCGGTCCCACCTCTGAAAAAGTGCCCAAAAGTAGTTTTCTTGGAAGTCGAAATCTTCCGAAGGTAATTTGACCTCGGAAGTTTTGATAAAAGCTTCCGAGTCCAATTTGGCTTCGGAAGATATTTCTAAAAGTTTTGAAAATTTTGCTTTGAAAGAAAAATACTTAGAGAATTCTTTCCTTTTCAAAGATAAGTACTTTCGGAAAAAAATTGTCCTTTAATATCATTTAAGTAGTTAGTTGATATTAAAGACATAATTTTCTTCCGAAGGTAACTTAGTTTCTTCCGAAAAAAAATAAGTTCAAAACTCTCAAAAATCTAAGAAATATTTTCTAAAACAATCTTCTTGCTAGTTAGTTAGGGGCTTATGAATGTGATAAAATAGACAACTAAGAACACACAGATTTTAGAAATAATATTGAATTTAAGTTTAAGAAAAAGCTACTCAAAGTTGATCATCCCAATAGCTGATATAAGATACTTAAATCTCTGTTCATCAAAAGCTTTGGTGAACAGATCAACATATTATTCATTTGTGTGAACTTTGACTAGTTTGATTAACCCTTTTTCAAAATTATCTCTAATTAAATGATACCTGATGTTGATAAGCTTGGTCCTTGAGTGCTGCACATGATTCTCTGTACTAGAGATAGCACTATTGTTGTCTATGTGGATGGGAGTCTCTTTGAAGTCGAATCCATAGTCTAGCATCTGATTCTGAATCCAAAGCACTTGAGCACAGCAGCTTGCAGCAGCAATGTATTCAGCTTCAGCAGTAGATGCAGATACACAGGATTGTTTCTTGCATTGCTATGAGACTATCCTTCCACCAAGAAATTGACATCCCCCTGATGTAGACTTTGCAGTCATATTGCAGCCACCATAGTCACTATCTGTATATGCATACAGATTGAAGTCAGAATTCTTTGGATACCAAAGGCCAAGTGATGGAGCACCTTTGAGGTATCTTAAGATTCTCTTGATAGCAACCAATTGTGACTCCTGGGGTTGGCTTGATATATAGCACAGATACATGTGGCAAACATGATATCAGGCCTGCTGGGAGTAAGGTACATGAGAGACCCAATCATAGCTCTGTATAGATGCTCATCTACACACTCCCCCTTAAGGTCAGGTCCAAGGGAGTGGTTTCTTACTATGGGAGTCTTTGTAACCTTGCAGTCAGTCATGCTGAATCTTGTAAGTATGTCTTGAACATACTTTGACTGACTTATGTAGATGCCATTGTCAACCTGCTTCACTTGAACTCCTAGAAAGAAATTGAGTTCCCCCATGGCACTCATTTCAAATCTATTCTTCATCAGCTTCTCAAAGTCTTTGTTGAGCTTTAGATTAGTTAACCCAAAGTTAATGTCATCTACATAAACTTGAACCAACATTAAGTCATTTCCTGTTCCTTTGATGAAAAGAGTTCTATCTATAGTACCCCTTCTGTAACCATGCTGACTAAGGTACTAAGATAGAGTCTCATACCACTTCCTTGGAGCTTGGTGCAACCCATAAAGAGCTTTATCAAGCTTGCAGACATAATCAGGATGATCTGTGTCTTCAAAGCCAGGTGGTTGTTTGACATACACCTTTTCATCAATCACCCCATATAAGAAAGCACACTTGACATCAAGTTCGTAGACCTTGAAGTTCTTGGATGCAGCAACAGCTAGGAATATCCTAACAGCTTCAACTCTTGCTACTAGAGCAAAGACATAAGTGTAATCAATTCCTTATTCCTAAGTATACCCTTGAACAACTAGGCTTGTCTTGTTTTTGATGACAAGTCCTCTATCATCTTTCTTGTTCCTGAACACCCATTTGGTTTCAATAGTAGTCTTCCCAAGAGGAAGAGGACATAGGTTCCAAACCTTCTGTCTTTTGAATTGAAGCAGTTCCTCCTGCATTGCTTCAACCCAACTTCCATCTTTCAGAGCCTCCTCAACTTTCTTTGGCTCTACTTGGGATATAAAACAAGAGTACTGACAAACATTTTTGTCATGGGTTTGTCCTCTTGTTTTTACCCCTCTGTCAACTTCACCAATGATGTTTGTGGTAGGGTGAGACTTGTGGATCCTTAGTTGAGTGATCACAGCAAGTTGGTTGGAGAGATCCAAATTTGAAAAATTTTGATCAGGCAAAGCAGATTCACCTACCACATCAGCACACTTATCAACAGCACACTTATCAAGAGAAGCTTGATCCAATGAGTGTGTGACATCAATGATGTTGTCTTCCATGAAGTCAGCATCAAGAAATTCTTGATCACCGTCACCATTTCCACTTTCTTCTACATTTGGAACTCCTTCCTTTTGGTTCTGTGCCTCTGAGCTGGAATTTGAAGGCACTTCAGATGTATCAGCAGGATTTGTCATTGTTGTGCTGATAGGAGCTCCATCTGCAGAATTAGTTACCACTGGAGCTGAAGTAGATTGACTTGAAGGTCTTCTCAGCTCACATCTTGGATCAGGATCTTTTGTAGTTGGGTTACCTGTAGATCCTGAAACATTCTCACAAGACTTGTTAAAACAGTTAGTAACTAAATCACGATCAAACAGCTAATCAGGACCAGAATCTCTCACATAAGGAGTGTGTTCATTGAAAGTCACATTGGCTGACTCATCAACAATTTTGGTTGTGAGATTGTACACTCTATAAGCCTTAGCTTGAGAAGAGTATCCAATGAAGTATCCATCATCTGATTTCTCATCAAATTTGGCTATGTGATCTCTTGTATTTAAGATTGTGCAGGGACATCCAAATGATCTAAGGAAACCAACGAAAGGTCTCCTTTTCTTCCATAGTTCATAAGGAGTCTTACAATGAGTCTTAACTACTAAAACTCTGTTCTGCACATAGCAAGCAGTGTTTACTGCTTCTGCCCAGAAGATGATAGGTAGTTTAAAGTCAGACAACATAGTTCTTCTAGCTTCAATTAGTGTCCTGTTTCTCCTCTCAGCAACATCATTTTGCTGAGGAGTCCTGGCAGTACTTTATTGTCTTGAAATACCCTTTTCATCACAAAATATATCAAGGATTTTGTTCTTAAATTCAGTTCATTGATCACATCTTATGATCTTGACCTTGTGATCATATTGATTCTCAATCTTCAGAATGAAATTCTTCAATATCTCAGGAGTCACATCCTTAGTTCTAAGGAAGAAGACCCAAGTGAATCTAGTGAAATCATCTGTGATCACCAAACAATATGAGGTCGTTCCTAAACTCATTACACTCGTGGGGCCAAAAAGATCCATATGTAACAAGTGTAGGGGAGTAGTGATGGAGTTTCTTTCCTTTGGCTTATGAGATACTTTATGCTGCTTCCCTTTAATGCATGCAACACAATGGTCATCACTTGTAAACTCTTTCTTTGGCATTCCAGTTACCAAATCATTCTTAGTTAATTTATTCATGTTTTTAAAGTTTACATGGCAAATTCTTTTATGCCAGAGAAAAGACTCATCACTATTTGCTTTAGACAGAAAGCAAGACACTTCTCAAGAGGGAGAAGTTTCATGCAAGTCCATCTTGTACATGTTCACTTTCCTGGGGGCTCTGAGCAGAATGTGCTCTTGAGGAATGACCACCCCAGGCTTGAGAACAATGCACTCACGCTTAGTAAAGAGCATGTTATGCTTTTGATCACAAAATTAGGATACACTCAGTAAATTGTACCCAAGCTCCTTGACAAAGTTTACCTTCTTAATGCCGAGCTTACCATTTGTGACCATGCCCCTTCCTTCAATGTAACCTCCTGCATCTCCTCCAAAAACAACAGGCCCTCCATCAATCTTTTCAAAATTTTGGAGTAGAGAGCCATTGCCTTTCATGTTCCTGGAACAGCCACTATCAATGATCCACACATTCCTATTGGTCTTTAGCTGTTCCTGCACAAAAAAAGATGATTAGTTACATTTGGAAACCCAAGCCTTGCTGGTCTTGGGCTCAGTAATATCAACAGAAGACAATGCTACAGTAATTGATCCTATGTTCTAGCTTTGAGGATCAGCAGCTGTTGTTGATGAAGAATTTTCAGTTATATGGTTTTTCTTTGTCTTCCACACCACCTTTGGAAGCTTAGACTTGACCTTCAACACTTTGGAATTTTTGACAACTTCGGAAGTTTTGGAGACTGGACCTTCGAAAGATCTTGCTTTCACTGCAACAGGCTTCAGTACTTCGGAAGCATTACTTTCTTCTGAGACCAAGTTTTCTTCCGAAGGCAAGTTTTCACTTGTCTTCTTCTTCACCTTGGAACTTCAGAGAGGAAAATATTTTCCTTCAGAAGTTGCCTTCTTCTTGATCTTTTTAGAAGATTTCTTCTTGATCATGTGGACAGTGTTTTTAGGATTGTAGATGCAATCCTTAGCTAAATGAGAAGTACTACCACATTTGACTCAGTCAAACTGCATTCTTCTAGAAGCCTTCTTTTGAGAGCAGGACTGATCTTGATCATTTTCCACTTCCTTCTTCTTCTTCACAGATGAAGTAGCAAGTCTTTTAGGGAGAGACTTGCTGCTGGATGTGGATGGTTCAGATTGTTCAGCAGTGGTACACAACAAATCAGCCTTCTTTTTGTTGTTGTTGGGTTGAGGTTGACAAGAACTAGAACCCCTGGTACTAGGATTCATAGTTGAGTCTTCAGCTTTTACCACTTCAAATCCTGCAGAGATAAACATTTGTTTCTGATTAGAGTTGAAAGTGGCCTTGATCTGTTGAGCTTTCTTGGACTTTCTCTTTGCTCTTCTGATCAACTTCTTCCTCTTAGACTTTGACAACCCAATAGAATTCCTCTCCTCAGGAGAATAGTGACCCTTCTTAGGATGATCTTCTTCACTATTCTCAGATCCATCCTTCACTATCTCCTCTTCATCCTCTTCACTCATAGGGTCTATGAGGGGAAGCTCATCTTCACAAGTTGCACACCTTGGAGATCTTATTGATAGTAAGGAGTGTGGAGGAGCTATCTCAGTAGATCCTAGTCCCTGATTATTCTGATAACACACTTTGGCATGCAGAGATGAGGATATCATGTTCTTGAAGGTCTCTTCTTCAGGAACATATTTTTCTGCCCTGGCTTTGCTGATCACAAGCTAGCCTGGCATTCAGTTAACTTAGTAATGAGATCTTTAATTTGAGTCCTGTAGTTGGTGTGTTCATGTTTGAGAGTTCAAATGGTTTTCTCTAAATCTTCTATTTTTAGTTTATATCCATTTTCAGCTCTTTTGAAATCAGATTTTAAGATATTTAAGGACTCAAGATCAGATCTCATTTCTAAGTTATAGGATCTGTATCTATTAACTTTAGCAATACATTCAGGAGTACAAAGATGTTCCAATACCTTTGCTTCATCATGATCAGCCATCAGTGCTTAATTTGGAGATGCATCTTCAACTTGAAAGCTCCAGTCAAAGCCTCCTTCTTCAACAGCAACTACAGCTTGCTGCTTTGGCTTCTCATTCTGGTGACTCCTTCAGTGTAGTTTGGTCTTGCTTGTGCTTGGCCACCATTTGTTCTAGGTGCCTTGCACTCACTGGCAAAATGTCCTATTTGGTTGCAGTTGAAACACTTCACCTTACTTTTGTCCAGTCCAAACTTTCCACTAGCTGCATTGCTAGAAAACTTCCTCCCTGTCCGCTTGTAAGACTTCTTGGCTCTGTGAGTGAGAAGAGCCATCTACTGGACTATCTCCATGTACTCCAGATCATCTGGATGGATACAGTCTAGGTCTTCAAGGGTGAAGAGAAAGCTGCCTAAACTCTCATCAGCAGACACAAAAGCATGGGAAGAGCTTGTCTCTTGGAATAGACTTCCTTGGATGTAGCTCTCCCTTGGTGTCTCAGGGAAGGTGATGAAAGGACCCTTTTGTGAGTTGTCAGGGTAGCAGATAAGATGATGCTATGGTTTTCTGCAATCCCTTTCAACCACATAACGGGCTGAACCCTGCTGATTGCTGGAGTTACCAGATGGATTTTGCATGTTCATCTCCATCTGGTAGCCACTGAGGATACCATACAACTCAGTAAGAGTGAGAGTCTTAAGGTTCTCAGTCCTCTTGATGACAACACAGTAGTGAGTCCACTGTCTGGGAAGAGAGGACATAAACTTCCTCACAATATCCCTGTTCTCAAGAGTTACTCCAACATCCATCAGAGTATCCACAATCTCAACATACCTAAAGTATTGCTGAGTCATGGTTTCACCTGTCTTGTAGGTGAAATTCTTAAACTGCAGCTTCAAGAGGTCTTTTTTGTTCTCCTTGGCTTTAAAGGACCTCTCATACATGAGCTTTAGTGCATCCCATAACTGCTTGGCAGTTTTGCACTTCTTGAAGTCCCTGTAGATAGAGTTGGGAAGAGCAGTTTGGAGGGCAGTCATGGCCTTTTGATCGATATCTATCTTCTTTCTATCTTCTTCAGAATAGTCAGCCACCTCCTTTGGGATCATGCCACCTCCAGCAGCAGCTGAAGAGGTGCATGGAATTTAAGGTCCAGAGACAACAGATTCCCACATCCTGGAGTCTTGAGACTTGATAAAGCCTTCCATTCTTTGACACCAAGTATTAAAGTCTTCAGGAGTGATCAGTGGGGACTTTATCATAGTGCCAGTTTCCATATAAGCCTTTGAAAGAGCTGCCATTTGAGTTGTTAAGTATTTTGTGAAAAGCTGAGAGATCTAAGATGGTGAGATCTTACAATCAAGAGCCTGGAATGCTCTAATACCAATTGCAGGACTGTTAGAAGGGGTTCAATGCAAATCAGTTTTCAAAGTGAGGAGAGACTTAGAGCACTTAACAGATCAAATAGGGAACTAGCAGGTTAAGATGGTACTAGGTAACATAAGTAAACAAGAGATATAAAGCTTAAGTACAAGATAATTGGTTTTCAAGGAAGATGTATATTACTCTCAAGTTCTATTACAAGTGTTACAAAGCATACATAAAATACAAGAACTTGAGATACTTTATACTACATCCTACAGCCGACCATACTTTGAAAGCCAGCTGGAAACACTAATCTAGACAACAAGATCAATGTAAAGTCAAAAGGCAGATTGACTTTTGACATATGACTATGACATGCCATAGCTCATATCCTATTGTAATACAAAAAGGATAAAAGTACATAAAGTAGAAAGTTACAGACTCAAGACCTTAATCTACAGCTTCCTAAAACATGGACCTTTTCATCAACTTATGTAAAGTTGGTGAGCCTGCAAAGTAGTAGCGAAAAGTTGGTCAGCTTTTCTGAAAAGTTGTTGATCACAGAGAGCATGTCTTCTCTGTCCTTGAAAGAAATCTGTCTTCTATCTTTGAGGCTTCGAAAGACTTTGTCTTCTAAGCTTCGAAAGACTTCATCTTTGGCTTCGGAAGAATTGGTCTTTTGGCTTCGGAAGATTTTATACTTGTGTAATTTTCTTGTAGAGTGTAAAACTTTAGAAGTAACTTCTACCATGCACAAGGTGCATGCATGCAGGAGACACCCTGACTGTTTTGAGTGCATCAGCCTCTTCTATAATCCTTACATAAGAACAACAACACATAATGATTTTCAAAAATTATGTATATTGCTCTCAAGTTCTTTTACAAATGTTACAAAGCATGGAAATAAACTACAAGGACCTGAGATACTTTACACTACATCCTACAGCCTACCATACTTTGAAGGCGAGCTGGAAACACTAATCTAGACAACAAGATCAATCTAAAGTCAAAAGGCAGATTGATTTTTGACTAGTGACTATGGCATGCCATAGCTCACATTTCACATCCTAATATATTACAAAAAGGATAAAAGTACATAAAGTAGAAGGTTACAGACTCAAGACTATAATCTACAATTTCCTAAAGCATGGACCTTTTCACCAACTTATGTAAGTTGGTGACTCATCAGAGTGGCAGCGGAAAGTTGGTTAGGTTTCTGAAAAAGTAGATCAGAGAAAGCATGTCTTCTTTGTCTTCGGAAGAAATCAGTATTCTATCTTCATGGCTTCGGAAGACTTTGTCTTCTAAGCTTCGGAAGACTTCATCTTTGGCTTTGGAAGATTTGGTTTTTGGCTTCGGAAGATTTTACACTTAGAGTATTTTCTTTGTGTTGTGTAAAACATCCGAAGTAACTTCCACCATGCACAAAGTGCATGCATGCAGGAATGACCTTCACTGTTTTGGGTGCATCAGCATTTTTCATATTCCATACAAACTCCCCCTAGGCTGATGCTACCAAAACAAAGAGGATGCTTAACAGTTTGCAGTCCTCATGATTGGATTAGCAGTATAGATCCAGGACAGAATTGGTCTTCCTGATGCAAAAGGCTCTACTTGAATGAGGTTGATTGAACAGCCTCTTAGTGCACTTCCTCAGGATGTTATTACTCATCCTGAGGTGTTGAGGAGGATGATTTGGACTTCTTTTTCTTCCTTTTGTCCCTTATGATAGCCATCCTTTTGCTCAATCTATATTTCAACTGAGGAATATGGCCTGCAGCACTAGTTGAGCTTTTTTTATTCTCGCCAGTTGGGTTCTTCTTCCTTATTTGTTCAGAATTAGGGGATTCTGAACCCTGCTATGGGTCAGAAGATAAAGTTGGCTTGGATGTAGCTTCATGATCAGGTTGTGTTGTCTTTTATGGTTCAACCTTCACCTCAACTTCAAGTACAGCTAGACTTGGTGGAGAAAGCAAGTCAACAAGCTGACCTTTCTTTATCTTCTGCTTGATACTTCTGATGTGCTCATCCATTATGGATAGAGACATAGGACCAAGTCTCCTTCCGGAGAACCCATACAGCTTCAAGAAGCTCACCATCTTTAGCCTGTCAGCAGACTTCTTTTCTTGTGCTCTGATGGTAGCTCTTGTTTTAGCAGCCTCCTCTCTTATTTTCCGCTTAATAGCTTTCCTTTGAGTTTGAGCTTCTTCATCCACTTGTTTAAGGTACTCAAATTCAATGTACTCATATGAGAGAGGGTTGAGAGCTGCTGCCTGATAGAGACCAGTGGCATTCAGATAGGATATCATCTTTTGTCTTTCTTATTATCTGCATATCTAAGTTTGTTCCTCTTGAACAGCCACATACTCCTTCTTAGGGCTTCCTTGAACTAGAGAGAGGACAGAGCTTTTTAAAGTTTCTTTCTTCTTCTATCTTCCTTGATTTTAAGGAGCAGTTCTGCAACCTCAGCCTCCTTCCTCTTTTTGTACAGCTCTTTGTCTGCTAGTTCATCTAATTCTAGCAACGGGAGAGAGATGATTTCATCTATATTGTAATTTCATAATCCCAGATAGTTCGATCTGGCTGCTCTTAACTCATCATCCTGAGTGTTAGGCCTGTGAGCAGCCTGATTGCAGCTTGCATAAAGCTTGGGACTTCTCCAGATTTCTCTCCCCTGGCCTTTCTCTTCCTCTCTCTCTTCTCCTCCACAATCTCCTGAGGATTCATTTTCCTTTTCCCTTTGTCAATTGTTGGCCTGTATGACTCAGGGTGAAGAGAGTTTTGGCCTTTTAATGGTTGTGATAAGCTTCAACTCTGGCCAAAAAGAGGTTGTGATACACCTTCACCTGCAGGTGTTTCACTGAGGGTACTGGGTGCTGAGGGTGAGCCTGTCTCAAGGTTCATAGGTTCTACTACTGGACCTTCAACTGAGGTTTCCCCTTTGAAGCTAATCTGACTGTCTGCCTTAGTATTCAGTTGACCAACAGTTTTCCTTGCTAGCATCTGTCTATATAATTTTGCTCTTTGACTGAATTCCTGCTGCACCCAATCTTGAATTGCCTTAGCTAACCTGCCAGCTTGTTTCTCTTGGCTTGCGTTGATAAGCGGCAGATTAACTAAGTTAATACTCTTATTGAATCTCAGGGTCTGAAAGTTGAAGAGCTCCTGCTGCCCCTAAGATCTTGAGAGCACTAATGCCATTCTTGAACTTTCATAGCACCATCCCACTATTGGATTTTTAGCAGGCTGGGATGGGGCAGACATGACCATTGGAATTCTTTCCTTAAATAGCTGTTGAATTATGGCCTCCATATCAGTGTGAACATGAGGAAGTTGTTGAGTCTGGACAACTGCAAGTGAGGGTGGTGAGTCCTCATTGTCCATAATCAGGACAAAACACCCAGGTTCTGTGGTTGCATGGACTTTCTCCCCCTTTTTGGTAGCATCACCCACTTGCATAGGTGAGCTAGAGGTTAAGTCTACCACTTCCATAGGTTCTTGTGGACCTGGTTGAGTTTGTCTGGTTGGTCTCTTGGCTAACTTGCCCCTGAGATCGGTGATCCTAAGTTGCTGGTCATTGACCCTCTTTTGTAAGGTAGTCACTTGAGATTCCAAGTGATTGACCTTAGAGACTAAAGAGGTGCATAGTTGTTCAAGTTGTTGCAACTTTAGTTTCAGACTCCCTCATCTTCAGAAGAAGAATCATGGGGGGATGAGAGAATTGGACTAATGTCCTCTTCCTCATCACCAGCGTAGTATTCTTGGCTGCTGGATTTCCTCTGCTCACTAACAGCTTCAGGTGAAGTGTCAATGGGCTGAGTTGCCATGGTTAGGTCTTAATAATGTAATCACTAGAAATAGTGAGAGCCTCTTCTATATGGACCTCTTGAACTTGTTCAGGGAGGTCCACCTCAGTATGGATTGGATGATGTGGGCTGGACATGGGAGTGGCAGGAGCACTCATCTCTCCTTGAGCAAGGGTGGAGAAGAGAGACTGATGCTACTCACTGAATCCCATGTCTTCATCATCATAGAATTCAAGGTTAGGGATTGGCTGGTTTAGATCAAGAGGCTGGAGATGGTAACTGTCCCTAAAGGTTGTTCACTAGAGTTTTGAGACTCTGAGTGAAGACTTAAGGCTGTTTGGGTAATGAGCTCAATAGGCTAAGCATGAGCAACCTCAGCACTAATAATATGAGAGATGGGAGTGGTTTGCTCCTCAAGGGAAGTAGGAGCTCCAGTGTCGACTTCCTCTTGCATGGGTGGTTATATAGGGGCCTGCTCAGACTAAATAGCTTGAGCAGGGGTTCGTTTGTGTTTGTTGAGTAGGTGATGGTTATTTTAGGTTGAGATGGTGGTTGGGAGACAGTAGGTGTGGGTTCAACACTAGCTGGTGCTGCTTGGTTGTCACCTTGAGCAATGAGCTCTAACGTTTTGGGGACAAGGGCTGTTTCTACCCCGGAGAATCCCACAGTTGGTTTTCTCATGATTTTAAAGATGTTGGGCTTCATTTGTCCCAGTTTAAGAATCCTACCTGTTCCCCTAAACTGTGAGCCCAATTCACAGTTAAGAATGTGCTGGACATATCTAGGGAATATGTAGTATTCTAGGGAGTCCAAGTTAGCAAGCAGATTTAGGTAAACAAAGTGTGAATAACTGAACTTGACCGCCTAAACTAGTCCATGAACTATGAAGGAGAGATCTTCAGGAATCTGGTCCCATCCTTCATGCTTGTTGGATAAGCTGTGTATGACAACATGGAGGAGGTACTTCCACTGGGAAGAGACCTTCCCTTTCCTGAAGGTTCGGACTGAAAATCTCCCTCACAACCCATCTGCTCAAAGGATTGGTTTACAGCAAATTTGGGAAAGGACAAATCACCTTCTGCATCATCCAGCTGAAGATGAGAGTTGATGATGGCCGCAGTGATGAAGATTGTCCTTCCCTGCACTGTGGCAGACAGTGCCTTCTCCCCATCCATCGTGACCTTTTGGCAGGTCTGCCAGAATTCCAATAGATGATTCTCATAGAGAGGAGGATCAATGGTGAGAGAGGTGAAGTAGTTGGTCAAAGAAAGGAAACGGCAAACCTCTGAGAAACTAGGATCTTCCTTAGAGTTTAATAGAGCAACCTGATTGTGTTGCCTTAAAAGTTGCATGGAGAAATTGGGTTGGTTTCTACTATTTTGGTTGGCCATTTGAGTAAGCTTCGTCGTGAAGGAAGATAAGAACAAGGGCGTTTTGTGGGTGAATTTAGGTTACAAAGAAGTTGCAGATGAAGAGAGAAAATTGAAAGAGGGGGAAACCGTTGGGTATTTATATGAAATGTATTGGAGACAAAGTTAATGCGAAAGGATAAACTTTGAAATCCGGATGTCGGTCCCACCTCTTAAAAAGGGCCCAAAAGTAGTTTTCTTGGAAGTCGAAAATCTTCCGAAGGTAATTTGGCTTTGAAAGTTTTTGATAAAAGCTTCCGAAGCCAATTTGGCTTCGGAAGCTATTTTTAAGAGTTTTGAAAATTTTGCTTCGGAAGAAAAATACTTAGAGAATTTTTCATTTCTGAGACATAATTACTTTCGAAAGAAAGTTGTTCTTCAAGAGCATATAGGTACTTATGAATAAATTTGGCTTCGGAAGATATTGTAAAAATTTCTTCCGAAGGTAAATAGTCATAAGTAGTTATTTGATGTTAAAGACATAATTTTCTTCCGAAGGTAACTTAATATCTTCCGAAAAGAAATATGTTCAAAACTTTTCAAAAATCTAAGAAATATTTTCTAAAATACTCTTCATTCTAGATAGTTAGGGGCTAATGAAGGTGATAAAATAGACAACTTAGGACACACAGATTTTAGAAATAATATTGAATTTAAGTTTAACAAAAAGCTACTCAAAGTTAATTATCCCAATAGCTGATATAAGATACTTAAATCATCGTTCATCAAAAGCCTTGGTGAACAGGTTAGCATATTGTTCATTTTTGTTAACTTTGACTAGTTTAATTAACCCTTTTCCAAAATTACCTCTAATTTTCTTCAATGAGACTATCCTTCCACCAAGAAATAGACATCCCCCTGATGTAGATTTTGCAGTCATGTTGCAGCCACCATAGTCACTATCTGTATAGGCATACAGACTAAAGTCAGAATTCTATGGATACCAAAGGCCTAGTGATGGAGCACCTTTGAGATATCTTACAATTCTTTTGACAGCAACTACGTGTGACATCCTGGGGTTGGCTTGATATCTAGCATAAATACATGTGGCAAACATGATATCAGGCCTACTGGTTGTAAGGTACATAAGAGACCCAATCATAGCCCTGTAGAGATGTTTATCCACACACTCCTCCTTAAGGTGGGAGTGGTTTCTTGCTATGGGTGTCTTTGCAACCTTACAGTCAGTCATGCTGAATCTTGCTAGTATGTCTTGAACATACTTTGAGTGACTTATGAATATGCCATTGTCAACCTGCTTCTCTTGAATTCTTAGACAGAAATTGATTTCTCCCATAGCACTCATTTCAAATCTTTTCTTCATCAGCTTCTCAAAGTCCTTAAAGAGCTTTGGATTAGTTGACCCAAAGATAATGTCATCTACATAAACTTGAACCAGCATCAAGTCATTTCCTATTCCTTTGATGAAAAGAGTTCCATCTATAGTACCCCTTCTGTAGCCATGTTGACATAGGTACTAAGATAGAGTCTCATACAAATTCCTTGGAGCTTGGTGCAGCCCATAAAGAGCTTTATCAAGCTTGCAGACATAATCAGGATGATCTGGGTCTGCAAAGCTAGGTGGTTGTTTGACATACACTTCTTCATCAATCGCCCCATATAAGAAAGCACACTTGACATCAAGTTGGTAGACCTTGAAGTTCTTGGATGCAGCAAAGGCTAGGAAGATACTAACAGCTTCAAGTCTTGCTACTTGAGCAAAAACATCAGTGTAATCGATCCCTTCGTCTTGAGTGTACCCTTGAACAGCTAGTCTTGCCTTGTTTTTGATGACAAGTCCTCTATCATCCTTCTTGTTTCTAAATACCCACTTGGTTCCTATGGTATTCTTCCCTGAAGAAAGAGGGCATAGGTTCCAAACCTTTTCCTTTTGAATTGAAGCAGCTCCTCCTGCATAGCTTCAACCCAACTTCCATCTTTTAAAGCCTCTTCAACTTTCTTTGGCTCTATCTGGGATACGAAACAAGAGTAGTGACAAACAATTTTGTCATGGGTTTGTCCTCTTGTTCTTACACCCTTGTCAACTTCTCCAATGATGTTTGTGGCAGGATGAGACTTGTGGATCTTGAGTTGAGGGATTACAGCAAGTTGATGTAAGAGAATTAAATTTGAAAATTTTTGATCAGGCAGTGAGGAATCTCCCACCACATCAGCACACCTATCAAGAGAGAGTTGATCCAATGAGTGTGTGACGTCATTGATGTTTTCTTCCATGGAGTGATTGTCAGCATCAAAAAATGTTTTTCATGAGAAGATTGTTCACATTTCACTCTCAAATGGACAGGCAATATTAATTCAATAAGAAAGGTGTGGTCCCATGTTAAGAATAATCACGTGTATGAAAGCTCGGATGTACTTACGAAAAGGTTAGCATGCAATCTTAGCACATGTGATGGAGAAGGAAACAAAGAGAAGAGAATCAAGGAGATACCAATTGTACTAGTCTATCTAGAAGTCTTTCCCGAGGACTTGCCCAGACTTCAACCACAAAGACAAGTCGAGTTCTGAATCGATTTGATACCTGGATCTGCTTCGGTAGGGCAATCACCATACAGATTGCCACCATTAGACATGCAAGAGTTGTCTAATCAATTACAAGTGCTATTAAACAAAGGTTTCATAAGAACGAGTATCTTACCTTGGGGAGCTCCGGTTTTATTTGTCAAAAAGAAGGATTGAACTTTAAGGGTGTGTATTTACTTTCAGGAACTAAACAAGCTTACTATCAAGAATCGGTATGCACTTTCATGAATCGACGACTTGTTCGATCAACTTCTAGGCTCTAGTTATTACTCGAAGATTGATTTACGTTGGGGATATCACAAATTATGAATCCAAGCGGAGGATGTCCTTAAGAAAAGATTTTGAACTCGTTATGGTCACTACGAGTTTATGGTCATGCTATCTGGGTTAACCAATGCACCAGTCTTATTCATGGACCTCATGAATAGAGTGTGCAAACCCTATTTGATTCGTGATTGTATTTATAGATATCATCTTGATATACTCACAAACCAAGGATGAGCACGAGCAACACCTAAAGTTAATCTTGGAGCTATGTAAGAACAAGAAATTGTATGTTAAGTTATGCGACTTCTTGATTCGAGAAGTGCAATTTCTTAGGCATGTGGTCAACAAGAAAGGCATGCATGTTGATCCATCCAAGATAGAGGCCATTAATAGTTTGGAAGCACCTAAGACCACGATTGAGGTGTTAAAATTCCTAGGTTTGGCAGGTTATTATCGGCGCTATATTAAAAATTTCATAAAAATAGCCTAACCGCTGACGGCTTTAACTCAGAAGGACAAGAAATTAAATTGGGGCGATAAACAGGAAGTAGCGTTTAAATTGTTAAAGCAAAAACTGTGTCGTGTGCCAATTCTGTCATTACCAAAAGGAAGCGATGGTTTCGTGGTGTATTGTGACACATCACGACAAAGGACCTAGTTGTGCTTGATGCAAAATGATAAGGTTATTTTTTATGCATCTTAACAACTCAAAGTGCACGAGAAAACTTACACTACTCACGACCTAAAATTAGGAGCTATCATCTATACACGTAAGATTTGGATACACTATTTGTATGGTACCAAGTGCTTTATATTCTTTGATAACAAAAGTCTCCAACATATCTTCAACCAGAAGGAGCTAAACATGAGACAACGCTCGCGAGTTGACTTACTAAATAACTACGATAGCAAGATACATTATCATCCTGGAAAGGAAAATGTTGTAGAAGACACCTAGAGTAGGAAAAGGCAACCAAGACCTTACGGGTGCGAGCGTTAGGAATGACAATCCACACGAATCTAACCACTCGGATACACAATGCTTAGTCCAAAGCACTAAAGGAACATAATTAGAAAGAAGAATCTCTTCGTCACATGGATAAACAATTTGAGATCAAATCTGTTAGAGCTCATTACTTTATAAATCAGATTTGGGTACCAAGTTTTGGAAATCTAAAAGATCCGGTAATGAGCAAGGAACTCAAATCCAAATATTCCATCTACCCAGGCTCTGATAAGATGTATTAGTATGTGAAGGAATTATACCGGTGTGCTAATATGAAAGCCGACATAGCCACCTATGTTAGTAAGTGCCTAACGTGTTCAAAGGTTAAGGTAAAATATCAGAAACCATCAGCGTTAATGCAACAACTTGAGATCCCACAATGGTAACAAGTTAGGATTTCCATGGATTTCATCATAAAACTACCCACTACATCATGTTGTTATACAATTTGGGTAATTATGGATCGACTAATGAAGTCTGCACATTTCATACTTATCAATGAAACTAATAGAATATAAAAGTTGAAAAGAATTTATCTATAGGAGGGTGTCTCTAAACATGGAGTGCCAATCTCCATCATCTCAAATCTAGACAGTCGGTTCACCTTAAGATTCTAGCAATCATTACAAAGGCATTGGGCACACAATTGGATATGAGTTCCACATACCACCCTAAAACGGATGGTCAAAGTGAAAGAACCATCCAGACATTGGAAGACATGCTTAGAGCTTGTGTGATAGATATTAGATAGCGTTGGGATACAAATTTGCCTTTAGCTAAGATTTTATTACAATAACAGTTATCACACTAGTATAAAGGCTGCATTGTTCAAAGCACTATATGAATGAAAGTGGCGATCGCCACTGTGTTGGATGGAAGTAGGTGATAGCTAACTTATGGTTCCTAACATCATACAAGAGACAACAAAAAAGATCACTTAGATTCAGAACCGACTAAAAGTAATGCGTGATCGTTAGAAAAGCTATACTAACAGGAGACGCAAACCATTGAAATTCCCAATGGGCGGTAAAGTTCTATTTAAGGTCTGACCTTGGAAGGGAGTTCTTCATTTTGGAAAACGTGGTAAGCTAAACCCTAGATACATCGGACTATTCGAAATCCTAGCAAGGGTTGGTCC
This sequence comes from Flaveria robusta, assembly GCA_025506415.1. Classification (NCBI taxonomy): domain Eukaryota; kingdom Viridiplantae; phylum Streptophyta; class Magnoliopsida; order Asterales; family Asteraceae; genus Flaveria; species Flaveria robusta. The sequence goes on along the minus strand of CM046464.1, from coordinate 13,347,588 downwards.
CATAGCTTAAAAGCTCATACTATTATAAGAACTTAGTAGTGTCCATGATAATTTCAGATCATGTGATAACCGATAATTTCAGATCAATACCCGGTCTGACTCAGTCATAATTACACATATCATACATTAATTTAAAGTGTCGAATATTTATTTGAAGTCATTCCATGCATTGCAAATTCCATGTGTAACATCACATGAATCAGTGATTTGGCGTAATTACCAGCTTACACGCGGTACAAACAAGGCACACGAACGTTGGTGATAATTAAAATATATGTGCAAATATATATTTTAAAGTGTTACAAAGTATGTTAGAACTTATATTATATGCGTTTAAAAAGTTTAAATTTATAAGTAAACCTAAACGCGTAAATCAATAATTTACCCTACATAAATCCTTTTAACGCGACTACTCGATACATGACATATTATTAACGAATCATCAATATTAAAATATACGATATTAAATATGATCTTATAATATTTAAATGTATTTTAAAAATCAAAAAGTAAAAATTATAAAAATATATAAAAATATCCATAGTACAACACATACCACCTAAAATACCCAATAATACATTAAAATCAAATAACCAACTCCTCCTACCCACTTTGGCCGTCTCCTTCCCCTTCCTTCACAAAGTCTCACCAAAGCTTTTTTAATTGTGAATTTTGAAGATTTTCCCTTGTGAATATCCTATTCTATTGATTAAAGGCATATGTTTCATTACCACTTTGTTGAGATGTCATCTTCCACCTTGTTTGACCAATTTCAAGCATGAATTCCTTACAAAAATTGGATTTTAAAAGTGACGAAGGTTATAAGATATAACCACACCCTTCAATTTTTACGTTCAAAAAAGTCACCACACTTTTCACTTTCTTTCCCCTTGAACTCTTTCACCATAACTTCACCACCTTTCCATCACATTTTAAACATGATTTTAACATGTTATTGAATTTTTAGTGATATTTCAAGTATTATTATGAATATGAATGTGTTCTTGTAAGTTATAGTCATTTAAAATGTTAGATTATGTTAAAAGTTGGATTATAACAAGTTGATCAAATTTAACCACTAATAATTATAAATTTAGACATGGGACTTTGAATATGAAATTATGAACTATATATCTGAAGTGCTATGTTAGTTAAATGATGAGTTAAAATAATTGGTAAATGACTATGTTGACTAACGGTATATTTGTGAACTTCACTATAAAAATTAAAAACTCTATAACCATAATAATATAATATTAATGTTGAAGAGTTGGAAAAACCTATTTTTGAAAAGTACATAAAATGAAAGAAAAAGAATAATATGTGTTTTTAAAGAAATATTAAAACGTACATATAAAAAGGTATTTTCGCATGCAAATATATTTATACATGTATATATATATACCTTAATAAGAGTCACGGAAATATGAAAACTAATATCTTATTAAATGTTAGTAACTTAAGAGGTATTCATGAATGACATTACAAATATTGTGTTACTTAAAATAATAAAATATTTCAAAACCCTAGTTTCCATATTTCACTTGCGAAATATATAATTAATTGCTAAACACTTGGGTCACGACTCGGGTCAAATCAAAATGATATCTAAATACCCAAATAATATGTCAACTTTAAAATACAAGAGTTATCGTACACTCTTAAATGAAATATAATTTAATATTACAAATATTGTGTTACTTAAAATAATAAAATATTTCAAAACCCTAATTTCAATATTTCACTTGCGAAATATATAATTAATTACTAAACACTTGGGTCACGACTCGGTCGAATCAAAATGATATCTAAATACCCAAATAATATGTCAACTTTAAAATGCAAGAGTTATCGTACACCCTTAAATGAAATATAATATAATAATATCTTCTAAGTAATATATATTTTTCACAATTATTAATCACATATTACCTACGGATCGTCGAGTCAAACATGAAATTACCAAGTTATATGGATGAAAAAGTTACATGCTCAGTTTTCATGTAGTAGCAATTACTTGGAAATAAGTTGGTTTAATTATTGTAGGGCGAACTTAGGTTGGATTTTCCTAAGCACTTTGGATACTTATATTTCCGAGCATATTCACTCATTGTAAATTTCACAGCCCCATTTTTACTTGCTCTCATTTCTTGAGAGATTAATTGCAAATTACTATTTTCATGGACATAGTTTTTTGTCAATAATTTCAAATGCTATATAAGTGGTTTACTTACCGTTTGTGGTTTACTTATAGTTACAGGATAGCTTTGGTTGAATTGCTTATATAATATTGTAGTATTGTATGATTAACAATCAAATCATAAAAAGGCTTGCAGTCCATTACACTATTTACGGTTATTTTAAAACCTATAAACTCACCAACTTTATGTTGACATATTTCTCATTCATGTTTTCTCGGGTAATTGATAAATGGATCAAATAAGCTAACGTGGATCACATCGTATGTAGAGCCATTCATGTTGTTTAGGACATTTATTTCTGTATTTGTTGCGTTTTGAAAACAATTTACTTAATTATTATTATTGTCGCTATTTAACTACAAAAATAATTGTGTATTTTAAGTTTATTTGCAACTTATGTTTTACAAAATCATGTTCACACACTGCAGGAAACCACCGTTGTTTGGGGTGTGACAAATTCTTATTTCGTAAGTTTTTGTTGTTTTAATTTTAGTCCATTTTATGGATTTACGATAGAATGCATGATTATTTATATAAAAATAAAAGCACTAACTAATTTTTGCATTCAAGATTACTTATACTTCTATAAAAAAAACCTTAAAGATCATTTATACATGGAATATTTGTGCTTCTTTTACACGTATATATATATAAACACACACATACATACAAACATAAATACATACATACATGCATACGTACATACATGCATACGTACATACATGCATACATATCTGCATACATGCATACGTACATACGTACATACATACAAGACTCCTTTATTTTTATATAAGGAATGAAGTCTTGCATTATTATTAAAATCATCTACTACATATTTCTTGGTCCTATAATAATTAAATAATCTTGAATGTCTATCACCATAATTTTGTCCCATCTTTTATTTTCTTTTTGTACTAGAACGTAAACCACCACACACAAATTCTACATTTGTAGTTCTTACTGTCACCATCAACTCCTTTGACTACAACTGGTAGGCACCCATCTTTTCCTACTGTAATACAGCCCTTAATAGCAAGATACTTACACCTTTCCTACAAGACCTCACTCTTCTCTTATGATTTTTTTCCATAAAATCATAACATACCCACAAATACAAGTCTTGGAGCTTTTCAATTTTAGTGAAAGAACATTCATGTTTCCTTTTCTTTTTTTATTTTGTAAGCCTTAATCTAATTCTCTCATGCAAGAATTCATGCATATCACCTTTTATTCGTGGTTCATATCATGCATGTGTGTATATATATACACACTATCACATAAAATAACACTAGTGTGAGGGCTTCTTCATAACCCTTTATACATTTCATGTTTCATGTTGAAATATTGATGTTCGTGAAGTTATTTGATCATAGTGTGACACACCTGGCATGTTTAAGGTGGTATGCTGTGATAATTTAATATGACATCATGCATCATATATGGATGATTTTACATTGTAGCTAAAAATATATATAATGGGGTATTAACATTCACATATATATATGTGTGTGTGTGTGTATATTATATGTATATATGTTTACATCCTTAGTGATAACCGAAAAACAAGACTTGGTTGTAAGACCTTTTAATACACTAAGCACGTGCGAAACAAAAAAATATATATCTTTATAATTGTGTACAAGCTAATGTACATGATCTCATGGATACATATTAGTATTATATGCTTAAAAGTCTTCACTATGTTAGTTGTTGATGACGCATAACATGAAAGGTGTATAAAACACGAGCTACCCTGAGACGTTTGGATTACTGGACTAATACCTGGTTTATATATATGTATGACTAAGGATAGAAGTATTATTTACAAGACTCATTCATATTCATACGTTTGCGTTTATTACTTTTTATAAATTAATAATTTACTTCACGTGCTACTTGCATTTGGTGTGGTTCACAATGATAAGTTATTTTATAACCCTTTTCAAATGGACTATGAGGGAAACCTCCGTGATATTTATTTTTGTCAAGAAAGTCATTTGTATAAATTTGGAGCATCGATACATCTATTTATGTTCTTTATATTTATTATGAAACTGATTACTTTTATGAGTTCTCTATTGTATGAAATAAACATATATTGTTTTTGTACAAGTAACCGGTATACTTGGATCAAGGCTTATGATGGTAAAATCTAAATATTTTATACACAAGATCATTCATAAAAAAGATGACGTCAAGTCATCTAGAAGCATGGACACATTTAACACATAGTAATTAACTGACAAAGGTCCTAAACAAGCCTTTAAATAAACAAGTATCGTCATCATTGTTATATGCATAGAGTTAGTTCTTAAAACTCAAGTAGTATTTATTTACTTGTGGCTTGAGTAGGAAACTTATCAATATGTTTTTAATCAATCACCTCACTTTACTCAAAACTCAATGTGAGTTCCTAACCCCGTTTTCATTTTACATATTTGAGTGAAATACTTGCTTTTACAAGAATACAAGAAACTTGTTTAAGTTATACTTGGCGCTAGTGTCATATATACATTATGTGGCAAGTATTATCACACTTGAGCCACTTACTTACTCAACCGATTAATCAATGGATTTGAGCCGATGGATTAATATATTTCATGGTTAGGTCATGAAAATAATAACTACATTGTTAAATTAATGATTATCTCCATCATTAACTAGTGTTCTGAGATAGGACATTAGTAAGGGCCATATAAGTAGTCACTAGGTTTGGTTGGGACCCATGTAGATGGTATTTATTTGCTTGTTACAAAAGTAAGTAAAAATTTTTATGTTTAATCGAGTTGCAACCCTACGAACTTATCAACTATTTTTAGTTGACACTTTTTGTCATGTTTCTCATGTAATAATTAGATGATATCATGAACACATTCATGAATGAGAGTACGCTTTGTGATTTCTACACATTGTCTTTGTGCTAGGACTATATTTCTGAGAATCTACAAATATGTACTTATTTAAACACTTTGTATTGTTTTAGTATTCAGACTTAATGTAAGTTTTGTTTCTCTTGAAAGCAATGTGTTCTTGATATTTAGTTTCCTTACATTTCTTTGTTTTCACCAAGGTAGGGGTGTGACTAATTAGTATTAGAGCTATTGTTTATTAAGAATTAAGTTCCTCTTAAGAAGCCTAGACTATATCATAATAATAATTTCCTGTAGACTTTCTACATGCCAATTGTGTATACTTAATATACCTATATGTAGGCTTTATTTAAAAGTCTACAGGCCATGTCGTGTCTACATGTCAATTGTGTATACTTAATATACCTTTATGTATTCTTTATTTAAAAGTCCACCGGCCATGTCGTGTCTACATGTCAATAGGGTATACTTAATATACCTATATGTAAGCTTTATTTTAAAGCCTACCAGCCATGTCGTCTGCTGCACCTTCTAGAGAAAACCACGCAAGGGATGATTATGAGGGAGAACCATCAGAGAACTCGATTCTTGCTCCTAACAACCAAAATGCACCATTTTAGGTCGCCAATCATAGTCTTTTCTCCTACACATGTTCAAAGGTCATATTTGAGACTTACTGCTTGCAAGTCTGTGCCAATACCCTAAAGAAGAGATGAGCTACCATAACAACCCCAGTTTTGCAATGACGATGTCACACCTTGCTAACTGGGTCAGGACGTGACCGATAGATATCACCACAATGTAGCAGAATTTAATAATCACAAACTTAAATAGTTTACATTCATCTAATGCTATTGTCTAAATAGCATTAAATCATAATAATTATCCAAAACATTAATTGTCTACATATCCAAATGAAACATATTAAATTAATTGTTCACAGCTAGAAAGATGAATAGGGCATTGGCTTCGTCTCCAAATATCCAATTAAGGCGGCACCTATCCGATAGTCACATGCTAATCAAGATTCTCCCTAAATACACACCCAAATAATGTCAACATAATGTTGGTGAGTTTATGAGTTTAAGACGTGTTACCTTTTGTGATAATCATAGTAACCATTAAAAGAATTAATAACAACAATAATATTAACAATAATAACATCATAGGTGCACTAAAGAATGTATCAAAATCAAGCTTGCCCCGGACTTTCCTGCCCGAGTACTAAAATATACCCTAACCTATTACTACTAGATTGTTGGCTTTAAATGTGCCTTGCTAAGCACAGTGAAATGGCACCAATTTGTGACACATCAATTATTGAATCTCAATGGGGGTTTCCTTGCATAAACGGCCCATTCTATGCGAGGGATTAGGCAAATAGTACTATCCACAAATCATGTGGCTCCCAATGGAGTTAATAATTATGCTTTGTTCGGGGCAAGAGCTTGTAGTATTACACCACAAAATAATGACCAACGAGAATGTATTTCACCCCAAAAGTTTTAAAGTAAAAAAAACATTCATGAAACTCACCTATGGGTTAATCACGTGGTTATCTTGGAATGTTTGGATGCTTGGAATGTTTGGATGCTAGCGACTAGGAGGATTCCTATGTTTATTTCAACTGAATTAGTACTTTATTAAATGATCTATTAAGCCCAACCTCATGTTTTGCATTTGTCTTACTTGGTTTTCTGATTTCCATTACACATGCATAACTTTGTTTCATGTTCATATCTTCATGTTTTGCTTAAGTCTAGTTTAATATTTTATAAGTTTAGATTATTATTGTTCTTATAAGTGTGATAAGGTCCCAAAACAGTAAGATTTCATTAGTTGGCAAGTTTGGCCCTTCAACTTTATTAAATTGACATTCTTCACCCCTAAAGTTTGGAATTTTGCTCCTTGATTACTTATGATGGTCTTTATTGTTTCTAGTGAATTAAACTTCTATAATAAGTTGGTTTTTATGTGTAAAGATTACACTTAGAGGCTGATGCAACCAACGATGTCACACCCTCAAAATCCACATGCGGAGTTTTACCGCGAGGCGTGTGAACAAACCAGGATCATAGTCACTAGTTACTCAGAACGACACTATATGCCACATTTAAACATAAACCAATCAAAGTTCAAGTTTTAAAACCATGCGGAAGCGTTTTGTAAATAAGGCAAACCCAAAGTATGTAAATGTAAAATTTGGCAAAACACGCGCCAACCCATTATTTAAATCTCACAAATAAAATTCAAATGTCATGACTTAAGATGAAGTCTTAAAATGCATGCTGGACCCGTGTTGTGCTCCTAATGGCAAACTGAATTAACGACCTAAGAATAGCATACTAAAAATGTCAACACAATGGTTGGTGAGTTCAAGAGTTTGCATTTAACATAAACAATAATAATTTGCATAACATAAGAAGTGCATTGAAATAGATAGCTAGTCTATATTCATAAGTAATAACAATAGTGATTTCGCGATCGAAGCTGACTGTGTTGCGTTTGTTGCCTCCCGTCACGACTTACCAGGTCGTAACGATGTTTGTGTTTAGGACAATATTGCACCCGTTTGACCTCGAGTCGCACAGGTGGGGCTTGTCAAACCCAGTAGTACTACCCAAGATTTCCCGCTAGTTACCATTATTAACGATCCGAAAGTGTGAGGACTTTCAAGGTATTATACACCATGTTAAAACATACACAACTTATAATAATAATATAGCGTTTGTGAACAAGTATGCTATCTCCCCCATAAGAGAGTTTATAAAATAGTGGGGCATGAACTCACCTGATGTGCAAGGACAATGATAAGAGAGAACTGATGATGGATGAAAAGACAACCCTTCAAAGGTTACCTAGAACACGCAAGTACATAAGTACGTGTGCACAGAAAAACTTAACAACCCTAAGTGCTCAATAAACACATTGACCCAAGGCTTTGGAAAACAAGACTCATCTAACCTAGTTGACCCGTTTGACCCGTTGGTGACATATTAATTGAAATCTCGTTTAATCAAATGTATCAACTTATCATACATGATTATCAAACAAAGTATTCACGCATATTACATCATCAACCCAAGTTCAATCTAGATCGTCATACAACTTATGCGAATCTCAAACAATCAACATGCTCAACACAATCATAAATATATCACAACTAATAATTCATTCATGAAGTCTAATCATGCACAACATGCCATGTGAAGCCACTCACGACTTCACACCCTAAACCCTGCCAATCCTACTAAGTAGGGGCCTCAGATTCGCACGCGTGTATGATAATCATAATAACATAAATCAACAAGATTCATTCCAACTAACAAACACAATAATGATCAATTCCAATCCCAAACATGATTTCCTAATCACTAGCCATAATTCATCATCATGTATAATCACCAAGAACCTACATTCCTTAAATGATCAATCAAGCAACCATACAACCCAAGTAACACATTCCACCACATTAGACATCATCCATAAGCATTCTAACATGCTCCTAACACCATAAACATGCTCACATCATCATATCCAATGATCTTCAAAAATAAAGTTTCCCTTTTTAGAAGGTAACACCCAAAAGCAATCTAACATCCAATTCCTACATAGTTTCATCAATTTTATACCCAATCAAGTTCATAACATTCATTCTAACATGATAATCATCACTAACTCATCAAAATTCCCAATCATCATGCATAAAAGTTTCCACTTATAGTAAGGTATGAACAAACACTAGATTTCATGACTTTTCTTGCACAATTCAAGTAAACCAACATCCAAGCAATGTATCCAACATCATACAATCATCAAATCATGAATTCCAAGAACAAAAAGTTTTCTCTTAAGGCAATGTGTGAGATTCATGATCAAATCATTAATTTCTTGCAAAATCAACATGATTTAACATTCATACAATCTAACCAACATCAAATTAACATCTAACAATCATCAATTTCACTTTGTCATAATCAATTTCGAATTAGGGTTCTTCAAGAACAAAAACCATGAAAAACTAATCAAAACTAACCTTTAGGTGTGCTTAGATGATGATTAACACTTGAAAACAACTTGTAATACTTGAAACCACTTGGAATTTGACTTGTGCACTTGTTCTTGGATCAAAATCGCAAGATGAAGGTGTTGGGATGGGGGTTACGGCCGCAATGGGGGTTTGGGGCTAGGGTTGGGTTTAATTTTGTTTAAATATGGTAACTTTTTATTTCAATCCAATTACAAAATAAACCCCATTGTTTATATTTTATAAAAACTAATCTTTTTAACACTTTTTAATAGGTTTCAACTACAAAATATAAACATTACTAATCAACAATAATAATCACATACATTTTCAACTAATAGCAAAACATATGAGATCATAGTTACACATTGTCACGTTATCAAGTAAAATTCACAAACAATAACTTAAAATGCATGAATCACATAACCACAACTAATAATCAACATTATTCACTAGGTTATCATTTGTTTACCATAGATAATTGTTATTAAGTCACCAACGTTCAATGACAACTAGTGTGTGCTCACGACACGTGTATGCAAGACCTAACGGAACTAACGGAGTTTGGTAACGGAAAATTACCAGATGTCACAAACGAGCTCTCAGCATGCAATACTAAAGTACAAGAAAGTTACCTTGGAAGATTTTATACAACTCAGTGAATTATGCTACGTATAAACTCTTCCAAAGCCAAAAGTCCATATCTTCCGAAGACAAAGGCAAAGTCTTCCAAAGCTTCAAAGACAAAGTCTTTCGAAGCCAAAAACTGAGTTTTTTCGAATACATAGAGGACATGCTTTTTCTAATCATAGTCACAAGTCAAAAGGCAATCCGCCTTTTCACTCTACATTAATCCTTTTTGTAATATATTAGGATGTGAGCTATTGCATGTCATAGTCACAAGTCAAAAGACAATCCACCTTTTCACTCGACATTAATCTTGTTGTCTAGATTAATGTTTCTGGTTGGCTTTCAAAGTATGGCCGACTGTATGATGTAGTATAAAGTGTCTCAAGTACTTGTATCTTCACGTATGCTTTGTAACACTTGTAAAAGAACTTGAGAGCAATATAAATGATTTTTGAAACCAATATTATCTTGTTCTTGTTCTTGTTTTTGTTCTTGTTCTTGTTCTTGTTCTATCTCATATTTGTTTGTATACTTAGTATCATCGATATAAACCTGGTTCCTTATTTGATCTGTTAAGTGTTCTTAGTCTCTTCTCATTATGAAATTGTTGCATTGAACTCCTCCAACAATCCTACAATTGGTATCAGAGCTTTTTAGGCTCTTGATTGTAAGATCTCACCTTCTTTAATCCCTTTAGTTTGACAAAACACTTAACAACTCAAATGACAGCTCTTACCAAGGCTAATATGGAAACCGGTACCATGACAAAATCTCCACTAATCACTCTTGATGTCTTTGATAATTGGTGTTAAAGAATGGAAGGCTTCATCAAGTCTCAAGACAGAAGGATGTGGAGATCTATTATCTAAATACCTCATGTACCATGCACTACTTCAACTACTGCTAGTGGTGGCATGATAACAAAGGAAGTGGCTAACTACTCAAAGGAAGACTAGAAGAAGATTGATGTAGATCAGAAGGCCATGACCGCCCTCCAAACTGCTCTTCCAAACTCTATCTACAGAGACTTCAAGAAGTGCAAGACTGTAAAGAAACTATGTGATGCACCCAAGCTTATGTATGAAAGGTCTAATGAAACAAAAGAAAACAAGAAAGTCCTCTTAAAGCAGATGTTTGAGAACTTCACGTGCAAGATAGGTGAAACCATGACTCAACAATACTTCAGATATGTTGAGATTGTGGATACTCTAATGGATGTTGGATTAATCTTGAGAGCAGGGACATTGTGAGAAAATTCATGTCCTTTCTTCATAGACTGATGAAAACTCATTCACTTGAACTTAATGAACAAGAACAAGATCAAAATGAGTTTCCCCCAAGGATCTTTTCAATCTCTCACAACATAACAACATGATGTTATATATTCAACACTTAATAATCATGGTGCGAAAACCCATGATTAATGATATGATTATCCGTGTGTGTGTGTGATTGCGTTTGTTAGCTAGTGTTTGAATGCTCTGAATGATAAATGCTTGATTTTATTGATAATTGTTCAAAAGCTTACAACCGATTAGGGTATAATGATATTTATAGCCTATACAAAAGCTATGTACAGTTACAAAAATACCCTTACGTAAAAACTAATTACATAAAAATCCTAAGTCTAAAAGCTATCCGCTGTGGATGATGTCTTGTCCGCTGTGCAAAAGCTATGTTCTTATAAGTGTGATAAAGGTTGGCCATACAAAAGCTATGTGAGTGTTGTTATGTTTGAAGATATGTATGATATAAATGAATAGTGATGTTATGATTTGTTTGTTTGTCTGTTATGTGTGATTTGATGTTTTGATTGTTTATGTGGTTAGCTATGTGTGATTGTTGTATTTGCATGTTTGACTGTTAGAAACCTTCAAGTATGTGATGTTATGTGTCTCATGCTGAGCCTATCCACACATCAAACAAAGTATGGTCAGTCTTTATTAGTGAAAAATGACTTAAGTGAAGAAATAAACTAGTGTACTATCATATCTCATATCATGTCATGTATGTTTCAAACTTATTTTTTATTTGGAAACCTGAATGGTTGTTTAATATATTGAGTTTGAAAAAGTGGATGTTGACTAAGAAACCTTGACTTTAACAAACTCATGCTTGTTGTATGTTAATGTTTGAAAACATTACTTTTTGGGTTCATAGTTGATCATACCAAGTGATTGAACCAAAAATTCAAATCTTGTTGAATCAAATGGTTTTGTAAAAAGGTCAGCCAATTGATTGTCTGTATGAACCTTGATCAACTTTATCAAACCTTTTTCTAAGCAATCTCTCAAAAAGTGATATCTGATGTCTATATGTTTAGTTTTAGAATGTTAAACAGTATTGTCAGTGATAAACATGGCAGCAGAATTGTCTTTGTGTATGGGTGATTTAAGAAAATTAAAGCTATAATCAAGCATTTGGTTTTGAATCCAAAGCACTTGAGAACAGCATGCAGAAGCAGCTATATATTCTTCTTCGACTTTTGACACATACACATTTGTTTGTTTCTTGCAATGCCAGGAAATCAGTCTTGATCCAAGAAACTAACAACATCCTGTTGTGGATTTTCGGTTTTGATTGCGTCCATCATAATCACTATCTGTGTATGCATATAAAGAGAAATCTCTAGGATACCATAAACCAAGTGTTGGTTTGCCTTTTAAGTATCTAAAGATTCTCTTTACTGCATTGATGTGTTATTCTTTTGGGTCTACTTGGTATCTAGCACACATGCAAATTTCAAACATGATGTTTGGTCTAGTTGCTGTTAGATACATCAGGGAGCCTATCATAGATCTGTAGAGCTTTTGATCAACTGATGTGCCTTTTAGATCTACACCAAACTTCGGTCCAGTTGCAAATGGTGTTTTGCTTGATGTGCAATCAGTCATATTTTATTTATTTAAGATCTGATTCACATATTTGCTTTGGTTGATGAAAATTCCTTTGGCGGATTGTTAAACTTGTAGACCAAGGAAGAAAGTAAGTTCTCCCATTGAGCTCATTTGAAATTTTGATTGCATAAGAGCCTTAAATTCTCTACAAAGTTGTTTGTTGGTGGAGCCAAATATGATGTCATCCATATATACTTGTACAACTAACAAGTTTTGTCCTTTTCTTTTCAAGAACAATGTCTGATCAATCTTTCCTCTTGTGTACCAATTCTGTAGTTGAAACTTAGATAAAGTTTCATACCACTTCCTAGGTGCTTGATGAAGACCATACGAAGCTTTATCCAACTTGTAGACTCTATGTGAAAAGTCTGGGTCTTCAAACCCAGGTGGTTGAGCTACATATACCTCTTATCTGTCTTTCCATAGAGGAATGCACATTTGACATCCATTTGGAAGATAGTGAAATTCTTGGATGATGCATATGCAAGGAACACTCTGATTGCCTCTAATCTAGCTACAGGAGCAAAGACATCATCATAATCAATACCTTCCTCTTGAGTGTATCTTTAGGCAATAAGCCTAGCTTTGTTTCTGATGATAATCCCTCTATCATCTGCCTTGTTTCTGAATAGCCATCTTGTCCCTATGGCATATTGACCTTTAGGGAGGTCAAGTAACTGCCAAACCTGTTGCTTTCTGAATTGTTGTAGTTCCTTTTGCATTGCTTCTATCCAACTGTTGTCTTTGAGTGCTTGAGAGATGTTTTTAGGTACAGTCAGTGATAAGAAAAAGGAAAACAAGCAAATGTTTGTTATATCAGTTTGACTTCGTATCAATCTCACATTAAGGTCACTAATAATATTTTCAAAGGATGATATTTGTGAGCTCTTATGGTTTCAATCTGATCAACAGGGATAGTTAAATAAGATTGTTGATTGTTTGATGTGGTGTTGATGCATGAGAAGGGTATTTGAAGTGGTGGGATTATCTGGCTGTGAAGCTTCATTGAATGTTTGTGGTGAATCATGAAAGAAATCTAAGATTTCATTATCATGATGTGTATCTGGTAATGAAGGGTAGTCATCTTCTTCTTCAACAGTGTGTGGATGCTGTGACCTTGTTTGCTTACTTTGTTGAGGGGTACTAGAAGGTTGTGGTTGATTGATCACTGGTGTTGATGAAGATGGACTGGGTGTTGATGTTCCTCTGGATGTGTTTGTTTGATCTTGAGGAGGTGTAACTGTAGTACTTGAAGGAGTGACATTTGTTCTCCTTGGAAGATCAGTAGTTAAAGGAACATCATTTGTTGGAGGAGGTACCATTGGATATTCAATATCTTTTTTTTACATGAGACATCAAAGTTAGATGTGTCAAATGATTTTATTAGAGTGTCAGTATCAAACAACCAGTCTGATCTAATGACTTACCTGGTGAAAGAATGTTCATTAAAAACAACATCTATTGTTTCTTCCATAATATTTAGTCTTGGATTGTATACTCTATGATCTTTTGAGCTTCCAGAATATCCAAAAAAGAATCCTTCATCTGCTTTAGGAGCAAACTTGGATAAATGTTCTCTGGTGTTTAATATTGAAACTGAACATCCAAATGCTTTAAGAAAGCCAATGAATGGTTTACTTTTAAACATTAACTGATATGGAATTTTTGTTTTGTTCTTTAATGATTAATGTTCTATTTTGAATGCAGCAAGCTGTATTAATTGCTTCAACCCAAAAGGATATGGGCAATAGAGAGTCAGCTAGCATAGATCTGGGTACTTCTATTAATGTTCTGTTTCTTCTTTCAGCTACTCCATTTTGCTGAGGAGTTCTTGCTACACTGAATTGACGATTTATTCCTTTCTCTTTACAAAAAGAGGAAATTAAGTCATTCTTAAATTCAGTACCATTATCACTTCTTAAAAATTTAACTTTAATATCCAATTGATTCTCAATCTTAGTGATAAATGACTTGATATTGTTTGATGTTTCTAACTTGTGTAGTAGAAAGAAAACCCAAGTGAATCCTGAATAGTCATCTACTATAATAAGACAGTATTGCTTCTTTCCTGTGCTTAGGATGTTTGTTGGTCCGAATAAGTCCATATGAAGCAGTTTAAGTGGTGTGTTGTTAGAGTTTACTAATTATAACTTATGGGACACTCTGTGTTGTTTACCTTTTAGACATACAGTGCAGTGGTCTGTACAAAAGAATTCTTTTTATGGTAAACCTATTAATAAGTCTCCTTTTACAAATTGATTCATTCTGTTAAAATTTGAGTGACCCAATCGTCTATGAAATAATTGGGAAAGATCTTTTATTGCTTTTGATAATAAACATGTTTCAGGAGTTGATGCTGAAACAGTGTTCACATCAACTATGTATGTGTTGTTCTGACGAAGTGTTTTCAAAAGGATATAATATTCACGAATTTGAAAACCCTTCTTGAGGATGTAGCAGTTGTTGGAGTCAAACAAGGTTGCATATCCCTTATCATAGATTTAGGATACACTGAGAAGATTGAACTGGAGATTAGAGCAGTAGTTGACATTTTCAAAGCTTATCAACCCATTGGATAATGTTCCTTCTCCTATAATATTTCCACCTGTTTTACAACCTCCAAAGGCTACGTTTCCTCCATGTTTGATTCTAAAATCTTAAAGGATGCAACAATTACCAATCATGTGTCGGGAGCATCCACAATCAACATACCATATGTTTTCAAGCCTTCTTTGATGTCCCTGCACAAGAAAGGAAATAAGTTAGAGGGTGCAACCCAAGCCAAGATGGTCTTGGGTTTTCCGTCTTTTTCCATAACACGTATTTCTTCTATGTGGCATTTTTTGATTGTTTAGGAGTTCTAGATACACTAGATTTCCTTTGTGTTTGTTTAGCTCTTTCTAGAGAAATGCTTTGAGCTCTTCTCCTTTGAGAGCTGATGTCAGATATGACTCTATTTTGAGACTTATGTCTCCTGGTTGTTTTAAAATTGTCATAAAATGTTTTATCTTTGTTTAAAGTAACTTTTGTGTGAGGAGTTTGTCTTGGTGCTCCTCCTTTGTTCTTGTTAGGAAAAACTGTTTGTTTCTTAATTGATTTCTCAACTTGATTTTGTTTGGTTTGCTTCTTATTTTTCTTGTTGAAAAAGCAATTCGCAGTGCTATGATTGTTTCTTTCACAGATTAAGCACTAATTGTGAAAGTTTCACGATTCAGTACTGTGATTGTTCATGTTACAGTACTTGCAGTACTTAACATATTTGCACCTCTCTGTAGTGTGAGTGTATTGATCACACTACTCACAATAGGGCAGATTTTAAGTACTCTGTTTGTTAGAAACTTTTGATTTTAAATTTTGTTTCAAAGGTACTTCAAAAGTTACAGTTGGTTGTTTTGACTGAACAGGTATTTTTTCTTTCTTTTTGTTTGTGTGTTTGTTGAAAAGTGTGGAAGATTCAGTCTTTCCACCACCTGAGAAGATATCAAAAACTTGTGTCTGCTTTGTTTATTTTATTGGTGCATCAACCACACTTGAAACCTTTTTGGTTTCAGTAATTTGTTGATCTGACTCATCATACTATAAGTCCTCATCATCTTAATCAGTTGTTTCTTCATCATACTCATTGTTTTCTCCTTGATAAAAGTCTGTTAATTTGATTTGTGGTGATGCTTGACTCTTAACAAATTTTATCAAAGGTGTTTTGGATATTAAAGCGGATTTGGATGATGATGATGATGATGATGGTTTGGAGTCATCAGTCCTTTCAAGGGGATCAAATGAATCTCCTTGTTTGTTGGTCATTGATTCAAGAAGTGGAATATAATTGTCATTATAAGGTGGATTGACCTTATTGTATCCCAATCCTGAAGGGTCTTTAAAAGCCCTTTGTTGAGCAAGAAGTTCTTCAAACTTATTATTGCCCACCTGAAAATTCTGAAGTTTCACTTCAGTTTCAGCCTATAATGTTTTTGACTAAGTCAATAATTCAGAGAGTTGCTCTACTGGAGCTGCAAGTGTTAACTTTTCAAACAAAAGTTGGTCTAAATCATTTTTAAGTGACAGTATTTTAATTTCGTATTGTTTTTGCTCTGTTTTTAATCTGTCATTTATAATGGTTGTTTCAATCACTTTCTCTGAAAGTTGATCATCATGTTCTCTGTATCTAGTGACTTCGTAAATGCATGCTTGTGTACAGATATTATCCTTTACCTCTTTCGGGAATTTAGAGATTTTATCTTTTATGTTTGCTCTGAGAGTATGATCAGGAGATTGGATCTGTGCCTCATACATACTCCAATCACATTAACCATCTTGTTTGATGATCATTGCAGATGATTTTGAGTGTTGGTTGGGGCTGTATTGTGTGATTTGGGCTGGTGCTAGGGAAGTAGGAATACTAATGGGTGGTGGTATTTGTTTGTTTGAGTGATAGCTATTGGATGTTTGTGTTTGTTGGGTGTTTTTGTCAGCTCTAGGTTGTTGACATTCTTTGGAGAAGTGGCCATACAGTTGACAGTTGTAGCATCTCACATTGGTTTTATCAAAACCAATTTTCGTTTTCTTATCCATGCTTAAACCCCCGTTCCTTTGTAGGAACTTCTTGGATCTGTATGCTATCATTGCCATTTACCATTGAAGATCCATTTCTTCAACAATATCAAGAGGCAATTCATCCAAGTCTTGTTGTATGATTTGAGAGGGAGTCAGGTTGGCCCCTAAATAATCTTCAAAACTTGTTGTAAAAGCTGCCTTTTGATCCTTACATTGCAAGATGATTGTTAGCGCATCCATGGGTTTCTCAAATTTGTGAATGTTTTGAGTCTTCGTTGTATGTTGTTTGCTGAAGCTAGAAGCTTGTGGATGTTGTTTGCTTTCCGGTGTAGTTTCACATGAAGCATGTACACTAGTCTTTTTGGACTTTTGTTTGTTCTGTGATGATTCAGCAGCAGAAAAGAATGATGTTTCACTAGAATCCAAGAATTCTTCATTTTCCTCCTCACCAGTGCAAGTCAAGAAAGCACTATCTGTTTGTTGCATTTTTCTTGAATTTGTAAGATTCAACATGCTTGATTGTACAATTGTTTTTGGATCTTTCATCTAACTCCAGT
The DNA here is from genome assembly GCA_025506415.1 of Flaveria robusta. Lineage (NCBI taxonomy): Eukaryota > Viridiplantae > Streptophyta > Magnoliopsida > Asterales > Asteraceae > Flaveria > Flaveria robusta. The sequence continues at coordinate 13,329,855 of CM046464.1, read as the reverse complement.
GCTTCTACTTTGGCAACTAGAGCATCTAATGACAATGCTTCTAGATCCAATGTTGCTTTCATCAGAGATACTAACTGAGTCCAGCTCTCTGAAAGTGTATGCAACATCTTTTTGTTGATCTCCACATATTCATATTTGAGACCATACACTATCATCTCATTTACCAATTGAACAAATATGTGAAGCTGTTGTGGTGGGATTCTCCTTGAACATGATGTAAGGCTTCATATTGGGTTCTCAACTTTCCCTTTTTGATTTCCCTTATTTCGTCACTGCCTTCACAGATAGTGTGAAGAACCTTCCATAGTTCATGGGCTGTTTTGAAATTCTCGACTCTTGTTAGAATCTCAAATGGTAAAGTCAAAGCCAAGATGCTATAATCTTTAATGTCTGTTTTGACCTTCTTCAGGTCATCACCAGCTATATTTTTCAAGCTAACTGGTTTTTGTATGTTGTAATCTGGACCAAAAGTTACACGTATGTATGGTCCCTCGGTTATGGATGTCCATAGATTCGGGGTCTTGAAAATAATCCAGTTTCTAAACATTATTTTCCATTATTTGAAGTCTGCTTTGCTCTTGAGTCTGGGTGGTTTGAGACCACTATTGGACCGTGAAATTTCATCAGACATGTTTGTTAAATTTTAAACTTCACAGTTTAAGTCAAATTTGTTTGTTGATTTAGCTTGGTGCTAAATTTAATTTATCCTAAGGTCACTAGGATTTGTTTGTTAAAGATGTCACATTTTAATTTGAAATTTCATCAGACATGTTTGTTAAAAGGATTTAATTAATTTGATTAATTAATGTCCTATGTGATGTCAGTGTTAAATCTCGGTTAAATAAAGCGAATATTCTGTTTGAGGAATGTCAATCAGTCAAAACCCTTTAATGATGTCAGTCAAACAATGTCAAAACCTTAAAAACAAATATTTTGTTTTTAAATGTTAACTTTTTGGATCAAAAAGTGACTTTTTCAAAAATTTTAAAGAAGATTATGTTTCTTCTTTGATTTTGCTGATGATGAACTAACAAAATCACCGGAGATTATGAAGGTTTGCGAATGATCAAAAACTAGGGTTTATCCTAGGGTTTGTTGGTGGCTGTGTTGTTCTTCACAAAATCAACAATCGGTTTGTTGATTGAAGAGCAAAAACCTTACTCAAGTGTGCATATACTTGAATATGATGATTTTGAACACTTTGAATGATTAAAAAATGTTCAAAACAATGTTTGTATGATAAAAACTTGATGAAACAGTACTTGATGACTGTTTTATCAAAAACCTTCGAAACCGATGAGGTTTTTATGGTTTTGTGATGGTTCTATTTTGAAAACAGTGTTTGAATGTTGTTTAGAGCTTTAACAACACAAATTCTTCTACAAAATGCTTAAAAACAGATCAATGAATCATGTTTTATGCATTTGTTGAATGTTTGGAGTAGAAGAGAGATTTGTGATGATTTTCAACTCAAAAATGTATGTTATGAAGCTAATGAACCATGAATGTCATTGTGATGAATGAGAGGATCAAAAATCAAGTGTTTGATTTGAGACAAGGCTATGATAGCACCTGATGAAAACTCAGTCACTTGAACTTTATGAACAAGAACAAGATCAAAATGAGTTTCCCCCAAGGATCTTTTCAATCTCTCACAATATAACAACAGGATGTTATATATTCAACACTCAATAATCATGGTGCAGAAACCCATGATTAATAATATGATTATACGTGTGTGTGTGTGTGTGATTGTGTGTGATTGCTAGTGTTTGATGCTCTGAATGATAAATGCTTGATTGTATTGATAATTGTTCAAAAGCTTACAAAGGATTAGGGTATAATACTATTTATAGCCTATACAAAAGCTATGTACAGTTACAAAAATACCCTTATGTAAAAACTAATTACATAAAAATCTTAAGCCTAAAAGCTGTCCGTTGTGGATGATGTCTAGTCCATTGTGGATGTTAAGTCCGCTGTGAATGATGAGTACTTGTCCGCTGTGCATTGGATGTTGTCCGCTGTGAACACTTGTGTGCTTTGCTTTGTTCATCCGCTATGAGTGATCATATGATGTGGACATTGGTCATCCGCTGTATGTGTGATGGTCATCCGCTGTAGACACTTGGAGTTGTTCTTCATCCGCTGCATAGACTTGTTCATCACTGTGGGCAGGACTTCATCCGCTGCCGACACTTTGCAAAAATTCTTTTATCTTCAAAATCTGAAAAAGAAATTTAAATAATAATTAGTGTATGTTATGAATGTTCATGATACTAATGTTTTAGTTAATGATTGTTTGAATGTTAGAACACATTATGTTTGATTATAGCAAGCATCATCCTTTAAATGCACTTGTTGAGTCCAACACAGACAATGGACTCACTATTGTGTGGTGATTAAGAGGATTGAAAACCTCCAGACCCTTACTCTCATAGAGTTGTATGGTATCCTCAATGGATACCAGATGGAGATAAACACGCAAAATCCATCTAGCAACTCTTCCAACAATCAGTAGAGTTCTGCCTTTCATGTGGTTGAAAGGGATTGCAAAGAACCACAGCATTATTTCCTCTTCTACCTTGAAAACTCACAAAAGGTTCCTTTCATCACCTTCACTGAGACACCAAGGGAAAGCTACATCTAAAGAAACCCATTCCAAGAGACAAGCTCTTCTCAAGCCTTTGTGTCTGCAAATGAAAGCAGTCGCAACTTTCTCTTCACTCTTGAAGACTTGGACTGTATCCATCCAGATGATCTGCAGTACATGGAGATAGTCCAGCAAAAGGCTCTTCTCACTCACAAGGCCAAGAAGTTCTACAACAAGACAGGCAGAAAGTTTCCTAGTTATGCAACCAGTAGAAAGTTTGGGCTGGATAAAAGCAAGGTGAAGTGTTACAATTATAATCAAATGGGACACTTTGCTAGGGAGTGCAAGGCACCAAGGACAAACGGTGTCTAAGCACACCCCATACCAAACTACACTGACGGAGCTCCATAGACTAAGAATCCCAAGTAGCAAGCTGTAGTTGCTTTTGAAGAAGTAAGCTTTTATCGGAGATTTTAGGCTGAAGATGTTTCTTCAAACCAAGCACTGATGGCTTACCATGAAGAAGCCAAGGTATTAGAACATCTTTGTACTCCTAAATGTATTGCTAATGTAAATAAATACACGTCTATAACTTGGAAATAAGATCTGATCTTATGTTCTTAAATATCTTAAAAGCTGATTTTAAAAAAGCTGAAAAAGACTATAAACTTAATATAGAAGATCTAGAGAAAATAATTTCAACTCTTAAGTATGAACACACCAACTACATGACTCAAATCAAGATCTCATTACCAAGTTAATTGAATGTCAGGCTGAGCTTGTGATCAACAAAGCCAGGGTAGAAAAATGAGTTCTTGAAGAAGAGAACTTCAGGAACATGATATCCTCATTCTTGCATGCAAAGATTTGTTATTAGAATAAGCAGGGACTGGGATCTACTAAGATAACTCCTCCACACACTTTACTATCTGTAAGATCTCTAAGGTGTGGAACTTGCCAAGATAAGCTTCCCCTCATAGACCCTATTCAAGAAGTGGATGAAGATAGAGTGGAGATAGTGAAGAATGGATCTGAGTTGAGTGAAGAAGATCATCCTAAAAAGGGTCACTATCCTCCTGAGGAGAGTAAAGTACCAGGGATGACCAAGTCCAAAAGGAAGAACTTGATCAGAGTAGCCAAGAGAAAGTCATAGAAGGTTCAAGAGATCAAAGCCACCTTCAACTCCAAGCAGAAATAAGTCTTTATCTCTTCAGGTTTTGAAGTGGTAAAGACTGAAGGATTAACTATGGACTCCAGTACCAGGAGTTCTAGTTCATGCCCAACTCATCCCTTTGAAGAAAAGAAGGCTAATCAAATGTGCATCACTGCTACCCAGCCTAAATGAACCAGTTCTAAAAGCAAGCCTCACCCTAAGAAGCATATCGCATCATCTGTGAAGATGAAGATAGAAGTGGAAAGTGATCAAGCTCAGCCTTCTACTAAAAAAAAGACTCTCAGAAAGAAGCCAACCGAATGTGTCATGTGTCGTAGTACCTCTCATCTTGCTAAGGACTGCATTTACAATCCTAAAGGTACTGTCTACATGACTAAGAAGAAGACTTCTGAGAAAAAGAAGGAAATAGCTTTCGAAGGAAAATCTTTTCCTTTTGGAAGCTCCAAAGTGAAGAAGAAGACAAGTGAAAACTGGCCTTCAGAAGAAAATTTGGTCTCGAAAGAAAGGAATGCTTCCGAAGTATCGAAGTCAGCTACAGTGAATGCAAGATCTTCCAAAGGCCCAGTCTCCAAAAGTTCCGAAGGTATCAAAAATTTCAAAGTGTTGAAGGTCAAGTCTAATCTTCCAAAGATGGTGTTGAAGATAAAGGAAGACCATGTGACTGAAATTTCTTCATCAACAACAGCTGATGATCCTAAAGCTTGAATATAGGATCAATTATTGTTGCATTGTCTTTAGTTCACTTTGATAAGCCCAAGACCAGCAAGGCTTGAGTTTCCAAATGTAACTAACTATCTTCTTTTGTGTAAGAACAGCTATAAACCAAAGGAAATTTATGGATCATTGATATTGGCTATTCAAGGCAATGATAGGCAATTGATCTTTGCTTCAAAACTTTAAGAATATTGATGGAGGGCCAATTGCTTTTGGTGGAGATTCAGGTGGTTATATTACTGGTAGGGGCAGGGTCACAAATGGTAAGCTCAGCATTGAAAAGGTAAACTTTGTCAAGGAGCTTAAATACAATCTACTGAGCGTATCTCACTTTTATGATCAGAGACAAGCATGCTCTTTACTGAGCATGAGTGCATTGTTCTTAAGCCCGGGGTAGTCATTACTCATGAGCATATCATGCTTAGAGCTCCCAGAAAGGAGAACATGTACAAGATGGATTTGTAGAAAACATCTCCTTCAGGAGATGTTTCTTGTTTTTTTTATCTAAAGCAAATAGTGATTAGTCTTTCCTTTGGCATAAAAGAATATGCCATGTAAACTTTAAAAACATGAACAAATTAATTAAGAATGATTTGGTAACTGGAATGCCAAAGAAATACTTTACCAGTGATGACCATTGTGTTGCATGCCTAAAATGGAAGCAACATAAAGTGTCTCACAAGCCAAAGGAAATGAACTACATCACTACTCCCCTACACTTGTTACATATGGATCTATTTGGCCCCACAAATGTAATGAGTTTAGGAAAAACTTCATACTGTCTTGTGATAACAAATGACTTCACTAGATATAGTTGGGTCTTCTTTCTTAGAACTAAGGATGAGACTCCTGAAATCTCGAATTCTTTCATTCTGAAGATTAAGAATCAATCTGATCACAAGGTCAAGACCATAAGATGTGATCAAGGAACTAAATTCAAGAACCAAATGCTTGATATATTTTGTGATCAAAAAGGTATTTCAAGAAAATATAATGCTCCCAGGACTCCTCAGCAGAATGGTGTTGCTAAGAGGAGAAACGGGACCCTTATTGAGGCTACAAGAACCATGTTGTCTGACTCTAAACTGCCCATCACCTTTTGAGTAGAGGCAGTCAAGACTAACTGCTATGTGTTGAATAGAGTTTTAATAGTCAAGACTCATGATAAGACTCCTGATGAGCTGTTGCACAAAAAAAGACCTTTAATTAGTTTCCTCAGATCATTTGGATGTCATTGCATCATTCTGAATACCAAAGATTATATAGCCAAGTTTGCTGAGAAATCACATGATGGACATTTCATTGGATACTCTTCTCAGGCTATGGCTTATAGAGTATACAATCTCAGAACTAGAGTAGTTGAGTAGTCACCCAATGTGAGTTTCAATGAACACACACCAAATGTGAAAGGTTCTACTCCGGATTGGATATTTGATCTTATTTAGTTACCAAATGTTTTAACAAATCTTGGGAATATGTTTCAAGAATTACAGGTAACTCATCAGAAGGAGATCCTAACCTAAGATTTTAGCTAAGAAGACCATACAAGAAAACTACTTCAGCTCTAGTGGTAACTAACCCTGCAGGTGGAAATCCTATCAGCACAACCATGGCAAATTCAGCTAATACATCGAGGTGCCTAAAAATTCCAGCACAGAGGCATAGAACTCAACCGAAGGAGCTTCCATTGTAGGAAGAAATGGAGAAGGTGATTTTGACTAAGAATTTCATGATACTGAAGACCACTCCACTAAAGACAACATTAATGATGTCACACACTCATTGGATCAAGTTTCACATGATAAGTGTGTTGATATGGTGGGTGATACTCAATCACCAGATCTGAATTTCACTAATTTAGGTCTCTTAAATCAACTTTTTGTGATTCCTCAACTGAAAATCCACAAGTCACACCCCACCACAAACATCATTGGAGATGTTGAGACAGGACTGAGAATAAGAGGACAAACCCTTGACAAAAATGTTTATCTATACTCTTATTTCTTATCTCAGATAGAGCACAAGAAAATTGATGAAGCTTTGAAGGATGGTAGTTGGGTTGAAGCTATGTAGGAGGAGCTACTTCAATTCAAAAGGCAAAAGGTTTGGAACCTATGTTCTCTTCCTCATGGGAAGATTGACACAGAATTCAAATGGGTTTTTAAAAACAAGAAGGACGATAGAGGACTTGTCATCAAAAACAAGGCTAGACTAGTTGTTCAAGGGTAAAATCAAGAAGAAGTAATTGATTACACAGATATTTTTGCTCGTGTATAAAAACTTAAAGCTGTTAGGATATTCCTTGTTTTTGCTGCATCCAAGGATTTTAAAGTATACCAACTTGATGTCAAGTGTGTATTTTTATATGGAGTGATTGAAGAAGAAGTGTATGTCAAACAACCAGCTGACTTTGCGGACCCAGATCATCCAGATTATGTCTGCAAGCTTGATAAAGCCCTCTATGGGTTACATCATGCTCCAAGAAAATGGTATGAGACATTATCACAGTACCTAGTCTAACATGACTACAAGAGAGGTACCATTAACAGCACACTTCTCCTCAAAGGAATATGAAATGACTTGATGCTGGTTCAAGTTTATGTAGATGACATTATTTTTGGGTCACCTAATCCAAGTCTCTGTAAAGAGTTTGAGAAGCTGGTGAATAATAGATTTGAAATGACTGCCATGTGGGAACTCAATTTTTTTCTAGGAATTCAAGTGAAGTAGGTGGACAATGGTATCTTCATAAACCAGTCAAAGTATGTGCAAGATATACTAATCAGATTTCATCTAATTGACTGTAAGGTTGGTAAGACTCCCATAGCAAAAAACCACTCTCTAGGTCCTGATCTTAAGGGGGACTGCGTTGATGAACACCTTTACAGGGCTATGATTGGGTATCTTATGTATCTCAAAGCACATCAATATCAGGTATCATTTGATAAGAGATAATTTTGAAAAAGGCTTGATAAAACTAGTCAAAGTTACCACAAACGAATAATATGTTGATCTGTTCACTAAGGCATTTGATAAACAGAGATTTAAGTACTTTATATCAGCTATTGGGATGACTAACTTTAAGTAGATTTTCTTAAATTAATTTTTGAATTATTTTCTAAAATATGTATATTTTAGGTTGTCTATTTAACCACTCATACGTCCAGTTATCTTGAAAGAAAATTTTTCTAACTAATATTTTTTAGAATTTTAAAAGTTTGAAATATACTTCTTTTGAAAGGTGGGACCGAAATTGGGATTTTAAAGTTTATCCTTTTGCACTAACTTTGTCTCAAATCTAATTCATATAAATATACCTTTAACGGTTCCCCCTCTTTCACTTTCTTCTTCACCTAAAAAATTCCTAACCTAAATTCTCTCAAACCGCCTTTGTTTCTATCTTCCTTCATCACTAAGCCACTCACAAATGGCCAACCCTGATCCACGAAACCAACCCGATTTCTCCATGCAACTTCACACGCAACACAATCAAGTTGCTCTATTATCTTCAAAGAAAGATCCCGTTTTCTTTGATTTTTGCCAGTTCTTAACTCTATCCAACTACTTCAGCTCACTCACCATAAATACTCCTCTGTATGAGGACCACCTTTTGGAGTTTTGGAGGACCTGCCAAGAGGTAATTATGGATGGGGAGAAGGCATTATCTGTCACGGTGTAGGGGAGGACAATTTTTATCACTCCAGCCACCATTAACACTTATATTTGGCTGGATGATGAAGAAGGTTAATTTTCCTTTCTAGAATCTGCTGTGAACCAGTCTTCTAGGCAGATGGGCTATGAGGGTGATTACTCCATAAGAACCTTCAAGGAAGGAAAGATCTCCTTCAAATCTAAGTACCTCCTCAATGTTGTCATCCACTATCTGTAAAACAAGCATGGAGGTTGGGACCAAATTCTAAAAGACCTCTCCTACATAGTCCATGGCATGGTTCAAGGTGTCAAGTTCGGGTACTCTTAATTTGTATATACAAATTTACTTGCAAACTTAGACTCCTTAGAGTATTACATGTTCCCAAGATATGTTCAATACATTCTTAATTATGAACTGGGCTAACAGTTAAGGATAACATGTAATATTCTACAAAAGGGGAACACTTGTAAGAGTCTTCTAACACAGAGTTAAGAAGTAATATATACAAGTATCTTGAAAACTATTTTTATGTGTTCCTCAATTTAGTATATTATTATCAACTCAGTTAAGAAACTTAGATTCATCTATTCAAGTGAGTTTAAGAGATAAAACTTGTGTTGAGAGACAAAATCTGATCCTGCAATTGGTATAAGAGCTCTTCAGGCTCCTAATTGTGAGATCTAACCATCCCAAATCATCCTTGTTTCTTCACTATCACTCACTTCACTCAAATGGCTCTTAACTAGAAATCCTTTGAGTCTGAGAAGGGAACCATCACCAAGGCTCCAATTATCACTCCTGATAATTTCAGAGCATGGTGCAAACGTATTGAAGGTTTCATCAAGTATCAAGACAGCCAAATGTGGAGGTCTGACACTCACGGTCCTTACAAGCCAAAGGTGGCATCTCCGGCGGGCAATGGTGCCATTATTTAGAAAGTTGTTGAAGACTACTCGGATGAAGACTTCAAGAAGATGGACATTGACTGCAAAGCCATGACTGTGCTAATTACAGCCATACCAAACTCCATAATGGTAGGCTTTCTGCACTGTGAAACAGCTAAGGATCTGTTTGATGCTTTAACGTTGATGTACTCTGGTTCCACTGATTCCAAAGAGTCCAAGAAAGATGCACTGAAGCAGCTTTTCGAAAACTTCACTCATATTGCTGGTGAGACCCTAAGTCAGCAATACTTCAGGTACATGGACTTAATCTCCTTTTTTCAGTCTATGGGAGTAACTCTAGAGAAAAAAGATATAGTAAGGAAATTCATGAGTGCACTTCCTCATGAATGGACTTTTTACTGTGTCTCAATCAAAAGAACTAAGAATCTCAACACTCTCACCATGACAAAACTCTATGGAATCCTTGATGGATACCGAATGGAGATGGAAACTCAGAAAAGCCATCAGATGAATAGAAGCTCAAACCATTATGTCAGCAATGCATAACATGTTGCTGAAGGTTCAAGAACTCTCCAGCCCCAGTTGTACCTGAACTACCCCCAACAACCATCATCCTCCTCTAGACCCTACATCACATTTCCTGAGTCACCTAGATCTCAACAAGCTCAACAAAATCCTTTTCAGATAATTGTGCATTTGTTTCAGGAAATGAGCACTCTGGAGATTTTCAATTCTGTTTTAATGATCTCGAGTGTTTTAGTCCATATGATGTGGAGTACATGGACATTGTCCAGCAGATGGCTCTTTTAACCTACAGAGCAAAGAAGTTCTTCAAGAGAACTAAAAGGCAATTCCCTCAGAACCCAAGTAACAGCAAATTTGGGTTTGACAAATCAAAGGCCAAGTGTTACAACTTCAAGCAACTTGGTCACTTTGCAAGGGAATGTAAAGCTCCTAAATCCAATCCTGGAGCACCTCAAGCCTCCCAACATCCAGCTACTCCAAAAGCTGCTGCCAAGTCAATTAAACAACAAACTGTAGCTCTTGCTCAAGAAGTTGATTGGAGCTTTATGGTGTAAGATGTCACTCCTGCTCAAGTTCTCATGGCTAGAACTGAAGACAGTAAGGAATATCCACCTGATAAAAATGGAAATGTTTGGATAGTGGACAGTGGATGCTCCAGGCACATGACAGGAAACAGATCTCTACTTCTACAGTTTGAACACTTTGATGGAGGTCCTATTCAGTTCGGAGGTGAAGCCAGAGGATACATTTCTAGTAGAGGTAGTGTATCCAATGGTAACTTGAAAATTAACAAAGTAAACTTTGTCAAACTGCTTGAACACAATCTTTTAAGTGTTTCTCAATTCTATGATCAAAAGCATCAGATGCTTTTAACAGAACATGAGTGCATTATCCTCAAACCCAGGATGACAATTACTTAGGAATTGGTGCTTCTAAGATCTCCCAAGAAAGGGGATATGTACAAGCTGGATATGAACTATGCTTCCCCACTGGGTGAAGTATCATGCTTTCTTTCCAAAGCTAATGGTGATGAGTCAACTCTATGGCATAAAAGAATGTGTCATGTTAATTTTAAAACCATGAACAAATTGGTTAAAAATAACTTGGTACATGGTGTGCCTAAAAAGGAATTTTTCTGTAAAAATAACTGTGTTGCTTGTCTGAAAGTGAAGTAACATAAGGCATCTCATAAATCCAAAGAAGTTAACTCTATCACCACTCCATTACACTTATTGCACATGGATCTAATTGGTCCCACAAGTATAATGAGCATTGGAAGGAAATTATACTGCCTTGTGATTTGATGTGTGAATATATATATATATATATATATATATATATATATGTATTATTTTATTTTGAAAATGTTTTTTTCAACAAACTAGTTTTAAAAATTTGGAAATTCCCAACTACACTTCACACAACGGCAAGTGTACCGGTCGTGATATAGTAAAGTTTATGTAAATCCGGATATCGAACCATAGAGACATGTTTGGCGGCTTTTGTTACTAAACCTCTATCGACTTCTAACCTAATTAATTGTATTATTTTAAATAATTAATATTAATAAACAAAATAAATAATTTAACCAATATTAATTAATCTAAACACGACAAATGAAATAAACAAATAAGAATTCAAACTTGGAACTTGAAGGCGATCAAATATGCGAAATAACTACCTAGGTAGAAATCCAACTCACATGTAATGACACAAAGGCAATGACTGATATAACTATCACCAAAAATACGAATCTAGGTTAACTAGGTATGTTGCTACTCCCTAAGAAAATCGAAGACACGTGTCAAGCACAAGATAGGTTTATTAAAATGTCTAATGGAAGATCGCCCCTAGGTTTTCTACCATAATGTCTTTAAAATTATATTTTCCAACTCTAAGACAAAGGACAACTTAATTAAATCTAATTAAATATCTTAAAACACTAACACCACGAATGAAAGGCAAAACACGCTCTCGCGAAATCTAAACCTAATAAGCAATGAGTAGGAGGTTTTAAGCAATATCTATCACCCTTGGGTTCTAGATAAGGTAGCACATTGCAAATACTATCAAAATCACAGCCAAAACTCCTAAGATTATCTCTAATCAAAGCTTAAAATTAATAACACGAAGTAATTAATTTAAACGTGTAAAACCTAATCAAGATATCACATAATCAATCAAGATCAAACATGCACGAGCATGGCATTAACTTTTAAGTATAAAACAATACACGTATCCGTATTTAGTTGAGAAAATAATCGAGTTCTAAGATTAATAAACAAATATACAAAATCAAAACCAAATATTTACTCAAAACATATTAGTTTTCAACCAAACCTAGGTAGTATTAAAAAAAGTTAGCTACTCATAACGTTTATAAACATTAAAAACGATAATAAAGTTGCAAACTTTAGTAACATAAACGATATAATCAATGAAGCAAAGAAAATAATCGATAACAAGACGAAACCGAATAATCTTTAATGCTGGAATACTTCAATCCTTGCCCCCGATCTTGCTCTCCACATTAATATTGCTCTCTGATCGTGCTCTCCACTTTAATATTGCTCTCTAATCGTAATCAAACTCCAAAGTTGAATTCAAAAATGACTATTAGAATTTTTGTTCTTCTTTTTCCTCTTCTCCGTAACCCCTCTGCCATCATCTTTTCCTTTTTATATAGAATATTTAGGTTGTTTGTATCTTCTGCACACCACTCCAAATTCCTCATGGGCTTCAATTGTAAAAAACGATGGCCTTAAAAAAATCCATATCACATGTGGGCTTCACAAAACAAAACAAAACAAGGGAATTATATGGATCAACTTTAATTAAAGCTGCGACGTGAATAGAATTCATGCTATGATTTCAATATATAAATTTAATGTTTACATCCATGCAATTCCATACTTAGATTCATGATTTTTATTTACAATTCATATTTAGTTTAGCTAAATTAACAATACTAATATATCTATATATCATATTTGTTTGACTTTCTTTTCTGGGTTTTAAGTTTCGTTGAAATTAATTAATTTAGTTCGTAGTCTCTTAAAACCTTTTAAAACTAAGTATGAGGCAATTATGAGTAATATATAATAAAAACTAACCCAAAACTATTTAAAGATGTAAGAAATATTTATATAAATTATGTATAATTTAAACCATATCATGATTATTGATGATTTTACAAGATTCACATGGGTATTCTTTTTAAGAACTAAAGATGAAATTGCTGAAACATTATAATCTTTCATTCTTAAAATAGAAAATCAAATTGATCATAAGGTAAAGATTATCCAGAGTGATCAAAGGACTGATTTTAAGAATCAAGTTCTTGACTCATTCTATAACTCAAAAGGGATTGCTAGACAATACAATGCTCCTAGAACTGCTCAATAAAATGGTGTTGATAAGAGGAGGAACAGGACACTTATTGAGGCTGTAGAAACTATATTATCTTATTCAAAGCTGCCTCTAACTTTCTGGGTAGAGGCAGTCAGCACTGCATGCTATGTGCAGAACAGAGTTATCATTGTTAAGCCCCATTGAAAAACCCCTTATGAGATATGGAACAAGAGACCACCATTTATTGGTTTTCTTAGATCCTTTGGTAGCAAGGTGTACCATACTAAACAAAAAAGACAATTTGGCAAAATTTGCTTAAAAATCGGATGATGCTATCTTTGTTGGATATTCTTCAAACTCTATTGCTTATAGAATATATAACATCAAAAATCAACAATTTGAAGAATCATCTAACATTATTGTCAATGAGCACACTCCTTGTGTTTAGGGGAATGGCCCTGATTACATTTTTAACTTGGAATTGTTTCCAAACTATTCTAAACCATCTTGTGAGAATGTTCTAGCTGGAACAGGAACTCAAAATGACTCATATGATGATCAACTGTGTGAGTTACCTAGACCTACTCCAAGTTCTCCAAGAGATCATGAAGGTCAAGTCCCCAATGGCACTAAATGGGTGTTCAGAAACAAAAGAGATGATAGAGGTTTGATCATCAAGAACAAAGCAAGACTTGTAGTTCAAGGATACACACAGGAGGAAGGGATAGACTACACTGATGTCTTTGCACTTGTTGCAAGACTGGAGGCTGTGAGAATCTTCCTTGCTTATGCAGCATCCAAGAACATCACAATTTACCAACTTGATGTCAAATGTGCATTCTTGTATGGGGATATTGATAGAGAAGTTTATGTGTGTCAGCCATCAGGATTTGAAGACCCACAGCAACCCAACTATGTGTGCAAAGTGGATAAAACTTTTTATGGGATGCTCCAGGCACCTAGGCTGTGGTATGAGACTCTGTCTCCATTTCTTTTAAAGCATGGCTACACCAAAGGCACAATGGACAAAACACTATTCATAAGGAAGTCTAAGAAAGACTTTTTGCTTGTTCAAGTCTATGTTGATGACAACATATTTGGTTTCTCAAATGACCAAATGTGTAAAGATTTTGAAAGCATTATGAGGAAGAAGTTTGAAATGAGTTCCAAGAGAAAGATGGATTTCTTTCTTGGAAATCAAGTGAAGCAGATGAAAGAAGGTTCTTCATAAATAAATCTAAGTATATCAAGGACATCTTAGAAAGATTTGAGATGAAAGATTGTAAACCAGCCTAGATACCTATACCTAGAAATCAAAATCATTTTCCTGACTCTGAGGGGAAGGATACTGATCAGCATCAATACAGGGGTAAAGATTTCAATCTAATATAGATGTGCTCATCTCTGAGCTTCAGCTAAGGATTAGCAGGATGGAGAAGATTACAAGCAAAAAAGATAAAATTAATGCTAATAGAACTGACAAATTGAGCTTAAAAGACAACAAGATTAATGAGTTGGAATTTATTGTCGAGAAATTGAAAGAATTAATCAATAAGCATATTGAGAGCTTAGAAGTGCAGTCCATTGTAATGGAATATTAAGATAGACTAATAGAACATTATGTGTACACACACTAAGACCTATATTTATTAGGTAATTTTTAGCACTCTGCATATGCTTTACTTTTCTACGCACTCTAATGTGAGTTTTCACGACCCATGTTTAACATACTTTACTTTTGGGGGAGAAACATGCAAAGTTTAATTTAGTTAGTTTTAGTATTATTGTTATATCGCACGTTACTCTAGTGCAAAAATACTTTCAAAGTCCTTACATTCTCGTATCTTTACTAACATGCTAGCGAGGTAATTCTATGTAGTATTACTAGATTTGACAAATCCTGCTGGCATTAGTGTTGCTGACTCTGCTAGAGGTCGAATGGGTGTTTAATTACCCAAACATTTAGCATTGTATGTGAGATACATGATGGAAAGGCAAACAACCAACAAACTATCACCCTTAGTCTCTAAATATTAAGTAACTTGATCATAGGCTAGCTACCTATTGGTATGCTTTATTTACATTACCATACAAGCACATTAAAACATATTATCTATTATTTAAATATGTTATTATGTTGAAACATTTTAGCATGTTTTTTCATGTCTTTGAAACGCCTGAGGGTAGGTTGTATGACTAAGGTTTCATTCAAGTAACATATCACAAACATGTTTTCTTTTGCATTAACTACATTCATTAGGCGCCATGTTTGGCATAGTTACTATTTTTGGTTCTAACTTTCCTTATCACTTTCGCATTGTATATAGTAAAAACTATATTTTAATTTGAATGAAGTTCAAACATTAATTTAATTGTATATAGAATAGGTGATATGACCCATGTATGAGATACTGGTTTGTCACGTGCCTCGTGATAAAATCCCGTAAGTAGAATTTGAGGGTGTGACAAGAGCAACGCTAATAAACGCCCAAAGCCATTGGAAACAGTGGAAATCATTGGATGAGACACATGTTGATGAACAACTATATTTTATTAAGGAACTAGTTGAAATCATGGATCATGAAATTAAGGTGCTTTAGCACAACCGGATTCCTACTGCCAAATTTCGCTAGAACTCTAAACATTAATAGTAGTTCATGTGGGAATGTGAAGATCAGATGAAGAGCAAGTATACACAAGTATTCATGAATGCAATGACAAATTCCAATGATACTTGTTCATAATTTCAAAGAGAAATTCCTTTAACAAGGTGATGATGTGACCGGGATATTTTTGTACATTCTTTATCGACACTGTCTTAATTTCGGACAAAATTTCTTTCAACAAAGGATGATGCAACACCTAAATGTCAGGTCATTTTCTACTAACATGAACACTATTTCCAATCATTCATGCATGCATTTAAATTAGGTTTAAGTAATTGCATCAGGTATTGCACTTCCACTCTGTAGGATCGGAGTTGGTCTTTCAACACAAGTTTTATCTATCAAACTCACTTGAACAGATGAAGCAGAATCTCTTAACTAAGTTGATAATAATATACTAAGTTGATAAACACATAAAATAGTTTTCAAGATACTTGTATATATTACTTCTCAACTAAGTGTTACAAGACTCTTACAAGCATTCACTGTTACTTGGAGAGTTACATTGAGAAACTATACATACTACTATCTACAGTAGGTTATACTTGGAAAACAGCTAAAAATTACAACTAGACAAATACTACATTACTAGCAGTAAAGTCTCTAAGATAAACTAATATCTTAGATTACGTAGAGTTGGTAACTGTACTAACTGATAAAGGTGAATAGTGGATTAAAGTATGGTCAACTACATGGGTATGGGAAAGCGCCATGCAGTATATCAGAGTTGGAGCATACTTGTGTCCACTAGTCCATAGTTGATTCTTTCGAAGCTTAAATGGTTTCAGAAGAATGAGTTCTTCCAAAGCCATTTATACTTCGAAAGAAATAATTTCTTCTGAGACTTCTACAAGTCTTCATGACTTTATTATTTGGAAGAATTTGTCTTTGATCTTTAAAGTGTTTATACTTCTAAAGGAAAACTACTTAGTCTCGGAAGACTGAGTTCTGCCTTCGGAAGTTCTTCATACATGTGTTTCAGAAGATCTTCAATTTGTCTTTGGAAGAGCAATTTTGCCTTCGGAAAACTTCTTGAGTTGCACTTCAAAAGTCTTCTAAGTGTTGTTTTGGTTGCACCAGCCTCATATCATTCACATATGATCCAACAAACTCCCCCTAGGCTGATGCTACCAAAACTTCACTTTCTTCTGCTTCTCAAAGTCTTTAACACCAGGGAGAGCAGATATTTATTTGTTCTCTTGTTCTTCCCTAATGTGGTGGAGAGAAGCTTGTACAAGTCATTCGTAGATAGAAGATTTAGTCTGTTGCTCTGAATGATATATACCCTTTGTTGTTGACCTCTGAAGAGAGTTAGTTAATAGGAGTTTTAGTCATACTCCCATCTAACTATGGAATGTGAAGTAGGGCCTTCAACCAGTTGAAGGAATGGACTTTCCTTAGTAGTGGCACCATCCTCTTCTTCCTTTCTCATCTTCAACTCCTCTTTAATCTTTGCTTTCTCTGTGAGCTCAGCAAGATGAATGCTGCTTAGATGGTTTCTTATGTGAGCAGCCACTTGAGAGTTGGAGGGGTTGGAGAATGGTCTCTGCTAACTCAGGAAGATCAAATTTGCTGGAGTGTAGTAGAGATGATGTGTCAAGTCTGCTAACTTCACAATTCTCACTTTCCACAGCAAAGCTATGAGAAGGTTTATCAAACCTCCACTGGAGAATTTGCTTTCGAGGATTGAGGGGCTTGTTTGATAGTTTGTCCCCTTTCCTAGTGTCCAGCAAAGTCACCAATCTTCTTCTCAACTTCTTTTCTTCTTCCTTGAAGGAGTTAGAATTGATTGATAAAAGTTGAAAAGCTTGGTCCAGTGTTCCCCTAGGCAGATGGAGAAATTCATCTTCTATGAGGGAACAGGAAGAGCCGTCAATGAACTTTAGTATGACAGACTCCTCCTCACAAGAGATTTCGCTCAAGGTTGTGCAGTTGATGAGCTTTCTCTTGATCACCTTGTATTCCTTTAAGGTTAGAGACTTGGATGGTTTAGAGGATGGGTTGGGCAGTGATTAGGTTTTGGGTTGTGTTTTGGGGTTCAGGATGGGTAATGGTGGTGGTTGTTAAGAGGCAACAGATGAGGGTGTAGGTAAGGCTGATGGTTCAGGGGTATAAGGTTCGGTTTTGATGGGGAAGGGAAAAGGTGTGGATTCAGGTTTTGCTGGTTGAGGTTTCGGTGTTTGTTTGGGTACCATCCTCTGCACTTCTTGAGATTGAGATACCTCCTTCTTTCTTCCTAAGTGAATATTAGCTTTGATTTCACTGACATGCCGTTATAGGGTCTTTTCTAACATGGGACCTACTTGCCTGCCTGTGAAGCTGTGGGCCCAAGATAAGCTTTCATCCAGGCATTGTCTCCCACCTTCTTGGCAGCCGCAAGTTGGGCCTCTTCCTCCTTTTTCTTCTTCTCCTTCAGCTTTTCCCTGGCAGAGCCTTCTTCCGCTCCTTGTTGATCTGATCTTGTTTTTTATGATAAAGACACAAGATCATGTCATTTTCATATCCTATTGAGTGTAACCCCTTGAGCATAAGAAGGCTATCCTCTCCATCCTTTACCTTTCCTCAGTTTCTTCCTTCTTTCTCATCCTCTCTTCCTCTCTGGCCAACCTTGCTGCTTCTTTTTCTTCCTTTTGTAGTAGGGTTGCCTTTTCCAGCAGCACAAGCTCATCAAGTAGGAGTAGAAGTATTTCTTTATTAACTACCCCTAGGCTGATGAGCTTGTCTATCACCTCTACTCTCCTTATGTTGTAGATAGACTCTTGAACTGCTGCTGCTTTGCTGCTTGTAGCCAGCAGTTTCGTAGTGTTAAGTCTACCTTTCTTCTTTAGCTTCTCCAGCCTTTCCTCCTCAAGAAGTTCTTCAGCAATCATCTTCTTTTTTTCTTTAAGGTCTGAGAAAGATTCAGCCTTTTAGGATTTTGGCTTGGGAAATTCAGATTGTGGAGAGAGGTGTTGAACTTGTGGTGGCTGTTGTGATTGAGAGGATGGGGTTTTGAGAAAGTTCTCACTGTTTATCTCAAAAGCTAAGTCAAGAATGGCCTCCGTGATGAGCAGATCATCAGAGAAGGAAGACAGTTCAACTATTCTTCAGCAGCTTGAAGTTCTGCCTCGGAAGATATTGGAATTTCACCAACTGTCCCAACTGAGTCAGTTGCTGTGCCATCAGTCCTCATTTCCCCTTCGAAATCAATCTTAGGTTCAATAGGGACCTTAGGTTGACCAACTTCCTCTTCAGAGGTAGGTGGTGCACTCAACCTTTGAAGCTCTTCAACTCCAAAGTAGGCAATGGTAACATCTAGGAAGGTTGTTCAAGGGAGGAGCTTATCAGAAATTTGGTTAAAAACCTGTTGAGGTCAATAAGCATCCTTGGGGTCCACTTGAATTGTAATGAGAGGAGGCTGAGGGAAGATAGCTGCGGGGTGTTGTTGTGCAGGGTAATATTGAGATAGGAAGGTTGTGATGGCCAGGCTTGGTTTCTCATGTCTTTGTTTCTGTACATTCTCCCCCTTTTGGTAGCATCATCTTGAGAAGTAGATGAGCTAGAGGAAGAACTTAAAAAAACTTGAATTGGTACGTGCCTAACAAACTTCTCAATCTGTTTCTCATCTAGTTGAGCCTTTAGATTTTCAATCTCAAGTTGCTGAGTGGCAGACCTATCCTCTAAAGTCTTAACCTTTGATTCCAGGTTTGAGACTATAGATAGTAGGTCTCCGATTGTGAGTTGCAGACTTCCCTCATCTTCTTTTGAAGAATCACGGGGAGATGAGATAACATACCTAGTATGTTCATCATTATTACCAGATGTGGTTTCTTGGCGCCCAAGTTTCCCTTACATTCTAATGTCTCTTTCAGAGGCATCAAGTGGCAAGGTTGACGTAGATTTAGTCTCATTGATGTTACCACTGTCCTGAGAGTCCAATGAGATACTCTCAGTAGTGGCAGCTGAATCTACATGAGTCCCCTCCATACATGTGGGACTCACCTTAGTTTGATCTAACTGATGTGAGCTAGAAATCAAAGGTTCCCTGTGGCTCAGTTGATTTGGAGAGTGGTGTGGGAGATCAATATCATGGCCCTAAGGAGACATGAGATCCTCATCAGATTGGGTTAATAGGTCAGTAAAGGATAAAAGGGTTATTTCTAATGACCCGGGACCTTGGTTGGTACCTAATGGCATTGAGCCAGTGACGTGGCTGTCCTTTTTTGGTTTCTCAGAAGAGTGTTAAGACTCACCCTGAGGGCTTTCAACTTGGGTTGTGGGCTCATCAGGTTGAGACTGAGGAGGCTCAACACTGATATTGAGGTCAATGGTGAAGGAAGGTTGGACCTCTGGCTGAGTGGGAG
The DNA here is from genome assembly GCA_025506415.1 of Flaveria robusta. Lineage (NCBI taxonomy): Eukaryota > Viridiplantae > Streptophyta > Magnoliopsida > Asterales > Asteraceae > Flaveria > Flaveria robusta. Next base: position 13,309,932 of record CM046464.1, on the reverse strand, counting down.
CCCTGAATTCCATTCTAGCCTTTTTGGTTTGAACAGAGTGAACTTGTTCAATCAGAGTAAATTGAACAAGGGTTCGTTTGGGGCGTCTTGTAAAGCTGAATCTAATTGGGTGGAAGAAGTGATCGGCATTAAGGGGTGATATCTTACGTGGGTTCATCACCTGCTAGGTCTACAGGGATGTCACCAGGAGCCGTTGGCTCAAACATACTCGGAAGAAGATCAGTAAATCTTCCGGTGAAGTTGGCGGTTACCTTCTTCAAAGTTTTGAAGATACCTGGCCTCATGTAAGGGATAAGAAGGATATCTTCATATTGAAGCTGATCCTAGTCCAGCTCACACTTGGTGATATGCTGAATGAACCTAGTATACATGTAAAAAGGATCCCTGTTGAGGTTACCTCTAAGGTTATTCAGCACAAACCTTGAGTAATTGAATCAGAGGCCTCTGACCAACCCGTGGACTAGGCGGCCCAAATCTTATGGGATTTGATCCCATCCCCCTGATTTGTTGGAGAGATAGTGGAGTATGATATGCAGCAAGAACTTCCAGTTGTATGAAAAGTTGAACTTGTATACGGTTGACTTGCTCACATCGCCACCGTAACCCATCTGATTGTAAGAGTCCTCCAAATCAGACTTGGGGAATTCAGTAGGGTCGCCTTCATCATAAAGCTCCAGATGCTCCCTAATGGCTCTTTCACTGATGACTAGTTCCTGCCTACAGATTTTCGATCTGATCACCCTTTCTCGTTGAGCATGTCGCTTTGACCATTGGCCCAGAATTCGGCCATGTGGTTTGAGTAGATAGTGGGGTTAACAATGAGGGAGGTGAAGTATGTTGATTGAGTCGGAAATTGGATGATTGGAGCAAAGTCGGCATCCTTAGAAGAATCAAAGGATTGCGACTTGGTTATGTTGAGGATTCAAGGCCATTGTTTGTGAAAGTACTATGGGATTGAAGGAATTTGAGAAAGAGTGTAGAAAAAGATAGTGGAAATTTGAGGCTTTTGTGAAGTTAAGGAGATTAAGGAAAGAAAGTCTGAAGTTTTTTAATGGGGGTTAAAAGATCAAACCGATAAGGTGAAATGACAGTTTAGGTTTGATTTGACAGGGGCGGTAAGTTAAGGATTATCAGTAAAATCTTACTTTTTACAGAGTGGGGCCCAAAGATTTACGTTACACAGTAAAGTTTTCTTCCGAGAGTAAAATTGCTTCCTAGAGAAAACTGTCAGGTCTCTCAGTATTGTCTTCCGAAATACTTTTACTTCCTAGAGATGTGTTTTTAACGTAAGTCTCATGCTGATGTGTTTTTATCCTGGTAAAAAGCTTGATTAGTTGTTAGTAAAAATATAAGACTAGGTGCCAATTGTGTCCCAATGCGACTACAATATGGCTTAGTTTTTAAGGTTTGCAGTCTCATGTCACCCAAATTATATGCATGTTAATTGATTATTATATCTATTGATCATGTAATAGTTTACATTATATAGATGAGATGGTTTTAACATGAAACAATGTACATGCGTCTTTAATCAGGTATAAAGCTCGATTAGTTGTTTGTACAAATATAATACTAGTTATACTGATTGTGGCCCAATGAGACTAAATATATGGTTTAGGTTTTAGGGTTTGCAGACTCATGTCACCTAGATTATATATATGTTAATTGTTTATTAAATATAATAGGTTAGTGACTCATGTTTTACACGAGTTTTGAAAAAAAAAAAAAAAAAAAAAGATGACATTTGTAAATTTAAATTTATAATATTATATATGTGACAAGTGAAACAAATAAATTACAATGTGAATGTATGATAAAATAATACTATCATTTTAATAGTTTTGGTAAATGAAAAAATGAAGTGTAAACACTTTTGAATAAAAAAAGGGCACAATATTATGTTTGTGTATCAAAAGAGGTGTTTTTGGTAAAAAAAAATATATATATATATTCTCACTACTAATTTTATTTGATTAAAAAAGATATTTATTTATAAAAAATATTCTTTAAAAAGAGTTAAGGAATCTAAAACAAAAACTAAATGCTGTTCGAGTACTTTTAGATTTTATAGAAGAAAAAAAAAATTAAAATAATACATCTAAACATCTTTTTATTAATAGTATTAAACATCCTTCATGATATTATTTTTTTAAACGCACTTTATGATCTTGTTTGGTTATAAACATCCCTTTTAAAACCATTCGGTACTTTAAACGTTTTCTTTTTTTAATCCGTTTAAGTTTTTGATATGATCTTTTTAAAATCGTTCGACTTTTTTAAATATATTTTTAAAATCGTTTGACTTTTTTAAGCATCCATTTCAAAGCCGTTTGGTTTGTAAACACAATTTTTTAAACCGTTTGTTTTTTGATTCATTCTTTTAAACAATTTCTTTTTCGTTTACATCTTAATTATAACCATTTGATTTTCCGGAAACCTTTTTATAACAGTTCGTTTTTTCTAGACATATTTTCTAAAGCTTTTTATTTATCCTGAAGCTTTTTATTTATCTAGCCATCTTTTCATAACCTTCTTCTAAAAGATTTAATAGAAAAACTTTCTAATTGAAAATACAAAAACACTTTTTAAAAACGTTTTACATAGATTCACGATCAAAGAAAAAATATTTTTTAAGCATTCTATTTAGTTCTTTTTAAATAAAGAATTTTTTAAATAGCTTATTCATTCCCTTAAAAAAGTTAAAGACAAATGTATTATAAAATTTCTTTTATGAAAACACTGCAGTCCTAACAAACTTTTTATTAGAAATAGTTTTTTCAACTTTTGAAAGAATATTTTCTTGAATAGTTTATTTAATCCAATATGATTAAGAGTGAGAATAGTTTATCAAAAATACCTATTTTGGTAAACATTTTTCAAATCATCATTTTGATAAAAAGTTTTTTCAGAAACATTAATTTGGAAAAAAAAAATCCATAAATTTAGTTTATAAAATAAGAAAGTAAGAAGTCATCTAAAAATTTTAAAATTAAAAAAAACTATGTTATTAAAATAAATATAATTCATATGCAATTTAAAAGATATTATTAAATAAATCTGTTTATGAAAAAATAATAGTTGTTGATTATAGTAATTTATATTTTCTAAGAATTATTCATAATCATTAGAATTTTGAAATTTAATAATTTGTAAAATCAATTAAAGATATATATATATATATATATATATATATATATATATATATAGGGGATGGTTCAAATGTCAAACAAGAGAAATTATTTAAACCAATAAACCAAATCTCCATCTTTGATTTACATAATTTCTCTTGTTTTTTATTTGAACCCAATCCTATATATATATATATATATATATATATATATATATATATATATATATATGAGGGATCAAATGAAAACTCACTTATTTTGTGAGAACTTTAGAAACTAATCTGAGACACTAGTTTTCAATAGCAAAATGGTAAATAACAAAAACATAATAAAAAATTATAAAATGAAAAATAACATAAAAATAAAAAAATAAAAACACAAAAATGTTTCTATCGTTTCTCTCTTTCATAAAAAAAATTTAAAATATTTATAAAAAATAAAAAATTTCTCGTTTTTTTTTTTTACGAAATTCGTGTTAGACGTGTGTAATACAAGATTTACACATGTGTAAATTCTGTTACACATGTGTATAACCATATTTACACATATGTAAATAACGGGTGAACGATTTAGAAAAAAAAGTAATAATTGTGGTAGGCGTCATAAAGATAAAAAAATAATCAAATAAATGGTGAAATTTTTTTAAAAAATAATGTCATGAAAAAAAGTTATGAACTTTTAAAAAAAAAGGGAAAATGACATGTGACTTGCATGTGATAATAAATGTGTGCGTTATATTGGTTCTTAGAGTTCTCATAAAATAGAGTGGTTCTCAAGATAACCCTTCCCTATATATATATACATATATACATACACACTATCTTTAGTAAACCCGTGTATTACACGGGTTAAATAAATAAAATATTAAATATAATAAAAATTTATAAATTAAACATTTTGTTTCAAAATAAATCATTTTAAAAAAAATATCATTTTTAAAAATTTTCTTACTATAATTCGCAATTTTAATTATTTTTTTATAAAAATTTTACTTTTTAAAAACTAATTTTAAAATATTTCATATTTTTAAAAAAAGTTTGATATTTTAGAAAATTCTCATTTATAAAAGTTTGTTTCTATAGAAATAATATTAATAAAAAGATCTATTTCTTAATTTATTAAAAAACTATTATTGAGCTAAAAATAAATAAATAATATTATTAGTAATTAATGTGGTTATTTAATAGGATAGAGAAGCGGAAAAATTTTGATAAGAATGAATGTGGTATTGACATGTGGCACCTTTAGTTACCCTTTTATTAGAGTAAAAGAATATATATATATATATATATATATATATATATATATAGGGGAGGGTTCTTGAGAAAACCAATAGTTATGTAAAAACCAAAGAAAACCACTGAAACCAATAACACAATTCATAATTTTTTTGTTATTTTAATTGTTAATATGTCATTTAAGTATTTGGTACATATATGTTGAGCATACATACGAGAATGAAAAGTCTTATGTATACGTAACACTATGTCGAATAAAAAATGGTTACGTATATGTAATCTATGTGTGACGTATATGAAAAACCATGCTACGGTTTCATTTGATTGATATTCTTATTTATATATACTTACACATATATATATAGGGTAGTGATAAAAAATTTATAAATTTTGTGATTGGTTTCTTTGATTTATATATATAGGGGATGGTTCAAATGTAAACCAACAGAAATTATGTAAACCAATAAACCAAATCTCCACCTTTGATATATGAGATCAATTGCTCATATTTGTCTGACTTTTTGTACACTTATTCTAATAAAAGTACAACTTTTTATTATTTTATTCAAAAAAATATGATCAATTGATCTTCATAAATCAAAGGTGGAGATTTGGTTTATTGCTTTACACAATTTCTCTTGGTTTTAATTTGAACCCAATCCTATATATATATATATATATATATATATATATATATATATATATGCAGGACCGGTGAAGGAGTTGAATGCAATCAGTTTCACAATGAAGAGAGACTTAGAACACTTAATAGATTAAATAGGGAATTGGAACCTTTAAAGTGATACTAAAAAACACAAGCAAACAAGATAAGACAGAACCAAGAACAACAAGTAATGGTTTTCAAGGATAAGGTATATTGCTCTCAAGTTTTTTTTACAAGTGTTACAAATCATAGAAATAAAATACAAGGACCTGAGATACTTTATACTACATCCTATAGCCGGCCATACTTTGAAGGCCAGTTGGAAACACTAGTCTAGACAACAAGATCAATGTAAAGTCAAAAGGCAGATTGCCTTTTGACTAGTGACTACGACATGCCATAGTTCACATCCTAATGTATTACAAAAAGGATAAAAGTACATAAAATAGAAAGTTACAGACTCAAAACCATAATCTACAGTTTCCTAAAGCATGAACATTTTCACCAACTTGTGTAAGTTGGCAAGTCTGCAGAGTGGCAGCGGAAAATTCGTCAGCTTTCTGAAAAAGTTGATCAGAAAAGCATGTCTTCTCTGTCTTCAGAAGAAATCAGTCTTCTATCTTTATGGCTTCGGAAGACTTTGTCTTCTAAGCTTCGGAATACTTCATCTTTGGCTTCGGAAGATTTGGTCTTTGGCTTAGGAAGATTTTACACTTAGAGAAATTTGTTTGTAGTGTGTAAAACTTCCGAAGTAACTTCTACCATGCACAAAGTGCATGCATGCAGGAAGTACCTTGACTGTTTTTGGGTGCATCAGCCTTTTTCATATCCCTTACAAACTCCCCCTAGGCTGATGCTACCAAAACAGAAAGTATGCTTAATCAGTTTGCAGTCCTCATGTCTGGATTGGCAGTGTAGATTCAGGACATAGTTGGTCTTTCGGATGCAAGAGGCTCGACTTTGAATGGGGTTGATTGAGTAACCTCTTAGTGCACTTTCTTAGGATGTTATTACTCATCCTGAGGTGTTGAGGAGGATGCCTTGGACTTCTTTTTCTTCCTTTTGTCCCTTCTAATGGCCATCTTTTTACTCACTCTATATTTCAACTGAGAAGTATGGCCTGCAGCACCAGTTGGGCTTTCTGTATTCTCCTCAGTTAGGTCCTTATCCCCCATTTGTTCAGAAGAAGGGGGTTCAGAACCCTGCTGTGGATCAGAAGATGAAGTTGGCTTAGATGTAGCTTCAGGATCAGGTTGTGTTGTCTTTTGTGGTTCAACCTTCACCTCAACTTCAGGTACAGCTAGACTTGGTGAGAATGCAAGTCAACAAGCTGACCTTCCCTTATCTTCTGATTGATCCTTCTGATGTGATCATTCATTCTAGATAGAGACATAGGACCAAGTCTCCTTTAGGAGAACCCATACAGCTTCAAGAAGTTCACCATCTTCTGTCTGTCAGCAGACTTCTTTTCTTGTGCTCTGTTGGTGGCTCTTGTTTTAGCAGCCTCCTCTCTCATATTCCTCTTAACAACTTTCCTTTGACTTTGAGCTTCTTCATCCAGCTGTTTGAGGTACTCAAACTTAATGTATTCATATGAGAGAGGGTTGAGAGCTGCTGCCTGATAGAGTCCTATGGCACTCAGATAAGCTATCATTTTTTGTCTTTCTTGTTCTCTCCCTATCTGAGTTTTTTCCTCTTTAGCAGCCACAGACTCCTTCTCATGAATTTCTTGAACTCGAGAGAGGACAGGAGCTTTCTGAAGTTTTTTTCTTTTTCTTTCTTCCTAAATTTTGAGGAGCAGTTCTACAGCCTCAGCCTCCTTCCTCTCTTTTTACAGCTCTCTGTCTGCCAGTTCATCTAATTCTACCAAGGGGAGAGAGATGATTTCATCTATATTGTAATTCCTAAGTCCCAGATAGTTCAATCTGGCTGCTCTTAACTCATCATTCTGAGTGGCAGGCCTATGAGTAGCCCTGATTGAAGCTTGCATAAAGCTTGAGACTTCTCCAGATTTCTCTCCCCTAGCCTTCCTCTTCCTCTCTTTTTTCTCCTCCTCATTTTGCTCAGGAGTCATTTTCCTTTTCTTTTTGTCAATTATTGGCCAGTATGACTCGGGATGGAGAGAGCTTTGGCCTTCTAATGGTTGTGATGAGCTTGAGCTCTGGCCCGAGAGAGGTTGTGATACACCTTCACCTGCATATGTTTCAATGAGGATACTTGGTGCTGAGGATGAGCCCGTCTCAAGGTTCACAGGTTCTACTACTTGGCCTTCAACTGAGGTTTCCCCTTCGAAGCTAATCTTAGGGTCTGCCTTAGTATCCATTTGACCAACGGTTTTCCTTGCTAGCCTCTGTCTATATAATTATGCTCTTTGTCTGAATTCCTGCAGCACCTAATCTTGAATTTCCTCAGCTAACCTGCCAGCCTGTCTGTTTTGGCTTGGGTTGACAAGAGGTAGGGTAACTAAGTTCATACCATCATGGAAACTCAGGATTCGAAAGTTGAAGAGCTCCTGCTGCCCTTGAGATCTTGATAGCATCAATGTCATTCTTGAGCTGTCATACCACCATCCCACTATTGGATTTTTAGCTGGGTAGGATGGGGCAGACATGGCCATTGGAATTCCTTCCTCAAATAGTTGTTGAATTATGGCCTCCATATAAGTGTGAACCAGGAAGTTGTTGAGTCTGGACAACTGCAAGTGAGGGTGGTGAGTCCTTTTGTTCATACTCATGACAAAACTCCTAGGTTCTGTGGTTGTAGAGACTTTCTCTCCCTTTTTGGTAGCATCACTCACTTGCATAAGTGAGCTGGAGGTCAAGTCCACTACTGTACAGGTTCTTGTGGACTTGGTTGAGTTTGTCTTGTTGGTCTCTCAGCTAGCTTGCCCTTGAGATCGATGATCTCAAGTTGCTAGTCATTGACCCTCTTCTGTAAGGTAGTCACTTAAGATTCCAAGTGACTGACCTTGGAGACTAAATAGGTTCATAGTTTTTCAAGTTGGTGCACCTTTAGTTTCAGACTCCCCTCATCTTCAGATGAAGAATCATGGGGGGATGAGAGAATTAGACTGATGTCCTTTTTCCTCATCACCAGCATAGTATTCTTGGCTGTTGGATTTTCTCTGCTCACTGACAGCTTCAGGTGAAGTGTCAATGGGCTGAGTTGCCATGGTTGTGGTCTTAATGATGTAATCACTGTCAATAGTGAGAGCCTCTTCCATATGGACCTCCTGAACTTGTTTAGGGAGATCCACCTCAGTATGGGGTGGATGATGTGGGCTAGACATAGGAGTGGCAGGAGCACTCATCTCTCCTTGAGCAAGGGTGGAGAAGAGAGACTCATGGTACTCACTGAATCCCATATCTTCATCATCATAGAATTCAAGGTTGGGGATTGGTTGGTTGAGATCAAGAGGCTGGGGATGGTAACTGTCCCCTGAAGAAAAATCACTAGAGTTTTGAGACTCTGGGTGAAAGCTTAAGACTGTTTGGGTGATGAGCTCATCAGGCTGAGCATGAGAAACCTCAGCACTGAAAATAAAAGAGATGGGAGTGGTTTGCTCCTCAAGGGAAGTGGGACACTTCCTCTTGCATGGGTGGTACTATAGGGGCCTGCTCAGACTGAATAGCTTGAGTAGGGGTTCGTTTGTGTTTTCTTGAGTAGGTGATGGTTATTGTAGGTTGAGATGGTGGTTGGGAGACGGTAGGTGTGGGTTGAACACTAGCTGGTGCTGCTAGGTTATCACCTTGAGTAATGAGCTCTAATATTTTGGGGACAAGGGCTGTTTCTTCCCAAGAGAATCCCACAGTTGGTTTTCTCATGATTTTAAAGATGTCGGGCTTCATCTGTCCCAATTTAAGAATTATACCTGTTCCCCTCAACTGTGAGCCCAGTTCACAGTTAAGAATGTGCTGGACATATCTAGGGAACATGTAACATTCTAGGGAGTCCAAGTTAGCAAGCAGATTTAGGTAGACGAAGTGTGAATACCTGAACTTGACACCCTGAACCAGTCCATGAACTATGAAGGAGAGATCTTCAGGAATCTGGTCCCATCCTCCATGCTTGTTGGATAAGCTGTGTATGACAACATGGAGGAGGTACTTCCACTTGGAAGAGACCTTCCCTTTCCTGAATGTTCTAACTGAGAAATCTCCCTCATAGCCCATCTGCTCAAATGATTGGTTTACTGCAGATTTGGGAAAGTACAAATCACCTTCTGCATCGTCCAACTGAAGATGAGTGTTGATGATGGCCGGAGTGATGAAGATTGTCCTCCCCTGCATTGTGGCAGACAGTGCCTTCTCCCCATCCATGGTGACCTCTTGACAGGTCCGCCAGAAGTCTAGAAAATGATCCTCATAGAGAGGAGGATCAATGGTGAGGGAAGTGAAGTAGTTGGTCAAAGAAAAGAAACGGCAAACCTCTGAGAAACCAGGATCTTTCTCAGAGTTCAATAGAGCAACCTAATTGTGTTGCCTGTGAAGTTGCATGGAGAAATCGGGTTGGTTTGGGCAAATTTGGTTAGCCATTTGAGTAAGCTTCGTCGTGAAGAAGACAAGAACAAAGGCGGGTTGTGAGTGAATTTAGGTTACAAAGATATTGCAGATGAAGAGAGAAAAGTGACAAGTGAAAGAGGGAGAAACCGTTGGGTATTTATATGAAATGGATTTGAGACAAAGTTAATGCGAAATGATAAACTTTGAAATCAGGATGTCGGTCCCATATCTGAAAAAGTGCCCAAAAGTAGTTTTCTTGAAAGTCGAAAATCTTCTGAAGGTAATTTGGCTTCGAAAGTTTTGATAAAAGGTTCCGAAGCCAATTTGGCTGCGGAAGATATTTCTAAGAGTTTTGAAAATTTTGCTTCGAAAGAAAAATACTTGAAGTATTTCTCACTTCATAGACATAAGTACTTTCGGAAGAAAGTTGTTCTTTAATAGCATATGAGTACTTATGAGTAAATTTGGCTTCGGAAGATATTGTAAAAATTTCTTCCGAAGGTAAATTGTCATAAGCAGTTATTTGATATTAAAGACATAATTTGCTTCCAAATGTAACTTAGTTTCTTCCGAAAAGAAATATGTTCAAAATTTTCAAAAATCTAAGGAATATTTTCTAAAAGACTCTTCTTCCAAGATAGTTAGGGGCTTATGAAGGTGATAAAATAGACAACTAAGAACACACAGATTTTAGAAATAATATTGAATTTAAGTTTAAGAAAAAGCTACTCAAAGTTAATCATCCTAATAGCTGATATGAGATACTTAAATCTCTGTTCATCAAAAGCTTTGGTGAACAGATCAGCATATTGTTCATTTGTGCGAACTTTGACTAGTTTGATTAACCTTTTTTCAAAATTATCTCTAATTAAATGATACCTGATGTTGATGTGTTTGGTCCTTGAGTGCTGCACAAGATTCTTTGTAATATAGATAGCACTATTGTTGTCTATGTGGATGGGAGTCTCTTTAAAGTTGAATCCATACTCTAGCATCTGATTTTGAATCCAAAGCACTTGAGCACAGCAGCTAGCAGCAGCAATGTATTTAGCTTCAGCAGTTGATGCAGATACACAGGATTGTTTTTTGCATTGCCATGAGACTATCCTTCCACCAATAAATTAACATCCCCTTGATGTAGATTTTGTAGTCATGTTGCAGCCACCATAATCACTATCTGTATAGGCATACAGATTGAAGTCAGAATTCTTTGGATACCAAAGGCCCTAGTGATGGAGCACCTTTGAGATATCTTAGAATTCTCTTGACATCAACCATGTGTGACATCCTGGGGTTGGCTTGATATCTGACACAAATGCATGTGGCAAACATGATATCAGGGCCTACTGGCAATGAGGTACATAAGAGACCCAATCATAGCCCTGTAGAGATGTTCATCCACACACTCCCCCTTAAGATTAGGTCCAAGGGAGTGGTTTCTTGCTATGGGTGTCTTTGCAACCTCACAGTCAGTCATGCTGAATCTTGTTAGTATGTCTTGAACATACTTTGACTGACTTATGAAGATTCCATTGTCAACTTGCTTCACTTGAATTCCTAGAAAGAAATTGAGTTCTCCCATGACACTCATTTCAAATCTATTCTTCATCAGCTTCTTAAAGTCCTTGCAGAGCTTTGGATTAGTTGACCCAAAGATAATGTCATCTACATAAACTTGAACCAGCATTAAGTCATTTCATGTTCCTTTGATGAAGAGAGTTCCATCTATAGTACCCCTTTTGTAGCCATGTTGGCATAGGTACTGAGATAGAGTCTCATACCACTTCCTTGGAGCTTGGTGCAGCCCATAAAGAGCTTTATCAAGCTTGCAGACATAATCAGGATGATCTGGATCTATAAAGCCAGGTGGTTGTTTGACATACACCTCTTCATCAATCACCCCATATAGGAAAGCACACTTGACATCAAGTTGGTAGAGCTTGAAATTCTTGGATGCAGCAAAAGCTAGGAATATCCTAACAGCTTCAAGTCTTGCAACTAGAGCAAAGACATCAGTGTAATCAATCCCTTCCTCTTGAGTATACCCTTGAACTGCTTCAAGTCTTGCAACTGGAGCAAAGACATCAGTGTAATCAATCCCTTCCTCTTGAGTATACCCTTAAACAACTAGTCTTGCCTTGTTTTTTATGACAAGTCCTCTATCATCCTTCTTGTTTCTAAACACCCACTTGGTTCCTATGGTAGTCTTCCCTGAAAGAAAAAGACATAGGTTCCAAACCGTTTGCCTTTTGAATTGATGTACCTCCTCCTGTATAGCTTCAATACAACTTCCATCCCTTAAAGCCTCCTCAACTTTCTTTGGCTCTATCTGGGATAAAAAAGAAGAGTAGAGGCAAACATTCTTGTCATGGTTTTGTCCTCTTGTTCTTACCCCCTTATCAACTTCTCCAATGATGTTATGGTGGGGTGAGACTTGTGGATCCTGAGTTGAGGAATCATAGTAAGTTGATTTGAGAGATCTAAATTTGAAAAATTTTGATCAGGCAGTGATGATTCTCCCACCACATCAGCACACTTATCAAGAGAGACTTGATCCAATGAGTATGTGACATCATTGATGTTGTCTTCCATGGAGTGATTGTCAGCATCAAGAAATTCTTGATCACTATCACCACTACCACTTCCTTCTACATTTGAAGCTCCTTCCTTTAAGTTTTGTGCCTCTTAGGTGCAATTTGAAGGCACTTCAGATGTGTCAGCTGGATTTGTCATGGTTGTGCTGGTAGGAGCTCCATCTGCAGAATTTGTTACCACTGGAGCTGAAGTAGTTTGATTTGAAGGTCTTCTTAGCTCAAATCTTGGGTCAGGATCTTCTATTGATAGACTACTTGTAGATCCTGAAACATTCTCACAAGACTTGTTAAAATAGTTGGTAACTAAATCAAGATCAAACAGCCAATCTGGACCAGAATCTCTCACACAAGGGGTGTGTTCATTGAAAGTCACATTAGCTAACTTATCAACTATTCTAGTTTTGAGATTGTATACTCTATAAGCCTTGGCTTGAGAAGAGTATCCAATAAAGTATCCATCATCTGATTTCTCATCAAATTTGGTTATCTGATCTCTGGTATTCAAGATTGTGCAACGACATCCAAATAAAGTATCCATGAAAGGTCTCCTTTTATGCCACAGTTCATAAGGAGTCTTACCATGAGTCTTAACTACTAGAACTCTGTTCTGCACATAGCAAGCAGTGTTCACTGCTTCTGCCCAGAAGGTGATAGGCAGTTTAGAGTCAGACAGCATGGTTCTTGCAGCTTCAATTAGTGTCTTGTTTCTCCTCTCAGCAACACCATTTTGCTGAGAAGTCCTAGCAGCACTATATTGTTTTGTAATACCCTTTTCATCATAAAATATATCCAGGATTTGGTTCTTAAATTCAGTTCCTTGATCACAACTTATGATCTTGACCTTGTGATCAGATTGATTCTCAATCTTTTGAATGAAATTCTTCAAAATTTCAGGAGTCTCATCCTTAGTTCTAAGGAAAAAGACCCAAGTAAATCTGGGGAAATCATCTGTGATCACTAAACAATATGAGGTCCTTCCTAGACTCATTACACTGGTGGGGCCAAAAAGATCCATATGTAACAAGTGTAGGGGAGTAGTGATGGAATTTTTTTACTTTGGCTTGTGAGATACCTTGTGCTACTTTCCTTTCAGCATGCAACACAATGATCATCACTTGTAAACTCTTTCTTTGGCATTCTAGTTACCAAATCATTCTTAATTAATTTATTCATGTTTTTAAAGTTTACATGGCATATTCTTTTATGCCAGAGAAAAGACTCATCATTATTTGTTTTGGATAGAAAGCAAGACACTTCTCCTAAAGGGAAAGTTTCTTGCAAGTCCATCTTGTACATGTTTCCTTTCCTGGGGGCTCTGAGAAGTATGTGCTCCTGAGGAATGACCACCCCAGGCTTGAGAACAATGCACTCATGCTCAGTAAAGAGTATGTTGTGTCTTTGATCACAAAATTAGGATACACTCAGTAGATTGTATCCAAGCTCTTTAACAAAATTTACCTTCTCAATGCTGAGCTTACCATTTATGACCATGCCCCTTCCAGTAATGTAATCTCCTGCATCCCCTCTAAAAGCAACAGGCCCTCCATCAATTTTCTTAAAATTTTGGAGTAGAGAGCCATTGCCTGTCATGTGCCTGGAACAGCTACTGTCAATGATCCATATATTCCTGTTGGTCTTTAGCTGTTCCTGCACAAAAAGAGATGATTAGTTACATTTGGAAACCCAAGCCTTGCTAGTCTTGGGCTCATTAACATCAACTGAAGACAATGCAACAGTAATTGATCCTATGTTCAAGCTTTGTGGACCAACAGCTATTGTTGATGAAGAACTTTCAGTCACATGGTCTTTCTTTGTTCAAGCTTTCAGTCACATGGACCAACACCACCTTTGGAAGCTTAGACTTGACCTTCAACACTTCAGAAGTTTTGACAACTTTGGAAGTTTTGGAGACTGGATCTTCGGAAGATCTTGCTATCACTGCAGCAAGCTTCAGTACTTTGGAAGCATTCCTTTCTTCCGAGACAAATTTTTCTTCCGAAGGTAAGTTTTCACTTGTCTTCTTCTTCATTTTGGAGCTTCCGAAAGGAAAAGATTTTCCATCAGAAGCTAGCTTCTTCTTGATCTTCTCAAAATTTTTCTTTTTAATCATATGGATAGTGCTCTTAGGATTGTAAATGCAATTCTTAGCCAGATGAGAAGTACTGTCACACATGATGCAATCCATTTGCTTTTTTTTGAGATTCTTCTTTTGGGAGCAAGACTGATCTTGATCACTTTCCATCTCCATCTTCTTATTCACAGATGAAGTAGTAAGCCTTTTAGGCTGTGACTTGCTATTAGATATGGATGGTTCAGGCTGTGTAGCAGTGGTATACAACTAATCAGCCTTCTTCTTGTTGCTGGGATGAGTTTGACAAGAACTAGAACCCTTGGTACTAGGATTCATAGTTGAGTCTTCAGCCTTCACCACTTCAAATCCTGTAGAGATGAACACTTGTTTCTGCTTATAGTTGAAAGTGGTATTGATCTCTTGAGTTTTCGTGGACTTTCTCTTAACTCTTCTGATCAAGTTCTTTCTCTTGGACTTGGTCATCCCAACTGCATTTCTCTCCTCAGGAGAAAAGTGACCCTTCTTATAATGATCTTTCTTACTCTTCTCAGATCCATCCTTCACTATCTCCTCTTCATCCCCTTCACTCATGGGGTCTATGAGAGGAAGCTCATCTTCACAAGTTCCACACTTTAGAGATCTTACAAATAGTAAAGAATGTGGAGGAGCTATCTCAGTAGATCCCAGTCCCTGCTTATTCTGTTTACAAACTTTGGCATGCAAGGATGAGGATATCATGTTCTTGAAGGTCTCTTCTTCAAGAACACATTTTTCTGCCCGGGCTTTGCTGATCATAAGCTCAACCTGGCATTCAGTTAACTTAGTGATGAGATCTTTGATCTGTGTCCTGTAGTTGGTGTGTTCATGTTTAAGAGTGGAAATGATTTTCTCTAGATCTTCTATTTTTAGTTTGTATCCATTTTCAGCTCTTTTGAAATCAGATTTTAGAATATTAAAAGACTCAAGATCAGATCTCATCTCTAAGTTGTAGGACCTATATCTGTTAACTTTAGCAATACATTCAGGAGTACAAAGATGTTCCAATACCTTGGCCTCATCATGATCTGCCATCAGTGCTTGGTTTGGAGATGCATCTTCAACCTAAAAGCTCCAGTCATAGCCTCCTTCTTTAACAGCAACTGCAGCTTGCTGCTTTGGCTTCTCATTCTGGGTAGCTCCTTTAGTATAGTTTGGTCTGGTTTGTGCTTGGCCACCATATGTTCTAGGTGCCTTCCACTCCCTAGCGAAGTGTCCCATTTGGTTACAATTGAAACACTTCACTTTGCTTTTATCCAGTCCAAACTTTCCACTGGCTGCATTGCTAGGAAACTTCCTCCCTGTTCTCTTGTAGAACTTTTTGGCTCTGTGAGTGAGAAGAGCTATCTGCTGGACTACCTCCATATACTCCAGATCATCTGGATGGATACAATCCAGGTCTTCAAAGGTGAAGAGAAAGTTGCCTGAACTTTCATCAGTAGACACAAAAGCATGAGAAGAGCTTGTCTTTTGGAATGGACTTCCTTGGATGTAGCTCTCCCTTAATGTCTCAGGAAAGGTGATGAAAGGACCCTTTTGTGAGTTGTCAGGGTAGCAGATAAGATGATGTTGAGGTTCTCTACAATCCCTTTCAACCACATGAAGGGCTGAACTCTACTGATTGCTGGAGTTACCAGATGGATTTGGCATGTTCATCTTTATCTGGTAGCCACTGAGGATACCATACAACTCTATAAGAGTAAGAGTCTTGAGTTTCTCAGCCCTCTTGATAACAACACAGTAATGGGTCCACTGTCTAGGAAGGAGGACATGAACTTCCTTACAATGTCCTTGTTTTCAAGATTTACTCCAACATCCATTAAAGTGTCCACAATCTCAACATACCTGAAGTATTGTTGAGTCATGGTTTCACCTATTTTGTTGGTGAAATTCTCAAACTGCTGCTTAAAGAGGTCCTTTTTGTTCTCTTTTGCTTCAGAGGACCGCTCATACATGAGCTTCAGTGCATCCCATAACTGTTTAGCAGTTTTACACTTCTTGAAGCCCCGGTAAATAGAGTTTGGAATAACAGTTTGGAGGGCAGTCATGGCTTTCTGGACGATATCAATCTTCTTTCTATCTTCTTCAGAAAAGTCAGCTACCTCTTTTGGTATCATGCCACCTCCAGCAGCAGCTGAAGAGGTGCATGGAATGTAAGGTCTAGAGACAACAGATTCCCACATCCTGGTGTCTTGTGACTTGATGTAGCCTTCCATTCTTTGACACCAAGTATCAAAGTCTTCATGAGTGATCAGTGGGGACTTTGTCATGGTGCTAGTTTTCATATCAGCCTTTGTGAGAGCTGCCATTTGAGTTGTTAAGTGTTATGTGAAAACTGAGAGATCTAAGATGGTGAGATCTTACAATCAAGAGCCTGGAATGCTCTGATACCAATTGCAGGACCGATGAAAGAGGTCAATGCAATCAGTTTCACAATAAGGAGAGACTTAGAACACTTAACAGATCAAATAGGGAACTGAAACCTTTAGAGTGATACTAAGAAACACAAGCAAACAAGATAAGACATAATCAAGAACAACAAGTAATGGTTTTCAAGGATAAAGTATATTGCTCTCAAGTTTTTTTTACAAGTGTTACAAAGCATAGAAATAAAATACAAGGATCTGAGATACTTTATACTACATACTACAGCCGGCCATACTTTGAAGGCCAGCTAGAAACACTAATCAAACAACAAGATCAATGTAAAGTCAAAAGGCAGATTGCCTTTTGACTAGTGACTATGACATGCCATAGCTCACATCCTAATATATTACAAAAAGGATAAAAGTAAATAAAATAGAAAGTTACAAACTCAAAATCATAATCCACAATTTCCTAAAGCATGGACCTTTTCACCAACTTGTGTAAGTTGGTGAGTCCGCAAAGTGATAGCGGAAAGTTGGTCAGCTTTCTGAAAAAGTTGATAAGAGAAAGCACGTCTTCTCTGTCTTCGGAAGAAATCAGTCTTCTATCTTTATGCTTCGGAAGACTTTGTCTTCTAAGCTTCGGAAGACTTCATCTTTGGCTTCGGAAGATTTGGCATTTGGCTTCGGAAGATTTTACACTCAGAGAAATTTCTTTGCAGTGTGTAAAACTTTCGAAGTAACTTTTACCATGCACAAAATGCATGCATGCAGGAAGCACCTTGACTGTTTTTGGGTGCATCAACCTTTTTCATATCCCTTACAATATATATGTGAGTTATGGTTGGAAAGAATATGTATGTTATAATTAAAAAACCCAAATTGAAGGAGGTGATCAAGACATGTGTCAATATCTACGTGACACTTACATGAATATTCTAGTTAGAGTCATTTGAAAAAAATGTTATTATTTTATTATAGGTTACTATATATAGTAAATTCATGTATTACATAGGTTGAATAAATAAAATATTAAATACAAATTAAATTTGTTAATACTAAAATTATATTTTAATAAAAGATATGATTGAAATATTATTTATTATAAATAGAACAAAATATTTTATTTTAAAAAGAATATTATAAAAAATGTCGTTTTTAAAAACTTTCTTATTATAACTCCTAATTTTAATTATTTTATAAAAATTTTACTTTTTAAAAAAAACCAATTTTAAATATTTTGTATTTTTAAAAAGTTTGATTTTTCTTATTTTATTAAAATTTGTTTCTTTAGAAATAAAATTAATAAAAATATCTTTTTCTTAATTTATTACAAATTATTTTAATATAAAAGGTAATTAAATAATATTAATAATTAATATGATTATTTAATAGAAGAGAAACACTATAAAGACTTGGTGAGTAAATGTAATATGTGTTCTCTGTATTTATCATTTTATTAGATTAGTAAGATAGATTATGCATAGAATAATCATGTTACGTTAGTTTACTTTATATGGATTACATAGTTTTAACATGAATCAATATACATGAGTTTAACAAAGTAAACCACTTTTTATATACATAGTTGCTCCTTACAAATCTATGAAAACTAAAATATTTTTCTATAACAGAGGCTCTTGAAACCGGTAATGTGTTATTCTTTGTCCACAGATAGTACTGTATTTAAGCATGCATATATTATCTATAAATATTGAATGATTTTATCTTCGTTATGGTTTAAATTTTTTAATAGACTATTTGATATTAAGTTGATGTTTATATATGATTAGAAAATTTCCGATAGAAACTTCTAACAAAATTTTAGATTATCAAAAAGCATATAAGAAAGTTTATTTATTAAACTTTGACAAGGCCTCACATTTGCAAATATATATAGCCGCTAATTAGTGTACGTTTTAATAAGGAATAGAGCATATGGAGATTAATTTGAACTTATAGTTTTGCTTTCAAAGTTAAAGCTACAAAACCAAATAGCCTTTAAATCTCTAGAAAAAATCATATTTGCTTTTGCATAAATACAGATAATTGTTCTAAATTAAATAGAAATATAGTGATTGATCACTTGTAAAATAAGAAATTACTCTAAATTACCTAGGAATGAAGAAGTTCAAGGGCTCTTGACAATGTCTCTTGGAATCTAGTAATATTAAGTGTTACATTTTGTTTATCTAAATAGATAGATCTATAAACACTCCACCCTCTCCTTTGAATTGAAGGTGGATCCATCAACACTTGATGGTTAAGTGGATATTGATCAACAAGTGTACTTTCCCCTTGGTTTATTTTATACTCCAAGTACTTCAGCCCCATGGCCTTTGAAGGCTCTCCAAAATAAGTATTTGCTATCCAATCCATCTTTCCCCAAGGAACTACTTGTATCAAAACACCGTTTTCGGGCATGAAAACCATGTTGGTTAGGCCCGCCCCGTGAACTCCCATCATCACATCACATGAGTTTACCAAGCGCGATACATGGGTCAAGTTCCCACTCATTTCTGTCACAATCACTTCAAAACCCAACCCTTGAGCGGCATGAACCACCTCTTTGATGTTTGTAAAAGAGCGAGTTTTCAGTCTTGAAACTATTAGCAGCCGAGGCTTTTTGGTCAATGCGGTTGTTAAGTTTATGGCGGTTGATCGATACAATGAGTAGGAACTTCTCAAGAACATTGTGAAATCCTTTATGGATTCAAGTTGAAGCTCTTTTCTATCTTCTTTTGTAAGGCCTACTACTACACTTGGAAAGCAATTGACTTCATTTTCGCGATCAATATCAATGATGTCATACCTTGATAATTGGTGCAATAGGTCGCGGAACTTTCTGGTCCACTTAGGATATTGTCGCATGTCGGTCACAAGGAACTTGACTTCTCTATTGAACTCACGAGAAGTGGCGAAGAGAGGGATGATGACATCTGTGAAGGCGTGAAAGTTGTTCGCCGCGTACCCACCAACAGAGAAAACTATAGCTGGTACATTGTGACTTTTGGTACATTTGAGCATGATTTCGGCTTCATCATTGATCGATTTTATGGTTAAGGTTGTTACGCTTTTCATGGCGCTTTCATCACCTTTACGAGCATACGGCTTAATGGTCCATGAAGCATTTCCAATGTGAGAAGAAAACAACAAAATGGTGGATGAATTCCCTTGAATCCTTATATCACCTTTCATTTCACATGTGTCATATCTTCGTCTTGAAGTTTCACAGATCAGAGTTGTTTTTTCTGCTTCAGGATCTAGTAACAATCAAAGTGTTACCTATATCATGTATGTTTTAACTACATAATACAAACAACAGCAAGATTATTCTAACATTTTTACATAATGTTACCGACTTACTGTTGATTAGTTGTACCATATATTATTAAATTAAACATCTACAAATCTAAGTGTACCAGTGGCAAATTATTTATCTACATATGTATAAAATAAAAACATTCTTTCTTGAATTACCAATTAAGTAACCTTTTCTCTTGTAACCAAAATAATATTTCTGTGATCAGATTAATTCTAATGATCTGATTTTTAATTATATTTCATAATCTAATTACTTAATAATGTTTTATAAGTACTCAATTAAACAAATCATAAATATTAAGCATTCACCAAAGGGTGCAATGGTATTCCGTATGTATACAGTGGGATTCTCCAACGACTTGCAGGTCTAATGATAGACAATAGTGTAGGTTTAGGAGTAGTATTAGATGAGTGTACGTTTGTTTGCCGCACTAGAAAAACATTAAACATTCAATCATTTACTAACGCGTCGTGAATTTATGAACTAAGATGAGCATCGACGAAAATATATATGGTACAAACATATTACAGTAATCGTGCAAAGACTTCAGGAAATTTGGGTCGTTAAAAGAGTTAAACATATATATCTAGCTATACAAATCCCACATTATTTGGCTAGAGGCGCAAGAGTTAGCTCAACGGTCCTAGTCTAGGGACCTTTTCAACGTGCTGGCTCATCAGCTTTCAGAAATCAACTTGTCTCGACAAGGATCTAGCATAAAGACGCTAAGGACATATAATCAACAACGCCCGCATTTAATACCACACCATATATGGTGAGTGTTTAATCAAGATAAACGGGCGGGTAGAAGTCCAATGCAAATTTGCACTACTAAACATGTGAAACTTAATAACTTACAAAGAGGTAAGGTGCCGAGGTAAGGCTTGAACACGGTGCACATGAACCATAGGACTACAAAACAAGCAACCAATGCACCGAACCTGAATCTTTTTTGGTCATGTCGACTAAAGCTCCTAGCGAAAATCTCCTCGTATTTCATTTCTCCCATTTTTACATATGTCATAATAATGCAAGTGATTGAAGCAAGACATGCAAAGGGTAGACATGTTTGTTCAGTTTTCTGTATATTATATAGAAGTACAGAAGGAGGATTTCATTGTCAATGATTTGTGCTAAAGATTTCAATATATTAGGTAGTTGACTTCCTTAGGCTACTACCGTCTGTTAAGGAGGATTGCTGTGTTTCCAACAAACCTTACTACTAGAAAAGTCTAATAACCTTTTAGAATCAACATTACAAAGATGTTTCATTTTCTAACAAAAAAATTTGCGTTTGTTAACAAAAATGTTACATTTGCTAACAAAATAACTATTTTAGATCTAATGAAACAATAAAGATGTTTTTAGGAAACTAAAAACATTTTTAAGGGTTAATGCAACAATATAAAGTCTAATGTAACATATTACTAGTTTGCTTTACTTTTATTTCGTTGTAGTGCAAATTTGTGTAAATAGATTACAAAATGGGGTGTGGGTTGGCTTTAATGGTAAGTGAAGCCAATCACTCCGACCAAAAATTGTACGGTTTATTATTTGGGGTGATAATTTATCGTGCATTATCTACATGTTGCTAATTTATGTAGTTTAAAAACATTCACATCCCAAACTTTATATTTTTCAAATTCATATAATTTGAGGAAAAAATATGAATTTATAAAATTTAACACTCCATCTTATTTTTTAAATTAAGGATGAATTATATTGACCAACTTTCGATTTTTATATTTAGCAACTACTATTCATACCTTATATTTCTTCTTTATATTTTTTATGAGTGAAGGGAAAAGAAAAAAAATATTATAAACTAGTAAACAAGTATTATGTAAATAAATTATGGTTAAATATACCGAATGAGATGTAAAATATATTAGTAAAATGAATAAATTTTATGAACATATGTATTTAACTAGAAATGAAGTAGATTTGAATGAGTGACCGTTCTAAAACAATGAACTTATTTATATTTTTTTAAGTTTGCATCGACGTTTTGTTTTTTAAATGTGTAATAATTTCTGTCTTATCAATGTATATATAAATTCCCATGTCGAAACTTTTTTATTTGTGTTACAATATAAAGTCTGTTAGAAATTATTTGTGGTTTAATGCACTTAACGCGCTAGTAATATGTTAATATAATTATACATCTATAAAGTAATTTAGAAACTCGTGTACTGTACGAGTGTGATAAAAATATGATTTTAATTGTTAATAATTAATATTTAAAAATTATAAAATAAATTTTAATGTAAAATATGATTGAAATTTCGTATAATTAACTACTTTAAGTAATAAAATCAAAAATAATATTTTTTCAAACTTTCGTATTTAAAAAACTTTGGGTTTTAATAAAATGTTTTTTAAACACTCCAAATTTCTTAAAAAATAATATTTTTAAAACAAAGTCATTTTTTAAAGTTGTTCGTATCAATAAAACTTCATATTAAACTTTGTTTTGGAAAATATGTTTTTAAGGAAAAAAAAAACATGTTTTTAATTTATCAAAACTCTGTTATATAATTTAAAATGTATATAACAATATAATTTATATTTAATGCCATTATTATATAATTGACTTACTTAAAAAGCTACACGTGACAAAACGAGTATAAAGAGGACATATAGCACAACTTATTTTACGTTATTAAAGAAAGATGTACACTTTATTTGGTAAATAATATATTCATTTTCTTTTATGTGAGTTTTATCGAAACTTTTTATTTATTGTTATTATTATTTTACCTGACGCCTATAGAAAATTATTTTCTACCCTCACATCGATAATTAAAATCAATAGAATAATGTCAAATACCATCATAAGAAATAACAAAATTTATGCAAGCCACCACATTCCGTTTTTAAATCTTTAAATTGAAAATAATAAAAATTAAAAACAATGCACTCCACCTAATTCCGTTTTTAATTCTTTTTGTTTTCAAATGATATAATAGACAATAATTGTCTTTTATGAAATCTGTTTTAATAATTAATTCAATTAAATTAAACATAAAAATTGAAGTAGATGAAGCGTGTTAGGCAAAAAGGAGGGTGACATCCTAACCCCCTCACTTCTCTTACTTTCAGGTTTCATGATTGAGCATATAAATGTCGGTTCACAAGATGTTAAAAAATATAAACAAACTGTTAGTTGAATAAGTGTGTGTGTATATATAAATTAACAACTACTTATATTCCCTTGTACGATACATGAAAGATATATATTATATAAATTATAAGAATCATATACGATAATTATTAGATTTATTTACACAAAAGTTACTCCGTGTAGCCAAGAGATAGAGCGGTAATGATGTAAATGCACATATATTTTAATGATGATTTTTATATAATTTAAAGTTCTAAATTTATAAAATGATTACTATTTAAACTAAATATTACCTATAGCTACTGCACCTATCATATAATACTAATTTTGATAATAACCCGATTATCCATCCCCTCGACTCAATAACTCTTAATGCTAAAGCTTTATCATTGTTTAGCTGAATAAAAAGATCAGATGATGAGTAGTTAGCTTATGCAGATGAAGTAGAAATGTTCAAATGAACACTATCAATCAATGAGAATATCCCTTATATTCGAATATACTCGGTGAAATAATGACCAAATATATGGATAAATGTTGTGAACGCTAAAATCAAAGGAAGAAAAGGTCATTTCGGGATTACCGAATTCTTACGATTTATAGATTACTGGCTTTGTGTTGTGCTTTATCTGATTAAAACAATAAATCAACTCTGTATCATGCCTGTTAGGCTCTATATGGTTTTTGTTATCAAATGTGTTTTAAAAAGGTAAGTTTTGTTAGAATTTTGGACACAAAATAATTATATTTATGTATTTGTCATATAAATAATTATATATTTATTGGTTTAAGTTCTCATTTTATAACGAACTATACCATGTCCAAACTAAAACTAAGATGAATTAGATATCGATGCTCGAAGTTGAGTGGTCGGAATGAACAAAGTGAAACTTGGGTGATTATAGTAGGAAATTCTTGAAATTTCTTACATAATGCTAATAAAACCATGTATTGATTAACACGGATGTTTTATGTTTTGACCAAGTCTTTTAATAAATATTATGAATGTTTTTTATGATTTAAAATAAGCATTAAACATGTCATGAATGAAATAAGAGTTTTAATTTGGTCTCATAAAACATTTCATAAATCAAATGGGAGTTTTGGTTGTAAGTCATAAAACTCACATTAATGTGAATTCTTTAGCATGAGTATATAAGAAATTTATTTTCTTTAGTGTCAACAAGTTTTCATAGAAATTTAGAGATAAGCATTCTCTAAATTATTTTTCCTACACCATCATCTTTAACCTTTTTCACATAACATCATAACACATATTTTACCCGGTGATCTCTCGGGTCCGAGGCACTCTCAGGCAGTATATACTGCTTTGGCTGTTGTACCCTGGGAGACAAACGCGTTGTCTTGAGTAGAGACGTGAAATCTGTTTTAAGGGACCCGTGTCTAACACGATCCTCAGCCAAAACTGTCAATCTTTTGTTTGTTAATTTTTGCAGTCAAGAGGTATAGTTGAAGATTCGAACGTGATGAAGACTCGAGTCAAGAATATTATATGAAGACTCGTTGGAGTATATACTAAAGATGGATGTTTGAATCAAGTTTAGTACATAAATATAGTTTATATTTATTATTCTAGTCGTATTTGTAAACGGTATTATACTAAAATATTTCCCATGGCTAACGAGAGTATCGTTAGAATTACTATTTTTAATATAAAAGTGAAACTACTTCTTACAAACTTAAAACAGATTTCATGATAGGACTTTAAAACATTATTACTATGGTTTTTTAGGTTCACGAAATGTTAAAGAAAATATTATTTGAGATTTTTGTTAAAGTCAAACAAATTTTTTTTGGGAAATAATATAGTACAACGTCATGTTTGGATTTTAATAAAGATTGGCGTACAATCTAATATCTAAAATACCGTGTTACCAAACGAATACTTTGATTCTATGATGTGTTAAAACATTTTTGTAAATGTTTAACAATCTAACATGTGTGTTAGAAATGGTTTAATTTTTAAAAGCCATTAGAAAATCATGGGTGTATAGTTTTAAAATTATTTATGACTATAATGATTTAAGCAAAATCAATTTTGTTTAGAAACTAGTGTTTTGCTACAAAAAGAGAAATAGTTTATTTTATATGAGCCGAGAAGCTTACAAACGATTTTGCAATCGTTTAGATCTAACGAGCGTGTTAGAATCGGGTTTATTGTATATAAACCGATAAGTTTAAAAACAATGTTTGGTAGTTGTTTATTTCAACAAGCGTGTTAGAACTGGTTTATATTTTATATATCGAAAAGCTTTAAAATGATTTATGTAATCGTTTATTTCTAACGACTAAGTTAGAACTGGATTTATTTTATATAAATCGAAACGCTTTTAAAGCGATCTTTATATTCGTTTATTTCTAACGTGC
Source organism: Flaveria robusta (assembly GCA_025506415.1). Taxonomy (NCBI): domain Eukaryota; kingdom Viridiplantae; phylum Streptophyta; class Magnoliopsida; order Asterales; family Asteraceae; genus Flaveria; species Flaveria robusta. The sequence continues at coordinate 13,284,496 of CM046464.1, read as the reverse complement.
GGGTTAGAAGCGGTTATTTTAACCGATAAGCTTGAAAGGTTATTTGTGATCATTTATTTTCTAACAAGCGTGTTAGAAAACGGTTTATTTAATAAGAACCATAATATTTAAAATGATTGTTATAATCATTTGTTAGAAACGGTTTATGTATATAAACCAAAATGTGTTTAAAAACGTTTTTATAATCATTTATTTTCTAATAAATGTGTTAGAAACGGTTTATTTTACTTAAAAACGTTTTTATAATCATTTATTCTCTAATAAATGTGTTATAAACGGTTTATTCTATTTAAGAACATTTTTATAATCATTTATTCTCTAACAAAAATGTTAGAAACGGTTTATTCTATAAATCGAAAAGTGTAAAAGAAAAATAATAAAAAGAAATATTTGTAAATGTTTGTCTTCTAATGAGCATTTTAGAAATTAATTTATATAATAAAACCAATTGGAGTTTATGGTCTTGACTTTTGCTATCAAGACATAAAATAAATACAATATATTTTTAAAATAGTTGCAAAGCTAGAAAATGTTTGAATTAATAAAATATGTGTTTTGCAATCTAAAATGGTTACTACTCATGTGAGAAGTAGCACGTCTCAAACCACATAATAGTCTTGATGAGATTATTCAGAAAAAAAAACTCGAGGTTGTTGTGAATGGAAATAATTGTTCAAATACAACTGCTTATGAATAAGATAGTGTACACACAACGTTGTTTTTTTAGTCGGTTTTGACTATTTAAATTTAGAGTTTCAAGATGAAATAAGAAACTTGATAGTATGAGTGTATAAAGTATTATTGAGGGAGTACCTCAAGACATGCCACAAAATTGATATCATTGCTACAATGATAAAAGTGTTATAAATAATAACACTTGGAGATTTGATGCCTAGATGTAATTTTATCCTTTTGAATTATTATTAAAAAGTGTTTTACACTTTACGTTTTAATTTCGGTTGTATTATTATTTGTGTTCAATATCTTAAGATAACACATGCAATATTTACAACGAAATAAATCAATTGTTATTATAACGTTCAAAATGATTTTGAGGGAAATGATTTTAAACGTCAATTACATAATGTTTAGAAAATATATAACTTTAAACGGATAGTGCAATAAGAGATTTGCATAGAAAACAACTTGAGAGTTGTTGAATTATTTAATGTCAAAGATGAGACATCAAATGTCTTACCATATCATGAGATCGAAAATATGATGAGTGTGTTGAGATGAAATACACAGGTATGAGATATACCGATAAACTTCATTTGAATTTATCATAAAAATTCACAAGTGCGGATAAATCTACATATGAAAGCAATATATGTTATCTTCAATGAATTTAGCTAAATTCATTGTGAAAGATCTAAATGTAAATGCGTCTACCATCTTAATGTTGTTAGAGCTATGTGGAGGATTTTTCTTTCGTTTGAGAAAGTATTCTAGTTATACATAGCTTAAAGGGAACAACAAGACATGTGAGCATAACTTTAAGCAAACTTTATGAATTGCATATTATTGAGTGTCAATGTGTTTGACTCTATCTTAATGTAATACTGATTGTAGATGAGTTTCATTTATGAATGTGTTCACCAAAGTGAATTGAATCAAGATTTATTATTGAGTCTTTACAAGTCAAAAGGAAGATGGTGCACTTTGCATTTTGCACTTCACACACTCGCACTGTTGTGAGTGAAAGTCGGCTGAGTAGTTTTTATAGATGTTACCAAGATCTTGGTCTTAACTTAATGCCAACTACTAGAGTGTGTGTACACTAGATTGGTACCGAGCTTGCCTTTGAGTTTCTACCAACCTATTGTATTAATGCAGGTCCGGCAGTTGCTACCGACTGGCTGCTACTAAGTTGGTGCTGAGGTGGCTACCGGGTATGGCGTCATGTATGTTGACATGCCTGTAGATGAGAGCATTAAAGGAAAATGAGTTATGTTCCTAACAGAAAGATTAAGAATAAGTCTCATGATTTGTTTAAAAATAAGACATGAATATGGACAAGGGATAGTGTGTTATTCCTTAAAGCTGTGAAGGATCAGAATGATGCATCTTCTGTTCACATGCTAGAGTACTATAGTCTAAAGCATGCTAGCATAGTACTTATCAATTATGATGCTCTAAGGAAGTCAATCATGTGTAGACAAATTTAAAAGAGGATACTCATCCGGTTCAAGAAGGTTGATATAACCTATGAAAAACTTAACCAACTAGATAATGTTATCTAGTTTACAAAGTCTACTGAGGACTACTCAGCTTTCTAGGTTTGTCCGATTGCAAACCTCATTTTAAATCAAATTGCAAGAAATGTGGGGGAAAGGCCATTTTAGAAACAATCCTTTAAGATATGTAGAAATGGTTTTGTGAGAAAGTTTTCTCAAACCTGTTTAGAAAGGGAGAACCTTTCATTAACCCATATGGATGTTATCCAATAACACTTAAAAAGTGGGGGTTTCTTGCATTTGAAAATGAAATGTTAGCAATATTGATTTTGACACAAAAGTCATAAGGAGTCTATGATAGACTCGGATTCTAATTGGCTAGATTTAGAATCTTGATAAATACTACCAAAGGCATAAAGGAGATGTGTTTGTTTTGAAATTAGAATTGTGTTCTTCAAATACACTTAGAAGTTTCATAATAGCCATTGTTAACTTATGAATTAAGAACACATTATGAAAACTTATCTCGATTGAAGTTATCTATATCGACTTGACAAAGTGATAGATAACAATTTTGGATCCAAAAACCTGCGGGTTGAAAAAAAGATAAGATAAAGAGGAATTGGATTAAAGCCTGTAGGAAAAGGGGAATATGAGGGAAACCTAACCTAGCTGATTGGAGATCCCAAGATCTAGGTTCAATAGGACAACTTAATCATATGACCAATGGAGTCACTATAGGGGAGTACCCTAAAACTAAAAAGGAGTCATGAACTTCCTAGTCCATTCACTCTGGGGAGTACCCCGAACCAGTGACCAAGTGAAGGTTAAGCATATTCAGGTTAAATGATAGTGGAAATCAATATAACCATGATGCTTTTAATGATTCATGGAATCACCTATGTTAGAGAGAAGTGGGGTCGCTTCGAATGGATTTGTGGGGAGGCGTAAATCCTAAAGCTCTCGCAGAACCAGGATAGTGATCCATGACCATAACGGACGCGACAATGAGGGGATGTGCCCGACTAGGGAGAGACTTGTGTGAATGTGTATTGTCGTCTGCACAAACAGGGTCTGTTCAAAGACATCGCGTCTACACACCACCAGAAGGCTAAGTATGCTTCACAAAGGAAGGTTCAATGGGAACACCTACCTATCCTGCAAAACTCAACTTTCGAGTTTTCATTGGGAATTTTGTGTGTTTTGATCGATCTCCATTCATGTGGGGGATTGTTGGAATGTTGGACACAAAATAATTATATTTATGTATTTGTCATATAAATAATTATTTATTTATTGGTTTAAGTTCTCGTTTTATAACGAACTATACCATGTCCAAACTAAAGCTAATATGAATTAGATATCGATGCTCGAAGTTGAGTGGTCGGAATGAACAAAGTGAAACTTGGGTGATTATAGTAGGAAATTCTTAAAATTTCTTACATAATGCTAATAAAACCATGTATTGATTAACATGGATGTTTTATGTTTTGACCAAGTTTTTTAATAAATATTATGAATGTTTTTTATGGTTTAAAATAAGCCTTAAAAATTTCATGAATGAAATAAGAGTTTTAATTTGGTCTCATAAAACATTTCATAAATCAAATGGGAGTTTTGGTTGTGAGTCATAAAACTCATATTAATATGAATTCTTTAGCATGAGTATATAAGATATTTATTTTCTTTAGTGTCAACAAGTTTTCATAGAAATTTAGAGATGAGCATTCTCTAAATTGTTCTTCCTACACCATCATCTTTAACCTTTTTCACATAACATCATAACATATATTTTACCCGGTGATCTCTCGTGCCCCAGGCACTCTCTGGTAGTATATACTGCTTTGGCTGTTGTACCCTGGGAGACAGACGCGTTGTCTTGAGTAGAGACGCGAAATCTGTTTTAAGGAACTCGTGCCTAACACCATCCTCAGCCACAACTGTCAATCTTTTGTTTGTTAATTGTTGCAGTCAAGAAGTATAGTTAACGTGATGAAGACTCAAGTCAAGAATACTATATGAAGACTTGTTGGAGTATATACTAAAGATGGATGTTTGAATCAAGTTTGGTACATAAATATAGTTTATATTTATTTTTCTGGTCGTATTTGTAAACGGTGTTGTACTAAAATATTTCCCATGGCTAACGAGAGTATCGTTAGAATTACTATTTTTAATATAAAAATGAATCTACTTCTTACAAGTTTATCACTAAAAAGGAGTTATAATATTATTTGGCCTTTATAATAAATATTTGAGTACGGTTGTAAAATGTTTTAAAAATGATTCTTATGTTTGGGTTTAAAGTCTTGTCAAATTAGTAAATGGTCCTTAGTGGGTTGTATCGGGCTCATTTGGAGTTTTAGGCTAAAACTATATTCAATTTCAAACAATTTGGTTTCGACCTACAAATTATATTATATCAAAATTAGGATATTAACCTATATGTTAAAATTCAAACTCAATGAATATGTTTTGAAAATGATTCTTATGTTTGGGTTTAAAGTCTTGTCAAATTAGTAAATGGGCCTTAGTGGGTTGTATCGAGCTCATTTGGAGTTTTAGGTCAAACTATATTTAATTTCAAACAATTTGGTTTCGACCTACAAATTATATTATATCAAAATTAGGATATCAACCTATATGTTAAAATTCAAACTCAATGAATATGTTTTGAAAATGATTCTTATGTTTGGGTTTAAAGTCTTGTCAAATCAGTAAATGGGCCTTAGTGGGTTGTATCGAGCTCATTTGGAGTTTTAGGTCAAACTATATTTAATTTCAAACAATTTGGTTTCGACCTACAAATTATATTATATCAAAATTAGGATATCAACCTATATGTTAAAATTCAAACTTAATGAATAGTGTTTGGCTGAGGTGTTAAGCTTTGGTTGGTGTTTTATGTGGTTATATTTTTATTAGGTTTTGCTCATATGCGGGTACTCTTCGATTCCGGGTTGGATTTTATGGGTTTCTAACTGATGTTTATTTTTTATTGATTTCCAGCTGTCCTTTCATGGATTGTTGGCTAACATGGTAACTTGATGTGGTTCATGGCTTTTATAAGATGCACGTGCATTAATCTCATCTTTCTTAAAATTCTAGATCGAATTGTCCCACGTAATTGTTCAATACTGGATATTAGGTTCAATAAATATGGCAGAACTGAATCCTTTCCTATCCAATTTAGTGCTTTGTTATCCAATTGGGTGCTTTGTTCACAAATGATATATCTAATGCAATTGGGTTTTTGATGTGCAATAGCTCGCCCTTCCAACTGGGTGTTTTGTTCACAGGTGATATCATCATTTAGTGGCCTGATATTGTTGATGTGCTTAAAGATTGATGTAGTGTTGCTGATGGTTTTTGTTCAAAGAAGATGAAATAGTACCATAATAAGGGGTTAATGTGTGGGGAAAGTTAAGGTTGTTTTTTGTAGTTCATATGCAAATGTTGGTGAAGTCTCAAAGTCATTAGGAATCCCACATAAACCCCAAAAGTAATGAACATTAGTTATATAAATCTAATGACAACTTGTATACAATGTATCTATGATTCATATCTAAACATATAAATGTATGAAAGCATTAGGTTATCGTATGACCCTTTATTATTATATAAAAAAGCAGGTGTACATGTCCATTTTGAAGACAAAATGTGTTCTTCAATTGCATCAGTAGTCGTAGTAGTCGTATATACAAGTCAGAGCATATAAGCAATGAAAAATACAAATTATGAAGCTTTGAAATCTAAAGTGAGTAAGTGACTATTATGTTGTTTATTCTCTTTGTGTTAGGTTTTAAAGTGTTGGATGTTATACTTCAAAATGTTGTGTTTAAAGGCCTTTAAATTGAGATTGTATTTTGTTCCATGGCTCAATGCAAAGTTGTGAAGCTGCAGGCTTCAATTTATAGGTTTTGATGTGTTGGTGTTAGGTATGACTTTTGTATGTTTAAAATATTGTTTTTAACCTAACTTTGATATCCAATATAATCACTTTATTACGTGTTTGAAATATAAGTTAAATGAAGCTTAATGAGCATTATTTTAGAAGGTTACAAAGAATAGCAAGACTATGGCTTGAAAGGTACTGAAAACGAAGAAAGTTGTGAAAAAATCAGGGAGGTCGTAAGCTTCGGCCCGAGGCCGTAAGCTACGGCCATGTGCTGAGTTCGTCTGTGAACCCCGTAAGACAGGGGGTTTGGCCGTCTGGTTGAAGGTAGGCCATAACCTACAGCCTATAGGCCGTAAGTTACGGTCTAACGCGATATTTTGGGGATTGTTACAAATTTCAAAACCTATTTAATCCCTAATATTAGGGTTTCGAAGGGAGACTTGGCTGGAGCCCCAAGAACGAATTTTTGGACTAAATTCAACCCTTAGAACCACCTTTAATCATCCACATACAAGATCCAATCAAGAATGGAAGATTCGAGCATGTCGGTTAGCGGCTAATTCGTTTGTAATCACTTTCGGGAGTAGAGTTCTTTTAAGTGAAGCACTAATTTGAATTGATGTTCTGGGTTATGTTCTTTTGACACAAGAATATAATTGTACGTTTGTTTAAAGTTAAAAGACTTGTTTATGTTTAAGTATTTGTGTGTTTTCATTCGCATTCGGTTTCCTTGCATCGTGAGCAGTTTGTCATGTATGTGAATTTTTTGCATAAATGAGTTGGTAATTGTGTGAACGAGCGAGTCTTAAAAGTTTGTTTCATAAATATCACTTTAACCTAACGATTATGCAAAATCATGTCTATGTGATTCCAATCAATTCTTATGATACCAAGTGTGAATTTTTGAATTTGAATCTTGAAAGTGGTTACCTTTTTCTCATAAGTTTCAAAACTCATTATCAATTTTATTACTTTCTTAATTATTTTCATTCAATTACCTTTCCGCTTAAATAAAAACCCAAAAACATTTGCTTTTCAGTATTTTCGTTTCGTGTTTCAAGTTTTTAGATATAAAGCTTTACACATTCCATCAATTTCTTGTGGAGACGACCTTACTTGCCCATACTATTTATAGGTAGTTAAGTCTTTAATATTAACTTGTTTTTTATCCAACCACGACAACACGATCAGGTTTTCTTGAGTAGACAGGAATCAAGTAAGGTTAGAATTTTTGCTTTGAAGTTGATATAATATATGTATTTTGGATATTTCGTTGGCTACCTTAATTCTGTTACTTTGATGATTCTATTGTCTATATAATGTTGATCTTATGCACCTGATTTGTGCGCAGTTAGAACAAGATATGGGTTATATGTTGACCTGTACAGAAAGAGGAGAGGGGTTGTTTGACATTTTGTTTCTTAGCATTTTATTTTTATTAAATGTTGATTTACAATGGTAGGCACATACTTTTAGCAATTTATCATTATATGATCCCAAAAATAGATGATAAAGGTTCATCGCCTAATTTGACACCTACTGTTCTTTCTATTTTTATTTTTCACAATCAAAACATTATGCATGTATGGTGTATGATAATTTATGGCTTTGCTTAAACCCAAAAATCAAATGAGAGATCGATGCTTTGAAATATGAACGGATATGTGTTGAAGAGATAAACGATGGGTGTTTATATAGGAGGTTTTACGTGTAGGGACTATTAATGACATTAATCTTTCTAATCTAATAAAAAATTATCTATGAGGGACACTTGGCATCACTACATTTATTCTTATCAAAATTTTCTCGTTTCTTTCTCCTATTAATTATTTACATTAATTACTAATAATATTATTTAATTATTTAAGATCTAAATTAATTTTATAAGTAAATAAAGAAATATATCTTTTTATTAGTGTTATTTATAAGGAAATAAATTTTATAAATAAGAAACTTTTCAAAAACATCAATCTTTTTTAAATATATTTTTGTAAGGGTTTATTTTAAAACAAAATGTTAATTTATTTTTGAAAAAAAACAAATAAAAGTTTAAAAAGTTAATATAATTATTTTATTACTTATAGTTTTTAACCATATCTCATATTAGAATATAATTTTATAATTTTAAATTTTTATTCTATACAATATTTTATTTGATCAACCACGTGTTTACTAAATCTAGTAATTAATAATACTTTATATTTAAGTGAATAAAGAACTGAAGGTGACTTTAATGGTTGTTTAATTATGGTTGGTAACGATATTATTAGAGTAGATGGATTTTAAATTATTTTATACTGCTTATATCTTTGTAAATTATATTCATATCGTTATATGCTTTAGTATTGTACTATTTACATTACATCTAGAAAAATGGTTTAACGTTTAGAAAAAATGATTAATAGAGTCATATAGGAAGTTATGGAATAATATTTGCTTACTTCATACTTTAATGAACCCAATGTTGTAGGCGCTTGCTTGGCATTCCTACATCCATGCTGTAAAGGCGTTTGCTTCTATTTGTTTCTAATATGTTGTTTTGTTCGGTTTGTAGGTTCGATATCTGCTGTTAGAATTGTGTTACTCTATTGTGTTACGCGTTTCGTGTATTGATGTCTCTTTTTTTAATATGGATTTCCTTTAGATTGTTATATTGCTGTAATTATTGTTTGTCTTTGGTTTTTGTCAGTTCAAATTCTAGGATGATGTTGGTTGCACGTGTTTGTATGTTTGCTATATTTGTTTTCTGTTTTTATAATTGTTTATCAGTATTACAATGGATGCAGTTAATTAGTTATGTTATCCCATTTACTAGGTGCATATGTTGTACTTCTTCGTTGTTTCTTAAGAATGTTTTTTACGATGTTTATTCATGGTTGTATGTGTTATTCGCGAGTCGCAAGGAAAAAGAAGGCGCCCTGAGTTTCACTCTTTGGGTGTTGGTTCTGCTACGACGTCATCTATTCGGGAAGGAAAAAACCAATCGCGAAGCGCTCGATATGAAAAGTACCTAGTAAGATCATTAAAGTGCAAAAGATGTACACGATCATTGGGTTATGAACGTATGATGGATTGTTGGTTTGGTTCACCATGTAGATGGTTTTTTTTAGTGCCAAATATATGACCTTGTTTCGAAAGATGTGTGTTATCTTAATCAGGCTCATTTACTAATATTTTGCTTGGGATTACATTCCCAATCCTTTCAGGAGGAAGCCTACAACTAAGAAATCTCCTCATTCAACCCTAACCATTTTTGTTTAGAGTTAGACTTAAACTCAAGATTTTGTCATATTTACATGTTCTGGGTACTTCATCTTAACCACTTATGCTAAGAATCATTAATTTTACTATGTATATGTATCATAGTATATAACCAATTGCGAAACATATTATAAGCATATATGGCTACTAGAGAAAGGTGCTAAGATGTTATAGTATGAATTAAGATTGTATAACAAGTGACTTCAAGTGCTAAACTGTCACACCCCCAGATGCGTACCTAAAGGACACGCGTGTGACGGTGGTAACGGAAGTTGGATTATTCCAACAATTACCAAGCAAACAAAATCATGGATATCATAGTAAGGTTTTTAATACTAAAATGTTATTTCATCGATATAAGTAAAATCTTAAATTGAAAACTTAAAAGTAATACCATAACATAGTTTCAGCGTTAATGAAAAAGTATAATCGGTACCGGAATTTAGTCTCAAAAGTGGTATCCAAAACTGATATGTTTATCGTTAAAACCCTTTTCATTCCAATGCACGCTTAGTTACTTGAAAAACATGCCCAAAATTGTATCAGCAAAAAGCTAGTGATTTCATAGATTTAGTAAAAAGATACACAAAGTTTCCTTTTATAAAAATATATGATTATCCACGAATCAACCCCTAGATCGTCAAGGACTAGCTAGCTCTACTTACTATGATCGCAACCAAGAGCCCGTAATCAAACCAAGACATATTTTTCCCTCAAGTTCTTTCAACATATATTGCCCCGTATAAAACCGACCGGCGCAACAATCACGAGAGGAGGTTGTCAAACCCAATAGATCTATCAATATATCATGTGGCCCCTCAAGGGTTAATTATTATGGCCGAGGGCTGTCGTGCACAATAAACAAAACAACTCAAAGCCATCATAAAAATTACGCAGTTATTCCACCATTAAATCATATCATACATAAAATTGTTATAGTATGTTAATGTGTGTTTTGATATATATATTTTTAATGATAGATTTACACAATTAAGCTTTAAATTTATAAAAATGATTTTCACCTAATGACTAACTACACACACAATAGGCAAGTGTACTTGTAGGATAGTAGTATAGCTTATGGTAAGAACCAAGTATCGATTCGTGGACACGAGAGCTCCTACTACTTAATCTTTGTCATTATCTAGCCGATTAAAGATGATTAGTGAAATTTATAATTAACTAATTTAACTAACAATTAAACTAATTGAAGAGAGCAAACGAAGATGAATATCACATAGATTTCGAATTCGCTTAGCAAAACAATGACAATATATATGAACCTATGGTGAGTCATTTTTTACACATGGAACATGGATATAAACTAGACTACTGTCAAGGTTATCTAATTATATAATTTGTCGAAAACCTAGAACGATAAACAAATAATAGCCACCTAAAATTATGCCATGAAGAACTAATGATAAAATTAGGCTAAAATTAAAGATGGTTAGGACTCCCATCAAGGATACCAAACCCACAAATCTTTGGAAAGTTAACACGATGAACACATGGTAACCACCTCAATTCATGTAATGTAACAAAAGCTATGTAAATCCTTCAACTTATGAATGTCCTAACACGAATACACAAATCATAAATATGCGCATTATCAATGGTTACACATACGCAATGTTAAGAGAAATTCATAACAACCACAATGCTTTTCACAAACATATGTATTTGGATGCACACTTGTTCAACTTTACCAAATAATCAATAATCATTTACCATTCCTAGTCAAATGCCATAAACCACACACTAATGTATGTATTTCATGATTAGATGTTCTAAAACACAAAGTTTTCCAACAATATGTGATTATAACACCCACAAGATTCATCATTTCATCAAGTTCAACAAACATACACAATCATTGAAGAACATTCATAACCTTGAAATAAACATTAACCTAATCATCACCAAAAGTTATAAGCAATATGTCAAAGGATGCTAAGCTTCATCTAATCTAAGTGATAAAGAGTGTTTAACACATAAGGCTTACAAAAAACCACAACCAAGCTCATAACAATGGAAGAAAACATGATATATAGATTGAGATTTTCAAACCAAAGATGAGTAGAGGTGGGTTGTGTTAACTTGAATCTTCCCTTGAAATGCTTGATCTTCAACCTCTCTTGAACTCTTGAAAGACTCCCTTCAAAGTGGTCACAAGAATGGAGTAAAATTAGGGTTTTTAGCTCCAAATTCGTCTCGCTCAAAATGATGAAGAAGAAGGGCTTAAAAAGAGGGCCTTATGAGTGTCATGGCCATGACAGGCTCTGTCATGGCCATAATGCGCAGGAAAAGAGGGCCTGCAGCCTGTTATGGTCCTAACAGCTCTTGTTATGGCCATAACAGCCTCTAAACTTCCTAAAATCTTCAAGAATACCTTGGCTTTTTCTTTTGAAATCATCAAACAACCATCAAAGGCCACAAAAATAAAATTAATCCCAATTAAGTATCAATTAAGATTAATTTGAAACAAAAATTACTTAAAAAGGGAAAGATATGTATTATTGACATGTATATTTATTCACATATCACATGTTCCCCCCCCCCCCCAAACAGTAAATAATACGTTATTTAACAATGGGATATGAAAACTCAACTTAAATGCGACAACGTAAATCTAGCAAGGACAAGCCCAATGATATAACCAACAAATTAATGCCCTAAACATGAAGGACCCGTTAATTGTCAAATAAACCACGCAAGTTGTTCACCCAAGTTACTAGACTTGTAAAGAAATTCATTTTTCAAATGACCCATTGGTGACTTCTGTTAAAGTTTTATATCATAAATGACAATGATTATTTTATTGATAAATCATTTAATATTTTAATAATAACCACACATCACACACACAAAAATACACATATATAAAAATATATAAACACATGGATATTACTAACATACTTATTTCAATTTTAACAATAGTTTATCCAAGGTTGATAATTGTACCAAATTTACAAAAATATAATTTTACCAAATTTACAAAAAGATATAATTTTACCAAATTTTTCTAGATGGGCGTAATCCATGCAAATAATCAGGGAAAACATCTGGATAGTCTCGTACTACCGGTATATCCTCGAACTTTCACTCCACATTCTTGGTATCCACAACCTTGGCTAGAAACGCCGCATACCCTTCACACAGATACTTGTGAGCCTTTATTACATTGATAATCTTCAGAGTAGGCTTCCCTTTATCATCTTGGATAGTCAGAGTTCCACTGTTCGTTGTAGGAAGACAAATGATCTTCTCGTAGCACACCCCCTTAGCATGATGTTTCGACAAACAATCCATGCCCACGATGATATCGAAACTACCAAGAACAACGGATAGAAGATTGATGCTAAAGGAATGACCTTCTAATTGAATAGTGCACCCTCTAACTACATCGCATGCTTCTATTTTCTTTTTGTTGGCTAGTTTGATAATATATTTGTTATCTAATTTACAATATCTAAGGCCAAGTAATGGTTCAAAGTTCTCTGACACAAAACTCGTATCAACGCAGGTATTAAATAATATAGATGCGAAATGGTTATTGAAAAGGAGTGTACAAGTAACAATGGACAGTTCCTGTCGTGCCTCTTTGGCATTCATCTCAAATGCCCTGCCCCTTGCACTTGATCATTTAAGTTTGGTGCAAATCATCCTAAAATGACCTTCAGCACCACTTTCAAAACATTGTCGCTCTGTTCTCCCAAGTTTTTCAATCAACCTCACTCCGCACATTTGAGCTTGATGTCCATACTTATTAAACCTTGAACACACATTCTCCTTCCACCACCATGATGAAGATTGCACTTGCTACACTTTGGTTGCGCGCCCACATGCCTCCTGGCTTCCGGTAAGTTAGTAGCATTCATCTTTCCCGATTCAAACCTTTGATTCTTCTAGCTTCCAACTCGACTCTTGAAATTTGAAGACCATTTCCAATTGTTCTCCTTACACTTCCTGTGTGACTCAATAACCTTCTTCTGAGTATCCACAAGCTTCTTTCCTGTATTAATTTTCTTGACCAACACATCTCTCCGAATAGCATCACGAGTCAATGAATGTGCTAATGTCAAAGCGCTCTACATCGTAGTAGGGTTTGATGTTGTAACCATGCCATGGATCTGGGGTGACAATCCCTAAATGTATCTCTCAATCCTTACGCACTCTGGAGTAACCATCCAAGGTACATGTCTAGTAATATCATTAAACCTGGAAGTATAGGCTCTAACTTTAGCAACATCCATAGCCAAATTCTCTAAAACTTGGTTTCTTTCTTCTAAAGCTTATTACGCGAATAATGCTCCTTAAGCAACATCTCCTTCAACTGGTTCCAGGAGAGACCAAACGTTACGTCCTCTCCCAGATTCTGGACTTGGGAATTCCACCAGCATAAAGCTTCATCTAGGAATGAACATGTGGCATATTTCACTCTCTACTAATTGCCATAATGGATTCCATTTTCTCTATCCATCTATTGATGTCAAGAGGGCCTTCAGCTCTTGTAAATACACGTGGATTACAAGCTTGGAATGTCTTATAAGTACAACCCTGAGCTTGACTCCGACAGGGATTACTAATGGAGGTACCACCACTGGAACCACCCATGGTGCAACATCCCTCTACCACACCCAACGTTTGTGTCATGTTGCTTGAGTGCAGAGTTGAAAGTGAGATATCAATTGTGCTAACTCTTCAGTCGTATTATGTAAACTAGTACCTCTAGCACTAGTAGCATTTCGCGTGTTATGTTCCATGAATTAACTTCTATTATGGATTAAACAAAAGAGAATAAACGACAGTCACGAAATAATGTCAAAATGCATGATAGTAACATATACAATCACGACATTGCAACAACTAAACATTCATCAAAATCATCTAGCATAACGATTTAAATGAGAGAAAATAATCAGTAAAAAATACAAGGTATAAGAAACAACACAAAAGAGATGCAAGTGTAACATCAACATCAATACAAAATAGTTGTTTCAAATATCCTAATACCAATTTATCAAATGACCCTATAAATCTAATGTTAGAATCGTGTCATCACATCGACACGCACCACCATAGAAGCTATCATCATGCAAACTATCACCAACCCTATTGTAGTCTCCACACGCTCCTCAAGAGCAGTCACTTACTGCTATGCTGCCACTGCTCCAGCCTTTGCAGCCTCCACATCTAGCTTCTTCTTCGTCTCTGCGAGGCCAAACTCTAGATTAGAAATCCTAAAGTGCAATTGGTTTAGGATGTCGTTCTCAATAACCTTATCCTCCTGAAATGACATCATCCTCTCATCCATCGCTTGCAAATTCAGCCGAGATCGCCCTTCAGTAGTTGCCCTCCTCGGGTTGGCTGTTCACAGCCTAGCTGTACCTACCGTTTCTTTTTTGGGGTCAATATCAGCAATGCCGCGAGATTCAAGAGAAGATGGATCGAGTCTTCTATTAAGAGGGGGACCTTGAAGCAATCATTTGATTTATAGAAAGACTTGTGTCAGGTACACACCTTTCTGGTGTTAGTGACGAACTTCACGACTGGTAAAACTGGGCCCTCGGAATCGATGGGCTTTTTTTTAATGAAATAGATAAACTTCCTTCTGTTCTCCTCACAAGTCCAACGCTAATTTCCTTTTTTTTCTTTAAAAAAAAGAACTTTGTACTTCTAAAAATGTATTTTTATACATACAAATTTTTCACACCAAATTTTACAATCTCTTCTGCTCTTTTCTAAATTCTACTTCTCGCTATACCTTCACAATACCTACGCTATACCTAGATAAACACAGTGTAAGGATTGACCCAAGTCGGACATACAACAAAAAAGATCGAGCTTAGAATTCATATACTAAAAGACTATTCCAATTATATCGTTCTCAAGTTGGTACTAATACAACAAAACATGATGTTGCACTACGTTAAGGTGTTGTGGCATCCGGAGAAAATGAAGTTTTACTTTTGTTTTCTTATAATTTTATATTAGTATAACAAAACTTTTTTCAGTTTGTATTTTCTAAATTACTGAAGTTTTATTTATTTATTTATATTTACAATTGATTTAAATCTCAAAATTTTAAAAATAAATTAAAGTGACATGACATACGGAGAAAATAAGAAAAATAGAGAATGGGTATCAATTTACCATTGTTTTCACGACCGGATCGGACCGGCCGGTCAGACCGGTTTGACCGGGGATCGGCCACCTAGCCGGTCCGGTTCGGTGCGATTCGTTTTGCACTGGTCGAACCGGCCGGTTCGTCCCGAACCGCTGGTCGGACCGGGAAACCGGACCGGTTCGGACCGGTTTTTGTATTTTTTAATTATTTTTTTATTTTTTTGATTTTAATGGGTAAAAACGTAATGTTGAACCATAAATTAGTGTATTGGATATAAAAATATAGTTAAGTTTTATATATAACTATAAAATACATATATAAATTACTTATATTTAATTATATATATAACTATATATATAATATAGTATATATATAATTATAACGTCATCCGGTTCTTAAATCCGGTCCGACCGGTCCGACCACCAAACCAGTAAGGCGTCCGGTTCGACGTCCGATCCGGTTTTGAAAACATTGTAAATTACAAATGAAATATGACGAAAATAAAAAAAAATAAAAATTTGTTGTTGTTAACTTTCTATTTATACTCACTTAAATCACGAAATACAACTTCCGCCTCACATCGTGGGCTGATTTGGTGGATGCATTTATTAGCTGACGTCATCAACGGTGGACTATCTAGAACTAAATGAATTTGTTATTAAAATTAATGTATTGACCCTTGACTATGCCAATATGCTTTTTACACCCTCCTTTATTCCAATATTCCTCAATTAATTTACATTTTCTCCTATTCCTAGCTTTATTTGCTCCTCTTTGAATAACACTGAGTTATATAATTTGGAGATAATTATGAGAAGGTTTTATTAATTAGTTAGTTGCATTGATGTAACACCATAAACAAGTAGATGAGATTTATATTTCTTTTTGTTTAGATATACAATATATTGTTAACTTATATCTTACACATAAAGATATTGTTCAGTTTAAGTTGTTTTATAAAGCTTTAGTTCTTGTATAATTATCACAAGTCCATGATTAAAGTTTCATCCTTTCAAGTCTATGCACTATTTGAGCTATTATTCTATTTTTTTTTTTCTAAATCTTACACATGAGCTATTATTCTAATTAAGTGTTTCGTAAGCCACTGATCGATTCTAAAAATTTTTTTAGTCAACCATGTTTATTAGTGGAGTTCTTATTTTAATCATCCCCATGTCGCTCAAAATGCTCGATCGTTATTATGATTACTTGTATTTTTAATAAATAAATATGTGGTTTGTCTAAGCTGTTGTGGTTACCTCTTAGAAAATCATCAATACAAGCTAATATAATTGATTTTGATCGCCAGATGTGCTTCATTTCATCAATACACATTTAATTGTACAATTGTCATCTCATTCAAAGCAAAAGCATCCAAAACACAGCTCGAAAACATCCGGGGTTAAGTTTTTTTAAGATCTAATATTTCTCGTATAGAAAAAAATATGCAACTAAAACAAGGCGTAACAAAAAAAAAACTTGTAATTTGTTTTTAGGACAAATAAAAAAGAGAAAATGTCACATAATAATAGTCAAGTTTCAAAAGCATTTTAATTGGATCACCAAACCATGAAATCGAGTCACCGTTGAATTTTTTTATGTCAACAAATTAATAAAGGAGAAGACGTGTAGGTTAGAATTTTCAATATATGAAATTATATTATAAAGAACAAGAAAAAACATGTTAATTATATTATAAAAATTAAAAAAAAAGTACTTAAAATTCACGCCACCGTTTCACATCAGCATCAAAACAAAGAAAAAATATATTTTATAATTGAAACAAAAAGAAAAACTTGCAAAAAAACATGTTAAAACTTATAATTTAAATAAAATATGATGACCGAGTAACCTAATTGAAATAATTTTTAAATTTAAGTTAACTAATTTAAATACTTTTAAAATTTATTTACTATTTTATATAATTACCCCAATAAAAAATTAAAATATTCCATGATCTAATGTAGATTTGGATATACGAACCGCGAAAATTTATGGAAGTTTTGTGCAGATGTTCTAGAAAGACATTTGACTAAATCAAAGTCATGTGGATTGTACACACTCAATTTTATTTATTAAAATTAAAAACCCAATTATTTACATATTCAACAAGTGAAATCACTTATACAGAACCTTCCATATAAATTTTGATGCACATACACACCACCAAATAAATTGCAAACTCTATATAAACCTTCATTCTCTAAAAAAAAATCGTCAAAAGTCATGTCTTTCATTTGTGGTTTTTCTGGAAACCAAGAAGCTGATCTTGAAGACCTCTGCATTCTGCCACAAAGAAAAACAACAAGAAGAGACAGCAAGAACCCGTATTCGAACAGCGGGCTTGATAAATTTGAAGCTCTTTTGGCGGATCTTGATGGGAAGAGACAGATGATCTACACAAAAAAGGGTTCTGAAGATGTCTCGTTGGTTCGATTTGTGTATTCGAATTCAAATGGCGTGAGACCGATTGTTGTCAAGATTAAAGATCATAGAAAGCAAGACAAAGATCACAATCAAAAACTCCAAAACATCAAAACGCCTGTGGTATCTCTGATGGATGGCAAAAACAGTAGCAGTAACAGTAATAGTTCTAGCGGTGATGCGGTGGTGCTACTAGCGAAACCATCTATCAATTACAAGAAGAGTATCACTTTTGATCATTTGAGAAGGAAGTTGGGTGGATGGTGGAGGCCTTGGTATAGTTTACCCTTTTTTGTGATGTTGATTTTGGTGTTTTTGGTGTTCTTCACGCCGGCTTTCGCGATATTCTGCACTTGTATAGGATGGTATATTGTGCCGACGATTAACGCAACATGTGAAATCCCAAAACGGGCGAAGAGAGCTGAAAATTCAAGAAAATTGAGCGAGAAGATGGTAAAATCAACTAATGGCCTTGTAGTATAATAGTATTGGACTATTGGTGTTATGTTTACGAAAATAGTATGAGTTTATATCCTTACAAACGTAAGGTTAAGTAAAATTAGAAGAAAAATTGACTTTTGTAAAATCTTCACTCGGCGCAAACATGTTTTTGATTGGATTTGAAAATGTAACTTTTGTTTCATCTGAAAAACTTAATGTAATTTTCTGGATGATTCATTTACATTTTACTTTCTTTTATCTTGTTTTGTTACACATTTAATTTTCGGACCAAGTAGTTAGAACGTCAATTTCGTTTGGTCTGGTTTCTAGAAATGTTAGATGAAATGACTATATTAGTTGTAGTATTTTTTTTAACAAGAACTGTATTATCCTGTTTCAAAAGATATCTGTCATTTTAAACGGGCACATCTATTTATTTCCAAACCGGGTCTACATCATAACTTTATCAGGAGAAACTCATAACTGAAAAAACTCTATGGCTTAACCTATAGAACTTTGTCCAAGCGAGACTCAAACTAAGGAACCCCACCGCCCTAAGGAAACCACCGCGTACCACAGCACCAAATGCCCAATATCACATCCATTTCTAGATGCTAGTACAGTCAAAATTATTTTAAATTTTTAAGAAAAAACTACAATATCATTATGTTATAGAAAATAAAATAAATATGCACCCTTTCAATCGGGGCTCTAATCGGCTTTGTTGCCACCCAATTTTACCCACCGCTCACTTTTCAATTCTTTAACAACAAAACCTACATTAGAAATGATAGTTGAGATGGCGACAAGGAAGGTTACCTTTGTTGCATCTCCCGTCACTTGCTCCACCATGGGAGGAACGCCCGACGATTCCTCATCCAAACTTGGTTTCACGCTACTAGAAAACTATACCTTCATCGATGGAAAAATATTGGCAAGTTATCGGTGGGATCGGTCATAAGGCATGTCAATAAAGTTTTACTAAAACATTCAAGGACCCGTGATGATGTTCCTACCACGGTGATCCATCGCTGTTGATATTCCTACCACGAAACCTCTTGCAGCTTTGAATGTCCTGGTTTGTACAGTGTGGAATATCATTGTATAGGCGTAAGAACACTTCAGCGAGTTAATATTCATGATCATTATTAGCGAGTTAGCTAGAATTGATCATCTAAGAATTTAAATATTTTTTCATGTGTGCCTAATGGGATATTAGATTGGGTTGAGCTCAAAATGTGAAGCTGGGTCAATATCATCAGAAGACGACGGGAAAGTATTGCCAGGATCATGCGTCTAGCCATTGAGGCCACATGTGCGCAGAAGTATATATTGTAACTAGTATCTTCCCCTTGTGCGCGTTGCGCGCGTGATACACGAACTAAAACAACCTACCATCATAGTTGGGCTCAGAACGGGGGTTTGGTTGTGGCTACTATCCGAAAGAAGTAGCCACGCCAAAACAATCACTACCACTCTGCTTATTTCATCACAGCCTCGGATTTCACCAGAATTAAACACGAAAACAACAACATACCAAACAAAACTATATTTTGGTCTCAGATAAGCAACAGTTCATAATCATCGACTTCGCAGCAACGACAATACAACATACCAACAGATAAAACCAACGACGATCATGAAACCAACAATAAATCTCGATGTGGTGTCCCTCGTTATGATCAACACCATGAGAGCAATCTAAGATCTAAATCGGTATCAACAGAAAGTGTCAGATGAGGTGATTCTCATCATCATCGACACCCTCAACCTTCATCATCTTCATCAGTGTCAGATTTAAATGGGAACCAACGGAAATACTCACCGATGACGTGGTCGTCATCATCACCAACACCACGTAGTGTTCATCAAAAGAGTAAGAGTCGTAGAACCACCGCCGCTCCGCCCTTGACCGGATGACCGGCTCTTCCCCAACACCATGGAGGAGGAGGAGCCGACATCACCTCAATCGCCGGCGACACCGTCACCAACACATGGAGTCAAATCCCGTCACCACAAATCCAAGCCACGCACCACCATAAACACCGCTAGTGTCTCAACCACCAACATAATGGCGGCAACAGCGACCAATCGGTGTTAGGAAGTGGTGGCTGGCTGAGCCACAACCGCCATTACCAAAACCAAGAGACCCATAAACACCGCTAGTGTCTCAACCACCAACATAATCGGCGCCGCCCACCGACACACACATAACCCTTGTCACCATAACCGAAAACCCCAAAATAATAGCCGGAGCAAAGCGAAAGAAAGGGTAATCGGGGTTGTGACACAGATCCGACAAGTAGTGCGGCGGAGGGAGGGCGGAGGACCGACGACTATCGTGCGCGGTGATGGTGTCGCCATTGGGAGAGAGAGAAAGAGACGGGGTTGGTGATGGATTAACAGAGGGCTGTGATGGTTTCACACATAGAATATACATGTGGTTTAAAGTGAAACTATGGGTGAGAACAATAAAGTAATAATATTATAACTGTTCATCTTTGTATGCTTTAATATATAGGTAAATATAACATAATTCATGTAATTTACATATATAAATAATTTGATAAGACCTATCTTGTGGTTTGGTGTAACTAACATGTTAGATATACAACATATCTATACTATATTACTATGAAGATAAGATGGATAAGAATGGTAATTTATCACTTTTTAAAAGGTACAATGTATTGATGCATGATTGTAAACACCCGAAATTTTAAAAGAAAAAATAAAATAAATAAGGATGACGGTTTTAAAAGAAGTTGAAAAAAAAAAAAAAAAAAAAAAAAAAAAAAAAAAAAAGCAAAAGGTCGCCCACATTTGAGTATATAAAGGAAGGGCCGGGTCCTTCACTTTCATGAACTCACATTGGAGGTTAGAGAGATAAAGCTCACGGTTAGAGAGAGAAAGTCAAAGATCTCAACCGATATTTGAATTTTATCATGTTTTTTTTTTCATAGATCTAGGCTAGTTCTAAACTCTAATTATGAATACAAATTGATTCCATGTTTAAAGCTTGAAACATTACGTGTGTATGTGTGTATATCTCAAGTTTCATCCTTGGTTTAGGGTTTTTGACTCAAAAGCTTCAAATGAAAGTTTTAGATCCCCTTGTTTACATGTTTTCTACACTTTTGGGGCAAATATGCATATCTATATGACAAACTTTTGTTAAATCTATGTTATCTCAAATAAACGTGATATTTTTACAATGAGAATGAGGCTTTTAACACGTTTTTATGATGATGTTTCATGCATGGTGCGTTTTAGTAATGAACCCTAATCATATGAGATCTAGATCCATAAAATAGGACCATGAACTAGTTGATTTTGGATTTGAAAACACTAAGAACAAAATTGGATAGAAGGTTTCTCTTCACCCACCTTTGTTCCTATTGGTCGTATTAACTAAGTGTTGGTCACCCACATTGGATGCCCGCATTAGATGCCCGCATTAGATGCCAGCATTGGTCCCTTCACCCATATTTGTTCCTATTGGCTGTATTGACCAAGTGTTGGTCACCCGCATTGGGTGCCATCATTGGTCCATTTGCCCGCATTTGTTCCTATTGGTCGTATTGACCAAGTGTTGGTCACCCGCATTGGGTGCTAGCATTTGTCCATTTGCCCACATTTGTTGCTATTGGTCGTATTGACCAAGTGTTGGACACCCACATTGGTCCTTTCACCCGCATTTGTTCCTATTGACCATATTGACCAAGTGTGGGTCACCCGCATTGGTCCCGTCAACCGCATTATTCCTATTGGCCATATTGACCAAGTGTTGGTCATCCGCATTGGCTGCCACATTGGTCACTTCACCCATACTTTCTACTAATGCCCTCACTCACTAAGAATTGACCATCCGCACTAAGTGTTTACCCATCCGCATTCGTTGTTACCCGCATTAGCCACCCACATTAAGTTAATCATCCGCATTCAGCCTACTACTTGCACTAAGCTACTATTACCCACATTAGGAGACACTTAGGATATTTCTTCTATGTGTTTGACTATGTATTAACCGTATATCCAAGTGAATGTTTGCTTAAAATGAGTTCTCATATATGTGACTTATACTTAAAAGTTCCATCTAATGTTTCATGTTATGTGATGATATAGAAGATACTTTATAAAGTATTACCTATGGTGAAGTGAAACATTAAATAATTAAAGGAATGATAGTGAAACCTAATGAATGTTAATCCGGTACTTGCAAGCACATATGAACCTTATTTAGGTAAGTCAATTTTAAAGGAAATGGACCCGTATTCATGAGCAGGTAGTGTGCCTTGAAGTGTCGGTCACTGTCAGGTGCTAGCAAGCATTTTATATGTGTATTGGTAGGGGTGTACATTTGTTGTCAACCATATGTTTGGACTATTACTTTGTGCAAACACAGTTTATGAAAAAAAAAAAAGATAATGAATGAAAAGAAGATAATAAACATGATAAAGGATATTATGAAAATCAATTGGACTCATATGAATGTTAACTGTGTGTTCATTAAAGAAAATTAATAGTATATTTGCTATATTATATTATAAAAATGAGAACTCATTCAGCAACGTTAATTTTGTATATATATTAGTTGGAAGGAAATGATGAGTGCTTAGGATGATGGCACGAGGATTGGAGCTACTTGGCATTTTGAGACTGACATCCACTTATTTTTAAACTGATGTTTTCATTTGAGAAGAACAGATACAATGTTTTAATTCAAGAACAATTGTTTGACATTAACATTTATGGTTATGAATGTATTGAATGATTTGAGTTATTTTCGACTGTAATGTTTTATTTAAAATATTTTATGCTATGATTGACCAAATGTTAGGGCTCCTGGGTTCATGATTTGAAAGTGTTCATGAACGGGTCATGAACACTTACCGAATAAAAATTCTTGTTTTTGCTCGTTCATTAAGGAACAAAACTTGTTCACAGATGGTTCACGAACACATAACCGAATGGTTCGCAAGCATAAACTAAATAATACACCAATAAAAATGATCATATACTAGTTAAGGTTAAAAGCTTGACATAATTATCATATATATGAATATAAGTAAACATATTACTCTACGCTCACAAATATAAACAATTATAAAGTATAGACGTTAGGTTGATTAAAAAATAAAAAATTTCAAAATATATGAAATTGGGTTGATTACTAAAATACAATAGTTAAAAAAATATATAAAGTACTATTTAATGAAAGAACATGAACAAATATGAACAAACGAACATGAATAAATGTAAACGAGCATAAATGAACGTAAACGAACACCTTACCAAACGTTTACGAACACAAATGAACATAGGCAACCTCTGTTCATATTTATGAAATATGTTGTAAATTTTCCATAGAAAAATTCCTGAACTATTCATTGAACGTCCGGTTTGTTTACAACCCCTAGGCAAGACTTTAATTTGTTGATTAAAAATTTAAAAGATGCTAATCTAATTCAAATGCATTGTCTCTCTCGTTCCCTCCAATCATACTCTTTACATCTTGAATTCCAAATTCAACCAAGTTTATTCATTAATTGTTAAGAACAAGTTGTCAAATAATCAGGTCAAATTAAACAGCATTGTCCGATGGGATATGTCAATTGTGACTTCTATGTCACATGAGCACCATCGTAGTACTCATCTCTTGAAATAAGTTGAATATTCCATTCTCATTCTCTCTCTATTTGCCTCTATTGCCTCGTCCGATTCATCTTCACCCCATTAACAGGGTAGATTGACGTTCAGCGAGTCCTTATTTGATGATGTTTATTAATCTGTTGAAAATGAAGCTATAGTGGTTTCGGGGTTTTGGAAAGGAGAGTAATGGAGAAAGAGATGGAGGTTACAAAGTACGGTGGTGAATATGACTTAGATAAGTTGCTCGAACACCCATACGACTTGTAACTACCAATCTTAACCAAGATTTGGCTTCTAACGGTCTGTTTTTGGTGGTTTGAATATTGTGAGCAGTCATAGGTATGCTAATGATCATGCATAACGACAGTAATACTTGTTGGGTTTAGAGATGAGCTCCGAGGTTGTCTGCTATCTAGTTTGTGTACTTTTTAAGCAGGTTATTAATGTTTTAAATGACGTATTCATTCGTTTTTAATATTTTAAACGAACGAAGTGTTTGTTTTTTGACATGGTTAATTTCAAGAACCACAAAACAACACACTCAAGGTTATCACTAGCAACCAATATATAGATTGGAGGCAATCTATTATCATCATGTGCAGTTATTTTATGATTCTAAGCTCAAGTAGACAAATAACCACCCATCAACATTTCAACTAAATTAGAATCTTTTTACATTTCAATGTATACCCAAAAGAATGGGTCGATACACGACTGCTATTTAATTGATGATCACATACTATCAGATCTTGAAAAGTGCCTAACCTCAACCTGATCGAATGACTAAGAATGCATTCATACATGAATATGGGATTGTGCATAGAATACAGTAACACTAGTTGATAAAGTGAACATGTGAGAATGATAGACCACAAAATCATATCTTGTCATACTGCTGAAAAATAATAATCAGATAAAGTTGAGGGCAAAAGAAGGTGTTTTCATGTCCTTAACTGGTCACTAATAACTAGATCATAACTGGACCAAATATTATATTTATAAACACAAATGACAAAACTAAACTTTATCATCTATTTATCGTTTACAAGGGGGAGCCATTTCTATGCGAAAACGTGGGGTCCGAGGAGTACAAGGAGCCCCAGGTGACTGGTTGGCAAGTTTGTGTCTCATATACCAATAAAATGTGCATCCCACAAGCGAAACTAAACATCCAAATGTGTTCATGGGAGAAATTGGGTTTTTAAATATCATCCATGAAAATGCAACCGCAAATGCCACCTTTAAAAACAACAAATCAATTTCAACTCTCACTTTATGTACAAATTTCTTGACATAAGGTACATAATAGGGGTAGGAATTTTGACCCATTTATAGTTAAATACAGGTCATATTTATCAGGAAAGGGGAAAATTTTATAAAAAAAATTGGAAGTGAGTTAGACAAGTTAAAAGTCGCCCAAACCTGTGTTTAAAAATTCTTATAAATTTCCTTATTTATATAAACAATACAATTTAGGTTTAGGAATCGTGTTTTTAACATGTTGATTGTTTAAATAAAAAATGAAAGTGTCTCGGGTCGAACCCAATCCAACCCAATGATCTGCACTGTAATATTTACCTATTTTGAAGCATTACCCAACCCATCTACCCGTCGATCGTCCCACCTTGAACATCTATCATGTAAAATTAGGCTGAGATTAATACAAATAATCCTTACAGAAGGATTGTTATGTAGAATTAATACTGAAAGAAAGATGTAAAATAAATACTGAAGATGTGGTATATACCTTGAGATTTCCAGTAACATTAAAAGAAACTGCAGTAGTTGAATGGATGACATAGAATATGGAGAAGTTAAGGCAGAATGCTGTTACTCCTGAGCCAATAATAATTATGAAGGATGACAGAAGAGAGGGGCTCGCTTGAATCCATTCCAAAACTCCTGTTCCTTCTAGAACAAGCGCGGGTACAACCAATATCATTGTTGCAAATGGTGCCATATAGTACACTGTGTTCATGTTGTAAAGTAACAAGCATTAGAGATAATAAAGATCAACACAAGGTTAACTCAAGGTTACATCATAAATAGAAAGTGACTGAAATGCAACATGATATCGGAGGTTCAAGAATACTTTTTATGTCTAATGAAGATTGCACAGTTTAATCTGGTACACACAGTTGAACTTTAAAAAGAGGAAAGTTCGTATATACCCCTCAAAACATGCATAATAGTTTATACCAAAAAAAAAAATTTAATGTCATATATGTTAGGTCAACCTTCTTGTTTCAGCCAAAAACAAACAAACAGAAAATAGAATTGGAAACTGTGAAATTAATAAAATGAAAGAGATTGCTTTTCTGTCGAAGATCTACTGCTTTATTCACCATACTTTGGCTCTTTATATAGCCTATAAGTACATCCAAAAGTAAAGAAAAAGTAAACTAACTACCACCTAAAAATCTGCCAATACTAGAAAGACCCGGACTCAAACAAACTTTAAATAAACCACATGCTTTTATGACTTATTCTGATGACTCAGCAGACCCAACTTGACCCGTTTGACCCGTAAACCGGTGACCCGTCAAGATTACCCTACAATATATACCCATTCGAAATATTGAAAACTTCATATTTGTCTGTTGCATTGATATGATCAATATAACTTTCCCTCTCTTTTTGCATTCCCAACTCTTAATCCATGGAATCTAATAATAAGTCATTAAGACTCGGATGTGTGTTTTCAATATGCTTACTCCAACTTCATGGACTCTAATAATAAATCATTAAGACTTGGATGAGTGTTTTCACTATTCAGTATGCTTACTGCAACTTCATGGAATCTACTAATAAATCATTAAGACTTGGATAATAGGAATAGTGACACATTTTTACATTTATCTCAATCATCAGTATTCTTACAGCAACTTCTTACTTGCTTCTCCTAATATGATTAGATTGGCCCTAAATAATCACAATCACCCTATTAGGTAAAGCACTAAACAAACAGCCTCTTTATGCTTCCTTAGAAATCATTATAACTATATGTGTGATGGTTATGTAAGTCCATAACATTTATTTACTTTAATTGAAAACTTTGAGTCAGATTAGAGCGTTTTGCCTTCAAGGCGTTTTGAGACAATAAACCTGATTGATTGGCCACACTCGTAATAAATATAAGAAGAAAACCCAAAGGAAATAAAAGTTGATCGAATATGCTCATAAATTGGAAAACCTAATGTTCCATATGAGTACATAAAAATTTTAAACTACGGAAAGCAAAATTCATTTTTCACAAGCACTTATACAACTCCACACTTGCTTTTAAACAACTTGGGATAATTTCATGCTTCAGAATTGATATTATTAGTATTATTGTACTAATAATATTGTGTAATCATCATTGACAAGTTAATTATGTATAAATTATTATATAAAGATTAAAGAATATATAGTAAATGTTTGCAAGTTAATGCAACTCGCCCCAGACTGGTTTGGACACATACTAAAAAAACGACACTCTACAACTCAAATTCGTTTTGGCCCATTTGCCTACCTCCCATCTCGCCTATCTTGCCACCTCTAATTGATGTGTTTACTGGTTCCTTTGAGACACAAATATATCAACATATAACAAAAAGGAGTTTCATTCTATACTAAAGATCAGCATAGAATAAAGTTGTGTAACCTAATCTGTTGTTGCAGGGGTAAATGACATGATGGTTTGCATAAATGAAACAGGAATGTAATGTAAGCTGACATTACCCAAAACTATATTGATACAGAACACAAAAGACATTGGAAAGATCCTTCTCCATTGATCTTCGGGTTCAACAGATATTAGTGGTTTTACCTTCAGCACTTTAATAATTACAAATGCCCCAAGTGATGAGCATATGAAGTGTACACATGATACCGTCAGAGGGAACTTAAAATCAAGTTTCTGAAAGAAAAAACAATTATAATATTACAGAATTACTTGGAAAACAAGTCACTGTCATCTTGAATCTAGATTGAATTGATTTGACACCAAATAAACAAAAAAATAGAATCATGGTCAATTTTCAAACAGTTGGAACTGATTAATGCATCTACAAAGAATAATAACCAATTTAATCACAAATCCTAAAGTGGGTTGCATGATTAAGTTGAGTGATACCAACATAGGTCTAAGAATAAAAGATAACTCCTAAAGTCCATATGAAAAAATTAACTTTTTAACTATAAATGAAAATTAAGGCAAGATCAAGCAACACATTTTAACAAATTAGACAGCCATTAAAAACAACACTAACAAAACTAAAACAACCAGCTAAATATTAAAAGATATTTTTCAGAAGAAATTATATATAACAGAAGTTAAGGTTAGTAAGACTGTAGATTTAATGCCCTTATATTGATAACCTACTATCTTAAATTCATAAAATTTTACTGTTTATATTTATTTGGCATATTTTGTTTTTCTCTTTAAAATTTGATATTTTACAACATTCCAAATACACCGTTGTAACGTGTTAATTTTTATCTACGTTTTAATATAGCTTTTTTTTTTTCAAAACTAACCCTGGTAGAAACTATTCAAACACAAGGGTACAACTCCTCAAAGCTACTATTATTTTAACATAATAATTACCTTTATACTCTTATTACTTTTTAAATATAATTTTTCAACAAAAATCTAAATACACTAGAGTGCTTATTTTTATCTACATTTGGAATTAATATTTATTCACAACTAACCCAAGTCAAATATCACTACAATATAATGTTATTGTAGATTTTAGAAAAATATAGTTGTCACGTGTTTATTTTTACCTAAATTTCAATATAAATTTTATTCAAAACCAAGCAACCTAACTCGTGGGAAGTAAATACTACTTGTAACTAAAAACGAAAACCATGAAGGTAAAGTACATAAAGATTATACTCATGACTGTGTGAACATAAACTAGGCCACTTTAACATAAACATTGAGTTTAGAACATCAAGTTTGTGGTTTCAACAAGCTTACTGAGTACCATGCCCTAACATCTGTGCCATATAATCCCAAATTCTGACTTCAGCGCTTAAAAAGAGTTATGATTAAACCTCATAATAGACAAGAAATATACGAGAAACAGAAGAGAATCAACCCACATATAGAAACCTTTCATCAAATCACATGTTTAAAGTACTAAGCTTGATTCCTAAATCAGAACAAGAATGCATTTTTTTTTTTTTTTTGTCATGCTAACCAAAAGTACACATATGAATCAAAAGAAACTGCTTATAAAGATCACTGCTAACACCAACTACAAATACACATTGTTGGTGAACTGTCTGATCTGATTATGGTTAATACGTGGATCAGGATCAGCTTCATAAGGTTGGAGTGTAGTCCAAGTTTATCATGTGAATTAACTTAAACATGATAGTTATAGGTTCCTATCATTAAGGAATTTTTAGATAACTATGTGGTTTAAATTAATAGAGTCCTAATTATAGTCTAACATGTTTAGGGATAGTGATAGGGACCGATTCGAGATGGTCAATCTCCCGATAGACCCGTTGAGTGGGTTAGGCTCCAAAGAATAAAGATGAGAGAATAAAGACAAACTTTACTTCAATTTTCTACCTCCTTAACAATTCACTTACAAACTCTTAAATATGCAAAAGATGAAAACTAATTAAACCCACTACCTAAGATGATGGAGATCATGCATACATAAATAAAACAAATTAAGAAACAAATAAAACATGAAACTAAACAAATGGAACATGGATGTTATGCAATTGGACGTGGGGAGTGGCACGTATCAGATAGGCTATATAATCTGTGGTAGGGATTTGATTCTGTATTGGAGTTCTTGTGATAGTTTTCTTCAATAACATTCTACGAGTTTGGCATTTGATTGTTTGTTTTACTTTTTTGATCACCTTACACATAAATACATAATTTAAACAAAACCCTAAACTGAATTCACAAAATAGACTCTACTAATGGAACAAGGATATATTATCAAATTAACAATGCATAAACAAACAAACGGATGACATAAACTAAAGAAGAATATGCCTGAAAGATCCATTTGTTGACGATGATGACTGCAACATTGAAGCTCCAACACTGAAATGGCAAAGATGGATCAAAAGAGATCCCATGAACACAATCGGCTTTCCTCCATTTCCCACCTCAGATACAAAAAAATAATCCCCAATTACATGTGATGAATGAATAATGAAGAAGCAGGGCCGGCCCATAGGAATAGGAAGTGATGCGTTGGGCTTGGGGCCCAAAATAAGGGCCCCTAATTTTTCAATTTTTTTTATATTGGGCCATAAGTGTCCATCAGTCCATGGCATAAAACAGCTCATATATCATATATGCTTTCTTCGGATCGACATCTTAATTTTTGCCCTAGTTCATAGCCACTCAACAACATCTCAAGTTTCAATGGTATTTTCAGCCTTTCCAAGTTCCAAGATGAGTAATCGATGCACCGCCTCACCGGCTCACTACACCATCGATGCTGGGGCGGCGGCGGCCAACGGTCACTACTTATCACGCCTTACGTCTGTGATCCGTTGACTGTTCCACTTCTCCATACGGGACCTGCACGGCAGGCGGCAGCACCCAAATATTACTGGTAAGCACAAATGTACGAATTTAACCCACAAAACAAATAGTGTTCTTGAGTCTTTAAAGTTGAAAGTTGAATTTTTCATTCTTGATAACTGATCGATTGAAATTGGCAGCAAGCGAGATTAAGATTGAACCTGGCGCTTAGCATCAAGCGAGATTGAGATTGAAAGTTTGAATTATTGATAACTTCCTCTGGTTTATTACTAAAGTAAAGCACTCAAGCCTCAAGGCTCAAGGTTAGATTATTCTTGAATCTTGGTGATTTTTGAATCTTGATGATTCTTGAATCTTGATTACTGATAAGTTGTTTCTGTTTAATGATAAGTTTATTACTAATTGCTTAATTGCTTTGATAGCTCATTCCTAAATCCTAATTGTTTCTGTTTACTTTTAAGCCTTTGATACTAATACTAATAGTAATAGCTTCTATTTACTTTTGAACCTTTAATTTGTTGTTTTTAGGTTGCTTTAGGCATAAATATTTCCTTGATTAGGTATTTAAGTTGATTTAGTATTTGGTAATTGGTAGTTTTATTAAACTATAATGTCAAATCGATTTAGGAAGTGCCCTTCCGGTGCATCAAAAAAGGCAAAGAAGGCAAAACAAGAAGCTTTTAATGAATCAATAAAAGGATCACTACTTAAGTTTGTAACAACCACAACTACAAATAGTACAAATCTTGATGACAACACTAATGAACATATAAATTTAGATGAACCAATAAATCTAGATGAGCCTAAAAACCTAAATGAGCCAACTAACTTTGATGAACAAATGAATTTAGATGAATCAATAAATCTAGATAAGCCTAGAAACCTAGATGAACATACAAATAGTGATTAAACTACAAATAGTGATGAAGCTTCAAATAAAGATAAGGAACTTCCAAATTTAGTTGATCCAAGTCAATGGAATAATATTAGTAATAATTTAAGAGATCTAATTATAGAAAAAAGCCCGGTTAAAATTTATAATTATAATTTTCCAAAAGATAAATATTCAAGAAACTTTAGTACTTCTCTTTATATGCAAACATTACCGAATGGAGAAAAATATGAAAGAAAATGGTTGATTTATTCTATATAGTTAGATAAAGTGTTTTGCTTTTGTTGTAAGTTATTTAATGTGAATCAATGTGCAAGTAAATTAGCAAATGAAGGTAGTAACAACTGGTATAATATGAGTAGAAATCTAAAAGAACATGAAACAAGCAATGCACACATTACCAATATGAGAACATGGATGGATTTAGAGATAAGGTTGGCGAAAAATAAGACGATAGATAAACATATACAAGATCGAATAAATAAAGATAAAGAACATTAGAAAAATGTGCTGATAAGAATTATTGCTATTGTGAAGAATTTTGGTAAAAATGGGGAATCATTTCGTGGATCAACTGAAAAACTTTTTCAAGAAAACAATGGTAATTTTTTAAGTACTACTGAGATGATTGCAGAATTTGATCCAATAATGCAAGAACATATCCGACGTATAAAAATTAAAGAAATTCATAATCATTATCTTGGACACAATATGCAAAATGAACTAATTAGCTTATTAGCAAACAAAATCAAAACTAAAATTATTAATAAAGTTAAGGAGGCTAAATATTTTGCAGTTATACTTGATTGTACACCCGACACAAGTCACAAAGAACAAATGTCTATTATCTTACGATGTTTAGATACTTCTTTAACCCCAATAGTTGTTAAAGAATACTTTATAGAATTTTTAATAGTTGATGATACAACAAGTAAAGGTATATTTGATGCTATTATCGAAGAAATTAATAAAATAGGTCTCGATGTAGATAATATTAGGGGACAAGGTTGTGATAATGGATCAAATATGAAAGGAAAACATCAAGGAGTACAAAAACGATTATTAGATATTAACCCTAGAGCATTTTACACGCCATGTGGTGCTTATAGTTTAAATTTAGTAATTTGTGATATGGCTAAATATTGTAAAAAAGCTAGGGAATTTTTTGAAACAGTACAACGTGTTTATTGTTTGTTTTCATCATCCCCAAAAAGATGAAAAATTTTAAAAGATAATGTTCCACATTTAACTGTTAAGTCATTATCACAAACACGTTGGGAAAGTCGCATAGAAAGTATCAAAGCCATTAGATTTCAAGCTACACAATTAAGAGAAGCATTATTAGAGTTATAAGATGAATATGATGATGATGATGATGATGATGATGATGATGATCTTAAATATAAAAGTGAGGCTAAATCCTTAGCTAGAACTGAATTAGGTAATTTTAAATTTTTATTAGACATGGTTATTTGGTATGATATTTTGTATGCTATTAATATAGTTAGTAAAAACTTACACGCAAAGGACATAAATATTGATGAAGCTATAACTCAATTAGATGGATTTATTTGTTTTTTTAAAAAGTATAGAGATGAGGGATTTGAAAAGGCTATGAATGCAGCTAAAGAAATTGCACTAGAGATGAATGTAGAACCCACTTTTCATGAAAAACATATTATTCGTAGAAATAAAAAATTTGATGAAAATGTTGATAATGAAACTTTGAAAACACCCATTGAAAGTTTTAGAACCGATTACTTTTTATACATAGTAGACTAAGCTACCTCTTCACTTAAAAGTAGATTTGAGCAATTTAAAGAGTTCGAAAGTATTTTTGGTTTTTTATTTACTAATAAAAAGTTAAAATCTATGAATGAAGAAAGTTTAAAAGAAAGTGTATTAACCTTGAAAATATTTTAAAATATGATGATGCTGTAGATATTAATGGTTTAGATTTATTTCAAGAACTGAAAATGTTAAGAGAAATTATTTCTTTAGAATCAGACACACTAATTGATATATTGAATTATATTAAAAGTTTTAATTCTTTTCCAAATGCATATATTGCCTATAGAATTTTGTTAACTGTTCATGTAACTGTTGTATCCGCAGAACGAAGTTTTTCTAAACTAAAACTTATAAAAAATTACTTAAGATCTACAATATCACAAGAAAGATTAAACAGCTTATCCACTTTGGCTATTGAAAAATAATTTCTAGAAGGATTTGATTATGAAAATTTCATTAACGAATTTGCATCATATAAGCCTAGAAAAATAAATTTAATATAAACATATATACGTACACAATATATCATAAAAAAAATTTTAACTCTGCCAACTATAAACGTATTAGTTTATTATTGCCGGTCCCAAGCCCGGATAAAGGAGAATGGTTTTAATAAATTTTTTTTAAAAAAAGAGCCCCATTTTTTTAGTTCGATTGGCCCCCAAAAAACGTTAAGCCGACCCTGTGAAGAAGTGAAAGAGTTTAATGGAGTAATGCAGGAAGATACCGTAAGTGTAACGGTGATTCTTGGTCCACATGATCATCTTTGATGTCTTTATTTAGCCTTTTGCTTTCTCCTCTTCACGTCATTAGAATTTTAGACCTCCCTACCCACATTTGCATACCATGTTTCCTACTCACGCCATAAAAGTGGAGTGCATACACGTGCAAATTGTTAATTAATTCTAACACAATCAAGATTCAAGAAATTAAAACTTACTGCTAGATTTTTTGATTTTTGTATTATGATATAACTTATTAAAATAATAATCAATCTGTAGAATTAGATCAAATTGAATGATTGGTTATAAAATTTTGTAATTTTGAAAATTGGAAACTTAGTTCAAACTTTATAATAATCAATCTTTAGAATTAGATAAAATTATATAAATGGTCATCTGGTTTGACCAGATTGGTTTCCAAACTTTAAAAATTGCAAACTTACTCCAAACTTTATAATAATCAATCTTTAAAATTAGATAAATTTGTATAAATAGTCATGTGGTTTGAGCAGATTGCATGATTGGCAACCAAACTTTGAAAATTACAAAACTTAGTCCAAACTTTTGTTTAGTCATTGCAAATTTGGTCTTCAAATTTCACAAAAGTGCAAATTAATCCAAACTTTTATGTGGGGTTCTACTTTTGATCCTTAAAATTAAATTTAAAAGTTAGTTTAAATTTTATAAAATACATAAAAAAAAGAATGAATTTAATGCAATGACCAAACATGCAATGATTATACAAAAGTTTAGAATATCTTTACCATTTTTAAAGTTTGGGGACCAAACATGCAATTTGGTTAAACCACATGGACCATTTATGTAATTTTCTCTTAGAATTATTTTTTTGTTTCAGTTAGGTCACTTATAAAATTTTGAGTAAACTTCATTTTTCCTACTTTTGGTTTGGCTGAAATAACAGTTTTCATCCAAAGGTTTCAAAATCTTGATTTTGCTCCTTATGGTTTGCAATCTATATCAATTTACTCCAACCCATTAACACCGTTATATAATTTCATTAACTACAAGGGTACATTAGTCATTTTACTAGTAGGGTTTAAAAACATAAATGATCTAATTGAAACAAATTAAAATATTAGTGGCCTAATTGGAACAAATTAAAATATTAGTGATCTAATTGAAACAAATAAAAATATAAGTGACCTAATTAAAACACTTATAAAACTTGCTTATTATTTTGTAAAGTTTTTTTACCTCAAACTATCATATTCCTAAATTAAATTAAACTAAATTATATTATATTTGAGTTTGAACCCTGAACCTATTATTTAAAAGGTAAAACCTCTGCAAACTAGATGATATGAAGACTAATGGGTATAAATCTTCTTATGAACGAATCATATATAGATTTAAGAACATGTCTTAAAGACGTATGAGTGACGTATGGGTGAGTTGTTAAAAAAAGAGTTAAATTCGTGTTTCATCCCTAAGGTTTTATATAAATTGCTATTTGAATCCAAAAGTTTAAATTTTGCCATTTGCATTCAAAAGTTTCACAAAAATTGTCATTTGAACCCACTTAACTACTCCTAATTAACGTCGTTAAATTTCCTACATTAGGGGTATATTAGTTAAAATAATTACAAAATAAAAAATCAACATACGTGAGAAGTTTTAGGCGTTCAATTTCTTTTGATAATCACCGTTGCGATTTTAATTTACCAGGAATGATAGGTCAGCATTTTTTTCATTTTATAAAAAAAAAACACCTTTGGACAACCTATTAAATAAAATAAAATATAAGTATAACTAACTAAAAGTGACTCATTTTTAACTTTATAAAACATACACAACTAAAATATATATAAATAAACAAACAAGTCATATAACATAAATTATTTGAATCATACCTATAAAACACAGATTATCATAAAAATATAAAAAAAATTAATAATATGACATTAACTGCCCATGAATAATAAGCATAAAACATCAATTATCGTAACCATAATTCAACTTTAAACTAAAGAAATTTATGTTTAACAAAACGAGCAAAAGT
The DNA here is from genome assembly GCA_025506415.1 of Flaveria robusta. Lineage (NCBI taxonomy): Eukaryota > Viridiplantae > Streptophyta > Magnoliopsida > Asterales > Asteraceae > Flaveria > Flaveria robusta. Next base: position 13,248,574 of record CM046464.1, on the reverse strand, counting down.
AACACGATTACTAAACCAAAATACATTAACAACACAAAACAACAAAAGACGATCATAGAGTTAAATCATAACTGCAATTATCAAAAGAGGCTGAACACATAAAAACCCTCACATGAATTGTTTTTTTTTATTTTGTAATTGTTTTGACTAAAATAACTCTAATGTTGAAAAGTTAACAAAAAAAATTAACTGTGTTAGTTAGGTGTAGTCAAAAAAGATTCAAATGGCAATTTTAGTAAAACCTTTGAATGCAAATGATAACATTTTAAATTTTTGGATTCAAATGATAATTTATATAAAATCTTAGAGGCGTAAAACGCATTTAACTATAAAAAAAAATATATGCACACGCTAATCCAACCAATCCACGATGGTCCATTGCATGTATTTATGAAATTTAGTTAATCTAATTTGGTTCATCTGTACATTTATTTTCTTTGAATTCGAAGTCATCACCGAGTTTGATGACATAAAATTTCGGTATATTTTTTTAAGAATGAAATTTTGATATGTATCTTTAAATTCAAACTCACCACCAAGTTTGATGACATAAAATTTGGTATATTTTTTAACAATAAAATCTTATTACTATTATAATAAAAAGTAATTAAATGTAACACGTGTCAACATCACATTTATACTTATTAAAATTTTTCCGCTTCTTTCTACTATTAAATACTTACGTATCTTAATTACTAATAATATTATTTAACTATTTTTAGATTAAAAATATTTTTTTTTGATAAATTACGAAAAATATCTTTTAACTAATGTTATTACAAAAGAAACAAACTTTTATAAAGTAAGACGTTTTTCTAATACACAAAACTTTTTCAAAAATATGAAATATATTGATTTTAAAATTTTTAAAAACTAAAAATAATTAAAATTGCAAGTTATAATAAGAAAGTTTTAAAAAATGACATTGTTTAATACGATTTGTTTTGAAACAAGATGTTAAAAAAAAATTTTAAAATGCTTAAAAAGTTGGTATTATTATTTTATTATCTATAGTCATTACTCATACGTAATTTTAATCATATCTTATTTTAAAATATTATTTTATAATTAATAAATCTATCAATACTAATAAAATAAGGTTTTTTTATGACACATGGCACAATTATTAAGCTTTTAAAGCTTTTAATCCTAATTTTTAATTGCATTAACTACTAATAATTTTTTTTAATTCATTTAAGATTAAAAATATTTTTATAAATTAAAAAAGATCATTTTATAAATGTAATTTTTAAATAAACATATTTTATAAAATAAGAAATTTTATTAAAAGATTAAACTTTTTTAAATATATGAAATATTTTAAAACTTGTGTCTTTAAAAAATAAATTTTTTATGCTAAATAGATGTTCTCAAGTGAAAACCTGAGGTTTTCGCTCAGCAACTCCAAGTTCTCACGCGATAAGATCTTCATTAATCATTTTGGAGTTCTCGCATCCTTTTAGTTTTCGCGTGCTTTAAGTTTTTGCTTTTCATTTGCTATTGTAATCCATAAATACTAGTTTCTTACAATTTCCCTTTATGAATTATAATATCAAGCTATGTTTGATTTCGGTCACATATCTTCAAGAATTATCTAATTCCCGAGTATTTTTCATTTTAGTCTTCTCCCTTAGAACCTCCTCCTTATATATAACTTTATAAAGGATATCACGTCTGAATCAAGATTAAACCATTATACCTTGATTACTTAGACTTAAGCTATATTAGGCATATGACAGGGAGATCCAACTTTCATTTTAGATTACCGAGCAATCCGATTCTTCAATCTGATGACTAGATTCTGTCATGACGAACTAGATCATCTAAAGCATTCTTCCCCTATAGATAAAATAAGCACATATTTTCAGAGCAAGAGTACTAAACAACATTGATTCTTCACTTAATTCAACCGTTCGATTATTGTCCCCATCAGTAAGATAAAATAAACCCACACTGTCAAGTTTTAATTCACGAACGAAACGAATCAAATGTTGTAACTTGTAAATATAGAATCTTGAACTTGATCAAACATTATAAAATCTTTTATTTAAGTACCAAACTTCAAATCATTCTTCATCTTCCAGATATGGGAGAAAACCTTGTTCCAAACCCCTTTTAATACTAACATGTTTTCGTATCTTGATCATGTTCTCGCATTATGCAAAGTTTTCACAAAATTGAGATAGGTAGTCAAAGTTTTCGCATGGATAATGAAGTTTTCGCATGATGAAGTTTTTGCATGAGAAAGTTTTCGCAAATGACAGTTACTGCTGCAAAGTTTTTGCATGGAAAAGTTTTTGCAAAATATGGTTACTTTTGCGAAGTTTTCGCAAAATGCAGTTATTCCCATGAAAACTTCAACCAAATCGACCTTTTTAGTTTGAATCACTGCTACGATCTCAAATATTCGTTTTCCACCATCTAAACTCAAAGATATTGAGCGTAATGATGCAGATAATCATTATAGTATATAACAAAGACTATTCCATATGTGTTCACCCTTTCTTTCGCCTTATTCTCCTTCGAAACTGGTCCGAAATTGACGAAAACCTTCATATCTTCAATCTTCAAGTTTAACGTTTTAAATCGGATGATTGCGGAATGAAAATCCTTGTATCAATAACAACACCTTGCTCTGATACCAAATGTAAAGTCTTCATAACGATTGAATCCACAATATGTTGCACTTGATAATCAAATTAAGACGGATGTTTGCGTGTGTGATATCAACGAACATTAAACAAACTCAAAACGGATATTATTAATCAAACAATTACAATAACATAGGAGTTTACGTCGTTTAAACTCGATCCACCCAAGGTCAGCTCACCTCGGGCGGCCTATCATACAACTTTCTGCTCTCTCACTTTTAGAGTAATTTTACAGATAAAACACACATAATGAAATACAAAACAAAACATCTATTTATGCTAAATATATGTTCTCACGCGAAAACATGAGGTTTTCGCGCGGCAACTTCAAGTTCTCGCGTGATAAGATATTCATCAATCGTCTTGATGCTTTGATTGTTTGCTTTTTATATATATACATATATATGTGTATATATATAAGGAATAGAAAGTTTTATATATTGATTAAAAGAGTATTATTAATACGAACCCAAGTCTTGCTCCACATTAGATTCAAATCCCACTTTTTGACATGGGACCAAGTCAATTATTATTTCTGGGAGTGGAGGAGGGAAAGCCTACAAAATCAGTAGATGGAAAGAACTGTTCCCACCATTTTTTTAGTTTAAGTATTGGTGTTTCATGCTATTTTTTGTCTTGAGTTTTTTATGTTTTAGAGTTAGAAGTGTATTTGGAGATCTAATCCTTCTCGAATTGGATTATAATCTGTAGCCGACTAGTTATCAATCACATCATTTGTTTCCTTTGATTTTCTAGGTTCTATAGCCGGGAAATAGAAAAAACAAAGAGAATGCAAACACAAAACAAGTCGATAAGCAGCAGCATTCCGACAGAAACTATTGCTACCCAGTTTGTCGTCATAGCATTCAAGCTTGACGCCATAGCGTTGCAATTGAGGAGTGATATTGCGACACTCAAATCTATGATGTTTAGAACACCCCTTCTGTGTAAAAATCATGTGAAAAAAAGCAATGGCTCATTGCATTCCAAGTGCACAGCTCATATTACTAACGTAGATCTTAGGAATTCACTGGCTTATTACCCTGGACGCCATTCAAGTCGCATGAAAAAAGCAAATCCTTATGTTTACGCAAAAAGGGCAGAGGTACAAGCCGCAAGGATTATCTCCGGATATTCAAAATTATGCAACCTTTCACAATATGACCTTGAACCCTTCAAGAAACAGTCAATAGAATGGACAGCTCTATTTTCTGTTACTCGACTTGAGGACAAGTCATGTTCCACTTCAGATTCAAACCCAACTCTTTGACCCATAACCAAATCAATTATTTCAAGGAGTCGATGAAGAAAAGCTCATGAAATCAAGAGATAGGAGAAAATTGCTCCCACCATTATTTAGTTTAAATTAGGCCTGTAAATAAACCGAACGAACACGAACATGCTGATGTTCGTGTTCGTTCATTTAACTTTTACCGAACACGAACACGAACACATTACCGAACACGATTTTGTGTTCATGTTCATTTATTAAGAAAATAACAATGTTCGTGTTCGTTCATGTTTGTTCGTTAAGAAGTTAAACGAACACTTCACGAACATAAACGAACACAAATGAACAATAACAAACAAACATAAATGAACCATAATAAACAAACAAAACTTAACACAAAAAAAAAAATCTTAAATTATCATTTTAGATTTTTTGGTGTATTAGTGGAAATTAAAACTCACTAAACTTATGAGTTTTTAGTATAACTTTATAATTTATGTTTCAAATATTAACACATAATACCTTTTTATTAATATATTAATATATATAAATAAATGAACAAACATAAACGAACATAAATAAACGGACATATATGAACGAACATAAACGAACATAAACGAACGTTCATGAACGCAAACGAACGAACAAAGCATGTGTTCATGTTTGTTCATATAATTAAACGAACACAATTTTTATAATTTATGTTTCAAATATTAACACATAATACATTTTTATTAATATATTAATATATATAAATAAATGAACAAACATAAACGAACATAAATAAACGGACATATATGAACGAACATAAACGAACATAAACGAACGTTCATGAACGCAAACGAACGAACAAAGCATGTGTTCATGTTTGTTCATATAATTAAACGCACACAATTTTTTTGTTCATGTTCGTTCATTTCCTAAATAATCGAACATAAACGAACTTCCCGCCGAGCAGTTCATGAACGTTTGGTTCATTTACAGGCCTAGTTTAAATATTGATGTTTCATGTTATTTTTCTTAGTGTTGTGTTTTTTGATGTTTTAGAGAGTACGAGTGTATTCGTGTCTTTTGATTTTCCGGGTTTCTATCAATTATTTAATTTAATAAAGATAAATACAAAGAATATAATATTACTGGATTTTAAAAGATTGAACAAAATTCAAGGATAAAAATAATTTATAATTAAATTATAATGATAAATAGGGTTATTCACGAATCGAACCGAACTGAACGCAGCTCTGCTCGAACTCGGTTCATTTTCAAACCGAGCTGCGCTCCAAATTTACAAATTCAAGCGCAAACTTCATGTTCAAACTCGGTTCGGTTTTGATCGGTTTCATGTTACAATTTAAAACAAAACTAATAATTAATTCAAGAGTTTCAACTTTCAAGTTCCAACCCTAGTGTCGTATCCAATGCTTTTGCATATGTTCTTTAAGAACCAAATAAGCAAAAAAAAATAAATAAATAAATCTAACCTCAAGATATCACGATTAAAAACAACTAAACAAGGTCGGACTTTAGTGGTCGGTTGGGATGTGAGGTCGGACTTTGGAGGCGATTTGTTAGAGGCGGGGGTGCATGATCGGGCTGTTGGCGGTAGTGATGCGAGGTTGGATTGCGCAAGGTCAGAGTGCCAGAGGTCGAGGGTCACAGATTAGAGTGCCGAAAGTCGGGGGTCGCATATAGGAGTGCCGGAGGTTGGTAAAGAAGTGGGATGAGTCAGGATACGGCTAGTGATTTGATGAAGGTGATAGGTGAAATGGTGAAAGAATTGTGAAGTGATAATATAGTTAGAGAATTAAACCTTTTACATTTAGGATTGTTGACTTTTTGATAAATAATTAAAAAAATAGTAATTGGTAAATAATTAAATAAATTAACTATAACATATAAAAGCTAAATAAAAAAAAATTCTAGCAAAACCAAGCTCGCGAGCGTACCTTTGCTCGTCGGTTTGGTTTTAAACCGAACCAAGCTACCTGGTTCTTTTACAACCAAGCAAAAAATCAAAGCAAAATTTCGAGCTTTTTATGAACGAGTTCAAACGAGTTTCGAAGATAAAGCTATTTAATAATACTAGTAGGGAAGCCCGCGCTTTGCTGCGGGTGCAAAAGACGAACACATTAGTTGCAGGTATTTTATAGGCTTATGCTCTTTATAAAGTCTATATAATTAAGCTGTCATTACGTTACGGTGTCACTTTGACCCCACATTACAACGGTTTATTGTGGTTTAAACACGTCAAGAAATAAGGGAAATGCATTTGTAATTCAATTTAAAACTGAACAATAAATAACATCTATTTGTACAAATAAATCTAATGCTCCATGGTGCAAGTAGCAGTAATATGTCATCAGTTCATACTACAAGTGTCTCAAACCCAAAGAATAACCTTTTATCTTTGGCATCTTAATCCTACAAATTAAAAGTAAGATTTTAGCTAAACACTTAAAAGATCATTTTCATAGTTATGTAGCTAAACACCGTGATCAAATGAGTATATAACCATATATATGTTTTATACTTTGGCGAATGTTTAGCATAATCTAATTTGAACTAATCGCCATGCGTCTCATGAATACACCATAAACTTAGGTGGTAATGATGAAACATGAAGCTTATAGCTCATTTTAGAAACAGAGGTGGTGATAATATAGCTTTGGATGTATCCTTTGGTCAATTAAAGAGGAGGGTTAGTGATTGCCATCCTGGGAAAACTCAAATTCATTCTTATATGCATGCCAAGGTTCTTGATTAAGATCATGTATTCATACTCGTCTCTCTTTCATGATATGATATTCATAAAAAAACTTAATAAACTTAAGGCTTATCATCTACATGTTCTTGAGTAAATAAAACTAATTTGAGATATAAACTTAATTATAAACAAAGATTATTACATGCACACCCTTAATATGCCCTTGGGAAAATCTAAGATAATAACACGCAGATTTACTATGGGTAAAAAGGCCTTAATCCAAACCTAGAGTTTGCAACTATGCTATAGTGGCATTTAAAACAAAAAATATGAAGCAAACATGTTTTACTTCATATGAACATTAAAGATTTAAATCTTTAATACTTTAAGAAATTAACCTGCACTTTAGTAACATCAATAGCTTATGCTTGAACCTATAATTGCTAAAGAAACCTGCACAAATTCTACAGAACATGAGTGAAATTTCGAATCATCTATTTGAAAGGCATAGAAATCATATAGCAGTGGAGTCATAAGTAGAATGTAATACGCAGGTGATGAGGATAAAGTTTGATGGAATGTCAATGCAACACATTATGGATTAACATTTTGTGGGCCCTCTCATATAATTGTTAAAGATTTTCTTACACAAGTGCATTGTTTAATTCTATAATTGTATCTACATTTGTGTTTCTTGTTCAAATTAGCTTTCTAGAGATAATAGTGTACTAACTCAACATTCAAGAAGACAATTAAACAAACATAAAGTAATAACTTTTATCAAGTAAAACCTTAATTATCAGCCAAAACAACAACTATACCATATTTTGTAATTATACCTAAAGTAAAACCAAAACAACAAATAAGTATAGCAGTCAACTCTTTCCAACTAATTCAAGTAAGATTTTTATAGGTGATTGACCCATACAAATAATTGAAAAATGTAACCCAAAACAAAACATTTAAGATATCAAACTAAATATTGAATTTGAAAATAAGCACTAAGAAGTGGATTTTGAGTTCTAGATATGCAAAACTAAACACAATAACCAAAAAAATTATTGAGTGAAACTAATTTCATAAGACCATATTTAAATAAGTTTACAGACCACAATTTGAAGTTTTCAACATGTGTCACAACTCATGGCATTTAATGACATAATTGCAACAGCAAACATAACTTAAATCTTTGTTTGGATCAAAATATACAACTCATAATATCAATAAGGTACAACTTATGTTATTTCTTTTGGTTCTTTTTCTCTCTTTCCCATAGCTCAAGTTCATTCCCTGTTGATTCTTCAAGGTTCCTAAATTTCTATAATTTTTCACTATGTTGGTGATATTCAGATTAAAAAAAATAAACAATCTCAATGATAAGTAACCAGTATATAAAACTTTTTTGCAAGCTTTGGATGAATGCAAGATGAAAGAATTTGCTTGATTCTCACCACCATAGGGTTTTCTTATACAATATAATTTGAAGAACATGGTACACTTAATCTCTCATTAAATTGAATATAAACAGATGGCACAAAACCCAACTGGTATTGATATCGAACACCACTAACCTGCGATCGGAGCAACCGAGATCCCTCGTCGAATCCAGAGCAGCGTCACTTCCAGAATGACACAGATAGTGAAACCGATTGTAGGATGGGTTTGAGTTCATAACATCTTATAGGGGAGAAGGGTGTGAAACCAAATTCAATTAATGGCACTGATGGTGGAGCTAGAATTGAAGGGGATTGAAACAGGAGAGTGAATTGGAGATGAAACCGACAATGGGAATTAAAGGCTTCGGTGAATGAACTGGAATACCAGCGATGGTATTAAATGGCTTTGGCAATTAAATTGGTTGTAGCTATAGCGATTCGATTGGCTTCCATCATCGGTTGCTTGAGCTACTCCCCAAATTGAAAGCAACTTCAAATTACAATGACAAAGCAGACGAACCGTCAGCCCTCAAATGAACCGCCGGAGGGGTAGCGAGTGTAATGGATTCGATCGGAGCGGACGGTGAGGGTAACGTAAGGAATGAAATGGAAGCGTGACGGTGAATTTCCTATTTTACCCTACCCTAATGTTTTGTATTATAGAGTAGTAATGATAGATGAAAACTTTACCGTATTTATTCACTGTTTTTTTCGTTAATTTTTAAAAATCTCAAGTAATTTTTATTTTTAAAATGATTCTCTTGATAGAGTTTAGCAGGCCATGACCATGTGGTCAATTTACCATGATTTTTATTTTTTAAAATTTTGCCACTTCCCTTTCTCGGCTTTTAATGCCGTCCCTCCCAAAACAAAACAAAAGCAAAAGTCATTCAACCTCCTCTTCTGGTCCTGACAACTTACTGATATTACCAAATCCACCCTCTAAACATAAGATTTCACCACAATGGAACCTCCAACATATATCAATTGTCAATTTGCCACCATGGTTTTTCTTTCACTCTATAACAAACAAACACCCTGTACACCTTTTGTTATTATTCACAAACACCGCTTCCCTATACCCTTTCATTTCTTCACATATTCCTTGCTACCCACAAAAATGTACAAGGAAAAACACAATAATAATCCAATGCTCCCTAACCCAAAATGTACACAAACACCCCTGCCGCCTGGCCACCCGCCCGCCCGCCTGACCGACCCTTCTCGAGCCTGCTGATATTGCAAAACTCAGCATCAACCAATGCGCTCGATTCAAAGAGTTTGCGATTGAATCTTTAGCAATCCGTCATCTGTCTTCTACAAAGATTCTGCCTATGAAATCACGAAAGCGTTTGGAATAGAGCTTTGGATCCACGGCCGAAATAGATGTGGGATCCACTTGTAATGATTTGTATGCATGTTCAAGCTTCTTGCTGATATCATAATCTTGTAAAATGTCGATGATTCCAAAGTAGAGAACTACCTCGTACGTTTCGCCGCTTCTTGAAGGTGTCAGACTGTCGAATCCGCCAGGTGTATATTGGTCAAAATCACTTCGCCTGCCCATCCTCTCGGCTCTTGCTGGCATGTTCGCTCCCAGCCTGATCAACGGTTTCCTAATAAAAGGTCAATGTCAAAGCTAAAACATCAACAAATGTCAAGATATGCAATTAGAAGGCAATAATATTACATAAGGTCCCACTAACAAATCTTGTCTAATGGAACCACATCAAATAGCTAACAAAGCACCATTTCAAATTAATTGTTTCCAACCACCATGACCCAAACACCATTCAAAGAAATTGGTTGTCAACTTAAAGACCATTAAAAATTTATCAACCAGTATCATAATTATATGCCAATTAAACAATAAACCCAATGAAAGCAACCCAAAATTTACAAATTTTCGTCGACAAATGACAATTCTTTGATGTAGACACAAAAAGACACGAGAAAGAAGCATACCGGCCAGCCAGAACGCGATCCATGTTTTGTAGCTCCGCTTCAAGAAACCGACACCCACGCCTGAACTTTTCAGTTTGGTATGAATCATTCTTTCCTAAACCAGGGTTTGAGGTTACAAATATTACTTGAATTGAAGTTATAAGCAGTAACAAATATTTTATGTTGAAAAAGAATACAATTGATATTTGATATTACCATTTCGCAACACAAAAGGAGATAATCCCATTTTGTCACCAGTATTATCGTCACGAAAGTGCATGCCAACTAGAAGACTATAATCCATTATTCTCACGGCTTCAAGAAACTCGCAATCTCTGTTGATTTGTCTGAAAGTTCACACGACCAACATTATACATAAGCAAAGTGATAAAGGATAGAAGTTAAAACAGCCCTACAAGATGAAAAGTTAACTAACTTGATTAGTTCATTGAACCAGTTTTCTTGAAGGCAAAACACATAGTTGAGGTCAAGATCTTTAAGCGTGGTGGTTTCATCAATTTCATCCTCAGGTTTATCAGTCATGCGCCCATGTGATGACCCTTTAAGATCAAATCTTCTATGGATACGATACTCCGAGCAAAACAGATTGCCCATCACAATAAACCGAGTCTTGAAATGGAAACAAACATGCATTGTTAGACATTGTTGCATATGTAGGCGACTAGACCCGTTATAAATCACCAACATCAAAAGTAGATAATCAGTTACAAAATGCACATCCAAACACCCAAGAAATCATTCAAACAAGAGAATGCAATACCTTTACGCCGCCAATGGGTTTGACACAATGGACGCCAAAAAACTTCGTGACAAGAGAATTCTCGTAACTACGAACATGCTGGTAATAACTAGGCAGCATTTTAATCAGGACCTGAAAACATGTAGCCAAACTTTAGCATCAAATGACAATATATCAATGGTTTCATTAGGGAAAACAATCATCAAAATGATCTTTCTACCTTAACTTCTGACTTTTTCACAGTTTTGATCATAAAGCGATCATCTTGCGTCAAGTAAAAGAAGCTCCCACTTTTCCCAGGTGAAGAAAGCTCCCGAAGAGCATCGTTCCCACAAATTGCTAACATATAATCCGCTGGATCCACCTGGAACAACTCCCTCAAATGTCTGAAATCATAAACCATTAACAATTTCTCAACCATAAAGAATTTAACTTCATGATTCTATCAATTGAATTAAAAACAATACCTAAACACAATTGGGCAATAATCTTTCCACCTAAACTCCCCAGATTGATGCGGCGGCGTGACCTTCGACCCTTCTGGCGGAAATCGAGTCCAGAATTTCTCTTTTGGATCGAAATCAGTCGTCTTTAAGTCCCTTATTACCGAAGCATGTTTCCCAACCGAATACCTATAACAAAAACCCTTTCGATTACCTATGCACAACAGCAACAAAACACACAAAATCAATTCAAACTGAAACCAACTGTTCAACAGATCAAAGTCATTACCTAATACCCAATTGAAGATTAAGCATCAAATCATAATGCCTATGCCCTTTCGATATCATCTGCCCAGGCTTCTTCACCTCTCCACCATTAAAACAAAACGGATTCCTCCTGAACTTCCTAACATCATCCCAACCAGCATCCCTATACAACATAGAAGCTTCAGCATTATCAACTATATCACAAGTAATATCACCAGCTTCACCATCCGATTCCCAAATACAAATCCGAGGGAAACTTCTTTCTGCAACACTCCCACGCGATCCAACCGACGATCGCTTCGCAGCGGTCGAAACCCTAAAATCATCCTCCAAGAACGGTGCTGAAAGCTTATGAGCAAGACCCAATTTGTGCTCCATTGGGCTAACGTTGTTACCTGGGTAAAACGTCCCGTTTATGATCTGCTGAGGCTGAAATGGGTTCTTGAAGTTAAAGGTGTGATCTTTACTCCAACAGCCGATGTAACATCCACCATCGGGCCAAGTGAAGATCCCATGACCTTTGGGAACACCATTTTCCCAATTACCATCGTATCGATTCTTGTTAGCCCAAATCAACACCCCTCTGCCGTTAATAACGCCGTTTCTCCACTCTCCAACATACTCGTTCCCGTTGCTCCAGACGTAACGCCCGTTACCCTCTTGCAAATTCCGACGCCATGAGCCTTCGTAATAGTCGCCGTTGCTATAGCGTTTGTGGCCGTAGCCATGTTTCCGATCGGACGACCATGAGCCACGATACGTCACCCCGTCGGAGCCGGTGAACGTGCCGGAGCCCTCCATTCTCCCGGACCTAAACTCGCCGTCGTAGGTCGCACCAGAGGGCCACGAGAACTTCCCTTTGCCGGATGCTTTGCCTCTTTTCCAATCCCCTTCGTACACACACCCATCGGACCATATGTATTTCCCCGATCCGTGAGGCACGTTGTCGGAAAAGCTTCCGATGTACAGATCCCCATTCTGAAGGTGTTTCGTGGATACGGTGGTCGCCGGAGCAACACGGCGAGTGGCAGCCTGAGATCGGCTCCGGCTGACGGAGACTAGGGGTTTGGGCTCTGTTTCGTCTTGGGGTTTATTCTTCTTGATGGTTAAAGAGTTGTGGGTGTCTTCAATCGATTCTGGCATGGTGGGTGTCTGCGAATTGGGTTAAGATTGTGAGAGATTTCAAGAAATGGGTGTTGGTAGCAGCATTCTGCAGTGAATCTTTGAATTGTTGTAATCAATGGGGAGATTGAAAAGTAAAGATTATAGTGGTGATGTGGTGGTGTTGAATATTATTACGTTTTGCTTGCATAGGAAAACGTTAAGGATGTATGTTGTCTCGTGGTTAATATTTAATAGCATTGGCATGGTGTATTTTTGGTAATGGATCACGCAAACGCCCGTATAAATTCAAGCATCTTATGCTACCTGAGGTTAGGGTGAATTACGAAATCAGTCCCTAGATACGGCGTAGCTTTCAAGTTTTTTCAAATCAAATGAGAAAATTTATTATTGGAAAATTTTTTTAACTTAATTCTAAGTATTTCGTTACAATTAAGACTTAAATCCATAACAATTTAATATTTATATGTTATGGGTATCTTACGAGTTGAGCAAGTTAAAAGAGTAGATAGCTTCGATCTTTTCATTATGGTTTTTTTTAATATTAGTGTGATGATTTGACAATTTGGATACGAAAACGTTTGATGTGTTGCTTTGTTGTGCAGGTAAACTATGATTGAAGTGGTAATGGCGGAGGGGGTGTTTTCACCACACACACACTACACCACAGCACACCATATACACAACAATCATATTTATCATGTTATACACTCAATTTGATGGTGCGTTGTTACCACATAATGCCACACTACATCATTATAACACACACTCACATAAAAGAGTTCACGGCATTCACATGACATAAAACATCGAAAATCGTAGCGTGCAGAGGCGTGACGACTGTGTTGCCACGTGGCGCAGGGCTACGTAATGCTCTCTTGCATGTATGCCCCGCCAACCTTAACACCCTATTACTACCTACAACACACCAAAAACATGATCCAGTTGCAATAGAAAAAACATGAACCGAATTATTGAACTAGGGCAACTTAGTAGTTCGGTAATTACCATTTGATCGGTGTAAGAGTTATCTTAGAGGCTGATGCTTACTAAAGATCTCTCATCATGCATTCTAAAGTACAAGTAAGTTACTTCGAAAAATTTGACAAAGGCATTAAGAAATTCTCTAAGTGTCAAATCTTCCGAAGCCAAAGACCATTTCTTTCGCAGCCAAAGACCATTTCTTTCGCAGCCAAAGACCATTTCTTCTGAAGCCAAAGATAAAGTCTTCCGCAGCTTCAAGACAAAGTCTTCTGAAGCCAAGAGACTGATTTCTTCCGAAGACAAAGAAGACATGCTTTTTCTAACATATTTTTGATAAAGCTGAACCACTTTCCTCTGTCACTTCTGAAGACTCACCAACTTATATAAGTTGGTGATAATTCCATACTTTTGTCAACTGTAGATTATAGTTTGAGTCGGTAACTTTCTACTTTGTACTTTTTTATGTTAGATAAGGATGTGAGCTATGGCATGTCATAGTCACATGTCAAAAGTCAATCTATCTTTTGACTTTATATTGATCTTGTTTGTCTAGATTAGTGTTCCAGCTGTCTTTCAAAGTATGGCCGGTTGTTGGATGTATTATAAAATATCTCATGTATCAGTTCTTTGGGACTAAGCCTTGTAACTTTGGTTAAACACTTGGAAGCAATATACAACATTCGTGAAAATCAATTACTTTGTTATTGCTTGTGTTCTTTGTAAGGTTACACTTGAAAGGCTTATGCAACCTAAGTATCCAAAAAGCTTCATTCTTGCATGCTTGTAAATTGCAGAAGTTACTTCGGAAGTTTACACTTCTCATAAGAAATAGTCTAAGTGTAAAATCTTTCGAAGCAAAGACCAAAATTTTTCGAAGCTAAAGATGAAGTCTTTCGAAGCTTAGAAGACAAAGTCTTCCGAAGCCAAGAGATAGAAGACTGATTTCTTCCGAAGACAGAGAAAACATGCTTTCTCTGATCAACTTTTTCAGAAAGCTGACCAACTTTTCGCTGCCACTCTGATGACTCACCAATTTGCATAAGTTGGTGAAAAGGTCCATGCTTTAGTAAACTGTAGATTATGGTCTGGTGTCTGTAACTTCTACTTTGTACCTTTTATCCTTTTTGTAATATATTAGGATGTGAGTTATGGTATGTAATAGTCATATGGCAAAAGGCAATCTGCCTTCTGACTTTACATTGATCTTGTTGTCTAAATTAATGCATCAAGCTGGCCTTCAAAGTATGGTCGGCTATAAGATGTAGTATAAAGTATCTTAGGGTCTTGTATTTCTAATTATCCTTTGTAACTATTGTAATAGAACTTGAGAGCAATATACAACATTCTTGAAAACCATCTTGGTTATTCTTGTGTTCTTTACTTTAAGTTCTTAGTTTCAATATAGTAGGTTCCCTATTTGATCCTGTAAGTGTTATCCATTAGTTCACTCTGCAAACAACCAGTGAAACTATTGCATTAACCTCCCCAACCGGTCCTCCAATGTGTTCTTTACCTCATTTATGTGTTTCATCCGGCTGGTTCCCCATTTGATCTTATAAGTGTCTGTTTGTTTTCTCTCCAATATTTGTGAAACTGTTGCATTGATCTCCCTAACCCGGTCCTACAATCGGGTTGATGGTCGTGGCGGAATGGTTGAATGTCACAAAAATACTATTGTGGTATCCGTAGCATGCTGCAATAGAGGACCACATAAATAATTGACGTAACAAACTCTGATCACTTTTGACGTGGCAAGGAGAAGACCACATGGCACGTGGTTCAATGACAACATTTGACCGAGGGTATAGATAAAGGAAGTTTCCTCTATTTTTCAAGGTAATATTCATTTTATATACTTTGCTTTCATATATTTCATAAAATCCACAAACCATACTTATTCTCATGCTAGAGTAAGGAGACAAAGACAATCCTCAGATTCACCCTCTGTGGCTAGGCTAGCAATTGCTTTGTGAGCAAGTTATTTGTCTTTAGATAACTACATTCATACCTAGAAGCTTGGAAGATCACTCCATTCGCAAAGAAGTCTAGCTTACTTCTTCATTTGATTTGCATTTTTGTGTTGTAGCATTATATTTATGACTCAATGGATGTTCATTTTGTTGTCAATATTATTCTCATGATAGAAAAGTTGTTAAAATGCAGATGACCACACCTCATGCGTAAATGTGATTTTTGTTGGGTTTTGTGTATAAGTTTTTAAAACTACTTTAAAATACAAACCAGAAAAATCACGAGAACCAATCTAGTTCAATCCCTAAATCGCCCACAAGGAGTTCACTTGCAAACATAATATACAAGCATACAAACGATAGGATGTTTAAGAGTTATACCTTTCTAGGTCATCTTTATAGGTCACTATCAAAACAAAAGCACCACTTGGAAACCCGTCGTTATATCCTGTATCACGAAAACAAACACCAACTCTGATGACATGCAAATCAGGGTCCCTGTCTAAACTAACTCGCGAACTTAATCACCGAAACACTCGGATCTATATTCGGTGACAACGTTGTTGATCAAATCCATGACACAAGAATATGAACCTGAACAAGACGACTTCACAAAAATGGTGGTGGTTCGGTGGTGTGATGGCGCAAGACAACAGAGGTAAGGACAGTAGCGGCGGTGGCAACACCCCAGGGAGACAACGGTTGCGGACCGATGGTGACAAGGATATGGCGGTCATGAGAGGGAAAAAGAGAGGGGATATAGAGTTAGCGATTTTTGGGCGTTTTCTTGTATCATATTTTTAAATCCTTCATATCCTTATTTATAATCAACAAAAACTTTATCCTAAATTTTGTTAATTATAATTACATTTTAATCCCTTTTATTATAATCACAAAATAAACAACAATTTTGCTTATATCTAATTATATAAACATTATATAATTAAAATTAATTAATTTAACTAATAGTTTATTATGCATATCTCTGTTGGACCCTGAAATGATCATACATGCTAATTCAAGTGATGGTTGGTCAGTTGTTCTGTATGAGAATTTTTGCCTAATGTTGACGCAATGCGGATCAATGGATGCAGCTGAAGAAATAGCATAACTCAAGATGATTTATACTTGATGCGGATAAAGTTATATTCTAAGTATGATGATGCGGATGATGAGTCAATGTGGGCAACTCATTAATACAGAGGAAAAAAAGAGAATGCTACTACGGCAGTGGTTATCTACACTAAGTCAATGAGAATGAACAAATCCAAATGCGGCTGAACTAAGTCAACTAATGCGGACAACGCTTTTGTAGATCCGCATCAGTCAATGCGGATGCACTAAGGGTAATGCGGATGAACAACATCAATGCGAAGATAGTTCTTTTTGTACTTTTTGACTTGTTATTTTATGATGTAATTATGCATGTGAGGGTAATTTAGTCAATAGTACATGGTCAGGCCTATAAATAGAAAGTTAAAATTCGCATGATCTAACTCTAGATACCCTACTTACATACTTTGTGTATTTTGAGAACATTTCAATATATGCAAAGAGACTTTTATAAATATTTCAATTGTTTTTGTGATTATTGATCATTGTAATTTCGTCACTATCAAAGCCTCGGCTCTTGTTTTCATATCTAAATCCAATTTTATTTGAATATCAATTGATCTATTAATTTTGCTGCAAAATCAAAGCTATTCTTTAATTTTTAATCAATCACAATTGAAACCAAAGTAAACAAATATTAAATTATTTTTCATCATGATTTGAAGAAAACATTATTTGATTGATATTTTGGTTTTGTTTCTTCATATAAACCACAAATCAAAGAGTGAAAGTAAGAATTATGGCCTGAGATTAGCATAGGGTTCCTAATCAAAAGTATTACATCAAATTTGAGTGAAATTGATAGTGATTTAAACAATAAACTAAAAAGTAGTTGATGTACACTATTCATCGCAACAAGTATTGTTCATCGTATTCAACCACTGTTCATTGCATCAATGTTGAATCACTGTTCAATGCATTATTATTTTTCACTGGAGGATACTGTTCATCGCATTGAACTTGTGAACTCTGGATACTAATCATCACATCATTATTCAAAGTATTGTTGCTCAAAGTGTACTATTCATTGCATCAGTTCAAAGATCTTGCTGAGTTTGAGTATTTTGTTTCCTATTGGGATTGATTTGGATCTATGGACTTAAAGTCAACCTAAAATCAACATCATTTAAGTTTAAAATCAATTAAAGACTATCACACCAAGGCTAAAATCAGGAACACAAATTGGATTTACTAAGCTTATTTGAAATTGGGCATATTCCAAAACCACTTGTGCTGAAACAATGGGCTACTTACATGAAACTTATTAAAAAGTTTTAATTCTCATCTGTTAAGCTTTAAGAGATTCTAGATGCATAGAGGGAATCAAAAGACATGAGTGGCATTGGCTATCAAGCTTGTCCTCCTCCATATAACCATAACTACATAGTTATGCTTGAATCAATAACTAAATCAGTTCTTAAAGAGATTAAAATTGCTAAGAACCAATAAAAAATCTTTTCTCAAATGACAACACTTTAAACAAATCCATTTGTTTATGAGCTTATTGAAATAGATGTTAAAAAGGTTAAAATGATTATCCAATTACAATCTAAGAGTACTCAAGCAGACTTATAAACAAGCCAAAAACAAAAAGTCTAGTCAAAGCCATTGTTCCCTATGTGAAATTTCAAGCATTAGTTTCTTCAAGATGAAACTCTTAAGTATAAAAATGGCAATTTAGGATTTGGTAACCCTCAATTTTTGTCGTACATAAAGAAGAAGGAGGAACTGAAACAACCAATTGCTGAAAGCAAATTTGAATTTAGGGTCAAATCTCATAAGACTTCCAAAACATTAGATGTTATTTCATCAACCTATAAAGACATAGCCCTTATTGCTTCATCTCCTAAAGCTAGAAAAGGATGTTGAAAATTTGATAGAGCTTTAAAACAAAAAGAACAAAGAAAAGCAGCCTACGAAAGCTAAACTAAAAAAGTTAGAAAAATAGTCAAATGGGGTTAAAAGGTTGAGTCTACTTCAACATCTAAGAGTAAAAAAGTTTCAAAATACAAGGTCTATAAATCAACCAAAGCCTCAACATCCATAGGCAAGCAATAAATAATTTATTGTGAGTTATCTAATATGTACAAACATAACATAGTTGACTGCTACTTAAATAATTATTGTTCAATTTGTGACATGCACAATCATTTTACAATACACTACTATTTCAACAAATACTATAGAGTTTGTGAAATGACAAATCACAATACCGTGAAATGTTATTTTAATAAAAAAATGTATGAGGGTTTCATAACATAAACTAAAATTACCAATGATCATGACTTTTCTGATTCATGGCATCCAAGATCTATCAAAGTTAATCATTAGAAAATAAAAGTTTCAAAAAAGGTATGAATCCTAATCTTAGGACTCAAACCAAAATCAATATTGCTAATAAAAAACATTCATAATTTCTTAATAAGCATAAATATCAACACTTTGATTAAAATTCTATAGTTCTAATGAATTTGAGAATGTGAAGCAAAATGAGTATTCATCAATATTCATAATTCTAAATTTGAAAAGGATAATTCTTTTGGGTGGAAGCTGTAAACACAACCTATTATGTGCAAAATCAAACATTGCAAGTGAAAGAGAGCAAAAGAAGTCCATATGAACTTCTGTTTCATAGACCATTTATTTGGTTTTTCAAATCATTTGGATGTCATGTTTCAATATAAACACCAGGATCTTTTGAAAATTTTTTCAACCAAATCAGAATTCTTTGTTCGATACTCATCAATCTTTAAGGTTTTAAGAGTATTTAATCCAAGTTTAAATATAATTGATGAATCAACAAATCTTAAATATGATGAACATTCTTTTCCCAAAACATTAAATGATCCTGATTGGTTGTTTGATATTGACTCTTTAACAAAATCATATAATCTATCTATTTTGTAAAATCCAGGTACAAATCACCAATTTGATCTAATAATACAAATGAAGTGGAGAAAGATGATTTTACAATGATGCCACTATCTTTTTTCCCCAACAAGCTTTAAATGTTCCTTTGAATGTTGATCCTCCAAGACAAATATGAGAGGATGATCGGTTGTTTTTTTAAATGCATCAACATCCAAAAGATTTCCTTTGACAAAATCCAAAGATAAAGATCAAAATAGCAGAAAAAGAAGGTTCCAAACAACTTTTACGATAGAAGCAAGCTTGAAGATAATTCAGATGGTGATCTACTGATTCATAAAGAAGACCAATCCATTCCAAGATCTATTGTGAAAAGAATGAGCACAATGAAGATTTATGTCAAGGATAGAACAAAGGTGAGAGAAGCTCAAGATTTCTCAAATATGTTCGAGGTAATCATGAATCCAGAACTAGCATAACGAGCATAATCTTCACAATCACCACCATCTGACAATCTTTGAAGTGCACATGCTACATAATCCTTAGGAGGAATATTGTTAGACCTTGAAGGATCATGCATGCCAATTTAAGTGATGGTTGGTGAGTTGTCTTGTTTGAAATATTGCTAAGTGTTAGTCTAATGCAGATTAGATGATGGAGATGAAGGAAGAGCATAAGTATTGAACTTAATATGGATGAGTTATACTTGATGCGATTGAAGAAATAGATAATGCGGCCAAGGCATTGGTCATACACATTGAGTCAATAAAGATGAACAACCCAATGCGGATGAAGAAAGAATAAACGTGGTTGAAGAAAAACCCACTAATGCGATTTTCTTTTGTACATCTGCATTGACTAATGCGGATGAACAAGAAATCAATGTGAAGATAATTTTATGCACTTTTTGACCTGTAAATTTTTTATGTAATAGAATATATCAGGGTAGGTTAGTCAATAGTATAGACATATGTCAGACCTATAAATAGAAAGTTAGTATTCGTATGATATAACCCTTACAAACCTAATTTCCCACATTGTCTATTTTGAGATTATCAATATATACAAAGGGAATTTTATGAGTATTTCTACTACGCTTATGATTATTGCTAAATGTATTTCCGCTATAATGATTCAATAGCAACAATCACTATATACGATCCATTAAAAAGCAACCTAGATAATTAGTATACCTCCAAATAACATTGTTCGTAACTTCAAATGGTGCCCACACGAAAAGTGTGTATACTGAATATAATATGCCAAGTGTTAATAAAGTGAACAAAAAAGAACCATCACCCACTAAATAAATATGATTATTGGTGATAAATGAAGCTCAATGATAACACTTTTGGCAACCATAAATTGGAGAATATATATTGACCATAAGTTAAGTAAATCATCAAAAGATCGCATATAAAATCTTAAAATATCACAAGTGCCATTTGTGTTAGTCTTTATATTTGAATACCACACTAGTTATCATATGTCAAAGGACCTTATATCTTAAGTAATAAGAAACATGATTAGATCGTGAAGGTCTTACCAATTGGTTTACAACGAGAAAGCTAGTTAGCATGACACAAACCTAAACTTTACTAATATATTTTCTAGATCAAGATTTGCAATATCTTTGCATACTACACAAGATTTTCTTTATACACTTAGTCAAGGAGAAAGAATACTCAAAAACCCTATTCTTGTTGTGTCACTTCCTTTGATACATTTGATACTTTGTGTTGTTTGGAATGCATGATGTAACTTTGTGTGCACTTGTAATTCTTTCACAACCATTTAACTTTGGGTTGAAGCTGATGAAGAGATGTTGGTAGTATTATTGGGTTGGCACCACTACCTTTACATGTTGGTATGCTAGTTGTAACCGAGGTCAAGGTACAAACCCTTAGGTGAATATAATCCAACAAATTATGTATGACTCGTCATGAGGTTTGGTTGAGACTTCAATATGTATGTTGAAAATTCTTCATACGTATAACTTACACACAAAGGTCTAGGGATGGTAATTAAACTCGAATCCGATGGGAATACCCGAAATCCGAGACTATGAGATGGGTATGAGATTGGGTAAGTGGGTATAGTAATAGGTATGGAATTGATTTTTATTTTTTTCATGGGTATGGGATTGCATTGTAGAACTTTTTACCCGACCTGATTACCTGATTAAACATAGCAGTTTACCCTATTATATACCTGAAATTATTGTATTTATTAATTTACCCTACTTAATAATTATATTATAGATAGTTATATCTTTATATTTAATTTTTACTTAGTATCTTTTTACTTAACAATTATGTGTTAAAATAAGCTATTAAACTTTCTATCATTTGTATCATAATGTATCTTATAAAGTTATAATAAAACTCTTAAAATTATAAATTAGTTGTAGTGGAACATAAACAAAAATATTAAGGATTAACAGAAAATGTTGTTTTATATGTATATTCAAAATTATTTTATATGATATACATATACCCGCTTCGTACACCCAACATATAACTTTTACAACTTTAACGGGTATATCTGAGTTCCTGTGGGTATACCTGATACCCGACGGGCAAATATCTGATACATACTCGACGGGTTTTGGATCGGGAACGGGACAAACTTTTGGACGGTCCCAAACTCGCCCCGTTGCCATACCTTCAAAGGTCCTACTTATACAAACACAGCATAACTTTTGAATTCAAACCTAGGAACTCATAAATCATGTGTTGACATTTCGAGATTTCTATTCAGGTAACAACAATGCATGTCGTTAGACTTTGAATTCTAAAGGCTCTAGAGACTTTACTTAAAGACTTTTTATCATGCTTTCAAATTTAAACACAAGCCGGTTATGTTTGGGGTACTTCGATGTACTTGTTCTATGAGTGTTTGCTTCTAAACTTATTTTTTGTCCGGCGCATGTTTGCGGTTTCAACTTGTTTAGACATTTAATATTTAGATGATCGACAAACTTTGACACACAACTCTTCGAATTCATGTCGGTTTATGTAATGACTCATTGTATGAGATATCATAGCAGTATCATTAACATTTAACCAATGTGTTAGATGATCCCCTTCATCGCATCTCTGTGTTTTCACTAAAGTGGGTGTGTGACAAAAAACACCCTATAAAATAAAAGAGACTGCCCTCACTATTTTTCTACGCTTGTAACTTTCTCAAATTGGTATAGAGAGAGAAGCTCGAGTAGAGAGAAAATAAAAAGAAAACACAAA
This sequence comes from Flaveria robusta, assembly GCA_025506415.1. Classification (NCBI taxonomy): domain Eukaryota; kingdom Viridiplantae; phylum Streptophyta; class Magnoliopsida; order Asterales; family Asteraceae; genus Flaveria; species Flaveria robusta. The sequence continues at coordinate 13,225,836 of CM046464.1, read as the reverse complement.
AAGATATGGATTTCTACTTATTCATGAATATATCTATGCTACATGATGTTATTTGAGTATTTTAACCAATCTATCAAAAATAGTTTCTGATTTTTACTTATGCATGCATAAATCTCGACTAGAAAATGCTTGTTTATAAGGTTTATATGCATTATTTACATTGTGAGTTATAGAACTTCATATTTTAATCTTTTAAGATGTGTTTGGGGGCGGCTAATATGCATACCACTGTAAAATTTTCCTCTAGATTTACATTTTCATATGTAAACTTGATATTTTAATGATAAAACTATGACTTTTATGGGATTTACATAATACATAGTGATTTGAGAATAGAATCCCTAAAATGTAAGTTGATAAAAAGATAGCAATCTACTGGTATTAATCAAACAGAAGGGTTTCCACAACTGAATGTGCTTGGAGTTAGTATTTGGTTTACACTACTTAGTAATTATAGTACTCAACCCTTGAGTATTTGGTGAATTTATGGTTTTAAGTTATGAGTAATTGGTAAAGTTATTGTACTCGCCCCTTAGTATTCGGTGAAGTTATGGTACTCGGCCTTTAAGGGTATTCAGTTTGATTAAGTTTCTTGTATGTTCATAGTATGCGGTGTGTCTAAGGTTCTCGATGTATTGATCAGATTGATGATCTTTAACCTAGTATTAACTAGTACTATGATATAATTTCCTACATTCCTTTCTTGGATATAAGTTCATATTCAATACGTGAATTATATGGCATGAAATGCCCGGTGAAATGAAAAACAATGAAAAGTATTATGCATGATGAAGTGGAACATTAATGGATAACTAATGATAGTGAAACCTAATCAAAAAAGAATGTGGGCCCTAATCTCAAAGTTTTGCGAGCAATAACCGAAAAGGACCACACATAAGCATTGGCTAACTGTAATTGGCTATTATGCATCGTGGTTCAAATGGAATGAAATGGACCGTTAAACAATGCCAATGTAAAAGGGCTTTGCATTGTAGGTCAATTGTTAGGGGGCTTAGCTAACCGTAATTGTTTGCTAACAGGGGTAGGGTTGTTCACGAGCCGAGCCGAACCGAGCAAACCTTTGCTCGTTCATGGCTCGTTTCCAAACCGAACCAATCTGATTGGTTCGTGTGCAACCAAGCGAAAGATCGAACGAGCATTTTTCAAGCATTAATTTTTTGATCGATTGTCGAGCGAGCACAAACGAGCGGCGAACAGTATGTACAACTCAACTATCTAGTGTGTCATCCGATTTATATTGTAATAAGAGACGATAACAATGTTGGGTCCTAAGTTTTAAAAATTTAAGAAATAGTCACATTTTATAAAATAAAATTTTCATGAATGAAAATACGTTGTGGCTAAAGATGAGGCTAAGACTATAGCCGATGAGACAGTGAGCATATTGTAGAGAACAATACATGAGAGCGAAAGATAATCGGCAAAGAGTAAGAGCGGGATCAAAAATTTTCTTGTAACGACTTAGGGATTCACTTTTATGCTTAGTGTTAAAAATTTTTATTAGGTTAATTGATCTAATATGTATAAATAATTGTATATTTGTATATGATGGGTCAAATCTACTACAGTGATATGTATAAATTATATATATATAATATAAAATAATTCGAGCCGAACCGAGCCGAGCGGACCTTTGCTCATGCTTGGCTTGTTTGCAAACCGATCTGAGCCGATCGGCTCGTTTACAACCGAGCATAAATTCAAACGAGCATTTTTCGAGTAAATTCTGAACGATCGTCGAGCGAGCGTCTAGCGACGATCGCTTTGAACAGCGCTAAACAGGGGTAGGGCATTCATTATCAACCACTGTTATGACAAGTAGAAAGATAATAGAAGAATGAAGGAAAGATAATAAACACAATAACAAATGAAATGAAAGCCAAGTGGATTTGTATGTACTGTTAATGTGTGTTTATTAATGAAAATAAAACCCCAATTTCTTATGTATAAAACTAAATCTCACTCGGTACTATTAGTATATATGTGTATTAGTTGGTAAGTAAATTGCTAAGATCATGAGGATATCATGGGTTGCAGCTACTTGACATATAAATACTGACACTGTTGTTTTATATAATAAATGTTTATTTTTTGAATAAAAAAATTTATATACTTTGTTTAAGATGATCATTTCTTTACAAAAAATTTTTGTTACAAAATAAATGTTTATGTTTTTTCTCTAAAAAGTTTTTGATTTAAATCATAATGCGTAAAGTTTTATACTATGATTGTCTTTTTTTTTTTGAACGGCTGGTTAGTGGTTAGTAGTTAGTATCACTAAGTTAGTAATATTCGTTAATGCCAAGGTTTGAACCTTGGACCTCCAAAAGAGGCAAAACCTCCCACCTCCCCCTTAACCACTAGGTCAAGAGATCATTGGTTTATACTATGATTGTCTATCTGCAAAAACTCTCAAGCTTGAGTCCTTACAATACTTTATGATAAATACATAAAATAACTTTTTACCTGCTACACGAATCCAATTCATCCACATGCCGATGAAAATCCACAAAAAAGATAAATTGATCTAAAGTTTTCTTAGCAATGTAATTTTATAACTTGTCACTTTACGTTTTGTAATTAGATATGATAGTGTGGTAAAAAGTATTTTCTGTTTTAAACATACAAAAATTTTCACTTGTTACATGTAAATTTGAAGTTAATGTTATAAAACATAATGGGTTTTTAATTCTTAACCAAACGAGTGTGTAGAGCTTCTATATAATGTTCACGATAGAGCTAATTGGTTCATCATAGAACTATGCTAACAAGCAAACGTTACACGCGTCACCCTAGTCACGTCATGAAATTAAATAAAACACAAAGAAAAAATCATAATGTTTATAGTTATATTATTTCTTCTCCTCTTCACGAAAAAAAAATCATAATGAAACGAGCTTAAAACATTACAGGAGTAAATGTAATTTGCTTAAGATCATGTAATTCAATAATTGCGATTATAATACGACTACTATTGCCATATGTATATAAGATGTCCATTGAAAAGATAATTAGTAATTCAAATTCCACATTTCATTCCATAATAAAAAAAAAACAATAGAATGAATAGGAAAGTTTGTTTTTTTTATTTTGGCCACAAGTATTTATTATTATTACATCAACCTCTATGTTAATTTAGGTAGTAAATGAACAGTAAAGTACACTCTTTTTATCGCAAACTTGTCGAAAATATTTTTCCTACGAGGTTTTTTCCTACGAACTCATTTTTGTCGCAAGTTTGTCTGTATCATTGTATTGCTACAAGATTGCGACAAAAAAGCTTGTAGCAAAAAAACCAGTTTTCTAGTAGTGTACGTTCTTTCAGAACCGCTCCGTGGGCTTTCCTGAAAGCTAAGATGTGGAATAGCGCTAGGATCCCGCTGCCCAGGTTCTCGGCACCCCTCCCGTGCTTAACTCAACTGTAGTCGAGGGTACGTCTCCCTCCCCTACCCGGGAGATCTTAGTATATATCATTTTTATTTCGATTTCGTTGACCTTCATGAAGCTAGGAATACCTATTATGGCTTTTTGTGACTCTGGGAAGGACGACGGATCGAGGATTTGCACTCATCCTCCAGCAGAGGGTTCCTCAAATGCCCAACTTGATTTGAACTTAACTCTGAGTCCGTCGGGACCAACAGTAGATGAAATATTTGCTTGTTGGGTTTTAAGTTTCGTTTTGCAAAGCATGATTGCATTTCAATGGGTGGAGAGAGAAACACTAGACAGAGAGAAGATGAACTTGGGGTGTTGTTTCCAGAAACCACCGCTTGGTGACTTTCCATGGCCATGGTGCCGGTTTTATGTCTTATCTGTCGGTTATTTCTCTATCTTCAGCCTCCTTTCTTCTTTGGGTAGGTGGCGGTTTCACTGTTGTGGCTGGCAATTGTTGTCTCTTGTTTCTGGGTGGACCTTGGTCACATCTGCCTTTGTGTAGACAGTAGCCGTCGGGCCATTCGTGACGACGATCTATTTCTTATCGGTGACGTAGATACCATTGTCGTCGCTGCATGGTGGTGGTTAGGGTTTGTTTGCCCAAATCGAGTTGTGATCCCTTCATATTCTCCTTTTCGAAACCTCAGGTGGCGGTTGCCTGCTGGTGGTGGTGGTGGTGGTGGTCGTAGTTGTTTACACCATCGCCGCTACATCGTGGTGGTTAGGGTTTGCTTTTCAAAATTGAATAGTTGTCGCTTGGTATTCCCTTTTTTTGGACCCAGGTGGCAGTAATGTGGTGGTGGTAGTGTTGTACTGGTCGCGGTTTTGAAGTCGTTTTGTTCTTTTTCGATGCTTATTGGTTTTATAGTGTTATGGGATTTTGGTGCTCAACTTTGCTTCCAATGGTTTTTTTGTTCAATTTTGTTGTGTCGTAATATGACCTTGAAGTTCATAGGTCTTAGTTTGGGTTTTGAATTTGTCATGTCATTGAAGATTAAATTTTCAATCATACCATAAAAGTTTATGCAGTTGACTCAAACCATAAGTTGATCAAGGGCTTACAACCCAAAATTGGATCAAGTGTTGGAAGTTGGATTGATCAGTTGGTCTTAGTCGCACAGAAAAATGAATATATTTGTTGTCCATGATTGTTTGATGTCACTATCTTTCTGTTTATTCCATTAGGCTGAAGATGGCGCGTATTAGATCATCTGAGGCATCATTGAAAGCTCGATCTTCTTGTGGTTCAAATTTGTTGGTTGGGCTTTATGCGTGGCTGTGATGACCTTAAAAACAATATATAGACTTTGAATAACGTGCAATCTTGGCGTGACATATCTTGAGGACGGTAGGTTGTTACCTGCGACCCTCTGCAGCCATGATGCCCTCATTCTATTTATGCTTATGAGCCTAATAATATGTAATATAAGTCCTTTCACGTTTGTTTTTTTTAACATATAGTATAAAAAGCATATAGTGTAATCATTAGATGTTTTAATCATTGAATTACTTGCTCTTATTTGAGCTTTGCTTTGACCCGTTTATCATGTGCGCACTAGCAAAAAAACTAGTTAAATAAAATGTGCAAAATTTGCCTTCTATATGAGTTTACCATTTGGAAAACACTACTCATTCATATATATGTTCTTCGTAAAAACATGTTAAAAAATAATCTATAGTATATAATAAAAGAGTAATTAGGATGCCACATGACACTCTCCTGTTACTTCTCAAAAATAATTTCCCGCCTAAACTATTATATTATTTTAGTCAAGTTTTTTATTTTAAGAAACTAAATTAATAATTGATTTTGTTTTTAATTTAACCTTTTTATATTATCAACTAAATTATGTAATCATATATTATTTTGAAATGTACATACTTTTATAGTCAAATAAGATTTAACTGAAAAAAAGTAAAAAAAAATATTTATTGATATATTTATATATTTTGGGTTAATTCAATTTAAGACAATTGATTTTTTATTTCACACGGGTCAATTGTATGTTTTATATAATACGTAATTTAATTATACGAAATATTTATACATTTATAAATTATATAATTTTTATATTTTTAACCCGTGTATTACACGGGTATCTAACCTAGTTAAAAAATAAAAAGAAGTTAGAGAGTTTGATGTATTTCTTTCTTCAGATTGTCTACTAAAAATGTAATTTCAAAATAGTCAATGCTGTCATAATATTTTATTTTATATAATCAACTATATGTAATAAGATAATAGTTAAACAATATAGTAAGCAACAATGAGATTAACGATGCAAGTGGTCATCAACGTTGAATAACGGTATTCTAATACGACAATAACATCTATTTCGTGACAACAATTTAGTATTATAGTAATCGGAAAGATATTATAATATGATTATATATTGATATTTAGATATGTATTTAAAATCAACGACAATAACTTCATCAATACTGATTTTTCATATTAAGATCAAATAATTATTGTCGTAATCAAATAAGTTTATTGTAAGTCTTAGATGTTATGAAAACATTTATTGAATTATTTTAATCCACAGTGAGATGTTTTGTTAGTAAAATATGTACACTCTTCCCAAGTAAATATTGTGAGTTTAAATAATACAAAATATAGATGTGGATCATAAAAGTAGAGTAAATATAAGTGAAAATGTGTGTTTGATTATCAAAAAATCTTCTCTAAGTAAAGAAAATAAATTTTTTCACGTGTCGTTTATCCACACTCGTTTTATCACGTGTCACTAGCTAAGCAAGTCAATCATTAAATAATAACATTAAATATTAATGATATTCTTTATATAGTTTAAAATTATAAAACATATTTTTTGATACAATAAAAACATGTGTTTTTATTAAAAAACATAGTTGTTTTAAAAACAAAGTGATAAGCAATAAAAAGTTTTTTAATACAAACACTTTTAAAAATAGTATTTTTTTAAATAGAATGTTTAAAAAAATGTAAAAATTTTGAAGTAGAAGTTTTTCTAAAAACAAAAGTTTGAAAAGATGTTATTGTTATATTACCTAAACTAGTTAGTTAAACGTATTTTCAATCATATTTTATCTCAAAAATATATTTTATAATTTCTAAATATAAATTAGTAACTGTTAATTTAATATTTTCATTCAATCCAGTTTCTAAACTAGTTAATAAATAAATCCTTATTATAAACAACTTATAAAAGTCGACGGTTTTAACCCATGATTTGACATATTTTACGTGAATGAATTGTTGAATATGATTTATATCTAGGTAGCATTAGAGCTACCCGTTACAATCAAATTAAGAATTGGTTTTTTTTTTTTTTTTTTTTTTTTTTTTTTTTTTTTTTTTTTGTAAACCTTATCCTATGATAAGGTCCATGAGAAAACTATAAAACAAGTACTTTTTTATCATTAAATTTATATAAAATTTTCATATCTAAATTATTAATATTTTGAAAAATAGCATCATTAAAATACCAACTTTTATTTTTATTTTAAATATAATATTCATACATAAAAAATGTTAAATTAATGCATTGTAAGTTTTTAGTACTACATATATGTGATATTATAATTCTGCATACGTATAAATAATATACTGCATATATGTAGTATATCATACTACATATATATATATAGTACTAGTAAAATATCAAGAATGAAATCAAATAGCAAACTTGATGAAATCTTTCGTAAATGACTAAACACCTTTAAAAAATACAATATACGCATTTTTTATTTTAATGAATATAGATCGGTTACGAGGACGAGTTGTAGAAGGCTATGACTAGTTCGGGAGAAAAGTGCATCGTCAGAGAGTACCACAAGATCATCACAAGCGTCAATCACAATGGGGACACTATGAATATCTTTGATCAATTGAAGGTGATAATGATGAATGAATCATAATTTAAAGGATTTTTTTTGAAACTAAATTTGTGATTTACAAATGATTTTGTATACATTTTATTTCATATGATACTATAGTATGATGATACTGCATGTATATGGTATAGAATAATTTCGACATGTTAGATTTTTTGTTTAATGTTTGAATATATATTTAAATTAAAGATAAAAACTTCTTATTTATAATGATTTATTAAAAAAAAGTTGAACATGACATAGTTGTTGATGTTTAAAGAGAAAAAAACAGAATTTTTTAGTTTTTTATCCAAAAGAAGTTTTCTCTTGATCCTCCCTCTATTCATGTATATACACACAAATTGATACATATACACATACATACGCATATAAGAATAGAATATAATATATAATAGATAAAAGGAAAAACAAAGAGAAATGAAAAAAAAAAAACTATAAAAATTAAAAATTTTCAACATATTAAAGAAAAAGGAAACTTGGTAAACAAAGATATCCATGAGGTGTATTTAAAAATTCCTCAAATATATGGTGATTATAACTACTATACTAGTATATATGATATTAGGTAATTATTTGTCAATAAGCAATGTTGTACTACTAATAGAACCTCCATCTACATCCTAATTTATCATGTTATACATAATATTATCAAGATAATACACTAATAATAAATAAAGTATAAAATAATGCATTAAGCCAAGTAACTAGTATTACTTTGGGTGGTTACTTATGCTAAATGATGTATTTATAAGGTATGTTATGCATTAAAATGATATAGAAGGATAGAATTATACCTTATACCTATATTAAAAATGATTTTTTTTTTTAAAATGGGTATTTTTTTGAAAAACTTGATGGTTTGTGAGTTGATTTGAAACTGATTTTGTTTAATGGGTATTCCGCACATGGGATTTACGGAATCCAAGTTGAATCCTTAAATGTGACTTACGGATTCCATTTTGACCGTGTAAAACATCGTTAGTCGCCGGAGAGGGTGGCGGAGAGGTCGCCGTAGAGGAAGATGGGGGTTGCACCAAGACGCTGTTAACTCAATCGGTAGCACGAAGCTAGTGTTAACTATGATTTGCTCGATGAACTATTGGGAGTGGGAGAAGGAGTTTGCTCACGATGGTTTTCTCGGTGGAGAGGGAGGCAGGGAAGAGCTCCGGCGAGGTGAACTGGGTGGGAGTTTGGAGTTAAAATGGAATCCGTAATTCTCATTTACGGATTCAATAATTGAGAATTCGATTCCGTAAAACACAAGTGCGGAACACTCATTAACAAAAACATTTCCAAATCAACCCACAAACCATCATGTTTTCTAAAAAAAACCCATTTTAACATCGATCCTGCTACAGTGTAGTTAGAAGTGTAGTTAGAGAAGTTTTGATTTTAGCCACAAGTTTTTAAATGTTTTCATTTCGTCCCCGTGACGCGGGCACTTTTTCTTGGTGATCCTCTTGCTTCCATGTCGGCTCCATCGTCAATCTTATCTTTGGTTGCTGTACGTGCACCTGCTTTTTTCGTCTTCGGTTGCTGTGTTTTATACCGCTAAGGTTTGTTGCCATTGAGTTTACATTCTTTGGTTTGCGTTGGGTTGTGATTCAGTTGATTGTTGTCGATGTATTTAATCTTTAGCCGGCTGTTGTTGTTGTTGTGGAATAAGTTGCTTCTGATGTTTGATTGTCTTTTCATGTGGGTTATTTTTCACTAATTCGTTATATTTCCAACTGTAAATTTCGATGGCTTGCATCAGACATTAACCATGTTGTCTATTACTTAAACTAATGCATCATGTGGGTTGTTCACTATTTTTGTTAAGTATTGATACTGTAGAATGATATCTAAGATGTTTAGTTAAAGTTGACGATGAATCTTTCTTTTTGTTTATTTTGTTTTCAGATTTAGTTGTTTCTATTGTGAATGTGAATTGTGGTCTGGTTATTGGTTGTTTAGTCTATGGTTATTCTCTAATTTGAATGCATATGTGTTTTCTTATGACACTGTTTTAAGATACATTTGCTTGATATATGTTCATTTATATTATGAGTATGCATTATGCTTAGTTGGTTGCTTAGTTAAGGCTATTCCCTAATTTGAATATGTAGTATCGACAATGATATTTGTTTTTCTTTTCATATTGTGTTGATTGATGTTAATTTCTTTTCATTCTTAATACAAAATTCGTCAAGCTTAATTAGTTGTTTACATTAAGGTTGTTCCGGTTTTGAAGTTGCAGTCCTATAAATTGTTGCGTGATCATATGACATTACAAGGTAAACATGATTATGTGTGATAACACTTATAGAGTCCGACAAGGTTCTTGAAACAGCAAAAACGCTGTTAGCCAAAGTTAACGATGACCGCCCGGCAAAAACTACGCCTTTTGTAATAGTAGTGTTGCATTTGTGTTATTGACTGTGTACAACTAAATACTGATATTATAAAATTAGTGAGATTTCGCATACTTGCATCACAAATCTAATTGAAAAAAAAAAACAGTTGTTATTGTTGATCTTGACAATAAACATATGTCTGTGTTCGGATGCATCTAATATATAATCAATTCTAGTTAGATAACCATGAAATTTACACATACTATGCTATATAATTGTATGATTTGATTTAAAAAATAAAATCTATATCCATCAAATCTCAATTATAGTCAAGCTATTGATTAAATGCATAAACAAGATCACTTATAAAAAACCTCACATTTATTATGAGAGAAAGTTCTAGAAAAACTACATACAAAAGTTGAAATTAGTTGAAAGGTGAGATTATATACACATATATGTTTTTTTAAAGAACTATTTGAATCACTAACGAAACAATAACCCATCTGATAATCTCTATTACATGAGTACACAACTTAAAACTATCTCAAAAAAAAAAAAAAAAAATTCATCATTAGTAAAACAAAACCCCTAGCCTAACCCGAAACCTTTTCTTTTAGCACGGATAAAACTTGAAACCAAAACAACACTCGATAAGAAGTTTCGAGTAGCTCAAGTCAATCACCTAAATATTATCCTCTATATTACTTGCAACTTGCAACTTGCAACCTGTGTATAAAAGAATGATGCAGAACCCTTTGCCCTATCTGAATTAGCTCTGAAGAAGGCATCTCCTATGGCTGCTCTTCCACTTTCCAATCGATATCCTCTCTGCACTCATCCTCCTCGTCTTCTTCACAGGTCTCTTCTCAAATCCCCAGCCCCACCACCAATTCTCTCTTTTCAATCGCACCATACTTACAAACCATCTTCTTCAGGCCGAATTTGGCGTTCCTTCACTACACCCAAGGGCTCCACTGTTGAGGTACCCTCACCCCTCTTACTCATAGATTGCTTACTCAAAACATCATTCTGAAAGTTCATACTAATATATGTGATTGTAACCTCATATATGTTTAAACCCTTTTAGCACACATTATGTTTATTGGGGCTATGCGTTAACTGGCAATCAAGTATGTTGTTACAATTCAATTGTTGTATTTGAGCTTCACATCCGTGTTTTTGTTAGCTCTTAAACAAATTTATCTATTATGGTCTGCTAGATTTTAGGGAATTAGATTGAAAGCAGTTATCAATTTAACATTTGACATATTCCTGATGTTAGCTTTGAAGAATGCTAGGTGGACTTAATGGTGTAGTGGGTACTTGGATTGGTCTATTTGATGTATAGAACTCATTTCTTATTGATGTAAATGCTAACTTTTAGTTTTGGATTGTCTATTTTTGGTTATAGAAGGATATATGCAAAGCTAGACTTGCTTAAGCAAATTAAGCGAACATTTAAAGGATAAGAGGATCATTTGAGTTTGTATAAATGCTTAATGTATTTTCATTTTTTAGTATGTAATTTGGTGAGATTTTGTATGTGGGTACTAGTTTATTTTTATATAATTTCTTTTATGAATTACAATTTCATTTATATAGTTACTCTAGAAAGATTATGGAAACTCCATGAAAGGTGGCGTTAACTAATTTAAGTGGTCCCTAAGGGGACTTCCTTGTGATTAAGTGGTGTGTCTCACAACCAAAAGGTTGGGGGTTCAAACCGTGTAGGGTGGAGGTTGAGGCGTATTTATCCTAGAAACTTCCAGGTTTGTTTATTTTTGTTCTTTTCTTATTTCTTGAGTTTATTTTTTTTATACTGATAGCTTAGGTAGTTGTATATTAAGTGTATCATAAGATTTTGCGCTTAATTAGGTTGTATATATATATATATATTAAACCATGTATATAGCTTATTTTTATCTAATATAATGCTAAAAACCTATGAGAAATACAATGAAATATATATATAAACGTCTTGCACCTCGCGTAAGAAAAGCCATGCGCTTTGCGCCTCGGCTTAGGACCTTGTTGCCTCGATGCTCCTTGCGCTTTTTAAAAGTAAGTACCTTTCTGGAAAGATTCAAAAGAGCTGGCAAGTAAATTCTCCTATCTTTGACTTAAGGACAAGTTGTTTCTTCGGGCAAACACTATTGATACGATTCTAGTGGGTCGTATCAACCCAACTGAATCTAGGGAGCAACTCCAATTGGTATTCTAGCCAGCTTTGACCCATTTAGCCTCTAGCACTACCCAAGTGCGTGCTTAGTGGGGAGTTGAGAACAGTTTCGTAACTGCCCACTTAGTAGTATAATAGCAAGTATTTTTCTTTCATTTTGATGTTTGATGTTTTTGTTTTGTTTATCTTTGTTGATTGGAGACTGTCCCTCTTGAATCGGGCCAATTATAGTACCCCTTTTATCAGTCCACCAATTGCAGTAACCCTTTAATTTTTGTCAACTCCCCGTTAAACCAACAACCTTCTAGAAACATTTAGAGATTTGTGATGGGCCTACTACATGATTGTGTCATACTTCTAAAGATTTTGAGGAAACCTCTTTTTTGTGACTTTGGATCAAGGTGGTAAGAGCATTGTCTACCCATCCTTCAGTTCTTTAGACATGTCACTAACTCTTTAGGCCCATTATAGGAATGTATATTCATATGATTTTATGTAGTAACTAGTAACCTCGTGAATCCCAAATAGATCTATAGGTAGGGATTATTTGTTCAGTTAAAGTCAAGGGAGGCAATGATTTACGTCACATGTGACCTGTCTCATGTAGATTTGTATATGAAGAAGATATTTTTGTGATTTATATTATTTCTAAGTTAATCATGATATTCTAACATGTGGAACTGAGTATGTTGCTTTGCATATACAAGATTCGAATTCCTATCTCTCTCTTTAAAGATACATATTACAGTGTTTTTAATATTTTATTCAACAATCACAATGAACGATAAATGTATAGTTTGAGAAATAGACAACTATGTAATACTTGCAATATGTACATGAACACGTCAAATCGCCAACTAACCATTGAAACAAAATAAATGTAATGTAGGAATTGATCGTGGGGTGTAGGCATGTTACGCTGAGATGCTTGGATGGAATAAATTATTTGATATGCGTAACAAAATTACTTTGATTTAAGAATGAAGAAAACATCCTTATATTAAGAAGTAGCGACTTAAAAGAAATCACATGCTCATATACATGTTAATAAGCAGTGAAAAACTACGACAATCACTCTACTAGAAAAATAACAGGATTGTAAATGCTTACATGCACAATGCACTTACAAAACTCATACATTGCTAAGCCATGATAGGAAATATCAGGGATGTGATGTTTATATTACGTACAACATTATGTTGGATACAAAAAATGTTTCATTTGTAAATACTATAAATAATGGTGGACATATAACCCAACTTGATTCTTACCAAATGTTGTACAAAGGTCTAGAACAAAGAACACAAGGGTAATCAAGTCCATTAGTACAGAGTAGCCAATTTGTGGAAAAGGCAATTAAATGTGACGTTTTAACTCATTGTTTCTTCCTCTCCATCAACTGATTAAATACATGATTAGCCAAAACTTGCTCCAAGATGTGTCTATGTATTAGAGATCCTATTTGTGATAATGTAGAAGGTAGACTATAAGAATGACCATATTCCCAGGACTTATTGAATAGAACAATTAGCACATAAGTGAATACCTCTTCATACTCACTTTGATCCATTTTTCTCTTCCATTGATTTGCATACATTTATTTATGTGAGAAGATAGTGCAAACAAGGTTGAAATAATTAGAAAAGTGATCTTATGTATAGCTAACGTCCAACCATGAATAGAGATCCTTCATTTCTTAAATACTATCTTTTCTACTTGACAAAAAAATGAAAAGGCTGTTGAAATATTACCAATTCTCTAAATAGATCCAGTACCAAGGAAACATTTCCACACAAATTTTCACATGATGATATTGGATATGCAAGCCGTTACCTTTTTTACTCTTTATGGGCATAAAACATAACTGGCCTAAGTCACCTGAGTATATGTCATAGAACTAGTGAATTGTGAAACGTAAGAAGTGGACTGACATTTAGTTTTTCATCAGAGCACTGAACTATCACAGGAAGTGCTAGATTATATAAGGTCTTGCATATAAAAAGTTTGTACTGATGTTAAAATAACTTCCAGTTTTAATAGAAGTGTACAAAAACATAGTTCGCATTTTCTATTTAACTATTTAAAATATTTAACTTTTCTTAATAAATTGCTACTGAATAGGTATGTTATAATTTCTAATGTCAACAAGCGTAAATGGATGTTATGTTAAGAAGACTAGTAGCTGTCAGTTCATTTTAAAGAACATTTTGATTGGTAATTTAAACATCATTTTAACAACAGAATAGTTTTGTCCTTAAATCCTATTCCTGGTTCTTTATGAGTTTCAGGTATTATGGCCAAGGGATTCTTGATTAGTGAATTAATCATATCCATCAGAATGGCATTATGTTCCACTAGTGAGTTGAACAAAAATGCTAGAACTTGACTTTTGAGCTGTTTATAAGTAATTCTACTTCAAAGTTGACATGGATTTCATGTAAAATCTAAAACCAACATCAAAATTGCAGATTTGCAGGCAGCATGTAATTCTTTTATCAGTTTTGGAGATAAAACCTTAGTCAGTTTGAACTTACACGAGTTGATTACTTTATTATATATTCTTTTTGATCTCAAGTATATTGTTATATTGTCACTGGGCAGACAAGTGAAGACGAGGCTCAATTAGAAGATCTTGAAGAATCTGAAAGCGATACAAAACAGGAGAATTTGTTGACCATAAAGTCCCTTCTTCAACTTTACAAAGAAGCAATCCTTAATAAAGATTACGCAACTACTTCTGAAATAGAGGTTACATTATTACACATAGAAGATGAGAAAAATAAATTATTGGGGCAGGTCACGGCCTTGTCAGAAGAGGCAAATTCTGGGAAGGAAAGATACATCCGGTTGCAAGCAGATTTTGAGAATTTTAGAAAAAGGTCAGAGAAAGAGAGGCTTTCTGTAAGAAGTAATGCCCAAGGGGAAGTGATTGAGAGCCTTTTGCCCATGGTTGATAATTTTGAGAGAGCTAAGCAACAACTGAAGCTAGAAACAGAGCAGGAGAAAAAAATTGATGCAAGTTACCAGGGGATTTATAAACAGTTTGTGGAAATAATGAGGAGCTTACACGTGGCTGTTGTGCCAACAGTTGGAAAACCATTTGATCCTTCAGTAAGTTCAACAGTTCCTTTTGTGGTCCTTTTGTTTCTCTTAACGCACCTAGAGTTAGCAAAAATAAAAAAAAGGGTACGGTGGGTTGGGTAACAGGTTAAAACTAGTAAATTTGAAGCGAGTTGCCAAACGGGTCGGGTCAGTCACCCTTTTTGTCCAGTTTGTAATGGAGCTTTAAAATGTTGTACCATGTATGCGTTTACCATTCAATTTTAGGTGACCTGCTACCTGTTTGACCTGTTTGCTTTTGAACTAAAATTTTTTAGTTAACCTATTAAAGCCTAAAATAGAACCTGAATTGGGGCATATTCAAATGATAGGTTGAAATAATTACCTCTTAACTGCATCAATTGTGAATTATATATAGCTTGTTTACAAATAGAAAATAGAAATGAACTATTAGGGTGTACTCAAGTCAGGTACAGCTTAAATAATTCAATCTTTTTTGGATGGGAGGGGCTTTACAACGAATTGTTAATTGAAACGTTTGACCCAGCCTCGTTTTTTAGCCACACATGGAAGTTATGTTTGTAAAAGCTGGGTAGATAACTTATTGTCTTAGCTTTGTAATATGTGAATGGGTAGTTTTAACTTAGAAGTCCACTCTAAAAGGGAAATTGTTGTAGAATTCAAACAACAGTTCATCTGGAAAGCAAATAAATTTGATTTTTTAAATGTGCGTAACCGAACCGATATAATCTGTTATCAAAAATACCATAACCAAACAATAGGTTTTCTATGTTCTTCAGTTGGTTTTTCGATTATGGTTTGGTACTTTGGTTAGTCGGCTTTTCTGCTATTTGGTATTCAACGTTTATTTGTGATGTAGGTTCATGAGGCAATTGCACGAGAAGAGTCAAAGGAATTCAATGAAGGCATCGTTATAGAGGAGTTTAGACGGGGGTTTCTTCTCGGGGAACGGCTACTTAGACCCGCAATGGTCAAAGTGTCTGCTGGACCGGGCCGACCCAATTCAAATGATTCTGCAACCCAACCTTCCACCCAGGAATCTACAGACTCGGAATGAACGACCAGAGCAACTGATCTAGGCAATTGATAGTTGAAATTTTGCACCACAGTGGGCTTTTATCGCTTTCTCGGTTGTTTTCTGTGGCAAATGTCATTATTCATACCTTTTTACTTGTTCCACATATCATATTAAAAATCATTAAACGTTCTTTGACCAAGTCGTGTTACATATATCATACTACATATATCGCTTTCTCGCTTTCTCGCTTTCTCGTTCTTTGTTGATGCACATTTGGAAGATCCAAAGAGAATCCTTTTCTTACTAAGCAACGATGGGTGGTAGCTTTTTTATACTTAAAACATGACATAAACCGAACATAAAAAATACTATGACTAACCTATTATGGCTAACCTATTTGGTAAACAAGTCGCGTTTAATATGGCTTGTTTAACTAGTTAATGCTTACATGTCAAAATGTTCTAACTAAAATTAAAAGAAAAAATTATGTCAAAAGCCAACAACCTGATAGCCTATTTATTACGATGTGCTCATGTTTGGCATGTTTACTACCTGATTTAATCCGACTACTATTCTTACGTTAATTTATTATTTTTATTATTTGTTTTTGTGTTTTGGGTTGGTGAATGTAATATGGTTCCGAAGGATGAACCGGATATGGATAATTCCAACAAGATGTTCAATGTAATTTGATGGTTATTTAAACCATGTTCTCTTATGAATAAGATCAGTCTTGAATTGAAAATTATCCTTGATATATTCTCTTTTCTAGTTTTAACCCTATCAACTACCCTTTAACTCTTTCAAATAAACTAGGTAGTATCTACTCGCGCTTCGCAGCGAGTTTAATAACGATATATTTTCATATTAGAGGCTTCAAAAAGGAGAGTAGCCGTGGCTGCAAACACTCGTATACCCCGTCAAAACAACTGTTAGTAGCCGTAGACTGTCGTTTGTCACGCCCGTTAAACGCGACATCATTATTAATTGTCATTGTTTGTTGATGGTTGACGCTAACTATTACTACTAACACCGACCGCCTACACCTGGCGAAAACCTCACAAACCCCGTTCCTTATGAGACTTCTGCCTTATAAACCTTAGTAAGAGCAAAACCCAAAAAAATACAAAAGCTTTGTGGCCAAAATATGACCAAGACAGACATACTATTCATTTAACTTGTAAAATTAATATATAATATATATATATATATATATATATATATATATATATATATATATATATATATATATATATATATATATATATATAAGGGCAAAACCCATAAAAAAAAACAAAAGCTTTGTGGCCAAAATATGACCAAGACAAACATACTATTTATTTAACTTGGAAAATTGATATATGTAGTAATAGTAATTGGCATAAGTTGCAAGATTTCAAGTAAAACTCTTCAACTCTTTTAGATAAATGTGAATAACATGATTTCAAGTAAAGATGACAGGGGTGGGGGGTTGGGTGTAATGGTAATTAGGTAGGTGTTAAAATGGTGTGATCACCCCAACCAAAGGTTGTGGGTTCGAGTCTTGGTGGAGGCAACTCTTAGATTATCTAGGTGTTGCCCATTCTATCCTAGTTAATCTAGGTGTTGCTGTTCAAAAAAAAAAAAAAAAAAAAAAAAAAAAAAGTAAAGATGACAACCTTTATCCATTTGTTTTTAGTTGGACTGGTTTGGAATTTACTTTTATAGTAAATTACTATTTTAATTCATGTGTTTTGTGCATTTTAATTATTTGAGTGCATTTTAATTATTTGAGTCTAAAAATGAATCTTTTAATAAATTAAGCCCTATAGTTTATATTTTATAAGTTTTACGGTCTAATGCACTAATAAAATTAGACTATTTTATTAGTTTGTAATAAAATAATTAAAATGCCTCTGAACTGGAATGGTCATTAGAAAACCTCAATGACCAAAAGTGTAATTTGCTTTTATATATATTCAAAAATGTTTTTATTTTTATTTTTCAAAGTTGTTAACATAATTAGAAATCGTTTTTTTAATTAAATGTCCTTTTTTAAATATGCAGTTTTAAAACCTATTTTTTAATCTATTCGATTTTTAATGTATTTTTAACCGTTCATTTTATTTAAAGACTTATTTAATCAATTCGACTTATTAAACTTCTTTTTCAAAACTTTAGGCTTATTTAAACGTCTTATTTTAACCTTTTGTTTTATTTAAAATGTTCAGCTTATTACTAAAGCCATTTTTAATCGTTTGGTTTTCTAAGCGTCTTTTTAATCGGTTTTTAATTTTAAAATTGTTATTTAAACCGTTTGTCTTATTTAAGACACTTAAACAAACAAAATGGTTTAATAAAATTACGTTCAGATTTAAAAAAGGTTAAAAGTACGTTTAAAAAAACCAAATGGTTAAAAAAGACCTAGTTTAAATAAAATAAACAATTTATAACATTTTATAAAAAAAACGCCTAAGTAAGCGTAAATGTTTGAAAAGAAAGTTTATGTCGAACAGATTAAAAGTCTTTTAAATAAAATGAACGGTTAAAATACATTAAAAAACCTATTAGTTTAAAAAAGGCGTTTAAAAACTGGTTGTTTAAAAAATGACATTTACTAAAACCAAAAGACTTACACAGTCGCTTTAAAAAATTTGAAAAATAAAAATATTTTGGTTCTTGAGGTTTCTTTTTTGCCATTTCAATCTAATGACATTTTGGTCATTTTAGTAGAAACTAACAAAATAATATAACCTTGTTAGTTTATTGGATTGAAATTGTTATAAAATATAAACCATAGCGTTTGATTTGTTAAAAGTATAATTTTTAGACTCAAATGGTTAAAGTGTCCAAAACATATCTACCGACATAGCAATTTACTTTTACTTTTATGAGTAACTTAGTATGGGTTGGTTTGTTTTCTTAGGGGTCAAGATGAACCACCTTGAATTTTTTTTAAAACAAAATCTATGAGTCAAGATGGTAATAGAAAATATACACATGGGTCAGAATGGGTTATTAGGTTAAATTGTCTGTGTTCTGTTTTTAGCACAATTCTTATGAAATCATATTGCATAAAAATTTAAAAAGAACAAATAAGTAAATAAATAAAGATATTATTAAACATGTTTGGGGTATTTCACTCTGAGCAACCACAATATTCTCATTCATCACAGATGTATTCGCTGAGTTGTAAAAAATCATGGTGTTTACTTTGAAACACTTCTAGTTCAATGAGACACCAACATCATGGCATTTATCTTTGTTTTGTTTGCTTCTATATCTTTGACCTGAGTACTTATACAGCAATGAATAATTTTTTAATCCATCTTGACCCGAACCCATCTTAACCAAACTCATTCCGAAACATTCTCTTAAATAACCCATCTTGACCTAAACTTATTTTGATCCAAACTCATTCTGACTCGAGTCACTCAACAACCAACCGAATCTAACCCGCCCATTCTTCCCAGCTCTAATTTTAAGCATTTGTACTTGCATGCTGCCAACCCAAACCTTTCAACTCAACAATTACTACATGTACACTAGTAACAATGCCTCTGGTTCATCTTCCATCACTGAACTTCAGAAAACAAAAATGCTACATGAATAGCATGCATGAACTAGTTGCAGACTTCAGCAAGGATACATCAGTATGGTGAAAACTTTTACTATTAATGAAGAGAATTGTAGGTAAAATTTGATATAATTTGTACGGTTACATTTAAAAGATTAGAAAAAAAAAAACAACTTTGTGCCAGCCATTCAGCAGAAATTTCATGTGACATCCAGTTCTGACTTCAGTCCATTAAAAACACCTTGCAGCTGGTGGAACTGGCCTATGATGATATTAACCCAACCATAACCACCATGATGAAAGCTGCACAGTAGTCTGCTTTGGTTAAAAACAAGCAGCTACCAAGCAAACATCATAAATCCTCTTGTATCTGTTATCTACACCTTCCAACAAACTTATATCCATCTACGGCTACTACCTTCTGTAAGAAGCGGTTATAAAACATTGGATTCAAATGTAGCAGAAGTATGAGCTCATGTATAATCGTGCCCCTATATCAATGGGGCCATCATCTCCGCCAATAGGATGAAGTGCAACAGGAATAGTTGAGAGAACATGCAACACAAGGGGAAAGACTGCTGGCTCAATGCCTGCATCCTTTGTTATATCTGGTTCTGATGCCATGTTGTAGGGAAATGTAAGCATAGCAACCTCTTCAATTGCTTTCAACTTATTCATGCTTCCTTTTTTATGCGAGCGGTTGTTTGGATAATAATTCAGCACCAATGTTGAAGTAGCATCAAGCCATTCAGCGGTAAGACCCTCAATCTCATCATAGTATATCCGTCGCTCAATCTACAGCAGGAGTGCACAAGAAAAAACGATTAAGTGACAGAAAGGATAACTTCAACCCATTTACGCATGTACATGGGCTGATTTGGGTTATCTTCTACATCTAACTGCTCGATTTTAAAGGTCAACAAAAGAATGGATCAACAAGGTTGGATGTTATCTGAAGGTGACAGAAGGGATAACTTCAACCCATTCACGTATGTATATGGGTTGATTTGAGATATCTTTTACATCTAACTGCTTGATTTTAAAGGCCAATAAAAAAATGGATCAACAAGGTTAGAGGTTATCTGAAGTGTACTCAAATGCATAAAAACCTCCAAATTCGCTTCTATAGAAAAGTGGATATTTTTATAAGAGTTTTTGCAATTATAATCAAATACTATAAAATCCAAAAATTTCAATAACAAAAAAATGTGACCGGCACTAAAAGTTATCCTTCCTGGGCTGTTACCCAACTTGTCCAACCTGCCAGCTATTAACAGCTCTAGGAAGTGATGCAAATACAAGTCATGGCCACTTGTACATAGAGGGATAATTACACTTACAGCTAGCTTGGTGACATATATAGACATGAATCTTGGTCCCAATCCCAATACTCTAGCCTCTGAAAGGAAAATCTGCAACCACCAGCACATGCAACCACCAATACTTGTAAGTTGTAACAATCTTTCGAGAAAATCAAATTGATATTTTGCATCTTTATTTAAACAACTATGACTTTCTAAGTGGCACAGACACTCAAGGATGCATTGATTGAACTATTGGATTTAAGTTGTATATAGACAATGCAATTCAAAGCAAGCATCATGTGAGTGTTGGGAAGCTTCTTGGGTTTCCTACTATCGATATTGACCTAAAGGTAGAATCAAATTCAAGAGTGATGACTTTTCCTAATGTTTAGCAAATCCTTCTCTAATCCATCCTGATTTAGTGACTATGGCTCCATTTTAGTTCATCTTGTCATTTTAGTTCAATTCATCAACTTGCTTATTGCAGAAGGAACTTAGTAGTTAGTATGAGCATCAACACACATTTCAAGTGTTGCACCATGGTCAGAAACGAATGAGCTTGTACTACGTTAGTGTTTAGAGTTGATATGCTATGTTTACATGCATACGTACAGAAATGGACATGACTTGGTACGTGTTTCAGATTATATAAACATGTAGACATGCCATGTTCATACAGCATGACCAAATAAATATATTGACAGTGACTTGCATAAAGATAGAAGGAAAGATAGCTTTGAGTTGTTCAAGGTTGTAGAAATTGCTAGGCGCTAGTCCGGCGGTGAGCTATCGACTAGGGATTAATAGGGATTAATCGGATTGGAGTTTTTATATTTAAAGTTCAGTTTTAAATATAAAAAAAAACATTTTTACATGTAAAATGTTCAGATTTATATATATACACACATATATGGCCTCAATTTTCATGTTTTTGCCGAAATTTTTAAGGTTTTTCCGGAATTTTTGCATCTGGCAGGAATCTCGCAAAAACCACCTATTTTTGGCCACCGGCTAGGTTGGATTTTGACCAGAGAGCAGAAAAAACCCAGTTGACCGACTTTGACCGATTTAGCCGCTTACCTCCGATTAGCGCCAATTACCTCCGATTAGCACCGACTAGGACCGACCACCGATTTTGGGTACCGATTACATGAAATCGACAAGGTAAATGGCCGCCTACCGATTAATCCCCGATTAATCGGCTGACTAGGCCAATTTTTACAACATTGGATTTGTACAAAACAATATATAAATAAAATCTGAATATTAGGTGGCCATTTAAGTCCATGTACTTATGGATGGGTTGATTCTGGTAATGCATAAGACAAGTCAAAAGGGTCATTAAGATTAAATTGCAAAAAAAAAAAATGTATCAAATAGATTGAAGGTCAACCCGAATGTGTATCTTTTATGCATATAAACCTTAAATGTCCTTTTTACCAAAACTTCAATTATTAATGAAATAACATTAGTGATCATGTTTGACATTAGTTGTTTATTAAAGTCCAAAATTTTGGGATAACAAGTGTTCTGGGACAACCTTTAACAAAACTACCCTTTTTAACCTTGGCTCATTTTTACCAGCGACCTGCCCATTTGGTGGGCACCTCTATGGAACATCTAAAACTATACAATTGCAAAAGAGAAAGTAAACAAAATACAAAATGAATTGAAATCAGCAATATCTTACCTCTTTGTTCCTCAGCAACAGCCACATATAAAGTTTATCAGTAGCATCTTTTACGTGCCTACTGGCCTGCTTTCTTCCATTGCAATGGGCCGCAACATCAGCAAGTATGTGCCTGCCAGGAACCGCATATTTCATTGCTGCATCAGCCAACGTCTTTTGAACATCAAAACTTTGCACATCTTCTTTATTAAAACACAAGCTCGTGAAGCATCTTTTCACCATCTTCTTCACATTTAAATTCAACATATCTTCAGCTTCCAATGTTGCAGCCAATGTCCGATGTACAATGATATCAGCATAGCGTCTTAACGGAGAAGTGAAGTGTGTGTAAAGCGGGACTGCCAACGCATAATGACCCCAATCCTTACCATTATCTATCACATCCCCACTACAGAAATAAGTTGCCAATTGCATTGACTTTGTAGCATAGTTCATAATAACATGAAAAAAGACGGAATCGTCCTTCAATTCACGCCTTATACTATGCAAAGATTGATTCAGTTCACCAGAAGTGGATGCATCCAGTTGTAATCCATGTTTACTGCAAAAAGATTCGAGGTCTCTAAGTTTTGACAAATTGGGTTCAGGATGTCTTCTTAACAGAGAACTATAAGGATAAGCCCTAGTTATCACTTGAGCAGCTGTTGTATTAGCCAAAAGCATAAATTCCTCAACAAGAAAGTTGGATTTATTCATTCCAGTGAAAAAAATATCATAAGGGATTCCATCCTTACCAAACAAGAAACCAATTTTAGGGTTTTCAAGAGACAATGCACCATCTTTGTACCTATTTTCTTTCAACACCTTAGCTATCTCATAAAGATTCTGAACAGAGAAAACCACATCTGACCAGGTAAATTTGCCATGCAGTTGGAGACCTTCAACATTGAAAGTACCATCAATAATGTCTTGAGCATGTTCATATGAGAGTTTACAACAAGATTGCATAATGGTACGACCGATCCAACGATCTAGAACCTCCCCGTCAAGATTAATATCCCAGATGATGGAAAACCCAAGTCTTTCTACCCCGGGAATTAGTGATCCTATTTTATCAGAAAGCAATGGTGGCAGCATTGGCAATTTATAATGCTGTAAATACACACTTGTAGATCGGATTTGGGCTTCTTCATCCAAAGCAGTGTAAGGAGCAACAAAATATGATACATCTGTGATGTGAACACCTACTCTGTAAATACCATTTGGCAGCCTTTCAACTGAAAAAGCATCATCAAGATCAGATGCAGTGGTGGGATCTATCGTAAATATGCACAAGTTCCTTAAATCTATTCTACAGTAAAATTCCTCTTCTGGTATTCTCCAAGGAACATGAGGAATACAGGAAATTGCTTCAGGAGGAAAGTCAGAAATATTAATTGAGTTTTGAAATAAAATAGCAGACATTTGTGATTCTACCTCTCCACCTCTTCCAAAATTGCGAATAACATTAGCTAATGGACTATCATACTCTTCACTCCATTCAACAATTTCTGCAGCAATGAGTTCCACTTCAACTGTTAAATCACAGTCCTCTAATCTCTTCATGATGCTGTTAGGCAAGGTTTTCACAGCCACCATCAATTTAGGAAATTTCGGATCAGTGGATATAAGTTGGATGTAGTCACGTTTTGGAGATAATAATAGAAGTCTAGACTTCTTGGTGTCTTTCTTGCAACTTTCCCTGTTAAATAACCACGGCTTTATTCTAAGAAAACCGACAATGGTCTTCCTCCGAGGAGACATTTCAATGATACTCACAACTCTACCTGTTGGCCGTTTTGATGGGTATGAATTTATCATAGCGCACAGCTTTTCCACTAGAGATACAGCTTCACTTCTTTCACCAGAATAACAAGCAGCAGGGTGATTATTGTCATCAATGTAGCTACTACTTGCGGGTCTATTTAGCTCTTTACCAAAATCTTCACCATGAACACCATCATTTACGTAAGTTTCCTCTATTGCTGGAAGGCGGGAAGCCTCGTTTGACCCTTTCATCTTTGTCCAAGATGAAAGAGGTTCTACTTTAATTGCAACAACGTCTCCTTCTACCTGAACAAAAGAAACTAGCAAATCAAACCAATAATCAGAAAGAAGAATCTTGATAAGGAAAGGAGGAACTCATTCTGATTGCAAAAAGATTTGTTTTCAATCAATTTGTCTATTACATTCTCCCATTCTTAATCTAAGAAGACGCCTGGTAAAAAATATTAAGAAAAGATAGAACAAAACAATACAAACAAGGTGAGATACTCCAGGCTCCCCATTCAAAACCGAAAAATCAAGAAGTTGATCTATTTTCGTTTAACTTTCCCAGATATTATAATAGGTTCGAGTGCCTAGACGACCTTAGTAAAGGTTAAACGTTGGAAGCATTTATCCTCATCACTAGAAGTTGCAGAAAAATCAACAAACACCAGCATATACCCCTTCTCTAAAAGCAATATACAACAATTCTTATTCGACTTAGAAAATTTCAATTCATCATCATAAAGCATATAAGAAAAATCACAATATAAATCATCAGCATGATATCAATTCTCAAAGCAACAGTAAACTGAAACAACTTACAGCTCTATTTTGGTTCTGGAATCCACTAATAAGAACATCAACCGGCAATCCATCAATTTTGCAATAGGCCTACGCAATGCACACACATGCTTAGCAAACACATCAAAGCAGCTGAATTAAACATCATATAAGCGATTTGAAAATACCTCAACCCGATTATGCGCGTTCACTCGAAACATCGCTTTGAACACATCGCCTTTCTGCAAACAGAATTGTATACAGTGGCTAAAGGTTGATTGAAAACAATGGATAATCAAAGGAAAAAGAAGACTAACTAACCTCTAATGCAACATTGACAGCTTCCATGGGCCAATGGGGAGCAAAATGCTTCCGCTGAGCAAGATGCTCAGCCTGATTGTGAGTCATTGAATCTGAAATATGTATGAAATCACCGAATTCAATCGTCAGTTGATCAAGATATTGTGATTCGAATAGAACAGAGAGAATTAGGGGTAGAAAGTCATGTGACGTGAGCAAATTAGGGCTCACGAGCGGACGGTGCCGACTTATTGGTGGGCCCTGACGGCACGACCGACCACATTATGGGTAAGTGGATACTTTATTTTATTTTGAGTAAATTACAAAAATGATCATTTGTATAAAAGGGTTATATGATGCACCCTTTGAGCGGATTAGACTAATATTTTCAGAATGGGATTGGACGTCGAATTGGACGTTTTACTGGTTTGGTGGTCGGACCGAATTTAAAAACCGGATGACGTCATAATTATATTCAGAACGGGATTGGACTCACCACCCTCGCTTGCAGTTGTCCAGACTCAACAACTTCCTTAGGCTCACACTGATTTGAAGTCCATAATTCAATAGCTATTTGAGTAAGGAATTCCAATGGCTATGTCTGCCCCATCCCACCCTGCTGAAAATCCAATAGTGGGATGGTGGTATGACAATGCAAGAATAGCATTGGTGCTCTCAAGATCTCAGGGGCAGCAGGAGCTCTTTAATTTTCAGACCCTGAGATTCCATGAGAGTATTAACTTAGTTAATCTGCCACTTGTCAACCTAAGGCAAAACAAACATGCTAGTAGATTAGCTGAGACAATTCAAGAATGGGTGCTGCAAGAGTTCAGAAGCAGAGTAAAATTATATTGACAGAGGCTAGCAGGAAAAACTGTTGGTCAACAGGATACTGAGGCAGACCCTAAGATTAGCTTCGGATGGGAAACCTTGGTTGAATGCCCAGTATAGGACCCTGTGAACCTTGAGAAAGACTTATCCTCAGCACCCAATACCCTCGGTGAAACACCTGCTGGTGAAGGTGTATCACAACCTTTTCCTGGCTAGAGCTCAAGATTAGCACAATCTTCAGAAGGCCAAAGCTCTCTCCACCCTGAGTCATACATGCCTACAATTGACAAAGGGAAAAGGAAAATAACTCTTGAGAAGATTGAGGAGGAGAAAAGGGAGAGGAAGAGGAAGGCCAAGAGAGAGAGAGCAAAAGAGATCCCAAGCTTCATGCAACTTGCAATCAGGGCTGCCCACAGGCCTGATACTCAAGATGATGAGTTAAGGGCAGCCAGATTGAATTATCTGGGATTAAGGAACTACAATATAGATTAAATCATCTCTCTTCCCTTGGCAGAGTTGAATGAAATGGCAGACAATGAGTTGTCTAAAGAGAGGAAGGAGGCTGAGGATGCAGAGTTGCTACTCAAGATCAAAGAAGAAAGAAAAAGAAATAAATTATACAAAGCCCCTACCCTCTCTCAAGTTCAAGAAATTCCTGAGAAAAAGACTGTGGCTGTACAACAAGAACAAACTCAGATAGGCAGAGAACAAGAAAGACAAAAGATGATAGCCTATATAAGTATCACAGGTCTCTATCAGGCAGCAGCTATCAACCCTCTCTCATATGAGTATATTGAGTTTGAGTACCTCAAACAGCTGGAAGAAGAAGCTCAAACTCAATGAAAAGCTGTTAAGAGGAAAATGAGAGAAGAGCCTGCTAAGTCAAGTGCCACCATCAGATCACAAAAAAAAGTCTGCTGACAGGCTAAAGATGGTGAGCTTCTTGAAGCTGTATGGGTTGTACGAAAGGAGACTTGGTCTTATGTCTCTATCCATAATGGATGAGCATATTAGAAGGATCAAGGAGAAGATAAATGAAGGTCAGCTGGTTGACTTGCATTCTCCACCAAGTCAAGCTGTACCTGAAGTTGAGGTGAAAGTTGAACCACAAGAGACAACACAACCTGATCCTGAAGCTACATCTAAGACAACTTCATCTTCTGACCCACAGTAGGGTTCTGAACCTACTCCTTCTGAACAATTGGAGGAAAAGGACCAAACTGAGGAAAACAAAGAAAGATCATCTGGTGCTGCAGGCCACTCTCCTCAGTTAAAGTACAGAAAGAGGAAATGTATGGCCATCAGAAGGGACAAAAAGAGGAAGAAAAAGTCCAAGGCATCTACCTCTACACCTCAGGATGAATCAGAACATCCTGAGGAAGTGCAACAAGAGGCTGCTCAACCAACTTGAATTCAAGTAGAGCCTCTTGCATCTGGAAGACCCATCTTGTTTTGGTCATTTGCTGCTAATCCAGACAGATGGTAATGTCATCAGATATCAAGGTGGTCAATATGTCTATTTTTGACAGGACATGTTTGATCTACCCCTGCATGATCTCTTTGACATGAGAAGGTATTATGAAAGTTTGAAGGATCCTGACCAAATGATGAAGAAAGGAATGCTCTTGATCCTAATGAGGACTGTCAACTGCTGAAAAATTTCTCTGTTTTGGTAGCATCAGCCTAGGGGAGTTGGTAAGGTTTATAGAAATGCCGATGCATCCAAAACAATCAAAGTGCTTCCTGTATGCATGCACTTTGTACATAGTAGAAGTTGGTTCGGAAGTTTTACACTCTGCACAGAATAATCTAAGTGTAAAATCTTCCGAAGCCAAAGACCAAATCTTCTGAAGTCAAAGATGAAGTCTTTCGAAGCTTAGAAGACAAAGTCTTCCTAAGCCATCAAGATAGAAGACTGATTTTCTTTCGAGGACAAAGAAGACATGCTTTCTCTGACTTACTTTTTCAGAAAGCTGACCAACTTTCCGCTGCCACTCTGAAAACTCACCAACTTGCATAAGTTGGTGAACAGGTCCATGTTTTTGTAAACTGTAGATTATGGTTCTGAGTTTGTAACTTTCTACTTTATGTACTTTTATCCTTTTTGTAATATATTAGGATGTGAGCTATGGCATGTCATAGTCACTAGTCAAAAGGCAATCTGTCTTTTGACTTTACATTGATCTTGTTGTCTAGATTAGTGTTTCCAGCTAGCCTTCAAAGTATGGCTGGCTTTAGGATGTAGTATAAAGCATCTCAGGTCCTTGTATCTTTCCTCATGCTTTGTAACACTTGTAAAATAACTTGAGAGCAATATACTTATTTCTTGAAAACCATATTCAGTTGTTGTTATTAGTTCTGTCTCATTGTTTGCTTGTGTTCTTATAGCACCATAGTATTGTTCCAGGCTCTTGATTGTAAGATCTCACCATCTTAGATCTCCCAGCTGGTTGTATTGACATCCCTTCAACAATCCTGCAATTGGTATTAGAGCTCTTAAGGCTCTTGATTGTAAGATCTCACCATCTTAGATCTCTCAGCTTCACAAAACACTTAACATCAGCTCTCACAAATGCTGATATGGAAATTGGTACCATGACAAAGTCCCCACTAATCACTTCTAAAGATTTTGATACTTGGTGCCAAAGAATGGAAGGCTTCATCAAGTCTCAAAACTTTAGGATGTGGGAGTCTGTTGTCTCTACACCTTACATACCATGCACCTCTTTAGCTGCTACTGGAGGTGGCATGATACCAAAATAGGTAGCTGACTATTCTGAAGAAGACAGGAAGAAGATTGATATAGATCAAAAAGCCATGACTACCCTCCAAACTGCTCTTCCAAACTCCATATACAGAGGCTTTAAGAAGTGTAAAACTGCTAAACAGCTATGGGATGCACTAAAGCTAATGTATGAGGGGTCCGCTGAAGCAAAAGAGAACAAGAAGTACCTCTTGAAGCAGCAGTTTGAGAACTTCACCTACAAAATAGGTGAAACCATGACTCAATAATACTTCAGGTAGGTTGAGATTATTGATACTCTAATGGATGTTGGAGTAAATCTTGAAAATAGGAACATTGTAAGGAAGTTCATGTCCTCGTTTACTAGACAATGGACACATTATTGTGTTGTTATCAAGAGAACTGAGAACCTTAAGACTCTTACTCTTGTAGAGTTGTATGGTATTCTTAGTGGCTACCAGATGGAGATGAACACGCAAAATCCATCTGGTAACTCCAGCAATCAATAGAGCTCAGCCCTTTATGTGGTTGAAAGGGATTGCAGAGAACCACATCATCATCTCATCTGCTACCGTGACAACTCACAAAAGGGTCCTTTCATCACCTTCCCGGAGACACCAAAGGAGAGCTACATCCAAGGAAGCCCATTCCAAGAGACAAGTTATTCACAAGCCTTTGTGTCTGCTGATGAAAGCTCAGGCAACTTTCTCTTCACCCTTAAAGACCTGGACTGTATCCATCCAGATGATCTGGAGTATATGGAAATAGTCCAGCAGATGGCTCTTCTCACTCACAGAGTCAAGAAGTTCTACAAGAGGACAGGGGGGAAGTTTCCTAGCAGTATAGCTAGTGGTAAGTTTGGGCTGGACAAAAGCAAAGTGAAGTGTTACAACTGTAACCAAATGGGACACTTTGCTAAAGAGTGTAAGGCACCTAAAACAAATGGTGGCAAAGCACAAACCAGACCAAACTACACTGATAGAGCCCCCTAGAATGAGAAGCCAAAGCAACAAGTTGTAGTTGCTACTGAAGGAGGCTTTGACTGGAGCTTTCAAGTTGAGGATGCATCTCCAAACCAAACACTGATGGTAGATCATGAAGAAGTCAAGGTATTGGAACATCTTTGTACTCCTGAATGTATTGCTAAAGTAAACAGATATAGGTCCTATAACTTAGAGATGATATCTGATCTTGAGTCTTTAAATATCTTAAAATATGATTTCAGAAGAGCTGAAAATGATTACAAACTTAAAATCGAAGATCTAGAGAAAACCATTTCCACTCTAAAATATGAACATACCAACTACACGACTCAGATCAAATATCTTATCACTAAGTTAACTAAATGCTAGGCTGAGCTTGTGATCAGCAAAGGCAGGGTAGAAAAATATGTTCTTGAAGAAGAGACCTTCAAGAACATGATATCCTCATCCTTGCATGCAAAAGTTTATTATCAGAATAAGTAGGGACTGGGATCTTCTGAGATAGCTCCTCCACATACTCTACTGTCTGTAAGATCTCCAAGGTGTGGAACTTGTAAAGATTAGCTTCCTCTCATAGACCCCATGAGTGAATAGGATGATGAGTAGATAGTGAAGGATGACTCTGAGAAGAGTGAAGAAGATCATTCGAAGAAGGGTCACTATTCTCCTGAGTAGAGAAAATCAGTTGGGATGACTAAGTCCAAGAGAAATAATTTGATCAGAAAAGCCAAGAGAAAGTCAAAGAATGCTCAGAGATCAAGGCCACCTTCAACTATAAGCAGAAACAGGTGTTTATTTTTGTAGGATTTGAAGTGGTAAAGACTGAAGACTCAACTATGAACTCTAATACAAAGAGTTCTAGTTCTTGTCAAAATTATCCTAACAACAAGAAGAAGGCTGATCAGCTGTGTATCACTGCTACACAGCCTGAACCATCCAAATCCAACAGTAGGTAACACCCTAAAAGGCTTGATAAATCATCTGTGAAGATGAAGATGGAAATGGAAAGCGATCAAGTTCAGCCTTCTTCCCAAAAGAAGATTCTTAGAAGAAAGCAAATGGACTGTATCATGTGTGGTAGTACTTCTCATCTTGCTAAGGATTGCCTCTACAATCCTAAAAGTACTGTCCATATGGTCAAGAAGAAAACCTCTGAGAAGATCAAGAAGAAGCCAGCTACGAAAGGAAAATCTTTTCCTTTGTAAGCTCCAATGTGAAGAAGAAGACAAGTGAAAATTTGCCTTTGGAAGAAAAGTTAGTCTCAGAAGAAAGGAATGCTTCCGAAGTACCGAAGCCTGTTGCAGTGTTAGCAAGATCTTCCAAAGGTACAATCTCCAAAACTTCCAAAGTTGTCAAAACTTTCGAAGTATTGAAGGTCAAGTCTAAGCTTCCAAAGGTGATGTGGAAGACAAGAAAGACCATGTGATTGAAAGTTCTTCATCAACAACAGCTGATGGTCCACAAAGCTTGAATATAGGATCAATTACTGTTGCATTGTCTTCAATTCATGTTGATAAGCCCAAGACCAGCAAGGCTTGAGTTTTCAAATGTAACTAACTATCTCTTTTTCTGCAGGAACGACTAAAGACCAATAGGAATATATGGATCATTGATAATGGCTGTTCCAGGCACATGATAGGCAATGGCTCTTTACTCCAAAACTCTGAGAAAATTGATGGAGGGCTAGTTTCTTTTAGACGAGATGCTGGAGGTTACATTACTGGAAGGGGCAGGGTCATAAATGGTAAGCTCAGCATTGAGAAGGTAAATTTTGTTAAAGAGCTTAGGTATAATTTACTGAGTGTATCCCAATTTTGTGATCAGAAACACAACACGCTTTTCACTAAGCATGAGTGCATTGTTCTCAAGCCTGGGGTGGTCATTAATCAGGAGCATATCTTGCTCAGAGCCCCAGGAAAAGGGACATGTACAAGATGGACTTGCGAGAAACATCTCCTTCAGGAGAAGTATCTTGCTTTCTATATAGAGCAAATAGTGATGAGTCTTTCCTCTGGCATAAAACAATGTGCCATGTAAACTTTAAAAACATGAATAAATTAATTAAGAATGATTTGGTAACTAGAATGCCAAAGAAAAAGTTTATAAGTGATGACATTGTGTTACTTGCCTGAAAGGGAAGCAACACAAGGTATCTCATAAGCCAAAGGAAAGAAACTCCATCACTACTCCCCTATACTTATTACATATGGATCTTTTTGGCCCCACCAGTGTAATAAGTCTAGGAAGGACCTCATATTGTTTAGTGATCACAGATGATTTTACAAGATTCACTTGGGTTTTTTTTCCTTAGAACTAAGGATGAGACTCTTGAGATCTTAAAGAATTTCATTCTGAGAATTGAGAATCAATATGATCACAAGGTCAAGACCATAAGATGTGATCAAGGAACTGAATTTAAGAACCAAATCCTTGATACATTTTGTGATGAAAAGGGTATTACAAGACAATATAGTGCTCCCAGGACTGCTCAGCAAAATGGTGTTGCTGAGAGGAGAAACAGGACATTAACTGAAGCTGTAAGAACCATGTTGTCTGACTCTAAACTGCCCATCACCTTCTGGGCAGAGGCAAAGAACATTGCTTGCTATGTGAAGAACAGAGTTTTGGTGGTTAAGACTTATGGTAAGACTCCTTATAAGCTGCGGCAGAGAAGGAGACCTTTCATTGGTTTCCTCAGATCATTTTGATGTTCTTGCACAATCTTGAATACCAAAGATCAAGTAGCCAAATTTGCTGAGAAATCAGATGATGGATACTTTATTGGATACTCTTCCTAAGTTAATGCTTATAGAGTATACAATCTCAGAACTAAAATAGTTCAGGAGTCAGCAAATATGACTTTCAATGAGCACACTCCTAGTGTGAGAGGTTCTGGTCTAGATTATTTGTTTGATCTTGATTTAGTTACCAACAGTTTTAACAAGTCTTGTGAGAATGTTTTAGGATCCACAGGTATCTTATTAACAGGAGATCCTGACCCAAGATTTGAGCTGAGAAGACCTTTAAATTATACTACTTCAGCTCCAGTGTTAACAAACCCTGCAGATGGAATTCCTATAAGCACAACCATGACAAATCCAGCTAATATATCTAAGGTACCTCCAAATTCCAGTTCAGAGGCACAAAACTCAAATGAAGGAGCTTTAAATGTAGGAGGAAGTGGTAGTGGTGATAGTGACCACAAATTTTTTAATGCTGACAATCACTCCAAGGAAGACAACATCAATGATGTTACACACTCATTGGATCAAGCTTCTCTTGATAAGAGTGCTAATGTGGTGGGTGATTCTTCACTGCCTGATCTAAACTTTTCAAATTTAGATCTTTCCAATCAAATTGCTGTGATCCCTCAACTCAGGATCCACAAGTCACACCCCACCACAAACATCGTTGGAGATGTTGACAAGGGGATAAGAACAAGAGGGCAAACCCATGACAAAAATGTTTGTTTCTACTTTTGTTTCCTATCTCAGATAGAGCCAAAGAAAGTTGATGAGGCTTTAAAGGATGGAAGTTAGGTTGAAGCTATGCAAGAGGAGCTGCTTCAATTCAAAAGGCAGAAGGTTTGGAACCTATGTCCTCTTCCTCTAGGGAACTATAGGAACCAAGTGGGTCTTTAGAAACAAGAAAAATGATAGAGGACTTGTTATCAAGAACAAGGCAAGACTAGTTGTTTAAGGATACCCACAAGAAGAAGGAATTGATTACACAGATGTCTTTGCTCCTGTGGCAAGACTTGAAGCTATTAGGATATTCCTAGGTTTTGCTGCATCCAAGGATTTCAAGGTCTACCAACTTGATGTCAAGTGTGCTTTCTTATATGGGGTGATTGATGAAGAGGTGTATGTCAAACAAACACCTGGCTTTGCAGACCCAGATCATCCTGATTATGTCTACAAGCTTGATAAAGCTCTTTATGGGCTGCACCAAGCTCCAAGGAAGTGGTATGAGACTCTATCTCAGTATCTCTGTCAGCATGGTTACAAAAAAGACACTATAGATGAACTCTCTACATCAAAGGTACAGGAAATGACTTAATACTGGATCAAGTATATGTAGATGACATTATCTTCGGGTCAACTAATCTAAAGCTTGCAAAGACTTTGAGAAGCTGATGAAAAATAGATTTGAAATGAGTGCCATGGGGGAACTTAATTTCTTTCTATGAATTCAAGTGATGCAAGTTGACAGTGGCATCTTCATAAGTCAGTCAAAGTATGTACAAGACATCCTCACAAGATTCAACATGACTGAATGTAGGTTTGCAAAGACACCCATAGCAAGAAACCACTCCCTTGGACCTGATCTTAAGGGGGAGTATGTGGATGAACACCTTCACAGGATAATGATTGGGTCTCTTATGTATCTCACAGCTAGCAGGCCTGATATCATGTTTGCCACATGCATTTGTGCTAGAGATCAAGCCAATCCCAATATGTCACAGCCGGTTGCTGTTAGTAGAATTCTAAGATATCTCAAAGGTGCTCCAACATTAGGCTTTTGGTATCCAGGAATTCTGACTTTAATCTGTATGCCTATACAGATAGTAATTATGGTGGCTGCAACATAACTGCAAAGTCTACATCCGGGGGATGTCAATTACTTGGTGGAAGGATAGTCTCATGGCAATGAAAGAAACAATCCTGTGTATCTGCATCAACTGCTGAAGCTGAATACATTGCTGATGCTAGCTGCTGTGCTCAAGTGCTTTGGATTAAGAATCAGATGCTGGATTATGTATTCAACTTCATGGAGACTCCTATCCACATAGACAACAACAGTGCTATCTTTATTACAGAGAACCCTATGCAGCACTCAAGGACAAAACACATCAACATCAGGTATCATTTGATTAGAGATAACTTTAAAAAGGGCTTAATCAAACTAGTCAAAGTTAACACAAATAAATAATACGCTGATTTGTTCACCAAAGCTTTTGATGAACAGAGATTTAAATATCTTGTATCAGCTATTGGGATGATTAACTTAGAGTAGCTTTTCTTAAACTTAAACTCAATATTATTTCAAAAATCTGTGTGTGCTAAGTTGTCTATTTATCACCTTTATAAGCCCTTGTTTATCTTGGAAGAAAAATCTTTTAAATCATATTTCTTAGATTTTTGAAAATTTTGAACATCTTTCCTTTCGTAAGATATCAGCTTACCTTTGGAAGAACATTATGTTCTCAAAATCAAATAACTACTTATGCGAATTTACTTTCGGAGAAAATTCTGAAATATATTCCGAAGCTTAATATGCTCATAAGTTCTTATATGCTATTGAAGAATAATTTTCTTCCGAAAGCAATTATGTCTCAGAAGATTTATTCTCTTTAGAATGAAAATTCCAAGTCTTGATCCCTTCCGAAACCAAAACATGTCTCAGAAGTGAAAAATTCTCTAAGTATTTTCCTTCCGAAGCAAAATTTTCACAACTCTTAGAAATATCTTCCGAAGCCAAATTGGCTTCGGAAGCTTTTATCAAATCTTCCGAAGCCAAAATACATTCGGAAGATTTTCGACTTCCAAGAAAACAAACTTTTTGGCTGCTTTTTCAGAGGTGGGACCGACATCCGGATTTCAAAGTTTATTCTTTTGTATTAACTTTGTCTCAAATCTATTTCATATATATATACCCAACGAGTTTCCCCCTCTTTCAGTTTTCTTTTCATCTGCAATCTTCTCTAACCTAAATTCACCCACAAACCGCATTTGTTCTTATCTTCCTTCACGCTGAAGCTCTCTCAAATGGCCAACCTTGATCACGGAAACCAGCCCGATTTTTCCATGCAACTTCACAGATAACACAATCAATTTGCTTTGTTGAATTCTGAGAAAGATCCAAGTTTCTCAAAGGTTTGTCACTTTCTTTCTTTGACAAATTACTTCACCTCCTTCACCATTGATCCTCCTCTCTATGAGGATCACCTTTTGGACTTCTGGCGGACCTGTCAAGAGGGCACCTTGGATGGAGAGAAGACACTGTCAACAACCCTTCTACTTCTCAACAACCCTCTCAGCCTCAAATACCATCACCTACCAAAGAAAAACCAAACGAACCCCTACACAAGCTATTCAGCTTGTGCACGCCCCCATATCACCAACCATACAGGAGAAAGTGGACACTGGAGCTCCCACTTCTCCTGAGTAGGAAACCACTTCCATCTTACAAATAATCAGTGCTAAAGTTTCTCATGCTCAGCCTGATGAGCTCATAAGCCCAACAGCCTTAAGCTTTCATTCAGAGTCTCAAAACTCTAGTGTACAACCTTCAAGGGAAAGTTACCATCCCCAGCCTCTTGATCTTAACCAACCAATCCCCAACCTAGAATTCTATGATGATGAAGACATGGTATTCAGTGAGTACCATGAGTCTCTCTTCTCCACACTTGCTCAAGGAGAGATGAGTGCCTCTGTTTCTCCTATGTCTAGCCCACATCATCCACCCCCCACTGAGGTGGATCTCCCTGAACCTGTTTAGGAATTCCATATGGAAGAGGCTCTCACTACTGCTAGTGATTACATCATTAAGACCTCAACCATGACAACTCAGCCCATTGACACTTCACCTGAAGTTGTCAGTGAGTAGAGAAAATCCAGCAGCCAAGAACAATATGTTGGTGATTAGGAAGAAGACCTTGGTCCAATTCTCTCATCCCTCATGATTCTTCATCTAAAGATAAGGGGAGTCTGAAACTAAAGGTGCAACAACTTCAACAAACATACACCTATTTAGTTTCTAAGGTTAGTCACTTGGAATCTCAAGTGACTGCTCTACAGAAGAAAGGTCAATGACCAGCAACTTGAGATCATCGATCTCAAAGGCAAGCTAGCTGTGAGACCATCTAGACAAACTCAACCAGGTCC
Organism: Flaveria robusta; assembly: GCA_025506415.1. Classification (NCBI taxonomy): domain Eukaryota; kingdom Viridiplantae; phylum Streptophyta; class Magnoliopsida; order Asterales; family Asteraceae; genus Flaveria; species Flaveria robusta. The sequence continues at coordinate 13,189,064 of CM046464.1, read as the reverse complement.
ATAAGAACCTGTGGAAGTGGTGGACTTAACCTCTAGCTCACCTATGCAAGTGGGTGATGCTACCAAAAAGGGGGAGAAAGACCATACAACCACAGAACCTGGAGTTCTATCCTGAGTATAGACAATGAAGACTCACCACCCTCACATGCAGTTGTCCAGACTCAACAACTTCCTCAGGCTCACACTGATGTGGAGGCCATTCTACAAAAACTTTTTGAGTAAGGAATTCCAATAGCCATGTCTGCCCCATCCTATCCTGCTGAAAATCCAATAGTGGGATGGTGGTATGACAATGCAAGAATGGCATTGGTGCTCTCAAGATCTCAGGCGCTCTTTAATTTCAGACCCTGAAATTTAATGAGAGTATTAACTTGGTTGATCTGCCACTAGTCAACCTAAGCCAAAAAAGACAGGCTGGCAGATTAGCTGAGATGATTCAAGAATGGGTGTTGCAGGAGTTCAGAACCAGAGCAAAATTATATAGACAAAGGCTAGTAGGGAAAACTATTGGTCAACTAGATATTGAGACAGACCCTAAGATTAGGTACGGGTGAAATAGCTACGGGTGAACCTTGAGACAGGCTCATCCTCAGCACCCAGTACCCTCAGTGAAACACCTACGGGTGAAGGTGTATCACAACCTCTTCCTGGCCAAAGCTCAAGATCTACACAATCTTCAGAAGGCCAAAGCTCTCTCCACCCTAAGTCATACAGGCCAACAATTAACAAAGGGAAAAAGAAAATGACTTCTCAGGAGATTGAGGAGGAGAAAAGGGAGAGGAAGAGGAAGGCTAGGGGAGAGAGAACAGGAGAGATCCCAAACTTCATGCAAACTACAATCAGGGCTTTCCACAGGTCTAATACTCAAGATGATGAGTTAAGGGTAGTCGGATTGAATTATCTGAGATTAAGAAACTATAATATAGATGAGATCATTTCTCTTCCCCCGGTAGAACTGAATGAACTGGCAGACATTGAGTTGTCAAAAAAGAGAAAGGAGGCTGAGGCTGCAGAATTGCTCCTCAAGATCAAAGAAGAAAGAAAAAGAAAGAAATTATATAAAGCCCCTACGCTCTCTCCAGTTCAAGAAAGTTCTAAAAAAGAGACCGTGGCTGTACAACAAGAACAAACTCAGATAGGCAGAGAATAAGAGAGACAGATGATGATAGCTTATCTAAGTGCCACAGGTCTCTATCAGGCAGCAGCTCTCAACCCTCTATCATATGAGTATATTGAATTTGAGTACCTCAAACAGTTGAAAAAAGAAGCTCAAAATCAAAGAAAAGCAGTTAAGAGGAAAATGAGAGAAGAGCCTGCTAAGTCAAGTGCCACCATCAGAGCGCAAGAAAAAAAGTCTAGTGACAGGCTAAAGATGGTGAGCTTCTTGAAGCTGTATGGGTTCTTCTTGGGAATGGATGAGCATATAAGAAGGATCAAACAGAAGATAAAGAAAGGTCAGCCGGTTGACTTGCATTCTCCACCAAGTCAAGCTGTACCTGAAGTTGAGGTGAAGATTGAACCACAAGAGACAACACAACCTGATCTTGAAATTACATCTAAGCCAACTTCATCTTCTGATCCACAGTAGGGTTCTAATCCTCCTTCTTCTGAACAAGTGGAGGAAAAGGACCCAACTGAGGAGAATAAAGAAAGATCAACTGGTGCTGCAGGCCACTCTACTTAGTTAAAATACAAAAAGAGGAAAAGGATGGCCATCAGAAGGGACAAGAAGAAGAAGAAGTCCAAGGCATCCACCTCTGCACCTCAGGATGATACATCCTGAGGAAGTGCAACAAGAGGCTGCTCAATCAACTCTAATTCAAGTAGAGCCTCTTGCATCTAGAAGACCCATCTTGTCTTGGAACTTTGCTGCTAATCCAGATAGATGGTATGTCATTAGAGATCAAGGAGTTCAAGATATCTATTTCTGGCAAGACATGCTTAATCTACCTCTGCATGATCTCTTTGACATGAGAAGGTATTATGAGAGTCTGAAGGATCCTGACCAAATGATGAAGAAAGGAATGTTCTTGATCCTAATAAGGACTATCAACAACTACAAAACTTCTCTATTTTGGTAGCATCAGCCTAGGGGGAGTTCTTAAGAATTATAGAAAGGCTGATGCACCCAAAACAATCAAAGTGCTTCGTGTATGCATGCACTTTGTACATAGTAGAAGTTGCTTCGGAAGTTTTACACTTTGCACAAAAAAATATTCTAAGTGTAAAATCTTCCGAAGCCAAAAACCAAATCTTTCAAAGCCAAAGATGAAGTCTTCCGAAGCTTAGAAGACAAAGTCTTCCGAAGCCATCAAGATAGAAGACTGATTTCTTTCGAAGACAGAGAAGACATGCTTTCTCTAATCTACTTTTTCTGAAAGCTGACCAACTTTTCGCTGCCACTCTGAAGACTCACCAACTTGCATAAGTTGGTGAAAAGGTCCATGCTTTTGCAAACTGTAGATTATGGTTTTGAGTCAGTAACTTTCTACTTTATCTACTTTATCCTTTTTGTAATATATTAGGATGTGAGCTATGGCATGTCATAGTCACTAGTCAAATGGCAATCTGCCTTTTGACTTTACATTGATCTTGTTGTCTAGATTAGTGTTTCTAGCTGGCCTTCAAAGTATGGCCGGTAGTAGGATGTTATGTAAAGTATCTCAGGTCCTTGTAATTTAAAACTTATGCTTTGTAACACTTGTAAAAGAACTTGATAGCAATATACTTATTTATTGAAAACCATATTCAGTTGTTGTCCTTAGTTCTGTCTCATTGTTTGCTTGTGTTCTCATAGCGTCATAGTATTGTTCCAGTTCCCTATTTGATCTGTTAAGTGTTGTAACTCTCTTCTCATTATGAAACTAGTTGTATTAACTTCCCTTCAACGGTCCTGCAAATATTTCTTCACTCAAACAATAAATGGTTTGTATAAATAAAAGAAAGAAAAGACAAATTGCAAGTCTCAAAAAATTACTGCAAATGAAAGAAACTTACTGGTGGTGATGTTGATAGGATCCGCAAGTGGTAGGAATGGGTTATTTTGCAAGTCTTTAAAAATTATAGTGGCATATATACGAAACCTAAAAAGTACAATATATTTACCTACCACAAAGATTTATAATATATATAATGTCAAAACAAGGAAATCTTCCTTAAATGCATCCAAATATTCTCAGGTAGCTTCTTCCAGGAACGATTTCCCCACTTAAGTAACAGCTCAGGCTGGCCATCCACACTAAAACGCGAATTAATGATCAAATAGGTAAGATACACCAACTGATCGTCAATGGCTGTATCGTGTTATCGCTAGACTTAACAGCTCCAAAACTCTTTTTAAGTAAAGATAGCGAGCGTATTTTCGAACCCTAAGGGAAGTTTGGTTTGTAAGTTACTTTGCTCACATGCTCGACAATACTACATGGACCAAAGAAACATCATGGAAGCTTCCTATTCCTCGTATCTTGAACAAATTTTTGTTGATTATCTTGTAATCGAATCTCCCACATTAAAATCTTTTTCCATCCTTTTCTTATTGGCTTGCTTAACCAACTTGTCTCGAGCTTTAGCAATGGAGTCTTTAAGTAGAGAAACCAACCTTTGTTGCTCAACTAAAGAAGAATCAATGGATGTCATCTTGTTGGATCCCGGGGTATAGTCATGAATTGATGTTGCATCATGACCATAGACAACCTTGAAAGGGCTCATGTTAATCGACGAATGATAGGTAGTATTATAAGAAAATTCAGCCAAGTATAAATAATTTTGCCAAGTCGAAGGTTCATCAAAGATGAAGGCTTGTAGATACGATTCCTAACATTGAGTAACCACCTCGATTTGGCCATCAGTTTGAGGGTGATTAGCGTTGGGGTGGAGAAGCTTTGTACCCAATTGTTTAATAGTGGGTCACGATCTAGGTCTATTTTCTTGGGTAACCCATGCAACCGATAAATATCATGCAAAAGGATAGAGGCTAGAGAAAATGCCTTATAATGAGTCTATAAGGATATAAAATAGGCAAATTTTGAAAGGTGGTCTAGAATAACCCGAATGGTGGTCTTACCCCTTGAAGGTGGTAGACTCACAATGAAGCCCATGGATATATCCAACCAAGGCGACTTAAGTGTAGGTAATGGCTAAATCAAACGATATGGCTTACGATTTGGAGTCTTAGTCACCTAGCAAATGGAACATGACTTGACAAAGCTAGCAACATCTTTGCCCTATCCTAACCACATGAACACCAAACCCAGACGTTCTTTGTGGCTTTAATACCTGAATGACCCCTGATATATAAAGAATGATATTCAGTAAGTAATCTGTTACATAAGGTCGTAATTGAAGGTACCATGATCTTGCCATGCACGTATAACAGCCCATCCCGAATGCAATGATGTGGAAAGGCAACGAGGTCATCTTGGACTTGTTCTGAAAGCTCATGACTCACAATGTTGGTCTTAAAATATTCCTTGATTTCTTCTAACCAAGTAGCAGTCAAATATGAGATGGCTAAAACGGTAGAAGCTCAACCCGACTAAGGGCATTAGCCACTAAATTCTCCTTACTCGGTTTGTTGTGTACCTCAAAATCATAACCTAGCAGCTTAGTTATCCTTTTTTGTTGCTCTAGGGTCTAGATAGTTTAAGTATGAAGTTGTTTTAAGCTATGATGATTAGTGAATACCCGAAATTTTCTGCCCTATAAGTAATAATGCCATTTCTTAACCGACTTAATGATTGCATATAGCTCTTTGGTGTATGTAGACTAACATTGCATGGTAACACACAACTTCTTACTTAAAATGATATGGGCCTGTTACCTTGTGACAAAATGGCTACAATGGTAATCCCCAAAGCATCTATCGTAATGTCAAAAACGGCTTCAAAATCTGGAAGGGCCAAGTGATTAATTGTTTCTATTTTTTCCTTGAGTGCAACAAAGGCTACTTGGGTTGTTGAACTCCACTCAAAAGACTTGAGCTTAAACAAGTCTATTAAAGGAGCAACAACCTTAGCATAAAAAAGTACAAATCCATGATAATACCCCATAAGACCGAGAAAGGCTCATAATGCAGTGAAGGAAGTGGGTATTGGTCAATAGTAGATTGCTTTGATCTTTTCCGGCTCTAGTGCTATCCCGTTTGTTGAAATACGATGCCCTAAAAAAGAAATATTCAAAGCAGCAAACACGTATTTTGATGGTTTCGCATGTTATTTTGTGCTGTAATAAGAGCTTAAAAACATGTTGCAGGTGTGAGTAATTAAGCTCCATTGACTTGCTATATATAAGGATAAAAAAACTAGAATAGATGGCCAAAGAACGGGTCTGAAGAAATTGTTCATTGCAGTTGAAAATATGAAAAGTGCATTAGATATGCTGAAGGGCATTACCTTAAACTCGTAATGACCATAAGATGTTTTTGTTTTGTGGATATCCGTTTCGGGTACCCGAATATGGTGGTATCCCGATTGTAAAATTGATTTTAGAAAAGACCTTCACCCCATTTAATTAATCAAACAATTAATTAATGGTTGGAATCATAAACCAATCATGAATAGTGATTGCATTTAGTGCTGGATAATCTACACAAAACCTCGAGGACCCATCTTTCTCCTTTACTAAAAGAACCAGAGAGGAAAATGGACTTTGGCTTGGTTTACTCTCCCCATTATGTTACATCTCCATGATTAAACACATCATAATTTGCTTTTGAAAACAAGGGTAATGATAAGGTTTAACATTGACCTGTTGTGCCTCACTAACAAGTGGGATATAACGATCATGTGTGTGGTTGGGGGGGGGGGGGTTGTGAGTGAGGTTCATCGAAAAGGGTCTAGAAGGTTTTGGCCATATTAATAATGTTTTGGTCTACATGGTTAAGGTTGGAGGCTTCATATGAGTTTCTCGTTGTGGGAGAATGGAAGACCATCGACTAATGGAAACATAGAAATAACGTTTGGTTGAGGCTAGGGATGCTCATTTGGTACCCAGTACCCGTACCGATACCCATACAATAAATAAACGTTTGAACTTTAATCAACATGAAACATAATCTGAATGATAAGCAATGCAGAAGCATATAAGTAAAATTTAAAGCCAATACTAACATTTGCGCAAAAAACAACGCCCAATGAAAGTATTTAATGTGAAAGATATAAGTTTACAATGCATGCTATGAGTGAACCTTTAGCCCTGCAATCTAACCTTAAGCGTTCTGGCAAACTAAGAAAACATACTAATGTATGAACACATGGTTGGTGAGTTCACATGTTTAAACAACATATAGTATGTTTGAATTGTTTGCATGGTAAAGTAATTAAAGCATATCGATAGGTAGCTAGCCTATAATCAAGTAACTTAGCGTTTCAAACCAAAGCTGACTATTTGTAAGTTGTTTGCCTTTCCACCATGTCTAACACAGACAATGGCAAATGTCAGTTGAATTAAACTCCTATTTGACCTCCAGTTGAGTTAGCGTGACTAACACGGGTGGGGTTTGTCAAACCCAATAGTACTACTCAAAATTATCTCGCTAGCTCAATACTTACGGTTCGAGAATGTAAGGACTTTTATATGTTTGCACTAACGTAACTAGCGATAAACAACAATTCTAAAAACCACTAAAAATAAAGTTTGCATGTTTTCTACCCCAAAAAGAAAAAAATAATATAAAACAAAGGCTATGAAAACTCACCTTAGCGTAAACACGCACGTTTCGAAGCAAAAAAAAACCTTTACTAGAGTTCAATCCAAACACAAGTCTAGACAAATATCAATAATTATTTACGACATAAGTATCTATTAACTTTTATCATTCGGTTTCCATCTGATCTCGGGTTGTCGCATGTTACACTTTTAATTTAATACCCATGACATAGATTTATATTCTCACAGCATGTTAACATATGATTCTATGCAACTAATAAAACACATATGCCAAAGACTCTTGAACACACACATGTCCATTCTTTTACATAATCTCATATGCATGTACGTATTGAACAATTAAAACTCCATTCAATGGCCCCACCCCCACATGAGACATTTTATGAAACTTCACCTTCCACCAATCATTTAATATTCCACATGCATACATTTCAATACTTATGTGCATGCATACTTTCGGTTTATATACCACACACACATAAAACCATTTCCAATTACATACATAAAATCATACCATTATTCAAGCCCACACAATTCTCACAAGCACCCATACGTACCTTAGATGCCATTAACACACACATTCACTAATACACCAGTGTGTGTGTGTGTATATATATATATATATATATATATGTTATTGGAGTTATCTTAGAGGCTAATGCTCATCAAAGATATCTTAACATGCATTCTAAAGTACAAGGAAGTTATTCTGAATATTTGAAAAAGCAATAAAAAATTCTCTAAGTGTCAAATCTTCCGAAGCCAAAAACCATTTCTTCTGAAGCCAAAGATAAAGTCTTCCGAAGCTTCACAGACAAAGTCTTCCAAAGCCAACAGACTGATTTCTTCCCAAGACAGCGAAGACATGCTTTCTTTGACATACTTTTGACTAAGCTGAACCACTTTTCGCTGCCACCTCAGAAGACTCACCAACTTATACAAGTTGGTGATAATTTCATACTTTTGTCAACTATATATTATGGTCTTTCTCTGTAACTTTCTACTTTGTACTTTTTATCTTTTAGTATTAGATAAGGATGTGAGCTATGGCATGTTATAGTAACATTTCAAAAGGCAATCTGTCTTTTGACTTTATATTGGTCTTGTTGTCTAGATTAGTGTTTCAGGCTTTCAAAGTATGGCCGGCTGTAGGATGTAGTATAAATTATCTCATGTTCCACTCCTAAGGGACTAAGCCTTTTAACTTTTGTTGAACACTTAAGAGCAATATACAATATTTTTGAAAACCAACTGCCTTGTTCTTGTTTTGTGTTCTTTGCCTTAGATCTTTAGTTCTTCAATCGGTTCCTAATTTGATCTTATAAGTGTTTGTCTGTTATTCTCTCCAACACTTGTGAAATTGTTGCATTGATCTCTACCTAACTCGGTCCTGCAATTGGTATTCGAGCATTTTAAGCTCTTGATTGTAAGATCTTACCATCTTAAATCTCTTTAGTTTCACAAAACACTTATCAACTCAAATGGCAACTCTCTCCAAAGCTGACATGGAAACTGGCACCATGATCAAATCTCCACTAATCACTCCTGATGACTTCGACACTTGGTGCCAAAGAATGGAAGGATTCATCAAGTTACAAGACAGTAGGATGGGGAAATCTATTGTCTCTTCACCTCATGTCCCATGCATACCTTTAGCAACTGCTGGTGGTGAAATGATCCCAAAGGACATGGCTGACTACTATGATGAATATGGAAGAGAATAGATGTATATTAGAAGGCCATGATTGCTCTCATAACTATTATTCCTAACTCTATTTATAGAGGCTTCAAGAAATGCAAAACCGTAAAGCAGTTCTAGGATGCATTTAAGCTGATGTATGAGGGGTCTGATGAAGCAAAGGAAAACAAGAAGGACCTCATGAAGCAGTAGTTTGAGAACTTCACCTTCAAGATAGGTGAAACCATGACTCAGCAATACTTTAGGTATGTTGAGATTGTGGACACTCTAGTGGATACTGGTGTCAAACTAGAGAATAGAGACATTGTGAGAAAGTTCATGTTCTTTCTTCCCAGAGAATAGACTCACTATTATGTGGCCATTAAGAGAACTAAAAACCTCTCTACTCTTACCCTTACTGAGTTGTATGATATCCTGAGTGGTTACCCGATGGAGATGAACATGCCAAATCCATCTCACAGCTCATCAAGTACCCACAAGAGTTCTGCCCTCCATGTGGTTAAAAGGGATAGAAGAGAACCTCCGCATCATCTCCTCAGCTACCCTAACAACTCACACAAGGGCCTTTTCATCAACTTCCCAGAGACACCAAGGGAGAGCTACATCCAAAAAAGCCCATTCCAAGAGACAAGCTCATCTCAAGCCTTTGTGTCTTCTGATGAAAGTTCAGACAACTTTCTCTTCACTCTAGAAGACTTAAAATGCATCCATCCAGATGACTTGGAGTACATAGAGATTGTGTAGTAGATGGCTTTCCTCACTCATAGAGCTAAGAATTTTTACTAGAGGACAGGAGGAAGTTTCCTAGCAATGCATCCAGTGAGAAGTTTGGGCTGGATAAAAGCAAAATGAAGTGTTACAACTGTAATTAAATGTGACACTTTGCTAGAGAGTGCAAGGCACCAAGGACCAATGGTGGCCAAGCATAATCCAGACACAACTACACTAAGGGAGCTCCAAAGACTAAGAAGCCTAATTAAGCAGCAGGCTACAGCTACTGTTGAAGAAGGTGGCTTTGACAGGAGCTTTCAGGTTGAAGATATTTCTCCTAATCATGCCTTGATGCTGATCGTGATGAACCCGAGGTAACAGAACATCTTTTTACACGTGAGTGCATTGCTAAAGTTAGCATGTATAGGTCCTATTACTTGGAAGTGATATATGACCTTGAGTATTTGAATATTTTAAAAGCTGATTTTAAAAGAGCAGAAAATGACTATAAACTAAAAATAGAAGTTTTAGGGTAAACAATTTCTATTCTTAAGCATAAGCATAGAAGTGTAATGAGTGTAGGAAGAACTTCAAACTATCTTGTGATCACAGATGAATACTTGGGTTTTCTTCCTTAGAACTAAGGATGAAACTCTTGAAATCTTGAAGTCTTTTATTTTGAAGATTGAGAATCAATCTAATCACAAGGTCAAGATGATAAGATGTGATCAAGGAACTGAATTTAAAAACCACATCCTTGATTCATTTTGTGAAGAAAAGGGTATTTTAAGGCAAAACAGTGCTCCTAGAACTCCTCAACAGAATGGTGCTGCTGAAAGGAGAAATAGGACACTTACTAAGGCTGTAAGAACCATGCTGTCTGACTCTAAACTGCCCATCACCTTCTGGGCAGAGATAGTCAACACTGCCTGCTTTGTGCAGAATAGAGTTTTAGTTGTTAAAACTCATGGTAAGACTTTTTATGAGCTGTGGCATAAAAGGAGACCTTTCATTAGTTTCCTTATATCATTTGATGTCCTTGCACCATCTTGAATACCAAGGATCATATAGTCAAGTTTGCTAAGAAATCAGATGATGGACATTTCATTGGATACTATTCCCAAGCTAAGGCTTATTAGAGTATTCAATCTTAGAACCAAAGTAATTAAGAAGTCAGCAAATGTGACTTTCAATGAGCATACTCCTAGTATGAAGGGTTCATGTCTTGATTGGCTATTGGATCTTGATTTAGTTACCAACTATTTTAACAAATCTTATGAAGATGTTTCAGGATCTATAAGTAACTCATCAGTAGGAGATCCTGACCCAAAATTTTAGCTAATAAGACCAATTGATAAAACCCTGCAGGTGGAATTCCAGTCAGCACATCCATGATAGATTCATTAGCTAACACATTTGAAGTGCCTACCAATTCTAGTTATCAGGCACATAATTCAAATGAAGGGATTTCCAATGTAGAAGGAAACGAAGATGGTGATTCCAACCAAGAATTTCATGATACTAAAGACCTCTCCACTAAAGACAACATCAATAATGTCACACACTCATTGGATGAAGTTTCTTTTGATAAGTGTATTGATGTGGTGGTTGATATTCAATCACCAGATTTGAATTTCACTAATTTAGATCTATCAAATCAACTTGCTATGATTCCTCAACTGAGAATCCACAAGTCCCATCCTACCACAAACATCATTGGAGATGTTGAGACTGGGGTGAGAACAAGAGGACAATCCCATAATGCAAATGTTTGTCTACATTCTTGCTTATTTTCCCAGATTGAGCCAAAGAAAGTTGATGAACTTTGAAGGATGGAAGTTGGGTTGAAGCAATGTAGGAGGAATTACTTCAATTCAAAAAAAAAAAAAAGGTTTGGAACCTGTTTCCTCTTCCTCATGGGAAGACTACTATAGGAACCAAATAGGTTTTTAGAAAAAAGAAGGATGATAGAGGACTTGTCATAAGAAATAAGGCTAGACTAGTTATTGAAGGATACACTCAAGAGGAAGGGATTGACTACACAGATGTTTTTGCTCTTGTGGCATGACTTGAAACTTTTAGGATATTCCTTGCTTTTGCTGCCTCGAAGGATTTCAAAGTTTACCAACTTGATATCAAGTGTGCATTTCTATATGGAGTGATTAATGAGAAAGTGTATGTTAAACAATCACCTAGCTTTATAGACTCAGATCATCCTTACTATATCTGCAAGCTTGATAAAGCTCTCTATGGGCTGTATCAGGCTCCAAGAAAGTGGTGTAAGACACTGTCAAAGTATCTTGTCCAACATGGCTACAAGAGAGGTACCATTAAGAGCACACTTTTTCTCAAAGGAACATGGAATGACTTGATGCTGGTTTGGTTTATGAGGATGACATCTTCTTTGGGTCACCTAATCCAAGTCTCTACAAAGAGTTTGAAAAGCTGATGTAGAATAGATTTGAAATGAGTGCCATGGGGGAACTCAATTTCTTACTAGGAATTCAAGTAAAGCTGGTTGACAATGGTATCTTCATAAGCCAGTCAAAGTATGTGCAAGACATACTAACCAGATTTCATTAGACTGACTGTAAGGTTGTTAAGACTTCCATAGTAAGAAACCACTTTCTAGATACTTATTTTCAGGGGGAGTGTGTTGATGAACACCTTTACAAAGCTATGATTGGGTCTCTTATGTACCTCATAGCTAGTAGGCATGATATCATGTTTGCCACATGTATCTGTGCAAGATATCAAGCCAACCCTAAGATGTGTCACCTAGTTGTTGTCAAGAGGATACTTAGATATCTCAAAGGTGCTCCTAAGCTAGGACTTTGGTATCCAAGGTGTTTTGACTTCAATCTGTTGCATATACAAATAGTGACTATGGTGGATGTAATATGATTGCAAAGTCAACATTAATGGATTGTCAGTTCCTTGGTGAAAGGATAGTCTCATGGCAATGCAAGAAACAATCTTGTGTGTCAGCATCAACTGCTAAAGCTGAATAAATTGATGCTGCAAGCTACTGTGCTCAAGTGCTTTGGATTTAGAATCAGATGCTAGACTATGGATTCAATTTCAACGAGACCCCCATCCACATAGAGAACAATAGTGCTATCTCTATTATAGAGAATCTTGTGCAGCACTCAAAGACAAAGCACATCAATATCAGGTATCATTTGATAAGAGATAATTTGGAGAAAGGCTTCATAAAACTGGTCAAATTTAACACAAGTAAACAATATGCTTATCTGTTCACCAAGGCTTTTGATAAACAGAGATTTAAGTATCTTATATCAGTTATTGAGATGATTAACTTTAAGTAGATTTTCTTAAATTAATTTCAAAATTATTTTCTAAAATGTGTGTCTTTAATGTTATCTATTTCATCACTCATATAAGCCTAGTTATCTTGAAAGAAAATTTTTCTAATTGATATTCCTTAGAATTCTACAAATTTGAAGTATAATTTCTTTTGAAAAGACATTAAAATGACTTCGGAAGAAATTTATATCTTCAATTCTAATAAGTATTTTCTAAGAAATTTACCTTTGGAAGATTTAAATATATCTTCCGAAGCTTAAACTTTCTTTTAAAGTACTTATATGTCTTGAACAACAATTTTCTTCCGAAAGCAATTCAGTCTCGAAAGATTTATTCACTCCTTGAATAAAACTTTAAAGTTTAATATCTTTCAAAACAAATTATATATCGGATGCAATTTTACTCTAAGTATGTTTCTTCCAAAGCAAATTCTTGCAAATCTAAGAAATATCTTTCGAAGCCAAATTACCTTCGGAAGACTTTCTACTTTCAAGAAAACCACATTTCTGGGCACTTTTTCAGATGTGGGATCGATATATCCGGATTTCAAAGTTTATCTCTTGCAATAACTTTGTCTCAAATCCAAGCATATATATACATTTCCCAACGACTCTCTCTCTTTCTACTACCTCTTCAACTGCAAATCCTCAAGCCTTAAATCTCCTAAAACCCTTACTGTTCTTAGCTTTCTTCATGACTAAGCTATTTATAATGGCCAACCCTGAACCCATAAATCAACCAAACTTTGCCATGCAGCTTCACAGGCAACACAAACAGGTTGCTTTGTTGTCGTCCGAGAATGATCCTGGTTTCTCAGACGTTTGCCGCTTTCTTGCTCACTCTTCTTACCTTACCGCCCTTACAATAGATCTTCCATTTAATGAAAATCAACTGCTGGACTTTTGGAGGACGTGTCAAGAGGTTGTCTTGGATGGTGAGAAGGCACTTAGAGCCCAAGTGCAAGGGATGACTGTTTTCATCACCCCAGCCTCCATCAACAATCATCTAAGGATGGATGATGCTGAAGGTGAAACATCCTTCCCCAGAGAATCTGTCAACCACTCCTTCAGAGAGATGGACTATAAAGGTGATTAAGTAGTCCGCACATTTAGGAAGGGAAAGGTTTCTTACCTATGGAAGTACCTCCTCCATGTTATTATCCATTGTTTATCAAACAAACATAGAGGATGGGATCAAATCCTTAAGGACTTATCATGCATAATCCATAGGGTGGTACAAGGAGTCAAGTTAAAGTACTCTCAGTTTGTATATACAAATCTACTTGCAAACTTGAACTTCCTACAGTATTACATATTTCCTAGATATGTCCAGCACATTCTCAATTGTAAACTAGGCTTACAGTTGAGGGAAACAGGTAACACTCTTAAACTGGGATAGATGAAGCCCAACATCTTTAAAATCATGAGAAAAACCACTATTGGTTTCTTAGGGGTAGGAACAGCCCTAGTCTCAAAAATGACAACTTGACAACACCAGTCAATGTTGAACCCACACCTAAACTCTATACCTCACCCTCACAGCCTCAAATCACCATCACCAACCAAAGAAAATCGAAACAAACCCCTGCTCAGCCTATTCAGATTGAGAAGGTCCCTATATACCCACCCATGCTGGAGCAAGTGGAATCAAGAGCTCCCACTTCCCCTGAGGAGCAGATCACTCCCATTACTTCTTTGATCAGTGTTGAGGTTTCTCAAGCTCAACCTGATGAACTCATTGCCCAAGGTGAAAGCCTTCACTATAAGTCTCTAAAACTCTAGTAAACAACTTTCAAGGGAAAGTTACCATCCTCAACTTCTAGATCTAAACCAATCAATCCCGGACCTAGATTTCTATAATGATGAAGATCTAGAATTCAGTGAATACCATGAGTCTCTCTTCTCCTCCCTTGCTCAAAAAGAGATGAGTGCTCCTGAAACATGCAGTTCTAGCCCATATTATTCACCCTTTACAGAGGTGGACTCTTCTAAACATGTTCAGTAAGTTCATATGGAAGAGGCTCTCACTTTTGTAAGTGATTACGTCATGAAGACCTCAACCATGGCAACTCAGCCTCTTGACACTTCTCCTGAACCTGTCTTGGGTTAGAGAAAATCCAGTAGTCAAAAAACAATCCCTGGTGGTGAGGAAGTTGACTCTGGTCATGATCTCTCACCCCTCATGATTCATCTGCTGAAGATGAGGGAAGTATGAAACTAAAGGTGCAAAAACTATCCAACCTATGCACCTATCTAGTTTCAAAGGTGAGTCACCTGGAATCTCTCTCTCAGGTGACAACATTTTATAAGTAGTGTTTTGAATAGCAACTTGAGATCACCGATCTCAAGAGCAAGTTAGCTGAGAGACCTGCAAGGCAAACTCAACCAGGACCACAAGAACCTATGGAAGTGGTGGACCTAATCTCTAGCTCACCCATGCAAGTGGGTGATGCTACCAAAAGGGGAGAAAGTCACTGCAACCACAGAACCTGAGAGTTCTATCCAGAGTATGGACAATGAGGATTCACCACCCTCATTTGCAGTTGTCCAGACTCAACAACTTCCTTAGGCTCACACTGATGTGCAAGCCATGCTACAGAGTCTATTTGAGAAAGGACTTCCAAGGGCCATGTCTACCCATCCTACCCTTTTAAAAATCCAATAGTAGGATGATGGTATGATGCTGAAAGAAAGGCCTTGGTACTCTTTTGGTCTAAGGGGCAGTAAGAGGTCTTCAACTTTCAGACCCTGAGTAACTATAAAAGTTTCTCTCTTGTTGACCTACCTCTTCTCAATCCAAGCCAAAACAGGTAGGCTGGCAGGTTAGGAGAGAGAATACAACAATGGGTGTTGGAAGAATTCAGAATAAGATCAAATTTACATAGACAGAGGCTAGCAAGGAAAACTGTTGGTCAACTGGATACTAAGACAGACCCTAAGATAAGCTTCGAAGGGGAAACGTTGGCTCAGTAGTGGACCTTGTGAACCTTAAGAAAGGATCTACTTCAGCACCCATTTCCCTCAGTGAAACACCTACTTGTGAAGGTGTATCACAGCCTTTCCCTAGCTAGAGTTCAAGTTTAGCATAAGTTCATGAAGGCCAAATCTCTCTCCACCCTAAGTCATACAGGCCAACCATTGATAAACGGAAAAGAAAAATGACTCCAGAGGAGATTAAGGAGGAGAAAAGGGAGGGGAAGAGGAAGGCAAGGGGAAAGAAAACGAAAGAAACCCCCAGCTTCAGGCAAGCTACAATCAGGGCTGCCCGCAGGCCAAACACTTAAGATGATGAGTTGAGAGCAGCTAAATTGAACTATCTGGGTTTAAGGAACAACAATATTGATAAACTCATCTCTCTCCCTTTGGAAGAATTAAATGAACTTGCTGACAAAGAGGTGTCAAAAGAGAGGAAGGAGGCTGAGGCTTCAGAATTGCTCCTTAAAAATAAAGAAGAAAGAAGAAGAAAGAAACTATACAAAGCTCTTGTCCTCTCTCCAGTTTATGAAAGTCCTGAAAAAAAGACTATGGTTGTGAAAAAAAAAGAAACTCAGTTAGGCAGAGAACAAGAAAGACACACGATGATAACCTACCTGAGTGTCACAGGTCTCTATCAGGCAGTAACACTTCACCCTCTCTTATTTAAGTATACAGAATTTGAGTACCTAAAGCAGTCGGAAGAAAAAGCTAAAACAAAAGAAAAGCTGCAAAGAGGAAAATGAGAGAGTAAGCTGCTAAATCAAAAGCCAACATCAAAGCCATCGAAAAGAAATCTGCTGACAGACAAAATATTGTGAGCTTCTTGAAGTTGTATGGGTTCTTTGGAAGGAGACTTGGTCCTATGTCTCTATCCACCATGGATGAGCATATTAAAATGATCAAGTAGAAGATTAAAGAAGGTTAGCTGGTTGACTTGCATTCTCCACCAAGTCAGGCTACACCTGAAGTTGAGGTGAAGGTTGAACCCCAAGAGATAACACAACCTGATGCTAGAGCTGCATCTAAGCCAACTTCATCTTCTGACTCACAACAGGGTCCTGAACCTTCTCCTTCTTAACATGTGGAGGAAAATGACCTAACTCAGAAGGATACTGAAAGAAAAATAGGTGATCAAGAACAACCTTCTCAGTTAAAATTCAGAAAGAAGAAAAGGATGGCCAACAAAAGGGACAAGAGAAAGAAGAAGTCCAAGGTATCTACCTCTTCACCTTAGGATGAGTCAGAATATCCTAAGGGTGAAGAGGCTGCTCAACCAACTCCACTTAATGTAGAGCCTCTTACTGCTAAGAGATGTATTATGTCTTGGACATTCTCAACAAATCCAGACACATGGTATGTCACAAGAGATCAAGGAAGTCAAAACATAATACTTCCTGCAGAACATGCTCACTCTTCCTTTGCATGATCTAATAGGACATGAGAAGATACTTTGAGAGTCTAAAGAATCTAGATCAACTAATGAGAATTGGTATGTTTCTGATTCTAATGAGGACTGTAAGCAAGTGAAGATCAAGACTCAAAGCTTCTCAAGAATTTTGGTAGCATCAACCTAGGGGGAGGGTTTGTAGGAGTTATCATAAAGGCTGATACTCACATGCATGTTCAAGCTACCCACCTATATATAAACATATATTTACACCAAATCACACATATGCATGTTATCTTTATTGACAAAATATACAAACATACTTGGCTACACACAGAAGCCTATGGCTATTGTGTTTTCTTTCGCATCGTAGCCAACCGTTAACAACCCTACGTGAGCCGGTGCGTCGGTGCTTCCTTTCGAGTAACCAAACCCGATTACGTTAAAATAAAGACATTGGGATATCAAATTGGTTACCTTTGCCGATGATGCATTCGCGAAAGCATGTCCTACCATGAATTGCAGCGGCACTACGGTGACGTAGACAACGTACGATGGTGCTGTGCTTGCTAGTTGTTAATAGGATGGGATGTAAAGAAGGAGACGACTGAGTTGTGTTCGGAGGGGGTGCCGTGGGTTTTGAAGGGGTGGGCATGGGTTCATGGTTTTGAGGGGATAAGGCCAAAGGTTATGTTTTGAATTTTAAACATGGTTGGCAATAAATTGTAAGTTTGTTTTAGTGGATAATTACTATAGTCATCTTATGATAAGAACTATTATCAGGTTATTATGTATTAATTTAATAGTTTACTATTATTTATTGTATTTATATTTTACTCTAGCTAATATGTTTTCCTTTCCTTTAATTAAACACACATATAAAATCTATATAGTACATTGGTTTCCTGAAATTTGTTTAAAAATTCAAATTTTGGGTGTTACATCATCACCTTGTTAATAGAAATTTCATCTCGAATTTCAGCTCACTTTGGTGAACGACAAATAGAGATTTCCCGGTTGTCACACCACCCCTTCGTTGCAGGAATTTCGTCCCAAAATTCTCAATAACTTTTAAGTTCCTCATCTCATTCCTCTAAAAAATGTTTCATTGTAATGCAAGGATCAAATTGTCATTTCATTGGATAGTTTGATCCAAAGATGTGTGAAAGTTCAGTTGTAATTATTCGTGGTCTGTTAAAGGAAAAAAATTAACTTGAAGAAAATCTTAAAATCAATCACATTGAATCAAGGAAATGGAAGAAGTGTTTGATTATGAATCAAATTGGGATTATTGTAATTTTATCTACTATGAAAATATACCAAGCTAATGTATTTCAACTAATATCATATCAAGTAAATGCACTAATTTGGGATTATTATATTATTTGGCTATGTGTATGAGATATGCAGTTAATGTTTATAATGTTCTATTATTTCCTTTTTATGTTTGACAATATATTTACGGCTATAGTAAATAATTTTAGTAAATAAACCATGAACGATCATCTAAAAACTATAAATTATAACTGCAATATCTTAACATGCACTATTGAATTCAAGCAAAACTATAAATTTTACACATGCATTTAATAAAACATAAACCACAATCTTGCCATTACATAATAACCAAACTATAGTACAAAAGAGTTTAACATAATTATCAGTAGAAACCAATACAGTTATTAAAATACACCAAAAAACTAGTTCAAGACATAAACCAAAAACCATGCATTAAATAAAACAAAAACCATCACATGCTAGTTCAACAACACATTCATTGTCCCTGAAACTCTTGTTGTGGTGATCTAGAAGTTTGCACTTGTCACAGGTCACTGATGTTGCTTTCCTAGACAATTTTCCAACTTTTATCAAACCTTCTAACTCCATTACTTAGCCATTCGTTACTTTTCTTGGCCTCCTAATAGATTCCTAATAAGCAAGTGGGGTGATAATTATTGGCACTTGAGATTTTGGGCATATTGTTATGCCTATAGTTGGATAGATTTTGAATTTTTTTAACTTCTTTCTTTTTTTTCTATCATGTAAATAGGATTTGGAAAACTTTTAGCTAAGCCAACTACTTGTTCATTTACAGCTTTATTCCACATGGCTACCACTACATGTTTGTAGGGATGATATTGAGTTCCCAACTTTTGTATGCATTGCTCCTCTGACTCATGTTCCCCATACTAATCATTAAATGGCCCACATACTTGATAATGTTCTTCCCCATTCCAATCCAAATCATAGTATACCTATAAAAATGTTTTAGTAGTATATGATGTTAAATTTAAAAACACTCATAAGTTTTATAGTGCCCTAGTAACCTGGTAGCATTATTCTTGATTGACTCAACCTATTTAGTAGCATATGCTCTTAGCAAACCCTGACTTCTATCAATAACTTTAAGAATACTCACGATTCTCCTAATCAAATATTCTTGATGTAATCTAAAACAATGATTATGGTTTGTCCCTTCCATCTAATATCTTGGAATTCATAACAATGATTATAGGTTTGTCCCTTCCATCTAATATCTTGAAATTCATAACTTCACACATATTATTGAGCATCATATTTGAATTTGCCCTAACTATAATCAAACAACTATTTTAGACCACCATATATAATGAATTAATAATGAATAATATTTACTTAAGAAGTATGATCTTGCCTAGTGTTTGGGTGGTATTTTAAACAATCACATATGTGCATCACTATTGAACTTCTTAACTCATTATCATCTTCAAATCTAACAATTATTGTAGGCATGGTATTTTCCATATCAAATCCTTGTACACCTTTCCTTTAAAAGTTTGTCCCCCATTATCATTGATATGTCTGAGACAATATCTATGTCCAACAAATGAAAATACCTTCGCCAATGTAGGAATAATGCCTTGTTAGTTGAATAGTTTCTCAAGCTCAACCTGATGAACTCATTGCCAAGGTGAAAGCCTTCACTATAAGTCTCTAAAAACTCTAGTAAACAACTTTCAAGGAAAGTTACCATCCTCAACTTCTAGATCTAAACCAATCAATCCCGGACCTAGATTTCTATAATGATGAAGATCTAGAATTCAGTGAATACCATGAGTCTCTCTTCTCCTCCCTTGCTCAAAGAGATGAGTGCTCCTGAAACATGCAGTTCTAGCCCATATTATCACCCTTTACAGAGGTGACTCTTCTAAACTGTTCAGTAAGTTCATATGGAAGAGGCTCTCACTTTTGTAAGTGATTACGTCATGAAGACCTCAACCATGGCAACTCAGCCTCTTGACACTTCTCCTGAACCTGTCTTGGGTTAGAGAAAATCCAGTAGTCAAAAAACAATCCCTGGTGGTGAGGAAGTTGACTCTGGTCATGATCTCTCACCCCTCATGATTCATCTGCTGAAGATGAGGGAAGTATGAAACTAAAGGTGCAAAAACTATCCAACCTATGCACCTATCTAGTTTCAAAGGTGAGTCACCTGGAATCTCTCTCTCAGGTGACAACATTTTATAAGTAGGTGTTTGAATAGCAACTTGAGATCACCGATCTCAAGAGCAAGTTAGCTGAGAGACCTGCAAGGCAAACTCAACCAGGACCACAAGAACCTATGGAAGTGGTGGACCTAATCTCTAGCTCACCCATGCAAGTGGGTGATGCTACCAAAAGGGGAGAAAGTCACTGCAACCACAGAACCTGAGAGTTCTATCCAGAGTATGGACAATGAGGATTCACCACCCTCATTTGCAGTTGTCCAGACTCAACAACTTCCTTAGGCTCACACTGATGTGCAAGCCATGCTACAGAGTCTATTTGAGAAAGGACTTCCAAGGGCCATGTCTACCCATCCTACCCTTTTAAAAATCCAATAGTAGGATGATGGTATGATGCTGAAAGAAAGGCTTGGTACTCTTTTGGTCTAAGGGGCAGTAAGAGGTCTTCAACTTTCAGACCCTGAGTAACTATAAAAGTTTCTCTCTTGTTGACCTACCTCTTCTCAATCCAAGCCAAAACAGGTAGGCTGGCAGGTTAGGAGAGAGAATACAACAATGGGTGTTGGAAGAATTCAGAATAAGATCAAATTTACATAGACAGAGGCTAGCAAGGAAAACTGTTGGTCAACTGGATACTAAGACAGACCCTAAGATAAGCTTCGAAGGGGAAACGTTGGCTCAGTAGTGGACCTTGTGAACCTTAAGAAAGGATCTACTTCAGCACCCATTTCCCTCAGTGAAACACCTACTTGTGAAGGTGTATCACAGCCTTTCCCTAGCTAGAGTTCAAGTTTAGCATAAGTTCATAAAGGCCAAATCTCTCTCCACCCTAAGTCATACAGGCCAACCATTGATAAACGGAAAAGAAAAATGACTCCAGAGGAGATTAAGGAGGAGAAAAGGGAGGGGAAGAGGAAGGCAAGGGGAAAGAAAACGAAAGAAACCCCCAGCTTCAGGCAAGCTACAATCAGGGCTGCCCGCAGGCCAAACACTTAAGATGATGAGTTGAGAGCAGCTAAATTGAACTATCTGGGGTTAAGGAACAACAATATTGATAAACTCATCTCTCTCCCTTTGGAAGAATTAAATGAACTTGCTGACAAAGAGGTGTCAAAAGAGAGGAAGGAGGCTGAGGCTTCAGAATTGCTCCTTAAAAATAAAGAAGAAAGAAGAAGAAAGAAACTATACAAAGCTCTTGTCCTCTCTCCAGTTTATGAAAGTCCTGAAAAAAAGACTATGGTTGTGAAAAAAAAAGAAACTCAGTTAGGCAGAGAACAAGAAAGACACACGATGATAACCTACCTGAGTGTCACAGGTCTCTATCAGGCAGTAACACTTCACCCTCTCTTATTTAAGTATATGAGTCTCAGTTACAGTAATGTACCATATCGAAGAAATCTGCTGAAGAGTAGCCTAAGCAGTCGAGAAGAAAAAGCTAAATGACAAAAGAAAAGAAAGACTGCAAGTGCTGAGAGAATGAGAGCTGATGCTAGAATCTAAGCTGCTAAATCAAAAGCCAACATCATCAAGAAAATCTCAGTTAAAATCAGAAAAGAAAAGGATGGAACAAAAGACAAGAGAAACCTAAGAAGTCCAAGGCATCTACCTCTTACTTGGATGAGTCAGAATACCTAAGGGTGAAGAGGCTGCTCAACCAACTCCACTTAATGTAGCTTCTTGAAGTTGTATGGGTTCTTTGGAAGGAGACTTGGTCCTATGTCTCTATCCACCATGGATGAGCATATTAAAATGATCAAGTAGAAGATTAAAGAAGGTTAGCTGGTTGACTTGCATTCTCCACCAAGTCAGGCTACACCTGAAGTTGAGGTGAAGGTGGAACCCCAAGAGATAACACACCTGATGCTAGAGCTGCATCTAAGCCAACTTCATCTTCTGACCACAACAGGGTCCTGAACCTTCTCCTTCTTAACATGTGGAGGAAATGACCTAACTGAGAAGGATACTGAAAGAAAAATAGGTGATCAAGAAACACCCTTCTCAGTTAAAATTCAGAAAGAAGGAAAGGATGGCCACAAAAGGGACAAGAGAAAGAAGAAGTCCAAGGTATCTACCTCTTCACCTTAGGATGAGTCAGAATCCTAAGGGTGAAGAGGCTGCTCAACCCACTCCACTTAATGTAGAGCCTCTTACTGCTAAGAGATGTATTATGTCTTGGACATTCTCAACAAATCCAGACACATGGTATGTCACAAGAGATCAAGGAAGTCAAAAAATAATACTTCCTGCAGAACATGCTCACTCTTCCTTTGCATGATCTAATAGGACATGAGAAGATACTTTGAGAGTCTAAAGAATCTAGATCAACTAATGAGAATTGGTATGTTTCTGATTCTAATGAGACTGTAAGCAAGTGAAGATCAAGACTCAAAGCTTCTCAAGAATTTTGGTAGCATCAACCTAGGGGAGGGTTTGTAGGAGTTATCATAAAGGCTGATACTCACATGCATGTTCAAGCTACCCACCTATATATAAACATATATTTACACAAATCACACATATGCATGTTATCTTTATTGACAAAATATACAAACATACTTGGCTACACACAGAAGCCTATGGCTATTTGTTTTTCTTTCGCATCGTAGCCAACCGTTAAAAACCCTACGTGAGCCGGTGCGTCGGTGCTTCCTTTCGAGTAACAAACCCGATTACGTTAAAATAAAGACATTGGGATATCAAATTGGTTACCTTTGCCGATGATGCATTCGCGAAAGCATGTCTACCATGAATTGCAGCGGCACTACGGTGACGTAGACAACGTACGATGGTGCTGTGCTTGCTAGTTGTTAATAGGATGGGATGTAAAGAAGGAGACGACTGAGTTGTGTTCGGAGGGGGTGCCGTGGGTTTTGAAGGGGTGGGCATGGGTTCATGGTTTGAGGGGATAAGGCCAAAGGTTAGTTTTGAATTTTAAACATGGTTGGCAATAAATTGTAAGTTTGTTTTAGTGGATAATTACTATAGTCATCTTATGATAAGAACTATTATCAGGTTATTATGTATTAATTTAATAGTTTACTATTATTTATTGTATTTATATTTTACTCTAGCTAATATGTTTTCCTTTCCTTTAATTAAACACATATAAAACTATATAGTACATTGGTTTCCTGAAATTTGTTTAAAAATTCAAATTTTGGGTGTTACATCATCACCTTGTTAATAGAAATTTCATCTCGATTTTCAGCTCACTTTGGTGAACGACAAATAGAGATTTCCGGTTGTCACACCACCCCTTCGTTGCAGGAATTTCGTCCCAAAATTCTCAATAACTTTTAAGTTTCATCCTCATCCTTCCTCTAAAAATGTTTCATTGTAATGCAAGGATCAAATTGTCATTTCATTGGATAGTTTGATCCAAAGATGTGTGAAAGTTCAGTTGTAATTATTCGTGGTCTGTTAAAGGAAAAAAATTAACTTGAAGAAAATCTTAAAATCATCACATTGAATCAAGGAAATGGAAGAAGTGTTTGATTATGAATCAAATTGGGATTATTGTAATTTATCTTACTATGAAAATACCAAGCTAATGTATTTCAACTATCATATCAAGTAAATGCACTAATTTGGGATTATTATATTATTTGGCTATGTGTATGAGATATGCAGTTAATGTTATAATGTTCTATTATTTCTCTTTTTATGTTTGACAATATATTTACGGCTATAGTAAATAATTTAGTAAATAACCATGAACGATCATCTAAAAACTATAAATTATAACTGCAATATCTTAACATGCACTATTGAATTCAAGCAAAACTATAAATTTTACACATGCATTTAAAAAAACAAACAAACCACAATCTTGCCATTACATAATAACCAAACTATAGTACAAAAGAGTTTAACATAATTATCAGTAGAAACCAATACAGTTATTAAAATACCAAAAAACTAGTTCAAGACATAACCAAAAACCATGCATTAAATAAACAAAACATCACATGCTAGTTCAACAACACATTCATTGTCCCTGAAACTCTTGTTGTGGTGATCTAGAAGTTTGCACTTGTCACAGGTCACTGATGTTGCTTTCTAGACAATTTTCCAACTTTATCAAACCTTCTAACTCCATTACTTAGCCATTCGTTACTTTTCTTGGCCTCCTAATAGATTCCTAATAAGCAAGTGGGGTGATAATTATTGGCACTTGAGATTTTGGGCATATTGTTATGCCTATAGTTGGATAGATTTTGAATTTTTTTAACTTCTTTCTTTTTTTTCTATCATGTAAATAGGATTTGGAAAACTTTTAGCTAAGCCAACTACTTGTTCATTTACAGCTTTATTCCACATGGCTACCACTACATGTTTGTAGGGATGATATTGAGTTCCCAACTTTTGTATGCATTGCTCCTCTGACTCATGTTCCCCATACTAATCATTAAATGGCCACATACTTGATAATGTTCTTCCCATTCCAATCCAAATCATAGTATACCTATAAAAATGTTTTAGTAGTATATGATGTTAAATTTAAAAACACTCATAAGTTTTATAGTGCCCTAGTAACCTGGTAGCATTATTCTTGATTGACTCAACCTATTTAGTAGCATATGCTCTTAGCAAACCCTGACTTCTATCAATAACTTTAAGAATACTCACGATTCTCCTAATCAAATATTCTTGATGTAATCTAAAACAATGATTATGGTTTGTCCCTTCCATCTAATATCTTGGAATTCATAACAATGATTATAGGTTTGTCCCTTCCATCTAATATCTTGAAATTCATAACTTCACACATATTATTGAGCATCATATTTGAATTTGCCCTAACTATAATCAAACAACTATTTTAGACCACCATATATAATGAATTAATAATGAATAATATTTACTTAAGAAGTATGATCTTGCCTAGTGTTTGGGTGGTATTTTAAACAATCACATATGTGCATCACTATTGAACTTCTTAACTCATTATCATCTTCAAATCTAACAATTATTGTAGGCATGGTATTTTCCATATCAAATCCTTGTACACCTTTCCTTTAAAAGTTTGTCCCCCATTATCATTGATATGTCTGAGACAATATCTATGTCCAACAAATGAAAATACCTTCGCCAATGTAGGAATAATGCCTTGTTAGTTGAATAGAAAACACATATGAAACCATGTCAGCTATAAAATTTTGTGGTCAATACCCATTACATTAAATACATGGTGTGGAAAGGGACTTTTATGAAGGCCCCATGCCTAACAGATCTCTCCTAATTGCTTTGAATCCCAATTTTAAAGAACCCAAACACACATATGTCTATTTGAATCTTCTATGTTCACTTGTTGTTAATGGTTGAACCTCTAATTTTTCTATTGTACCAGGATTATGTTCATTCGTTCATCAAAATAATGCTTAAGCATCCCATAGTAAGAGTTGTACTCACCATGGATCTGGATCAAAAAGTATGTGCGTCACCTGAAAGCTTTCATATGAGATACTCGAACTTCATACCTTTTTTGAAATAACTCTTGAAATGTTTTCATTAGAATATTAGGATTTTCTTATTGTTGATCCATAAGTTGTTTTGAAAGAAAAGTAGTTGTTCATGCTTTAATGTTCATGCTTTGAAGGCATTTATGCTTACCAACCAAGGTTTTGACCATGTATGTTTTAGATCTAGATTCCTTGGAAAACAAAATCATTCGAGGGTGTAAATACTTGTGACATCTGGTAATTTTCTGTTACCAAACTCTGTTAGTTCCGTTAGGTCTTGCATACACGTGTCGTGAGCACACACTAGTTGTCGTTGAATGTTGGTGACTTAATAACAATTATCTATGGTAAACAAATGATAACCTAATAAATAATGTTGATTATTAGTCGTGGTTATGTGGTTCATGCATTTTAAGTTATTAATTGTGAATTTTATTTGATAACTTGACAATGTGTAACTATGATCTCATATGCTTTGCTACTAGTTGAAAATGTATATGATTATTATTGTTGATTAGTAATGTTTATATTTTGTAGTGAAAATCTTTTAAAAAGTGTTAAAAAGATTAGTTTTTATAAAATATAAACAATAGGGTTTATTTTGTAATTGGAAGGGAATTATAAGTTACCATATTTAAACAAATTTAACCCAACCCTAGCCCCATTCCCTCACTTGCTGCCGTAACCCCCTCCCAACATCTTCATCCATTCGATTTTGATCCAAGAACAAGTGCACAAGTCAAATTCCAAGTGGTTTCAAGTATTACAAGTTGTTTGCAAGTGTTAATCATCATCTAAGCACACCTAAAGGTTAGTTTTGATTAGTTTTTCATGATTTTTGATTCTTGAAGAACCCTAATTCGAAATTGATGATGAAAAAGTGAAATTGATGATTGTTAGATGTTAATTTGATGTTGGTTAGATTGTATGAATGTTAAATTATGTTGATTATGCAAGAATTCTATGGTTTGATCACATTGTTCACACATTGCCTTAAGAGGAAACTTTTTGTTATTGGAATTCATGATTTGATGATTGTATGATGTTAGATACATTGCTTGGATGTTGGTTTACATGAATTATGCAAGAAAAGTCATGAAATTTAGTGTTTGTTCATACCTTACTATAAGTGGAAACTTTTATGCATGATGATTGGGAATTTTGGTGAATTAGTGATGATTATCATGTTAGAATGAATGTTATGAACTTAATTAGGCATAAAATTGATGAAATTATGAAGGAATTGGATGTTAGATTGCTTTTGGGTGTTACCTTCTAAAAAGGGAAACTTTATTTTTGAAGATCATTGGATATGATGATGTGAGCATGTTTATGGTGTTAGGAGCATGTTAGAATGCTTATGGATGATGTCTAATGTGGTGGAATGTGTTACTTGGGTTGTATGGATACTTGATTGATCATTTAAGGAATGTAGGTTCTTGGTGATTATACATGATGGTGAATTATGGTTAGTGATTGGGAAATCATGTTTGGGATTGGAATTGATCATTATTGTGTTTGTTAGTTGGAATGAATCTTGTTGATTTATGTGATTATGATTGTCATACACGCGTGCGAATCTGAGGCCCCTACTTAGTAGGATTGGCAGGGTTTAGGATGTGAAGTCGTGAGTGGCTTCACATGGCATGTTGTGCATGATTAGACTTCATGAATGAATTATTAGTTGTGACATATTTATAATTGTGTTGAGCATGTTGAGTGTTTGAGATTCGCATGGGTTGTATGATGATCTAGGTTGAACTTGGGTGATGATGTGATATACGTGAATAGTTTGTTTGATAACCATGTATGATAAATTGATAGGCTTGATTAAATGATATCTCAATTAATATGTCACCAACGGGTCAAACTGGTCAACTAGGTTAGATGAGTCTTGTTTTCCAAAGCCTTGGGTCAATGTGTTTATTGAGCACCTAGGGTTGTTAAGTTTTCTGTGCACACGTACTTATGTACTTGCGTGTTCTAGGTAACCTTTGAAGAGTTGTCTTTCCATCCATCATCAAGAGATCATCAGTTCTCTCTTGTCATTATCTTTGCACATCAGGTGAGTTTATGCCCCACTATTTTATAAACTCTCTTCTGGGGGGGGAGGTAGCATACTTGTTCGCAAACGCATTACTTTTTATTATAAGTTGTGTATGTTTTAACATAGTGCATAATACCTTGAAAGTCCTCACACTTTTGGATCGTTAATAATGGTAACTAGCGGGAAATCTTGGGTAGTACTACTAGGTTTGACATGCCCCACCTGTACGACTCGAGGTCAAACGGGTGCAATATTGTCCTAAACACAAACATCGTCATAACCTGGTAAGTGGTGACGGGAGGCAACAAACGCAACGCAGTCAGCTTCGATCGTGAAATCACTATTGTTATTACTTGTGAATATAGACTAGCTATCTATTTCAATGCACTTCTTATGTATACAAATTATTACTGTTTATGATTAAACGCAAACTCTTGAACTCACCAACCATTGTGTTGACCTTTTTAGTATGCTATTCTCAGGTCGTTAACTCAGGTTGCCATTAGGAGCACATCACGGGTCCAGCATGCATTCTAAGACTTCATCTTAAGTCATGACATTCGAATTTTATTTATGAGATTTAAATAATGGGTTGGCGCGTGTTTTGCCAAATTTTTACATTTATATACTTTGGGTTGTCTTATTTACAAAACGCTTCCGCATGGTTTTAAAGTTTGAACTTTGATTGGATTTATTTTTAAATGTGGCATATAGTGTCGTTCTGAGTAACTAGTGACTGTGATCCTGGTTTGTTCACATGCCTCGCGGTAAAACTCCGCACGAGGATTTTGAGGGTGTGACAATACTGTTTAAGGTTTGTCTTTTTTCTCTTGCCTATAATATTTTTTTGTTTTGATCCTTTACCTTTATTAGAACATCTAGACCCTTCAACTTAATTTCCTTATGGACCTTATCTATAGATTCAAATGTAGGAATATCTCCCCCAACAACCTACTCTAACCCTCTTTCTATCAACCTTTAGAATTGTTAATTGTCTTATTATTTCAACATGTTCCCTCATTAACTTTTGTGCTTCTTTTTTTGTTACAAACATTGACCAAGAAAGATCTGATATGTTTTCATTCTCCTTCTTTATAGTCGTTAATCTTCTTTTTCTGATGATACTCATCTTGTTTTGACCCACGATAAAATTGCATATTATCAATTACATCAATTTCTATCTCATGATCATTTGCATTATCATTTATATTAGCATCTATTTCAACATCACCATCAATAGTGACCTTACAATCTCTCATATCAACCTAAAAATCATGAGTACTATTCCTATCATTTGTATTAAAATCACTGTCATTCTTAGCTTCATCCACATTGTAATCCCTTTCAACATGTGGTGCTTCATTCTCATCTAAATAAGCGGTTTCAACTTGCTCTCCTTCATTACCATCTACATTATAAACCGGATCATTATAATTATTTTCAACATGCATTCTTTCATTCTTATCTACTTTATTAACACTAACATTACTCCACCTTAACAATAATCTACATTTACTACTATTGAACATTTCCATTCTCATTAAGTCCTCATCAGCAAGCTCTTCAATTTTGAACATAGATGGTGAATAGAAATAAGTGTGCACACTTGGTCTTTCATATTCAACATACCCGTTAGTGGATTTATGCATAGCCGCATATTTGGAAAACTCCACACATCTACATCACACTCTAAAGCACTAAGATCAAAATCTAAACCTTATTCTGGTACTAAATAATGATAAAACCAATTGACATCTTATTCATAACCTAATTTTCCAAAACAAGGTCCATATCATTTACAGAGAATTTTTCAATATCATGCATATCAATAAAATTTTCAGTACCCTTATCATATGACCTACCTAGAAACCATGTGAACGCACCAACATAATGCAACTTTATAGAAAATAGGTAAGGAATACCCTCTTCATTTTGATAATGATATCAACTTCTTAGACATTTTTGATGTAAACAAAAACTTTAAAATGCAAGCTTTACTCACAATATTTGAACAAAATAGAAACTTACCATACAAAGCATCAATCTCATCTTGTTGTAGATGTTATCATATCAAATATTGAGTGAAACACCCCAACCCGGCTAGGTTGACGTGTCATTATCACAGAAATCAGGACAAAATCATAATTCCTTAAATATTTAAATATTATATATAGAAATAGAATACAATACCTAATTAACTAATTCATCATAATTATAAGTTCATCTTCTCAACTTTCACTAACTATCTTCACACACCCCCATGATCCTATTTGTGTACCTGTCTTGAAATAAAGAAAAACAACAAAAAAAAACACGACTGAGCCAAAATATATTTAGTAACGGAGAAAACAATAGTAACAATAGTGATCTCAATAATAATGACAAAGTGTATCGATGATAAGAGGCAAAGGTTAGCGGAAGCAATACAATTGAGTTATGTACATCCATAACAAATATGAAAACAATATACCATACACATAACAAATGCACTTATACAAAACAGTTATTCAATCAAATAGGTTGTATAGTTAGGAAATACCCACTTGAGCACAAAAAAATAAAATAAATATTTTACCAAATGTGAGTTTTATATGGGCACTCAACAACACTCACTAGAGACAAAATAGATTACTAGGATCGATTCATACACCTCCCTAGAAAATAATATGGAGATGCCATAAACCAGTCACACCGTCACGGAAAGTGCTACGCCATTGATGCCCTAATGACGCATTGGTAGAATCAACCTATTGGAGGCTTGCTCAGGTATCATAGTCAAAACAAACTATTGACATAAGTGTTAGAGTCAATTTGTCTAAAAGAAGGTCTGCACAATCATCTCACGATTCATATTTAATGAACATACGATAATGAGTAGTATTAATATAAGTTTATTACATGCGTTTCAAAGTCAAAATCATAATTTTAAAAGATGTAATAAATGCCCGAAGGCCAAATGGCTCAAAAGAAATAAATAATTTATACTATGAGTATAAAAATGGTTGAAACCCATACTACAAACTAAATGAAAATATATTTCAATACTACAATAGAAAGACACGTGAACTGTACACTGTCAAGCTAGTGCAAATACAATTGTAATTTAACTTCAATCAATTGTAATTTAACGAAAACCTAAAATATTAGCGAAACCTACTTAGGTTAATCTTTGTTGAAGTATTAGTAATATTCACTTGTATACGTATTCATGTTGTATTATTTTATAAATTAAACCTATTAGTTAAGCTTTAGGATAATTATAAAATATGAAATTAACTCTAGGGGTATAAAGTGAATATGTGTATTTGGTTTTAACATTTGATGATCGACAGTTTGGGGATATAGAAATATTCCTTTTTCACAAGCAAAAAATATAGACTTAGAGTATTCTCAAGGTAGAGAGACTTCAACATTTTAATTCATGTTTTTTCCTTATTTTTTGATCATGGTTTAATCTGAAAGGGTAATCGATTTCAAGAACATCCTTGTGATTTAATTTCAATTTCAAGTTCTTTATCAAATTATGATTTAATGAATTTGGTATAATTTTCCCTTTATAATTTCAACAAAGATTATACCATTTGTTTTTGGTATTCGATATTACAAATATTTGTTATTTATTTCATCTTTGTTGGTAATCAACTTTGATTTCGATAGGATTGATAATCAACTCAGTTAGTTGCGTCTGATTGTTATAATTATTCATTTGTTGAGTCTGTGAAAAAATATATCAATTTAGATAGGAAGTCGATTACTCATTGGTTAAACTTTGTAAACAAATTGATTAATTTTGTTTGTAATGGATTGAAAATTAGTGGGGTATTAATTGATCCAAGTTTGATTTACATTATTTGACAATACAGATCTTAAAAACAAACAATTGCAATATAGAATGATTTCGAGATTGTCGTCATGCTTGACTTCAAGATAGAATATCAATTTTTATAATAATCACTATTTGAAACAAACTTTTGCGAATAGAATAATTTAAACAATGGGTTAAGTTTCAAATCTGAATGATTTCTTGAAATGTAATTCATCAAGTGAATTTAGATGATTACGGGAGAATCAATTAAGGATATGCCTAGTAAGTGCTCAAAACTTGAAAAATTTGAGGGCAGGACTTTAAAAGATGGAAGAAAAAAATGAATTTTCTCTTAACAACTTTGAAAGTTGTGTGCGGCTTGACCACTCCAAGGCCTGAGGTAACTGAAGAGGAAACTCTAGATCAACAGAGCAGGCAATTAAAGTGTGAAAATAATGACTACATATGTCGTGGACATATATCAAATGGGATGTCTGATGCACACTTTGATGTATATCAAAATTTCAAGTCTGCAAAGGATTTGTGGGATACTTTGGAAACCAAATATATGGTAGAAGATGCATCTAGTAAAAGAAGTTTCTTGTAAGTAATTTCAATTCTTACAAGATGACATATAATTGGCCAATTATGGATCAATTCAATGAGGTGTAACATATTCCTCGGCAATTTGAACATAAGATGCACATGGATGAGTCAATTGTAATCTATAGAATCACTGATAAATTATCCCTATTATGCAAGGATAGTAGGCATACTTTGAAGTACCAAAAGGAGGAGTTACATTTGGTTTAATCAGGTATCCATATTAGAATAAAAGAACCTCTTAGGATTCAAGAATCAAGAAATTAAAAGGAAAAATTGAAACAAGTCAAAACTTGGTTAACTTGGTTGAAAAAAAGGGTAAGTTCATAAAAGGAAATCAATTCAATAAAAAGAAAAGGTAGGCAAAAGGTGGCTTTCAAAAACCAAATAAGAAACTTAATGAAAGATGTTGAAGGTGTGATAAGACGAGTCACAAGAAGAAGGATTGTCGAGTGAAGCTACCAAGTGCAAACAAGGGCTCAAGTGGATCCGGTCCAAGTGGGTTGAAAGATCCGCCCCTCAACATGGTAAGTTGTCTAATTCGTCTTTATATTTGATGAATTTGATTAAAGGTGAGTCACGTAATCCAATTCAAACACACCAAAATATGAATTTGTTACAAACTAATTTTTTTTCAAAAAATAGGTTAGTAAAGAACAAAGGTGAAGTAATGTTTGGGGCCAAGCAACTTCGACCCAAAGGCCTTCCATCCTAATTGAGTCAAATGTTGTTGAGCTTAAGTCCACTGTTGATAGCACTAAGGCTATTGCTAAGGCTATTATCCATCCTTAGCATAGATCATTCTTCAATTAATTCAAATTCCAAGAAGCATCTTGAATCCTTGCAAATATGGTTAGTAGCACTCGAGTCTACCCACCATACTGTCAAATTATCTTGTACATAGAATGACTTAGCAATTAGTGAAATGTGTACAACCTTATTTCATTGTGTATTCGAACACTTTTTTGAATTATTAACTGTCATCGTCAATGATTCGACAATAGTCTTACTGCTATCAACAGCGTACTCAAGCTCAATAGCCTTTGACTCAATTAGAACTGAAAGCACTTGAGTCGGAGTTGCTTAGCCCTAAACATTACTTCACCTTTATTATTTTCTAATCCATATTTAAAAAATATTGGTTTGTAACTAATTCATATTTTGGTGTGTTTTAGTTGGATTATGAAGTCACGTTCAATCAAATTCTTTGAATCTAAAAATGAATTAGACAACTTACCTTGTTGAGACGACGAATCTTGCGACCCACTTGGACCGGCTCCACTTGAGCCGTGTTTCCATCCGGTAGCTTCACACGACAATCCTTCTTCTTGTAACCCTTCTTACCACACCTCCAACATCCTTCATTAAGCTTCTTATTTGGTTTTTGATAATCACCTTTTGCCTTTCTTTTCTTTTCATTGAATTGATTTCCTTTCTTGAACTTTTAACCAAGTTTTGACCCGTTTCAATTTTCCCTTTTAATATCCTGAATTCTTGAATCCTAAGAGATTCTTCATTTTGAATATAGCTACCCAATTAAACCAAACTTAACTCCTCCATTTGGTATTTCAATATATTCTTAAAATCTTTCCACAATGGGGGCAATTTATTAATGATGCTAGAGACTGCAACTAACTCATCCATGTGCATCTTATGTTCTTCAAATTGGCCAAGAATATGTTGTAGCTCATTAAATTGATCCATAATTGTCCTTTTATCCGTAATTATGTAAGAATTAAAATTACTTACAAGAAACCTTTGCTATATGTTTGGTTCCCAAAGAATCCCACAAATCATTTGTAGACTCAACATTTTGATATACATCAAAAAGTGCATCACACATCCTATTTAATATATGTTCATGACATATGTAGTCATCATTTTCACACTTTAATCGTTGCTCTATTGATCTAGAGTTTCCTCTTCAGTTACCTCATGCATTGGAGTGGTCAATACATACACAACTTTCAAAGTTGTTAAGAGAAATTCATTTTTTTCTCCCATCTTTTAAAGTCCCGCCCCTCAAATTTTTCAAGTTTTGAGAACTTACTAGGCATATCCTTAATTAATTCCCTGTAGTCATCTAAATTCATTTGATGAATTACATTTCAAGAAATCATTCAGATTTGAAACTTAACCCATTACGTATATTATTGTATCTGCAAAAGTTTGATTCAAAAAGTGAGTATTATAACAATTGAAATTCTATCATGAATTCAAGCATGACCACACTGTCGAAATCATTTTTTATATTGCGATTGTTTGTTTTCAAGATCTTGATTGTCAAATAGTGTAAATCAAACTTTGATCAATTAATACCCACTAATTTTCAATCCATTACGAGCGAAGCTAATTAACTTGTTAATAAATTTCAATCAATGAGTAATCAACTTCCGATCTAAAATTCATACACTTTTTCACAAAACTCAACCAATGAATAAACGGAACAATCGGATGCAATTAACTGAGTTGATTATCAGTCCTAACAAAATCAAAATTTATTACCCACAAAAATGAATTCAATAACAAATATTTGTAATCTCAAATACCCAAAACAAATGGTTTAATCTTTGTTGAAATTATGAATCAAAAATTATTCCAAATTCATCAAACCCTAATTTAATAAAGAACTTGAAATTGAAATCAAATCAACAGGATGTTTTTAAATCGATTTCTCTTTCATATTAAACTATTTATGCACTTACCATTGATTTAATCGGATAAGATCAAGAAATAGAAATAAGAACCTGAATTGAATTGAATTGATGAAGTCTCTGTACCTTAAGAATGCTCTCCTTCTGTAATTTTTGATTGTGAAAAATAAATATTTGTACACCCCACAACTGTTTTTCATCAGATCTTAAAACCAAATACACATATTTACTTTATACCCCTCGTGTTTATTTTATGTTTCATAATTATCCCGAAGCTTAAATAATTGGTTTAATTTATAAAATAGTATAATATGAATATGTATATAAGCCAATATTAATCAAATTCCAACAATCTCCATATATCATTACTTTGTTAAGTTCATCAGTTTTATAAATTTTCGTAGGTGAGTTTAAGAAGATTAAGATTGAATGATTTTTAAGCCAACTCTAACAACAAAGTTATGAATTACAGCATTTCTGTAATTAAGTTTTAGTATTTAAATATGCCATTGAATAAATTTAAATAGTTTTGAATCAACGAATTTAAAATGAATCAAAGTCTACTTATAATCCTGAAAACACCTTAAGATATGGAAAGAATATTTAAATAAAATTTTCATACGTAATCAGTCTGTTTGAAGTTTCTACAACTAAGAATAAATAAAAGTTCATAATTCCATTTTGTCAACATGGTTTATTCCTGTTGTCTTCGTTAACAATATTAAACCTATGTCACCCTCAGAAGCACCAAAGCGCCACAAAGCATGCAGTACCCGTTTTGGGTGGTACTTCTTCGAAGTGGACACGCCTACGAAACGCATGGGAAAAGTTTCTAGGGCGAGTCGGTTTCGCGGGGTACTACACGGGGACGTTACCAAGGTGTTTCGGTTGCGTTTCCTATAAAATATGGCTCACCGCCTTACAGCCATATAGACGCTCACGCGCAGTTTGGGTGAAGATTCTGGCCAAAAAACTGTACGCGTCTGCTTTGGTTTTTTTTTTTGGTTTTTCCTAGAACCCTCTTTTGTGTTTATATATTAAAAAAGATAAAATTTTCAGATTTGGTAAAATAAAATAAATGAGTTGTCTTTCATAGAGAACATATGAACGTAGAAGAGAGAGAGAGAGAGGGGTAAGTGATGGGTTGTGATTGTAAAACCTAAATATTTTTGTCTTGTAAAAAGAGGTAAATATATATATATATTTTTTTTGTAAAAGTGATGATAGGACTTGTAAATGTGTAGACAGCGAAAAGAAAAATAATATTCAAATTTTAGTTTTGAATTTATTTATTCATTTTTTTAAAGGCTTTAAACTTATTTATTATATTAGGTTAATAAATCTTATTGAACTTCATATATATTTAACCTTACTAGGCGATAGGCGAGGTCATTGCGCCTTAGGAGCGCTACGAGCCTTTGACAACATAGGTTTAAACCATTTAAAATTCCACCGCTTTTTAAAATCCCATCGGTCGTAAGAACACAACTATCGGCTCCTCCTTTCCTACTATCGTTGCTTACTGTCTCTTGATTCTCTCCTCCTCCATCCCTTTCACCAATCACCATACACCTATCAATCTCACACAAGATGAACCTTGATAATGATTTGATTATTAATAATTAATTACCTAAGAAATTTGTTTTTGGAAATAGTTTAATTCTTTAATGTTTCTTTTGAAAATTGTTTGATATATATTTTTATTTTTTTATATTTTTTTGGTCGTACCTTTACCGTACCCGTATCTAGAATTTTTAATATTTTACGTTCCCTGTACCCGTACCTTCCCCGTACCCGCCTTCCACACCGTTTCCGGTGGTACTGGATGCTCCACAAACATTCTCATATCCAATTTTTACTCTTGCCTTAAGAAGCAATTTTAATATTCAAATTTACATTTACCTAATCCTTACGTCTATTCTTGATGGTCTATGATGATATCCTGGTTGTTAGCGGCTGCTTTTGGTTGTCTCACGTGATCATCTTTGGTGAGTTCGTAGCGAAAAACAATGCTACAATATGGGGAGTGGCTTACCTTTTGAGTCTCAGAGAAAGATGAACACCGATCCAAATGAATTTTAAAGTATGAAGGTTTATTAGTTTATTATTTGGGTGGTGTCACACCCGCGCTTATAGTGGAAACACGAGGATATAACGGACGAGATCGTCATAACACATTATTAGTTAATAGAGATTCATAAAATCTTGATAACCAAAGTGTCATGACGTCACCCAACACAAACGAAGACTTGGGTCGTGGTTATTCAATGCCACGACAAACATTTTCAAACATGTATAGTCAAATTGAATCCCACAATCCGAGGGCAAGTAAAGGCAGAACATGCCCAAACATATTGACAGGGTCTGAGAACGGATTCTCAGTTGATGTGACTTCAACTATGATCGAATATGATGAAATTGAGTCGGTAATTAAGCAATGGAAATATAGAATCACAGAACATTAAATGCTGAAAATACTCATAAATGCTTTGTATATTAATGGTGGTAAAACAAGTTACAATGGGTGCTAGAATTTTCAATAAGTTGACATGAAAACCTTAAAACCTCGAAACTTGAGTACTGAGGAATCTTACAATCGGAAACTTGCAAAAGTAGGGTATTCTATTCTATTTATAGGTTGACATTCTACATGTACAAAATGACTAAACTACCCTGACGATTATATATCAAAATACTAGTGTAAGTACAAAAAGTAATCAGCACTTGTAGTTCTTCATCCGCATTAACTAATACGGATGCCTTGATCTTCATCAGCATTTCTTTTGTTGGTCTTCAGCATTTCTTCTGTTGGTCTTTAGCATTAAGTATGTTCATCAGCATTGACAAATGTGTATGAACAAATATTTATGCGCATTTGTCTCTGAACATCCACATTGGTTAATGCGGATGAACAGATACTTGGCCCTATTTGTTCTAAGTATCCGCATTAGTAAATGCGGATGAACAAATACTTGTCAGCATTTGTTCTTTGGTCATCCACATATACTAATGCGGATTGCCGATACTTGGCTTTATTCTTCTGATTATTCACCCTTATATCTTCTTGGACTTGTGGGAGTTTCCAACAAAACAACCTTCAACCACCTCTTGAATTGGCATGTATGATCCTTTCAGGGTCCAACAATACTCCCCCTAAGGATTATACAGCCTACGTACTTCACGGATTTGATGGTGGTGGAGGTTGTGAAGATTTCGTTTGTTCTTCTTCTCGTGCTTGGACTGATGATGATGGAGCTGGTGCTGTATCTGCCAGTGATGGATTCAAAATAGCTTTGATCATGTTGGAGAAGTCTCTTGCTTCAGCCATCTTGTCTCTACTTAGAACATGAATCTTCATCTGGCTCATAGTATAAATAGCTTCAACAGGCATCTGCCTAAGAGATATAGGTTCCCACACTGATACTATGGAAAGCCCATCTCTCTGAATCAATAAAGATCCATCGGCATCCACCTCAAGCTTCACTATATTACCCAACTAGAGAGGGACTTTCTTCTTCTTTCTCTGCTCCTTATTGTTTATTTTATCATAGGCCTTCTTCAAGATCTTGATGCATTTAAAAAAAAATACATATCAGCCTCTCCAAGCTTGTTATCTATCTCTCTGAAGTGTCTTGTGAAGATGTAGTGGATATAGGATTCATCAAGCAGTCTCACCTCATATCCACTAAAAAGCCTTATCTCTGAACCTTCTTTTCCTACCCATTTCCTCTCAATAACCAACTCATAAGACTTTTCATCATAAAATACATTTAAGATTGGCTTTGTCTTGTTAGTTCCAGCAATCATCTTTCTTTTCAGTGATTCAATTGGTTTTACATTCAACTCAGGAAACACCAACACTTTAGTCCCTTTTGTCTTTGTCTTCTTCTCAAGAGGATTTTTGAAAGATTTGTCTTTCGTAATACAGATAGCTTTGAGAGATTTGAAGTTATTTGTCCTCTTGAACATCTTCAGAATATCTTCAAACTCATATTCTCTATACATGGCATTATGGTTTATCAACTCAAGCTCTGCCAATTCTTTCAAATCATGTATCTGCACGGAGATCACCAGAGTAGTGTACTCTATGAAGAACTAAACTATCCCTGAGACTCTCTTTACGATGAACATATTCCGGTCACTGTCATACTTCCAGGCAATGATTCTCACATCCACTTTGCCTTTTGGAGCAGACACACCCTTGATTAACTCTGAAGTGGTTAACCCCTCTTGTAGTTTCAATTGAGAAGGTTCAGCAAACCATTCAGGATTTCTATGAAGCATGGGTGCCAAGACATCATGGTCATTGGAAGTGAGCTGGACATCTTGAGCAGACACTCTTGTTCTAGGCTTCCTCCCTACAACCTCTACTTTTATTTTCTTCAATCTTTCCTTTTTGTCATTGATTATCTTGAGGATTGCAGCTCTGAAAGAATTAGTCTTCATGTTGCCCAGTTTTCTTCTTGTATAACCTTGTTCAAAAAAATAATTCTTCATTTCCTTGTCTGTCATATTATAGGGAACAGGATGATGAGATATAGGAGCTTGTGACTGTTGTGTCTGAGTTAGAGTGAATGAGCTTGGTGACCTGAGTGTCTTTTTTTCATAGTCAGTCACATGATTAGGGTCATAAAGTTTGTTCAACTTGTTCACTTATTCTACCATAGCCTCATAAGTCATTCCAAATACTTCATTACCATCTTAATCATGATTAATTAGGAACATGGCTTTAACCATCAGATCATTGGTTTGAGCTTCCTCTACCATCTCTTCAACAAAAGATTCAGCCTTTACAGGACTATCTCTAATCACATGTTCATCAATTTGGCTTGTCTGATAACCTCCTTCTATCTCTCCTTCTTCCAAGACTATCACTTCAATGTTTTTCTTCATTTGTTCCTCAACCTTCTCATGCTCATCTAGAAATTGAGCTATGGCTGCAAGGCTTCTCGGATCATCTTTTTGCTTCTTTTTGGCCGCTTCCTCTTCTTCCATGGTCCTTTTTCCCTTGGCTTTCTCAGATAAGTACTTTCTCTTCCTTGAATAAGTATGCATACGTGGTCTAGATGAAGAGGGTACAGAGGATTCAGCTTGTTGTTGTTTCTTTTCTTTCTCCTGCTTCTCAGCTTCTTCTTTTTCTTTGATTTCTTCATATAATCTTCTGAAAAGGTCTTTTTGCTTATCAAACAAAGAAATAGCAGGTACAATCTGTAAGCTTAGCTCCTTTTCTAATGGCACACGAGTATGTGGAATTATCACAATGGGTTCAACCGGAGGTCTTGGATCTCTAACAAAATCCTAGAAATCATCATCAATGATAAACTCTCCAGATGAATAGATGTCTAGTTCTTCAATCATTTCTTTTAGTTTAGACTCTTCATCATGTTTTACTTTAGAAGTTTGACCAGAATACACAATCATGGCCATCCTCTCCTCTTCCTCCTCCTCTTCCTCCCTCCTCTCACTTTGTTCAACTTGCTTTACAGATTCATCAGTTCTTTGTCTCTTTGATGGTGGAGAGTCATCATCATCACTACTGCTCTCACCAGAGTCACTTTCATCTTCTTTTGCTTTTTCTTCTTTCTCACTCTCATCTCCCTCGTCTTTATCAGAATCATCATCATCTTTCTCTTTAGTTTCTTTAGCTAACTTTTTTATCAACATTTCAAGTTCTGAAACTCTTTTTGTTAAAGCCACAATCTGTCTATGCAGATCAACAATAATGTCTTTTTTAACATCAAAAAGGTTCTCTTGCTCTTCCATTGTAATTGTTTGAATGGTTGCAGCATCCAAATGTCCACTTATTTCTTTTTTTGCCTGATCAAGAGCTCCTTTGAGTCTTTCAATCTCTTTATCTTTTTTTTTTTCTTTCTCAGACTCATATTTGGCTTTTAGTTCTTAAGCTTTTTCTCCTTCTTATCTAACTCTAGAAGTCTGTCTCTAATAATCCTAGACCTTCTATCAAGGAGTTTCTCCATTCTTGCTACTGTCAACAATAACTCAGAAATCATCTCATCCT
Source organism: Flaveria robusta (assembly GCA_025506415.1). Lineage (NCBI taxonomy): Eukaryota > Viridiplantae > Streptophyta > Magnoliopsida > Asterales > Asteraceae > Flaveria > Flaveria robusta. Next base: position 13,148,224 of record CM046464.1, on the reverse strand, counting down.
TGGCATCAGGACGGTTAACTTCAGATTCTACATAGCTCTCTGAAGCACCAGCCTCTGATTGAACTTGTCTTACAGGCCTCTCAAGATGATGATCATCCTCATCCAAAGATGATTCAGATCCATCTTAGATTCACCATAGTCAATAGATGCAGTAGTAGCTGCTGGAGAATAATGAGTAGGAGAAATGTGATGAGTGTAAACATGAGATACTGATGGAGAATGAATTGGAGATGATCTAAATGGTGATGGAATGTCAGCTTCTTGAACAGAAGGCCCAGTGTGAAGATCACCACCTACATCAACATGTGGTGACACTAGCCTTTGTCCTTCATCAACTGCTTTAGCATGCTCATCAACAGGTTGTTGATCATAAGCAGCTTGTTGTTTTTCTATAACTTCTTGCTCATCAGCAGGAGCAGCTTCTTCATCTTGTTCATCAGGAACTTCTTTTGGATTTATCTATTACAACATCCATGGAAGCAGAGGAAAAAAAGTTCCACTGTAGAAGTTCCGAGGGTCTCTTTTCTTGATGTACTTGTATGACTTGGCATTGTAATGGGCAATGTTCATTATAGGGCCTTCAGGTATAATGTCAGGAAAAGCTTCATTGATGAAGCACTGTAGAAACCTTGGATACATCAAAAACATATACCTTCTTCCTTCTTGAATGTTGGATACTAAGCCATTAAACACATAAGTAGACATGTTGAATTGTCTGTTAGTGCATAAGGCACAGATGACTGAAGATGTTGTGATGGGAATATCATTCCAACAAGTCTTCCTCTTAGATAGGCAGTGTTGGAATAAGTGAATCAAGAATCTCCATTGCAAATCCACCAATCCCCTAACTATTTTCTTTCCTTCAAAACCTCCTTCGTAAGCGATATTGGCAAAGAAGGTCTCATCTTCTTCCAGATCTAGGGGAGAGTTGGCATCATCTCCAAACTGTAGACACTATCTTATAGTTTGTTCAGTGATGGCAAGTGTATGATTAGAAGTGATTCTTCCAGATATGGTCTTTACTCCATCAACTTCAGTTACTTCAGCAGTTCCTAGAAAGACCTACTGAAGTTTTCATAAATGATGGGTCTAGCTGTGATGGCATGGGCTACTCTTGTTGTTGAAATGAATCTGATCATGTCTCTCAACCCTTCAGCTTCTGGCACATCTGGATCAAGATATCCACTAACATTGTGGAGCTTGATCCAAGTCAAGTTAGCCATAGACCTCTACATTAGAGACATATGAGTTAGTAATTAACTAACAGTGATCAATTCATACAATTAAAATCAAGTTTGACTTTTCTCAGTTTGACTTTATCAAGTCAAAATTGAGAGTTGTGTAGGTACTGTTTCATAGGAATTTGACCTACCTTGATTTTGTGATTAATAACCATTTATGTTTTGTTTTATGTTTATTTTTAATGATCTTTGTTGTTTTGAGCATCTTTTAACACTAAAAGAAAGGATTAGTCTTCAACATATCAGTTCTTGGTTCACTTGTTCATGCGATAAACCTAGGGTTTGAAACTCGATTGATTTTTGTTTTTCACATGATCATCAGTTTCATTAGACTCGAGAATGTCATTGAAATCCATTGTTTATGGTTCATTGTATGAATCTTTCTTGACCTAGGGTTCTATGTTCATCATTGGTTCGATAGTAAAGGTATGTGAATCCATTGATTGTCACCTAGTTTCGATACTACATTGGTTGAGAATCGAAATAGAGGTGAAAAGAAGTTGGATGAACAATCGAATCAGTAGGTTTGTGATGATTTGATGATGGATGAAGATCAGAATGAATTGCTCGTTGCACTATAAGTTCTCTCAAATTGGAAAAGTATTAAATGACTCTCATTAATGTGTTTAAATAGTCGATTTAATGAATTTCTCAAACTTTGCAAGTTTTTTTGAACAAATGCGGATGTTTGATTCTTTATACTGTAGCAAATGCGGAAGTGCCTAACTTGTCAGCATTTGTGTACTGCGACAAATGCGGAAGTACAAAACTTGCTAGCATTTGTGTACTGTAGCAAATACGAATTGTTTTAGACTTGTACGCATTTGTTGTACTATGACAAATGCGGAAGAACAAAACTTGTCAGCATTTTACCATGTAACAAATGGGACTGAACAATTTGTCTTGTCCGCATTTACTTCAACAAATGCGACTGAACAATTAGGTTGTCCACATTTCTTGACCTTCAACTGCATTTGTTAATGCTGATGGATGTTTGTATTTCTGTGCATTGTATTATCAATCCGCATTAATTGAGATTCAAACACACATCATGACAGAAGAGTGTGAGCATAAAATTTTATTTTTTGAAACAAACACAACAATGTTGTCCGCATTGATTATGTCAACCACATATGGGAAATGCGACTGAACAAAACTTATATGCATAGAGAAATGCGGATGAACAAAATGTTAACCGCATATAGAAATGCGGAAGAACACTTTTGTCAGCATAAGTTTTCAGCACTTCAGAACTTGTTGTACGTATTTGTTTTGAATCAAATGCGGAAGAGTTAACTTGTCCGCATAAGTTTCACTTGTATTCTTCTTGTACAAAACTATTACCCGCATTGGTTATATGCCTGGGTTACCTTCACCCGCATTAACCAATGCTCTTACCCGCATTAAAATTTGAACTTGTCAAAAAGTAATGTTTTTGCTGTGGATAGTTTTGGCTGTTTTTGTGCTGATGCTTTGACTTTTATGCAGATGTGTCTATTGCTTTTGCTTTTATGAAGTTTTGTCTCTTGCTTTTGCTTTTATAAAGTTTTGTTTGTTGCTTTTGAACTGATGGTCAATTCTTACTTGGATTGAATTGTACACTAGGTGTGATACAAATTTCCCAGTTTTTGACTGATCTTAGACTTTTGTGCTTCCAAATATCTGCATATACTGAGATACTATGGTATAACTTCCACACCAACACAGTCAATTTTTTGATTTTATATTTTTAATAAAAGCAACAACTGTACATAATGATCAAAATTTTTTTACTCCCCATAAAGTTTATATTCATATGGGATAAAAAATTTAAATGGATAAAATTTTGAAAGAAAAATATTTTTGTGATTTTTTGTTTTCTTATTTGTACATGAAGAAGAAGTATACCTTTCTTGGGATCATATCAATCTTACCTTTCACAAGTGCAAGCAATTGTTAGTAAAATAAACATAATCATGAACATATTGATTGTAGGTATGTTTGTCCTCTTAAACTAATGTTTGGTTAATATTTTGATGCTTGTGATCTTTATCATGTTTTGAGTGAATTTGTATATTCAACATGTACCTCACACTCAAAAGCATGGCAAGATCAACCACCCGCATGAAATGCTTGGTAGAACTTTTTCACAACTTACATGACTAGGTCATTTAAATTATGAAATCTCATTTGATTGATCCTCATTGGGATTCTTCTACTTTGATCCTTTTATTTATTTGATCCACATTGGAATTCTTTTTGCACTTTATTTTGGAAGGTGATCCTTTTTGGGATTCTTTTTGTTCATTCACAAAGAATGTAGTCTTTATTAATTCATCCAGATTGGATGTGTTCCTTATTGGGAATCGTTTTGGATCATGACATCAGTACTATGTGTCTGTTTCTCGAGATTATTGCTCAGCAAAACAGAGGAGAAACTAATGTGGGTGAATAAGATTCATTACCTGGTGTGTTTAGGTTGCTACACACACATACTTGGATAAGCTAATACTTACCTATACTCTGAAATGAATGCTTCATAGTTGAATATGATCTTTAGTTCATCACAGCATGTATCTTCTTTTCCAAGCTGAGCCTACCCGCATATCAGATAAGTCATGACAGCCTTTCTAAATTTAGAAATAAGCGAATGATATAATGACTGTAATTATATCATTTCCCATTGAAGTATATATCATATTCTTCAACAAAATGACTTTTTTTGTAATTTTTGTAATATTTGAATGTTTTTGTAAATTTTGATTTTTACTCAATGTTATTATGCCAATTGATTGAACTAAGAATTCAAACCGACTAGGTCAAATGCCTAAGTAAATAAATCAACTAACTGATTGTCCGTGTGGACCTGTATCAACTTGATTAACCCTTTTTTAGCATAGTTTCTCAAACAATGATATCTTATTTCAATGTGTTTTGTTTTTGAGTGCTAAACTGGATTGTTTGTTATAAACATAGTTGCTGTGTTGTCAATGTGAATTGGTGTGTGCAAGAAGTTAAAACAATAATCAAGCATCTGGTTTTGAATCCAGAGAACTTGAGAGCAACAAGCTGATGCTGCTATGTGTTCAGCTTCTGCTGTTGAAACAGATACGCTTGTGTGCTTCTTGCACTGCCAGGAAACCAGCCTAGGACTAAGAAATTGACAACCCCCCGATGTGGACCTCCGATTGAAGTTGCATCCCCCGTAGACACTGTCTGTGTAGGAATAAAGATTGAAATATCCTTCCTTTGGATACCATAATCCAAGTGCAGGCTTGCCCTTAAGATATCTGAATATCCTCTTGACAACATTCACATGTGATTCTTTGGGATTTGCTTGATATCTGGCACAAACACATACACCAAACATTATGTAAGGTCTTTTTGTTGTTAAATACATGAGTGACCCAATCATTGATCGATAATGAGTCTGATCCGCTGATTTGCCTTTTGAATCTAGACCTATCTTTATTCTTGTATCAACCGGAGTTCTAATCGACTAACAATCTATAAAATGAAATTTCTTCAACATGGTTTCCACGTATTTTGATTGATTGATGTAGATTCCATCTGCTATTTGTTGTACTTGCAATCCCAAGAAGAATGTAAGTTCTCCCACAGTACTCATCTGGAATTTTCAATGCATAAGGTTTTCAAAATCCTTGAAGAGTTGCTTGTTTATTGAACCAAAGATGATATCGTCCACGTAGATCTGGACCAGCAACATTTCTTTTCCTTTTCTCTTTCTAAATAGTGTCTGATCAATCTTTCCTCTCTCATATCTGTGTGTATGAAGAAAAGATGATAGAGTCTCGTACCACTTCCGAGGAGCTTGATGTAGACCATACAAAGCTTTGTCAAGTTTGTACAGCCTGTGAAGGAAATCCGGGTCTTCAAAGCTGGTGATTGACTCACATAGACTTCTTCAGAGATTTTGCCATAAAGAAATGCACACTTTACATCCATTTGATACACCGTGAATTTCATGGATGCAGAGTAAGCAAGGAAAAGTGTGATAGCTTCTAATCCGGGGTGATAGCTTCTAATCTGGCTATAGGTGCAAACACTTCATAATAATCTATTCTTTCTTCTTGAGTGTATCCCTGTGCAACCAATCTTGCTTTGTTTCTGATAACAATACCCCTGTCATCAGTCTTGTTCCTATATAGCCTTCTGGTACCAATAGGGTATTGTCCTTCAGGAAGGTCTACAAGTTACCATACTTCTTGTTTCTTGAACTGGAGCAATTCTTCCTGCATTGCCTCGATCCAATTGTTGTCTTGAAGAGCATATTTTATATTTTTAGGTATAGTTTGATACAGAAAGCAAGAAAACAAACAGATGTTTGCAATACTTGACTTGCTTCTTGTCACCCGCTCATCTAATTCACCAATAATGCTTGACAATGGATGATCCTTATGTATCCTGGCTGTTGGAATTGAATCACCAACAATTGATACATCAAGGTTGGAGACATTCAGATCATCTTGGACAGAGGCACCTTCATGTTGCGATGTTAGTGAGTGGTGAAAGTAATCAAAGTCTTCAATAGCTTCAGTTTCAGCATCAGCAACACTTTGACGACTTTCATCATTCGTATTCCTTGCAGTTTCAATAGGTACCATAGCTGATTCTGAATTTCTGACTTCAATAGATGGTTCTTCTGAAGGATTGGAAAGTGTGCTCAGACCAGCCTCAGTTGAAACACTTTGATTTTGTACTTCTTGTCTAACAGGATAGCTTGTAATGGAACTTTTTCATCAAATTGATTAGCAAAAGAGGGAGGTATCATGGGAAAGTCATCTTTCTTTCTACTGTTCCAGAAGATCTAGCTGATTGTAGGTTACCGCATTTGACAATTGAAACCAATCAAAAGATCTTGTAAAGAAGTCAATATCAAACAACCAATCGGGACCATTTATTGATTTAGGAAAGGAGTGTTCATTGAATTGCACATTGGTTGATTCATCAATGATGTTTAATCTAGGATTAAACACTCTAAAAGCCTTTGAAACAGAGGAATATCCTACAAAGAATCCCTCATCAAACTTAGGAGCAAACTTTCCTAAATGGTCTCGTGTGTTTAATATTGAGACAGGACTACCAAATGACTAGAAAAATCCAATGAATGGTTTTCTCTAAAAAAGAAGTTCATAAGGGGTTCTGTTGCTTTATTTAACTAGCATGATGTGTTGACTGCTTCGGCCCAAAAAGTAATTGGTAGTTTAGCATCAGCTAGCATTATTCTTGCTGTTTCAATCAGCGTTCTATTTCTCCTTTCAGCTCATTTTGTTGAGGATTTCTAGCTGCACTGAATTGATGAGCAATGCCTTTGGTAGTGCAAATGAACTTAGATCTTTATTTTTGAATCTGTGCCGTTTTCACTTCTGATTGATTTTACCTTTTGTTGAAGTTGATTTTCAATTTTTGTGATAAAATCTTTTATTATTTAGGATGCCTTGTTTTTATGAAGTAGAAAGAAGACCCATGTGAATCATGAAAAGTCATCAATGATCACCAAACAATACTGTTTATTTCTAATGCTCAGGACATAAGTTGGTCAAAAACAGATCCAAGTGAAGTAACTTCAATAGAGAATTGTTTGTGTTCACAAGCTTTGGCTTGTGGGAAGACTTATGTTGTTTTCCTTTGAGACATGCTAAACAGTGGTCAATGAAATGGAATTCTTTTTGAGGTAAACCCAAGACATGGTTTCCTTTTACCAATCTGTTCATGTTTTTGAAACTTGTGTGTCCCAAACGTCTATGCCAAAGTTGTGACTCTTCAAATGATGCTTTAGACAAAAGACATGTTTCTTCTTTTGGTTGTGTAGAATTATGGTTCAAGACATAGGTGTTATTCTTTCTCGAAGTCTTCAAGACAACCTATTTTTTAGGAATTTGAAATCCTGGTTTCAGAATATAGCAATAAGTGTCTATGAAGTGAGTGGAATATTTCTTATTACAGATCTAAGACACGCTGAGGAGGTTGAAATTTAGTTGCTCGTTGTAGTTCAATTTGTCAAAACTCAGCAGTCCATTCATCATAGATCCTTCAAGAGTAATTCTACCACCTTGTGAGTTTCCACCAAATGCTACAGTAGTTCCTTCTATATGCTTGAAGTCATGAAGGAGGGAACTGTCTCTAGTCATGTGTCGGGAGCATCCACTGTCCACATACCATAAGTTGTTGGACCTGTATGGACGACCCTACAAGCATGAATGAACTAGTTAGAATGTGGAACCCAAGCCATGATGGTCTTGGGTTGCCCGGTTCTATCCATTACTGTAACCATTTGATACTTTCCTCTAGGTTGAGATTTAGAGGTTGTAGCTTTGATGAATTTCTAAGGAGTTCTTTTTTATTTTGCTTCATTAATTTCAGTTAAGCTGTCAGAAGAGTAGTCAAATCTTTAATCCCTATTTCTATATAGAAATTGGGCCTATTTTTTATTTTCAGAAATCATTTTTGCTTTGAATCTTGGATGAGAATTAAGTGATTGTTTCATATTTTGACTAAGATTCTTTTTGATACTCTTTGACTGCCATTGATCATAGAAGTCATCTTCAGAATTGGAAACCCGTAATTGTTTAGTATGTGATGGACTTCCAATTTTGGCCTTGTCAGTTGAAATTGGTGAAATAGGCTTGTTTTGAGGAATTCTCAAGCCTTTCTGTTTAATGAAACAATAAAATGTATTGTGATTTGTCATATCACATACAGAACAATACTTGTTGAAATAGCAGTTTTTGGTTGAATGATTGTTCATGTCACAGATGGAGCAATATTTATTAAATAACACTCATCTGTGTTGTGATTAGACATGTAACAAATATCACAGTCCATTTGTTTGTCTTTTGATTTTGATGGGGAGGCTTTATGTGATTTAACAGATTTTAGATTAGCCTTAGATTTTGTTTTCAATGAAGAAGGAACTTTAGTCTTCTGGGTTTCCATAGATTGTTTCACAATTCTACTATGTTTGGTCTTTTGAGACTGCTTTTGCTTCTTTTTGCCTATACTCAACTCCTGTTCAAATTAATCTACTTGTTCTTTGTTGCAAATGTCAAAATCAAATCCTTGTTTGTGCTTTGATGATGATTGATAATCAGTTTTTATATTTGATCTTTGAATCATGGGAGATTTCCCTTTGGATGATGGAGAAGCTTTTTTTGCTCTTGTTTTTCAGCGAAATCTTTTCTGATTTGCTTGAATTGTTAGGAGAATTAATCTCACTATCAGATTTGCTTTCAGCAGATGATTTCACAAAAAATTCAACATTATGATTCACCTTGACACTTTCAGGGATGAATTTCACAAAAGGTACAATGGCTTTGACTGGGCTCGTTGGTTTCAATGTAAACACTTGGTTTGTTTTGAGGATTAGTTATCTGTGATACTACTATTTTTGTTTCAATAACTTTAGTTTCAGTTGAATTAGAAAGAGTGAGTGACTCAGGCATAACCGTGTAGTTGTCATTGTACGAAGGAGGACAAGAATTGTATCCTATACTGGTCATATCCTTTGGCTCTTTTTGTGAGTCAAGTAACTCTTGCGGATTAGCGGAAGAGAATTGAAAATTTTCAAGTTTCACTTCTGATGTGTGTAAAGTATATATATATTTTTGATATGAAAATTTACACAATTTGTTTTAATTTTAAAGAAACGATTATCACCTTTAGACTAACTACACACAATAGGCAAGCGCACCTATCGTATAGCAGTATAGCTTGAGGTAAGAACCGAGTATCGATCCGTGAACACAATGGCTCCCAATACTAAATCATCATCACTATTTAACCGATCAATTGAGTTTGGATTTGTGAATATTAAATAAGTAAATTAATTAGCAAATTAAACTAAAAAAGCAAGAAAATAAAGATGAAGACATACAATCAATTAAGGATACCACTTGGATTTCGATTCCACTTAGCATAGCAATAACAACTAATACAAACTCGAGGTGAGACCATTTTTATACATGATATATGGAATTAGCCTAAACCCCTGTCAAGGATATCTAGACATATAACCATTCCGAAAGCTAGAACGATAAACACACAATAGCCACCTAAAGTTATGCTATAAGGAACTAATGTTAAAATTATGTCAATATTAAAGATGAATTAGACTCCCGTTAGGGTTACCTAATTCCACAAATTTTTGGAAAGCTAACACGATAAACACATGATAACCACCTCAACTTGCGTAAAATAGACAAAACTACAATTACTCTTCAACTCATAAACTTCATACCACGAATACAAAACAATTCACAACCAATGACAAGAAAGATTTATGACATACACCATGGTTTTCTCAAACATAAGCATAAGGATGCACATTTGACCAATTTTACTAAACCTTCAACCTTCATTCACCATTCCTAGACAAATGTCATAAGATTACATACAAAAGATGCAATTATATGCATAAGTCTTGTAAGAACATGATGTTTTCCAACATGACATGCTTACAACACCCACAAGATTGAAAATTTCATCAAACTAGAACAAACACACACAATCATTCAAGAATAATCAAGCTTCATCATAGCATCAACATAAATATCACCAAGAATCATGTACAAGTTGTTAAATCATGCTAAGTTTCATCTAATCCAAGTGATAATAAGTGTTTAGCCCATGAGGCTTACAAAAGACACACCCAAACTCAAGAAAATGGAAGAACTCATAGTAGATCTAGATGAACTCAAACCAATTTTGAATAGAAATGGGGTAGATGATGTTAGATCATCCTTGAAAGTGTGAAATCTTCAATCTTGGCCTTGAATATTCAAAGATTTGCCCAAAATCACCTAAAAGGCTTGAGAGAACTAGGGTTTTGAGTAAAAAGGTGAGTATATCTCAAATGGTGGAGAATTGGGTATATATCATGATTTTAGCTCAACAAGGGCCATGTTCATAAGTAACATGGGCACGTTCTGCATCAGGTCAACAAAAAATCAATTTTAGCTTTCCAACATGAGCATGTTGGTCTGAACATGGGCTTGTTGGTCTGAAGATGGCCATGTTCATGAGTTTTTCCACAAAAACCATCAACATTCTTTCCTAAAACATTCAATATAAACATATATAAGGGTCTAATTGAATGATTCACAACCAAAAATACACAAAATGAGGATAAATACACATTATTTGCATGTGTAATTATTAACATATCAACTTCAGTAGCTGATTGCTCAGCTTTTGTTTTTGTTACCGAATCAGTTAACCTCTCATTCTCAGCTGCTAGAGTATACTTTTCACCATGAAGTTTTTCAATATCTGAAAGAAGTGATTTGATTTTAATTTCAAAACTTTTCATCTCTTGTTTTAACGTTTTAGATTTGACCTTCTCTTTCTTTATTTTAACAACCAACTTGTGATTATGTTCTCTGTATCCCTGTAGTTCATTAATACATTTTTCACTACAGAGATTTGATTTTATCTCAGAAGACATTGGAGTTGGACCATCATTGATGTGAGCCATGAGAGCATGATTCTGGATTGAGGTTTGACTTCTTCTGCATACAGGCTCCGGTCACAAACTCCATCTTGTCTGATGATAAGTGCATTATAGTTGGGTTGGTTGTTCCATGAGCTTGATGAGTCAGTTGAGGCTGAATTTGATGAGTTTGTTGATGCTGATGTTGATGTTGATATTGATGTTGACTGCTTGACTAAAAGCTTGAATTTGGTTGAGAAGATGGTTGAATATGTGAAGTTCTTTGAAAATTGTTGTTACTTCTGGGAGCATTGCATTCCTGAGAAAAATGGCCATTTATACCATAGTTGAAACACTTTACTTTGGATTTATCATATCCAAGTTTTGTGTTCTCATTCAGACTCAGTTTCTTCCTTTTTCTGAAGAATTTCTTGGCTCTCATTACAATCATGGCCATCTGCCATTGCAAGTCCATTTCTTCAACATCATCAAGATCCATTTCTTCCGGATCTTCCTGAATCAAATGTGCATATGTGAGTCTTCCTCCTAGATATGCTTCAAAACTAGCAACAACAGCATGTAAGTTGCTTTCTACTCTTTAGATCTTTGATCACTAGGCAAGCTTGAGGGTGTTGCTGTTGTTTGAGTTGATTATAATGGCTTGCTTAGTTATGAAGCAGCAATGAATCCGGAGGTTCTTGCTTGATCTCTGGATGATAAAAAATTATATTCCTCAGTTACAAATGCATTTTCTACAGAATGAGTTTCTGATGGAAATTTGTATGCCTCAATGACTTGAGGTCCACTAAGATTTCTGCTCTTTTCATCTAACTCAAGATCTTTAATTTTGGCAATCATGATGTCTAAGTTGGTGCTCTCTAAATCAAGAGTGTTCTTTAGCATTATGACATTTTGCTTCTAGCTTTCAGGCAGACTATGCAACATCTTCTTGTTCATTTCTTTCTTTTTATATGTAACCCCCATGATCTCCAAATCATTCACCAACTGTACAAACCGATGTAGTTGCTTGGAGATTGATTCATCTTTGGCATGATGGAAGGTTTCATATTAGTTCACTAGTTTGTCTTTGTTTATTTCAGTGACCTCACTGCTTCATTCACACATGATTTGTAGTGCATCCCAGACACCTTTGGCAATTCCATACTTTTCTAATCTTTTGAGGACATCCATTTTCAAAGCCTGAGTAAGAATGGAGTATTCTTTGAGATCTATGTTGATTTTCTTGTATTCATCATCATCAAGAGTAAGATTGGGATCCTCAATGGGAATTCTAACTGTTTTGTACTGAGCAGCACGATCAGCACTAAGAGAAACAGTAATGTAGGGTTCTTTGCAGATTGAAATCCAGTAGTCGAGATCTACACCTGTAATGTAATTTCTAAACCTGATATTCCATTGCTTAAACTCAGACTTGTGTTTAAGCATTGGAGGTTTAGATGCATGACCAAGTTCAGAAAAGTTAACAGAATCCATGTTAATAAACTTGTTTTTAGAAGGTTTGAATATTGATTAAATTGATTTTATGTCCATAATGTTCAAACAATTCAAAGTCAAGGTATTGTTACATGTTTTCCCAGTGAACAGTAGTAGCAGTAGGGTTGGAATTATGAACAGTTCACTTTTGAGTCCCTTTTCGGTTTATTTTATGTATACATTTTGATTATGAGTGGTTTTTGTCTGATTTTGTTGAGAATCAACAATTGAGCAATGTTCTTAAGATTTTTCGAGCAAAAGAACAGTGAAGGTTGATGAAGTTTTCGGTATTTTCAGTATGTATGCGTATTAGAAGTAGAATACTTTCCAATAAACAACTCAATCACTAGATCAATCGATTTTCATTAAAGATCTGTGAAGATTTTGAGACGAATCCAAGGCCGAGGCTCCGATACCAATTGACAGGGTCCGAGAATGAATTCTCAGTTGATGTGACTTCAAGTAGGATCGAATATGATGATTGAGTCAGTGATTAAGTAGCGAAAATACATAATCACAAAACATTAAATGCTGAAAATACTCATAAATGCTTTGTATATTAATGGTGATAAAACAAGTTATAGTGGGTGCTATGGTTTTCAATAAGTTAACATGAAAACCTTAAAACCCCGAAACTTGAGTACTGAGGAATCTTACAATCAGAAACTTACAAAAGTAGGGCATTCTATTATATTTATAAGCTGACATTCTGCCTATACAAAATGACTATACTACCCTGACAACTATATATCAGAATACTAGTCTAAGTACAAAAAGTAATCAGCATTTGTAGTTGTTCTTCTGCATTAACTAATGCGGATGCCTTGATCTTCATCAGCATTTCTTCTGTTGGTCTTCAGCAATAAGTATGTTCATCAGCATTGACAAATACGGATGAACAAATACTTATGCGCATTTGTCTCTGAACATCCGCATTGGTTAATGCGGATAAACAAATGCTTGGCCGTATTTGTTCTAACTATTCGCAATAGTAAATGCGGATGAACAAATACTTGTGAGTATTTGTTCTATTGTCATCCGTATATACTAATGCGGATAGCTGATAATTGGCTTTATTCTTTTGATTCTTCACCGGCATATCTTCTTGGACTTGTGGGAGTTTCCAACAGAATAACCTGCAACCGGCTCTTGAATTGGTATGTATGATCCTTTTAGGGTCCAACACATATTAAACATATAATGAAATAAAATTTCATGAAACACTAGGGAAAATTTATCATGAATCTCATAGGGTCATCTAAGGCATCAACTCTAGCTATTCTCAATGAATATTGTTACCTCAAAAGATATGAGAAAACTAGAGAAAACAATGAAACCGACCACATAATTTGTAATTTTTTTTATCGCTACCCTCTATATATATGTGTAACTATATATAAATAAGGGTATGGATCAAATGAAAACCATAACATACTTTTACATATACGTCACATATAGGTTACGTATACGTAACCATTTTTTCATTCGAAATAGTGTTACGTATACGTAAAACTCTTCATTCTCGTATATATGCTCAACATATATGTATCAAATACTTAAATAACATTTTAGCAATTAAAATAACAAAAAAGTTATAAATTATGTTATTGGTTTTCGTAGTTTTCTTTGATTTTCACATAACTATTGATTTTCTCAGGAACCCTCCCCTATATATATATATATATATATATATATATAATCACTTATACCAATACGCCCATACTATATATATATATAATCATACATACGCATACACACCCGTTATCAAATACACACATTACATTTACCCCACTCAAACACACCCACATTACACACACACCCCCCCATAATATAAATATGTATACACACACATCACAAAACCCACGTACTACACACACAATACACTCTACATATATACACACCCATCACACACACCATTAAACTCACACACCCACAATCTATATGCATACCCACACCCTTTCTTCTCTCGGCATATATACATACGAACACATACTCACCGTCATGCATAGATGCACACACACGAATACATACTCATACACATGATAGATTCACATATACACACGCAAATGCTCCGAGCACATTCGATCCTTGAGACACACCGACTCGCGAAAATTAGCAACCCAAACTGAAAAAAAAAACAAACAAACAAAACGATGAGATAATACCAGATGATGCTTGTGGTTAACCACATGAAGACAAAGATCACGAGTACATGTAACAATGGCGACGAAGAAGGCTGCCGGTGGGGCTTTCGATCACTAAAGATCATGGCGAGGAGGGGGTTGCTAGTTTAAAAACACGAGGAGGGGCCAAAAAGGGTTTCACGGCCAACTACACACATTTGTATTTTTATAGAAGTTTTTATTAATTGCAATTTGGTCCTTCAACTTAAACCCATAGGCAATTTCCTTTTTTTACCTTAAACTATATATGCAGGACCGGGTTAGGGAGAGATTAATGCAACAGTTTCACAAGTGTTGGAGAGATAACACACAAGCACTTACAAGATCAAATAGGGAACCGACTATATGAAACAATGAACTAAAGGAAAGAATAGAAACAAGAACAAGGCAGTTGGTTTTCAAGAATGTTGTATATTGCGCTCAAGTGTTCAACCAAGTTACAAGGCTTAGTCTCTAAAGACTGATAAATGAGATACTTTATACTACATCCTACAGTCGGCCATACTTTGAAAGCCAGCTGGAACACTAATCTAGATAACAAGATCAATGTAAATCAAAAGGCAAATTGCCTTTTGAACATGTGACTTGAAATGCCGTAGCTCACATCCTTATCTAATACTAAAAGATAAAAAGTACAAAGTAAAAAGTTGCAAACAAAGACCATAATCTACAGTTTGACAACTTGTATAAGTTGGTGGCAGCGAAAATTGGTTCAGATTTGTCAAAATTATGTTAAAGAAATCATGTCTTCTCTTTCTTAGGAAGAAATCAGTCTCTTGGCTTCGGAAGGCTTTGTCTGTGAAGCCTCGGAAGACTTCATCTTTGGATTCGAAAGAAATGGTCTTTGACTTCGGAAGATTTGACACTTAGAGAATTTCTTAGTGACTTTGTCAAATCTTTCGAAGTAACTTCTTTGTACTTCAAAATTTATGCTGAGAGATCTTTGTAAAACATCAGCATTTAAGATAACTCCTACAATATACAAAATTATGTTGTTATTGTTAATATTAAAAATGATTACGACAATAATAATAATAATAATAATAATAATAATAATAATAATAATAATAATAACAACAACAATAATAATGGTAACAATAAGTAAAATAATGATAATAATACTAGTATTTATAATAATTATGTAAACTTTAAGTAACAACAACATTTATGATATTACTAATATATTAAGATTGAAAATAATTGTTAATAATATATATAAACATTAACCTATTTCTATTATCTATATTTAAAATTTGGCCCGGGTTAGCTAGCGATGACAAAACGAATTCATAGATGTATTAATTACACGAAAACAATAAATGCACAATCGCATGATAACAAACTTTTGGTTAATTAACAGACTTGAGAATGATGGATGTCATAGTATTCCACAGTTGAAAGAATTTCGTCTTGAAATTCAAGTAGATTTAGTATTTATGTTTCATCTGATGTTCTCACTCCCAAGTAAACTCTGGGCCTTGCTTAGAGTTCCATCGATCCTGACGATTGGGATCATACTACATTTCAACTACTTAATTTCTCTATCCATAATTTCTATTGGTTTCTCAACAAAGTGAAGTTTCTTATCGATTCAGATTTCCTTGATTAACACATGAAGATAACCATCAGCCAAACACTTATTGAGATACGATACATGAAACGTATCATGTACACCACTCAAATCGTGTGGACACATTAATTAATAAGCTACATGAACAATTCTTTTGGTGATCTTGAATGATCTTACATATCTCGGAGCTAATTTTCCCTTTTTTTTTTCAAATCGCATAAGGCCTTTCTTGGGAGAGACCTTCAACAAGATGTGATCTCACACACAACATTTTAATGATTTTCATCAATTGTTAGCATAAATTTTCTAATGAACTTTGGCTGCATTGAGTCTAAATTTGATCTGGAATATCTTATGGGTTGTTTCTTGAACAATCTGAGTTCCTGTTTTGACTGACTTTTATCGACTTCAGCCGAACATACCTATGAGCTACACTTCCTTTCATACAACACCTCGAATGGGGCACACTTGAAGCTCGTGCAATAACTATTATTATAGCAGAACTCGATCAATGGTAAATGATTATCCCAACTTCCACTAAAGTCAATCACACACGTCCTAAGAATTTCTTTAAAGATCTGGATAGTATGTTCACATTGACCATCTGTCTATGGATGATAAATGGTAGTTAGATCTACCGAGTATCCATTACTTTCTAAGAAGTCTGCCAAAACCGTGACATAAACCAACTACCGTGAAGTTAACCAACTATAACGATCTGATATGATCGACACACGCACCCCATGCCTAGTTGTAATATCATTCACATAGATCCTTACTAACTTCTTCATTTTGTAATCTTTTGGAATTGGAACGAAATGAGTGAATTTCATCATTCGGTCCATAATAACCCAAATCATGTCATGCCCACTACTTGTCCTTTGCAACTTAGTAATGAAATCCATCGTTGTATTCTTCATTTCCATTCTGGAATTTTCGGTTGCTGTAGTAAAACCGACGGCTTTTGATGTCCAGCTTTAACCTTGGAGCAGGTTAGAAAGTTACTAACATAAGAGGCAAAATCTTTCATCATGCATGGCCACCAATACAATCCCTTAAGATCCTAATACATCTTATTTGAGCCGGGATGAACATAGTATTTCAACTTACGTACCTCGTTCATAACCAATTCCCGTACATTTCCTTTCTTTGGCACCTATATACGATCCATGAAGTATTATACACCATCCTGCTTGCGTTCAATTTGTTTATCTAGTCGACGTAACTCCACACTAGTAATATTCTCATCGTTCAACACCTCACCATGTGCTAAGATCTAAGCCTTTAAGTTTGATTGAAGGGTCATTTCCAAGGCCCGTACAGATAAGTTTTAACACATCCTTCATGCTTAATGCATCAGCCACCACATTCGCTTTCCCTAGATGATACCGAATCTCACAATCATAATTACTAAGAAGCTCAACACATCGTCTTTGATGCATTTTCAATTCCTTTTGATCAAAGGTATGTTGAAGGCTCTTATGGTTGGTATAGATGACACACGTCGATCCATACATGTAACACCTCCAATCCTAAATGTAAACAATACGACACCCAATTCCAAATCATGCGTCGTATAATTTCTCTCGTGATTTTTGAGCTGACAAGAGGCATAAGCAATCAACTTATGTTTCTGTTTAGTACGCAACCAAATCCTTGATATGACGTGTCGTAGAATACCACCAAATCATTTGACCCATTAGGAATAGTTAGTATTGGTGTGTTACACAACTTGTCCTTTAATGTTTGAAAAAGCTACTTCTTGCTTGGATCCCCAATCGAATTTCTTACCCTTTTGGGTTAATATTGTCAACAGTTGGGCAATCTTTAAGAATTTGACATAAACCGTTGGTAGTATCCAGTCAATTCCAAGGATTGTCAAATTTTCGAATGTGTCTTATGTGTATTCCACTTCTTAACCGATTGAATATTTTAAGAATCACCATGAATCCACTTTTCATAAACTACATGACCTAGGAACTTTGCTTTCCGCAACTAGAACTCACACTTGAAGGATTTGGCATAGAGTTTCTCTTTTCCCAATAACTTTAGTATCATCCTTATGTGTTGCTCATACTTTTATTTTGATCGTGAATAGATGAGAATATCATCTATACACAAAATCACAAGCTTGCTCATGTACGGCTTGCATACTCAGTTTATCAAGTCCATACATATCACTAGACCAGACAACGCCATGATTAAGAACTCGTAATATCCATAACAAGTCCTAAAGGATGTCTTCGGTGTGTAATCCTCTTGAACTCTCAACTAATGATAACCTGATCGAAGGTTGATCTTCAAGATATACGTTGCTCCTTGTAACTGATTAAATAGATCATCAATCCTGTGAAGAGGAGATTAGTTTTTTTTTGTAGTTAACCGTTTTAGTTCTTGATAAGCTATACACATTCGAAACAAACCATCTTCCTTTTGTAGAACAAAATTGGTACTACCCATGGCAAGTGACTAGGCTGAATAAAACCCTCTAAAGTCCTTCTCGTTAGCTTGATAATTATTGCATCTCCAATGGTGCTAATCGATAGCGTCTTTGCAATAGGAGTTGATCCAGAAATTAGATCAATCTGAAACTCCACTCAACGCGAAGGGTGTGATCCCATCAAGTCATCAGGAACCACCTCTAGAAAATATACAACGGGAATATTTTCTAACATTCTTTATCAGCCTTCTTTTCCACCACATGTGCTAGAATATATAACATTGCTTCTTTAAGAATCAACGCAACTTCATGACAGAAACAAACCTCAAATTTTTCTAAATCGCTCTCCCTAAATCTTAAGAGCTTCACCATTCGACGGAGGAATACGTACTACTTTCTCTTAGTAAACTATCTTTGCTCTGTGTTTCAATAAACAATCCAAACCTACTACCATGCCAACACTTCACAATCCAAACAGTATTAAGTCTACGTCAAGACATGATCTTCTAGTACTACAACATAACCTCTAATTATTACCTTTTACTGTCTCAACCAAGAAACTAATTTCTAAGAAACTTTGGTTAATGCCAAATAAAGGAGTAAACTCAGAAGAAATAGACTATTATTCTCTCTACTATTAAACAATCATTAAAGCGTAACGATCATTGAAAAGATACGCGCCCGTGAGAATGTTTAGGTCTTGACAAGCGTCATTCGCTCCTATGACATATGCATGACCGCGTATAGCATTCCCCTAATTTCCATAACCTTGATTTCCATAATTACATTGACCTTGATTCCTGGATATAGCCATCACTTGATTCTTATTGTTTCCAACTTGTTCCGCTGTGCAATTCAACCTGAGACACACATTACAATAATGGTCGGAACTCCCACATTCGTAGAATCCACGTTGAACCCTGTCAGCCTAACCGCATCAACCGGCGTAGCTGAGTTCACAACCATTGCCTTCTTGTCTAACTTAGCACTAGCTTGTTTGTTTGGCTCGGCGTAGCTGAGTTCACAACCATTGCCTTCTTGTCTAACTTAGCACTAGCTTGTTTGTTTGGCTCTCCAATTTCTTTCCGCGACTCACTAGGTTTTCCTAATTCCCTATACGTATCATCTTATCAGTCAATGTATTTGCCTTCTAGATTATAACGGTTACCATCATTCAAATCTATATAGGCAATCCCCTAATGTACCTCTCGATCTTCTTTGATCCAGGTGTCACTAGGTATGACACCAACTTTGCTAACTCATGAATTCTGTTATTAAAAAGAGCATGACCCTATCCCATCATTACACGATTCCAGAATTCTGACTCTAACTTTTGCATCTTATTCATCAGGCAGTAGTTCTCAATCACCGAAGTTTTGGACTCATCCCAAATCATGGCTATCATAGCCTCCCTACCTAGGCTTGAGCTTAGGTAGTCTATTATGTCAGTGCTTTACTCGCTAGTGAGCAAGAAACGTACTTTTTCTTTTGGTTTTTATCATAGTTGTTGATATCCATTATGGTTTTCATTTTTTCCAATATAATAGGTTAGGGCTATTACTCCACCTTTCCTGTCATACTCTTTTGTCTTATATGTCGTGAATTTCTTGTATGTATAACTAATCCTGTCTCAAATACCATTAACCACCACATTATCATTTACACCATTTCCAACTCTAATCTGTTAAGATCATCACATAGCCTAGTTCAGGCACATTCCTGGTATACCAATGATGCTTATAGATAGGGTTTCCTGCGGCGTTCCTACCGCATCCACGATATACTGAGAATAATGCTTAAATTGGTTATGCGACATCCAATTATTCCATCAAGGTATAAAGCTAGAATGTTCAAATTTCCGGTGCTCCAAGTCTTAAGATCAATCCAATGAATAAAGAATACATGTGTAGAGAGTATCATCACTTCTACAACTCTCACAAGACCACGTACATTTCAAATAAATAGTTGGTTGCATGATCACTGAAATGCTAGAAAGAGAAACGTCTCATAAAGACTAAGACTAATGTCACAAGAAGAATCCCATGAAGACACACATAGAATATTTACTTGTATTTCAATGCACACATAATCTTATTATGCGTACTACATGAGGGTACTTAAGTTATAGTCTAGGTCGAGTACTTCACCTAATGCTCAATAATCAATGGTTGTGACCAATCAGTCACACCAACTCTTATAGCGGAAACACAAGTATATAACAGACGGAATCTTCATAACACATTGTTAGTTAATAGAGATGCATTAAATGATGATAACCAAAGTGTCATGACGTCACCCGACACAATCAGAGACTTGTGTTGCGGTTAGTCAATGCCACGACAAACATAGTCAAACAAGACAATCATGAATCCCATGAATCCCTTAGGGTCATTTTTAAGACATCAGCTCTAGCTATCCTCAATGATAATTGTTACATGAAAAAATATGATCAAAATGTCAACACATGATTGGTGAGTCCTTCCGTTACCAAACTCCGTTAGTTTCGTTAGGTCTTACATACACGTGTCGTGAGCACACACTAGTTGTCGTTGAACGTTGGTGACCTAACAAATAACTAATATTGGTTTAACTTATGTTAACTTGAATAATTATAATTTTGATAATTATTATGTGATTATGTGAATCAAGGTGTTAAGGGTTGTTCTTTTAAGTTACGAATTTTTCCTTAGCATGTGACTATGTGGATTATAAAATGCTTATGGATGGTGATTACTATTTGTCTTGAATGTTATTAGTTGGTTTACTAAGTTTTAATAATAAGACATGAAAAATGATTTAAAAATGTTATAAAGTTGGTTTTACAATTTATAAAAGTTGAAAGGGGTAAAAGGGAATTACTTACCATATTTAAACAAAAAAAAAATAACCCTAGTCCTCATTCCACCCTGTTGGCCGTAAACCCCCACCCCATCCTCCCAATTTGCGATTTTTGAACAAGAACAACAACACTCAATCGATTTTGCTTGGTTTTGAGTACTACAACATGTTAGCAAGAGCCATACTCGATCATTACACGATTAAAGGTAAGATTTTGATTGGTTTTTCATAGTTTTTGATTCAAGAACAAGCCTAGTTCAATTGCCATTGAAAAAGTCGAAATTGATATGATTTAATGATGTTATGATGCTAGTTGTGTTGTATTGATGCTATTTTACGTGGATTATGCAAGAATTTCATGGAATCAATGCGTTGTTCATAAATTACTATAAGTAGAAACTTTTGTTCACGAGAATTAGGGATTTGATGAATTATGAATGTTTAGTGTGCTTAAATGGTTTCTATGAACTTAATTAAGTATGAAGTTGATGAATTTATGAAAGAATTGGATGATAAATTGATTTTGGGTGTTACTTTCCCAAAAGGGAAACTTTATTGATGTGAATCCTTGAATAATGTGAATTGAGCATGTTCATGATGTTGGGATCATGTTAGGATACTTGTTGATGATGTCTAATGTGTTGGAATGTGTTAATTGTGTCGTATGGATAATTATTGTATTAGTTGGGAAAATCTAGGTTTTTGAAATATTATGCTAGTGATGAGTTACATTACAAAGTTATGGAATCATGTTTGGTATTATAATTGATCATTGTGGTGTATGTTAGTTGGTGTGAATTGTATTTGGGTATATATTATAATTGTATTAGGATGTGTAGTCATAAGTGGTTCCACATGGCATGTCGTGAGTGACTAAACCCAATATTTAAACTGTAGATGAGTTTAATGGTGAACATGTTAAGGATGATGATTTGGTTTGCATGTGTTGTATGATAACTTAAGTTAGCTTGAAGATCATGATGAGACTTAAGAGTTTGCAATGTGGCTTATGTGAATAACTTGTGTGATAACTATGTGTATGAGTTGTTATACTTGATCAAACAGGAATTCAATTTACAAGTCACCAAAGGGTCAAACGGGTCAACTAGGTCAAATGTGTCATTTTGGTTTCAAAACCCTAGGGTTGATGTGTTGTTGAGCACTTAGGGTTGTTATGTTTCTCTCGTTGCACGTACTTATGTACTCACATGTTCTAGGTAACCTTTGACGGGTTGTCTTTCCTCTCATTGCTAGCTTTGCACTTATTGTTGGTTTGCGCATGAGGTGAGTTCATGCCCCACTTTTAAACACTCTTATTGGGGGAGATAGCATACTTGTTTACAAACGTTTTACTATTATGGAATGTGCATAGTTTAACATAGTGTCGTATACCATCGAAAGACCTTATACTTTTAGATCGTTAATTAAGGAATCGAGCGGGAAATTTTGGGTAGTACTATTGGGTCTGACAAGCCCCACCTGTATGATTGGAGGTCAAGCGGGTGCAATATTGTCCTAAACAACTAACAGAGTCATGACCTGGTATGTCATGGCGGGAGGCAAATAGAAAAACATAGTCAGCTTCGATCATGAAATCATTATGGTTATTACTTATAAATATAGACTAGCTATCTATTTCAATGCACTTCTAATGTTTTACAACTATCATTGATTATGTTAAAAGCAAACTCTTGAACTCACCAACTTTTGTGTTGACTCTATTAGTATGCTACTCTCAGGTCGTTAACTTCGGTTGCCAATACGAGCACATCACAAGTCCAGCATGCATTTCAAACAAGCATATTATGACTTAATATTTGGTTTTGAATTTATTTCCTATAAACAATGGTTTGGCGCATGTTTTGCTAATGTTACACTTTAAATACCTTGGGTTTGATTTATTTACAAAACGCTTCCGCATAGTTCTAAAGTTTTAAACTCTGAGATGTTTTAATGTTACATATAGTGTCATTCTGAGTAACTAATGACTTAGATCCTGGTTTGTTCACACGCCTCACGGTTAAACCCCGCACTTGGATTTTGAGGGTGTGAGAGATTCGTATCAGAGCCATTGGTTATAGGGAAGTAGGTTGCACACACTCTAGTCTATAACCGCACATAGTTAGTTAGTTACTCGTTGATTATCCTCTTACTGTGTACTCATTGGTATATGCATCACGTGCACTGCAGCATGGCATTTTCTTCACGGGCTTTAGGTAAAAGGCCTGCGCGTTTTGATTCACCTTCTCATCCTCCTGTACCTTAGTGGCCTTGACTTCCTTAATCATATGCTTCATAGGGAACGTGTTCCTGAACTTTAGACTACTAGACCGAGGACTAGGTCTACTTTTGAGTCATCAACACCTACTTTTCCTATGATACGATGTTCTAGTGAGCAGGTGATTGCAGCTTTGGTTGCTGCTCTAGACACAGAGAAATGATGCACTGATGAGCTGAATGAGGTGGTTGGCACTCTACAATGTGAGTTACGCGAGACTAAGATGATGGTGGCGGAGTTGAAGGAACTGCATATCCGAGT
The DNA here is from genome assembly GCA_025506415.1 of Flaveria robusta. Classification (NCBI taxonomy): domain Eukaryota; kingdom Viridiplantae; phylum Streptophyta; class Magnoliopsida; order Asterales; family Asteraceae; genus Flaveria; species Flaveria robusta. Next base: position 13,124,492 of record CM046464.1, on the reverse strand, counting down.
GCTATAACCATCAGTGTTCCTTAGCTGATAGTGTGGCTCAGGCTATCCATCGTTCGGATGCTAGGGATAACACAATCCACAACTATAGGGTAAGATTCGGTGATCTGGAAGCCCAGTTTGCCGCGATACACATTGCCACAGAACTCGAGGAAGAACCTAAAGAGGAACCCGAGGAAGTGCCAGAGGAAGCCCCGGAGTAAGAAGAACCAGCAGAGATGGAGGGAGATAGTGATGGATCTGATGTATTGGACTGATTTTCACATTCATCTGAATTGGACTACATAGTGTTTGCTTTTAAACCTATGTGGGAAGGGTTGTTTCCCACCTAACTGAGAAATTGAAATATTGACACTGATTGAATATTTTATGAGTTACTTACAATTTATTTATCATGAGTTATTATTTTGGTTAAAAATGTTGTGGTTGTGATAAATTCATTATTTCTTATTATTTGCCATACTTTAATGAGATAAATATGTTGGATGTTACTCATTCTTGTATTTGTGAATGTAAAGTGAAATATGGACGGACGTGGTGAAGGACACAACGAAGGACATGGTGGAGGACGTGGTGGTGGACGCGGATGAGGTCATACTCACGGTGTGGCGACGGTGAACATGACCCCGGCTGAATTAGCAGCTCTTATCAATGAGCCCGTGTTGGCAACGGTGAATGCTCAAGCTGCCCAGCTTGGAGGTAAACAAGGACCCTAGTCATCAACTACGCAAATATCCCATTATACGGTTAATTCACCCGGTTTGGCAAAACCTACTGAAATATTGAATTCAGGACCGCTAGCGTGCACGTACAAGGCGTTTATGGACTGTAAGCCTCACACTTATAGTGGAGCTGAACGGGCGATGGGCCTTGTAAGATGGTTTGAGAAGACTGAGTCAGTCTTCGCCAAATGCAACTGTACTGCGGGCGGATCAGGTGAAGTACGCCACGGGAACCCTTAACGGTGCGACGCTCTCGTGGTGGAATTCCTAGGTGCAAATGCCAGGCCAAGCCATGGCTAATGCACTACCGTGGGATGAGTTCAAGGCAATGATGATGGAGGAATATTTTCCTCGTGATGAAGTTCAGAAATTGGAGGCTGAGTTCTAGCAGCTAAAGATGGAAGATCAAAGATTGAGGCCTACACCACAAAGTCTCATGAGTTGGTGACTCTATGCCCTGGAATGATCAACCCACCCATCAAACGAATCGAGCTTTATCTACGTGGTCTTGTGCAAGAAATACAAATCATGGTGACTGCTTCAAACCCCACTACATTTCAGCAGGCTATCCGGTTAGTTCACAAGCTGACGGATCCGGCTGTAGAATAAGGCAAGCTACCCAAATGGGGCGCTGTGGCAAGTGTGCCCGACAACAAGCGTAAGTGGGATAGTTCTGGCAATAAGAGATCATCGTCGAACAGTCAGCCCCAACAGCATTAACAACAGCAACAACAAAGGAAGTTCGACAATAATCGCACTTCAACCAATCATCTTCTTCTTCTTCTCAAGGACAATGTGGATACGTGGGTAAGTATCCAAAGTGCAACCGATGCAACTACCACCACAACTGGTAGGTGTGATAAAATTCAATGCCAGCGTTATGGGAAAGCTGGACACACGGCGAAAGATTGTCGTGGTGAGTTGATGAGGAAACCTCAACAGCCTCAAGAAACACCAAAAGGCTGTTTGGCAAAGAAGGGCATTACAACAGAAAGTGTCCCCAATAGAGGAAAAATGGGAATGGTGCTGGCAATGGTGGAAACAACAACAACAATAACAACAATGGTGGCAACGGCGACAACAATTGTGGCAATAATGGAGGAGCTAAAGGGAGAGCCTTTGTCATGGGTTCAGGTGAAGCTCAAAGCAACCCTACTACTGTTACTGGTAACTTTCCTGTTAATGGTCGTTTTTCTTCTGTAATATTTGATACTGGAGCCGATAGGAGTTTTATCTCAACTAAGTTTAGTAACCTTTTAAGTGAAATGCCTTCTACGTTGGAGTCTAGATACACCGTAGAATTAGCTGATGGTAAGCAAATCTCCGTTACACATATCCTTAAGGGTTGCAAGATAGAACTCGCTGGTCATACCTTTGATATCGATCTCATGCCTATTACACTTGAGAGTTTTGACGTGGTCGTGGGTATGGATTGGCTGTCTGAGCAGCAGGCGGAAGTCATATGCCATGAGAAGATCATCCGCATTCCCCTCAAGGAGGGAGAGATTCTCTCGGTTAAGGGCGAGAAAATTGGTGCTGTGATAGGCATCATATCCTTTATGAAAGCGCAGAAGTGGCTATGCAAGGGTCGCTTAGCCATATTAGCCCTTTTGTCTAACAAACAACAAGAAGAGAAGAAGATAGAGAATATTCCGGTGGTTTGCGACTTCCTAGAGGTGTTTCCAGAGGATCTGCCTAGACTACCACCTCATCGTCAAGTTGAGTTTCAAATCGAGTTGACTCCCGGTGCAGCACCAATTGCGAGAACACCTTATCGGTTAGCTCCAAACGAGCTGCAGGAGCTATCGGCACAGCTTCAGGAACTGTTGGATAAAGGGTCTATTTGACCAAGTTCATCACCGTGGGGAGCCCCTGTTCTTTTTGTCAAGAAAAAGGATAGCATCTTTAGAATGTGTATCAATTAAAGGGAGCTGAACAAAGTTACAGTCAAGAACTGATACCCTTTGCCTCGTATAGATGATTTGTTTGATCAGCTTAGGATCAAGCTATTATTCCAAGATTGATCTGAGGTCTGGCTATCATCAAGTGAGGGTTTGAGAGTAAGACATCTCGAAGACCGCATTCCGTATGCGCTATGGTCATTATGAATTCTTGGTCATGCCATTTGGGTTGACTAATGCACCAGCGGTATTCATGGATCTCATGAATCGTGTGTGCAAACCTTACTTCAATCAGTTTGTTATTGTGTTTATCGATGACATATTGATCTATTCTAAGACCAAGGAGGAGCACGAGGAGCACATACGTCTAATCTTGGAATTGCTTAAAAAGGACAGTTGTACAACAAGTTTTCCAAGTTTGATTTCAGGATACGGCGACGTGCAATTCTTGGGTCATATTGTTAATGAAAAGAGAATTCACGTGGATCCTGTAAAGATTGAGGCGATAAAGAATTAGTCGGTTCCGAAGACACCTAGTGAGATACAACAATTTCTTGGTCTAGCAAGATATTATCGGCGTTTCATTGAGGGATTCTCTAAGATAGCCCAACCTCTTACTGCCTTGACTCATAAAGGTACGACGTATAAATGGGATGAGAGTCAAGAAGCCGTTTTTCAGTTGTTGAAACAGAAACTTTTTGTAGCGCACCGATATTAGCATTACCAAAGGGAAGTCATGACTTCGTGGTTTACTGTGATGATTCCATCCAAGGACTTGGATGTGTTCTGATGCAACATAACAAAATAATAGCTTATGCTTTGAGACAACTGAAAGTGCATAAAAAGAATTACACTACCCATGATTTGGAACTGGGTGCAGTGGGTTTTGCCTTGAATATCTGGAGACATTACTTGTACGGTACCAGATACACTATTTACACCAATCACAAGAGTCTTTAGCATATCTTTGAGCAAAAAGAGCTGAACATGAGGCAACAACGCTGGGTAGAATTGTTGAATGATTATGACTGTGCTATCAAATATCACCCTGGAAAGGCGAACGTAGTCGCTGATGCCTTGAGTTGAAAGGAAACTGCTAAACCCTGACGAGTGCGAGCTTTACAACTAACGATTAGCACTTAATTAGCTTAACAAATTAGGGAAGCTTAAACAAAAGCCTTGAAAGTGAAAAATGTTGGGTCCAAATCCTTACGTGGAATGGACAAACAGTTTGAAGTGAAAGCCTATGGGATTCGTTACTTCATGTATAGACTTTGGGTGCCTTTGTATGGAAACCTAAGAGACTTAGTTATGAGTGAAGCACATAAGTCTAAGTAATCTATACACCCTAGTTCTAATAAAATGTATCATGATCTGAAGGCGTATTATTGATGGCCTAATATGAAGGCAGGCGTTGCTACGTACGTGAGCAAGTGTTTAACTTGCTCTAAGGTTAAGGTTAAATATCAGAAGCCATCTGGGTTACTGCAACAACCTGACATTCCTTTGTGGAAATGGGAGCAGATTTCTATGGATTTCAACACTAAGTTACCCAAGACTCCTAGTGGTTGTTGTAATATCCTTAATTTTTCATTCTTAACCTACTTAATTAACTCTTTTAATGACTATGATTTTTTTCATATGTAAACAATTATTGAATTCAAGAAGCTATTTGTGGAAACTATCTTATAATTCATACATTGTTTATTGTAATACTATTGCATGCTAGTGTGATCTATGATAACACATGTGTAAATACTTGATCTTGCTATAAACAGTAACTTGGAAGTGCTCTAACATTAAACAAATTTTATAACAATGCAAAATTACAACACTATAAGGATGAAAAATTTACATATGTGTAACTCGATGTTACATTTGTAACTTTTATTCAAAGAATAAATATTTTATTAAATTAAGTCCTATAATTATCTAGACATAATAGTTATATATATGCATGGATAATTATAAAATTAAATATATATATATATATATATATATATATTATTTTATTATTTTAATCATTTAAGGGAAATATATCACATACATTATTAAATATTTAACTAATAATTTTTCTAAATCTAATAACTAACAAATAAACTAATCCTAACCTATAATTATCCATAAAGTTTCGTTCACCCACCTTTATCCCTTAAAATTATGAATTTTATTAATAAAATATTAAGAAAGTCTATCCAAATTGAAACCCAAAACCCTAATTTTTCAATTATAAATAGGAGATCTTATTCTTATTATTATTTTTACACCAAACACTAAATATAAAGCTCTCATAGAATCAAATATCAACTCATAGAACCTCTCATGAAGATCCAATAAATTTTCCTTATCGAGTAACTTTTAATGCTTTTTGTGTTCTTCGTGTTCTTCGTGTTCATACATTTTCAATTTTGTTTTATCAAGATTCAACCATAACTAGCTTGGATCTATGATTACATAATATTTTTTTGTAGTAATCATAGATCTAAGATGGATCAAAGTATTAAATAAACAAGAAATCATCAAAACTTTGCTTAAACATATTAAACTTGAATTTTCAGATTTTGACAGATTCGTAGGGTTAACTTTGCACAGTCATATCTCCCTAATAAATCCTTTTTTGATGATTCTTTTTTTCAAAGTTTAAGTGAAAGTCATATCTTTCTACCCATATAAAGAACGTCTTCTAATTCATGGATTTGGCCCTTCAAACTGTCCGTGCAAGTTCAGTGCGCGAATCTGTCCAAAGCTGTCAAAACCCTAAATTTTGTAACTTTTCAATATTTTCATAAATATGATGTAAAGCAATGATTTTTACTATAAAATAAATAATATAAACATGGTTCAAACAATAAAAATCCAAACTTTAATAATTCTTATGATTATCTATCAACTTAAATCATGTTTCTAGTAAAATTCTTCATATTTTCAATTGTAACCCTATCCTATACAAATTGATTATTTCCATCCTTGTTTCATATACTTTATAAACATACTACCTTTGATGGTCTAGTATACATTAGAATTGTTTCACCCGGTATGTAGTTATATGGCAAACAAAAGGTTATGGCTAAGAAAAGACGGGGTACTTAACTGATGAAAATCCACCAAATCTTTCCTGGGAATCCTTTTGTTCGATGTACTACTTTGGGATGACACATATCTAATATACGACAACCATTCTTGAACTTTTTACGATAACAACCCCTAACTATCCACAAAGTACAATAAACTAACTAAATAAACTTACTTAGGGCAATACTCACTCCAAGTTACTACAAGTTGCAAGATCAACCCACCTACTTTACAAGGTGAGTTCATAGCCTATTTTTCTTTTATATTTTGGGGTGGAAACATGCTCTCTATATCAAACTGTGGATTCAAATTCTAAAGTCAAAACTAGTCTTTGCAAACACAATGACAAACTTTCTTATACTAGTAAAACTAAACTGATTATACATGTTGCTATATTCTATGACACTTTCTACTACAAAGTCCCTCTACTTTTCTAAAATCCACACTACCATTAACTTCAGAGAAGCCACGGGAGTACGTAGATAGATCTATTGGCCTGACAAGCCCATTCGGTACTCGGGTTGATGCATGCCAATCAATACCGAGCGTCCTTTGAGTCAACGTATTCTTTTTGACTTGAGAGGAGCCGGATGTTCAGAAACTGCATACTAGACAAATATATTATTAGTCTGACCTCTTGTGTTAGGGGGTTAGATGGGAGGGCATTCAATCAATAGGGTTGGTTGTGGACTCATGTATAATAGTTTAACTACTTGTATTGGAAAATTGTTAATTGGTTTGTACATGGTCGCCAATTATGTATACTTCTAACCTATGTTCTCACCAACTTTTTAGTTGACATATTTTAGCATGTTTTTAGGTAATGGAAACTAAGTTCGTTGCTTTGCTCACGCTAGGATTCAAGGATAAGCTTTAGTTGGACCTAGTTAGACTTTGATTAAAATAAAAACTTATTTACTTGTTTGGTTTATTTACTTTTAGAATTGGATGTAATCAACTATTTGGTTTTAAATAAGTAATTTCCTTTAGTACTCTTTATCCTTGTGTTATGATTCAATTTCATCACGTCTCGGTGTTTCCGCTTTAGCCGCGGTGTGATAGATTGGTATCAGAGCCTTGGTTATTGAGAATTAGGTTATTAGAAATGGAATGACCTAGACTATAACTAAGAACCTCACACATGAGTCCTCTTATGTATCTTATATGCTTAGATAGGATTTAATGTGATATGCCTTACATTATTATTCTTATACTTTGATTACAATCAGTGCACACACAATTCTCAATTCATATTCTAAACCATTGTGTCTAAATCAAAAGGATTTTCAAATCTCAAATTTTTAAATCCCGTCAAAATCTAAGTCCCATGACTGAACACATGCAATGCTGGAAGAGTTGGATGCCCGTATCTCGGGGTGTTCTTAGGCAAGGTATTCATATAAATCCAAATCAACCGATGGATCCGTTTACCTTACCTGGGAACCCTTGGGGTGAGTGTCCGCTTATAGATACGCATGTCTTCATTAATGTTGTGGTTGACTTAATACTTTGATAAGTCAACGTATTCGCTTTGGTTTGCGAACCAAACGTTTTACACTCGAAACACCTCCTTGTTATTTTGAATCATCTTATCCTTGATTGTTATGTCCATTTCGTATAAAACTACTTACACATACAACTCATCAAACGTTATTGCCTTGATAGCATGGCTCCTCGTCGCAACAATGCTGAAACAGCTGAACTTGCTGCACTCGTCGCATAACAGCTTGCGACTATTATTCCTGGCATGGTAGCTCAGATTAGTGATTCTCTTCGTATCATTGGAAGTTCTGGAAGTGGTGGAAGTGGTGGAAATGCTAATAATGACACTGTCACCTATAAAACATTCATGTCATGCAAACCTACTGATTTCTATGGCACCGAAGGTGCAATAGGCCTACCGCAATGGTTTGAGAAAATGGAAGCTACTCTAGATATGAGTCAATGTCCAGAACACTTAAAGGTGAAGTATGCTTCAAGCTGTTTCCACAAGAGAGCTCTTACTTGGTGGAATGCACAACTCCGAGCCAAGGGTAGAAATGTTGCCATGGCTTTGCCCTGGGATAGATTTAAAAAATTCCTAATCCGAGAGTTCTGCCCTAAGAATGAACTTCAGAAAATACAGACTGAGATGTGGAATCATACTATGGATGGAGCTAAGCACATAGAATACACCACCAGCTTCCATGAACTTTGCACCCTAGTGCCCCACATGGTTACACCTGTAAGCCGTATGATTGATCATTACATTAGAGGATTGAGCCCCCAAGTCAGAATCCCTACTTATCTACTTCACCAACTACTCTTGAAGCTGCAATTCTCTTGTCAGCCACCATAACTGACGATCTTGTCAAGTCTGGGGTATTAGTAAAGAAAGGATCTAATAAGGCTAATGTTGAGAATAAGAAGCTAGATCATCCCAACAACAAAAGGCAAAAGACTTCTAAAGGGTTTGCAATGGTGACTCCTGCTACACCAGTGAACCAAGTTGCCGCAAATAATCAAGCTCCTGCTAAGAAACCCTACATGGGGAAATTACCCAAGTGCCCCAAATGCCCATTACATCACAATGGTGAGTGTCGCAAGTGCTACAACTATGGTAGACTTGGTCACACCACTCAGTACTGCAAGGCACCTGTTACCGCCAACACTAACAATAATGCAGTTGGTAACCCTCATCCAAATAACAATGTTAAGGCTTGCTATGAATGTGGTAGCCTCGATCATTTTCGAAACCATTTCCCTAAGCTGAACCAGGTTAACAACAACAACGCCCCAGCTGCCCATGGTCGAGCCTTTGCTTTGGGAGCACCCGATGCTCGTCAGGATCCTGCTATCATCACGGGTATGTTCCTTTTAAACAATCACTTTGCTTTTGTTTTGTTTGACACTGGAGCACACAGAAGTTTTGTCTCCGTTGACTTTCAATCCATGCTTAAATTAAAACCTTCTAAGTTAGATGCTACTTACACCATTGAGTTAGCTAATGGAAAACTAATCAATGCTCACACTATTTTTCGAGGTTGTACTCTAGATCTTGACGATCATTTGTTCAATATCAATCTAATCCCTGTGGCGCTTGGTAGCTTTGATGTGGTTGTTGGAATGGATTGGCTATCCGACAACCATGCTGAGATCATTTGTGCCGAAAAACTAGTTCGCATTCCCCTATCATCTGGAGATACCCTAAACGTGCACGAAGAGAAACCTAGAAGAAATCTGAAAATCATCTCTTGTATGAAAGCTCGTAGCTACCTAAGAAAGCAATACGTTGCTTTCTTAGCTCATATAGTTGAAAAGAAGCCAGAAGGAAAAAAGCTACAAGACGTTCCATCTGTGAATTTCCAGATGTTTTCCCTGATGAAATGCCTGGACTACCTCCGACTAGACAAGTAGAGTTTCGAATTGACCTCATACCTAGAGCAAACCCTATTGCCAAATCACCTTATCATTTAGCCCCATCGGAAATGAGGGAATTATCAAGCTAGTTGCAGGAACTACTAGACAAAAGGTTCATCCGACCAAGTTTCTCACCTTGGGGAGCCCCAGTTTTGTTTGTCAGGAAGAAAGACGGATCCATGCGTATGTGTATCGACTATAGAGAATTGAATGAAGTAACCGTCAAGAATCGGTACCCACTACCGAGGATTAATGACTTATTCGACCAATTACAAGGAGCCACTTGTTTTTCAAAGATAGACCTACGATCTGGTTACCATCAGCTCAGGGTACAAGAAGAAGACATACCCAAAACCGCCTTCCGGACTCGCAACGGACACTACGAGTTTGTGGTCATGCCCTTTGGACTAACCAATGCACCCGTAATATTCATGGACCTCATGAACCGTGTTTGTAGGCCAGACCTAGATCAATTTGTTATTGTTTTCATTAATGACATCTTGATATATTCCCGAACCAAAGTTGATCATGAGCGACACCTTAGACTGATCCTTGAGCTATTGAAGAAGGAGAAACTATATGCCAAATTCTCAAAATGTGAATTTTGGCTAAGTGAAGTTCAATTTCTAGGTCATGTGATCAATGACAAAGGCATTCATGTAGACCCAACCAAGGTTGAAGCAATCAAGAATTAGAATGCACTGAAGACCCCTTGTGAAGTTCGCTCATTTTTGGGTCTCGCGGGGTACTACCGAAGGTTCATCTCGAACTTTTCAAGAATTGCCTTACTACTTACTACACTGACTCAGGAAAAACCAGCCTTTCGAATGGGGACAAAAACAGGAAGACGCTTTCCAGACACCTAAGCAGAAGTTGTGTAATGCACCTACCCTAACCCTTCCAGATGGCAATGATGATTTTGTTGTATATTGTGATGCATCAAACCAAGGCCTAGGTTGTTTACTTATGCAACGAGATAAAGTCATTGCCTACGCATCAAGACAACTCAAGATCCATGAAAAGAACTATACTACTCATGACCTTGAATTAGGTGCTGTAGTATTTGCTCTGAAGATTTGGAGACACTACTTGTATGGTACCAAGTGTGTCATTTACACCGATCATAAGAGTTTGCAGCATATATTTGATCAGAAAGAACTTAACATGAGACAAAGACGTTGGGTGGAACTACTAAACGACTATGATTGTGAATGTGAAATCCGCTATCACCTAGGTAAAGCAAATGTGGTAGCCGATGCACTCAGTAGAAAAGAGAGAATCAAACCCTCACGCACTCATGCAATGGGAAGGATTATTCAAACGAATCTTAAAGATCAAATTTTAGAATCTTAGAAACAAATCCTTGCAAGATGTGATTTGAAGAAAGAACTAGCAAGTATAGCTGAGCATCAGCTAGAATTTATGTCTGATCAAATACTCTACTTCATGGGACGAATATGGATTCCTAACTCCAACAATCTTCGAGAACTTATCATGAATGAAGCTCACAAGTCACGATATTCAATTCATCCAGGTGTTGATAAGATGTATCAAGATCTAAGGGAATATTATTGGTGGCCAGGAATGAAGAAAGACATTGCACTATATGTTAGGAAATGCCTCACATGTTCAAAGGTCAAAGCTGAACATCAAAAACCCCCTGGATTACTCCAACAGCCTGAAATTCCTCAGTGGAAATTAGAATAGATTTCCATAGACTTTATCACCAAACTACCCAAAACCTCTAGTGGACATGACTCAATTTGGGTCATAGTCGGTTGCTTGACAAAGTCTGCTCACTTTCTTCCTATATGTGAAGACTTCAAGTTGGAGAAGTTAGCCAAACTCTACAGCAATGAGATCGTGAGTCGACATGGTGTTCCACTATCCATAATCTCTGACCGAGACAGTCGTTTCACTTCATGGTTTTGGAAAACATTACAAAAATCCTTGGGAACACGTGTGGATCTTAGCATTGCTTATCACCCTCAAACCGATGGCCAAACCGAAAGAACTATACAAACTCTTGAGGACATGCTTGGCACTTGCGTAATTGACTTTGGTGGTAGTTGGGATACTCATGTTCCCCTCATTGAATTCTCATATAATAACACTATCATTCCAGTATCAAGTGTGCACCATTTGAGGCATTGTACGGAAGAAAATGTCTCTTACCTGTGTGTTGGACTGAGATCGGGGATAATCAAATTACTCGTCCTGAACTGATTCAAGAAACTATAGAAAAGGTAATTAAGATTCAAGAAAGACTCAAGGTTGCACGAGATCGACAGAAAAGCTATGCTGACAATAGAAGAAAGCCTCTTGAGTTTCAAGTAGGAGATCGTGTTTTACTTAAAGTTTCTCCATGGAAAGGAGTCATTCGATTTGGTAAGAAAGGTAAACTTTCTCCAAGGTACATTGGACCATTAAAGATCCTAGAAAGGAGTGGTCCAGTGGCCTACAAGCTTAAGCTACTGCAGAAACTTAGTCATATCCATGACACTTTTCATGTGTGTAACTTAAGGAAGTGTCTAGCCGATGACACCTTAAGCATTCAAACGGGTGAGATTCGTATCGATGATAAGTTATACGTTGTTAAGGAACCAATTAAGATCTTGGATCGTGAAGTCAAAAAGCTAAAGCAGAGTCGTATTCCCATCGTCAAAGTCAAATGAAACTCTAAACGGGGTCCAGAGTTCACCTGTAAAAGAGAAGACTAGATGAAGCTTAAATACCCACATCTCTTCCAAACTAACGCTATCTCTACTAGTTGAATTTCGGGACGAAATTCCCTTAACTAAGGGAGACTGTAACATCCTTAATTTTATATTCTTAACCTACTTAATTAACTTTTTTAATGACTATGATTTTTTTTATATGTAAACAATTATTGAATTCAAGAAGCTATTTGTGGAAACTATCTTATAATTCATACATTATGATTTATTGTAATACTATTACATGCTAGTGTGATTCTATGATAACACATGTGTAAATACTTGATATTGCTATAAACAGTAACTTAAAAGTGCCCTAACATTAAACAAATTGTATAACAATGCAAAATTACAACATAAGTGAAACATATATAACTAAAAGGATGAAATATTTACATATGTGTAACTCAGTGTTACATTTGTAATTTTTATTCAAAGAATAAACATTTTATTAAATTAAATCCTATAATTATCTAGACATAATATTTATATATATATATATATATATATATATATATATATATATGCATGGATAATTACAAAATTATATATATATATATATTATTTTATTATTTTAATTATTTAAGGGATATATATCACATATATTATTAAATATTTAACTAGTAATTATCCTAAATCTAATAACTAACAAATTAAACTAATCCTAACCTATAATTATCTATAAAATTTTGTTTACCCACCTTTATCCCTTAAAATTATGAATTTTATTAATAAAATATTAAGAAAGTCTATCCAAATTGAAACCCAAAACCCTAATTTTTCAATTATAAATAGGAGGTCTTATTCTCATTATTATTTTTACACCAAACACTAAATATAGAGCTCTCATAGAATCAAATATCAACTCATAGAACCTCTCTTGAAGATCCAAGAAATTTTCCCTATCGAGTAAGTTTTAATGCTTTTTGTGTTCTTCGTGTTCATACATTTTCAATTTAGTTTTATCAAGATTCAACCATAACTAGCTTGGATCTATGATTACATAACATGTTTGTGTAGTAATCATAGATCTAAGATGGATCAAAGTATTAAATAAACAAGAAATCATCAAAACTTTGCTTAAACATATCAAACTTGAATTTTCGGATTTTGACAGATTTGTAGGGTTAACTTTGCACAGTCATATATCCCTCATAATAAATCCTTTTTCGATGATTTGTTTTTTCAAAGTTTAAGTCAAAGTCTTATCTTTCTAATCATATATAGAACGTCTTCTAGTTCATTGATTTGGCCCTTCAAACCGTCCGTGCAAGTTCAGTGCGCGAATCTGTCCAAAGCTGTCAAAACCCTAAATTTTGTAACTTTTCAATATTTTCATAAATATGATGTAAAGCAACGATTTTTACTAAAAATAAATAATATAAACATGGTTCAAACAATAAAAATCCAAACTTTAATAATTCTTATGATTATCTATCAACTTAAATCATGTTTCTAGTAAAATTCTTTATATTTTCAATTTTAATCCTATCCTATACAAATTGATTATTCCCATCCTTGGTAAACTTATATTTAAACTTGTTTCATATACTTTATAAACATACTAAACACACCTTTGACTTGGTCTAGTATACATCTAGAATTGTTTCACCCGGTATGTAGTTATATGGCAAACAAAAGGTTATGGCTAAGGAAAGACGGGGTACTTAAGTGATGAAAACCCACCAAATCTTTCCTGGGAATCCTTTTGTTGGATGTACTACTTTAGGATGACACATATCTAATATACGACAACCATTCTTGAACTTTTTACGATAACAACCCCTAACTATCCACAAAGTACAATAAACTAACTAAATAAACATACTTAGGGCAATACTCACTCCAAGTTACTACAAGTTGCAAGATCAACCCACCCACTTTACAAGGGGAGTTCATAGCCCATTTTTCTTTTATATTTTGGGGTGGAAACATGCTCTCTATATCAAACTGTGGATTCAAATTCTAAAGTCAAAACTAGTCTTTGCAAACTCACTGACAAACTTTCTTATACTAGTAAACTAAACTGATTATACATGTTGCTATATTCTATGACACGTTTTACTATAAAGTCCTTCTACTTTTCTAAAATCCACACAACCATTAACTTCAGAGAAGCCACAGGAGTACGTAGATAGATCTATTGGCCTGACAAGCCCATTCGGTACTCTGGTTGATGCATGCCAATCAACACCGAGCGTCCTTTGAGTCAACGTATTCTTTTTGACTTGAGAGGAGCCGGATGTTCAGAAACTGCATACTAGACAAATATACTATTAGTCTAACCTCTTGTGTTAGGGGGTTAGAAGGGAGGGCATTCGATCAATAGGGTTGGTTGTGGACTCATGTATAATAGTTTAACTACTTTTATTGGAAAATTGTTTATTGGTTTGTACATGGTTACCTATTAGATGTATACTTCTAACCTATGTTCTCACCAACTTTTTAGTTGACATATTTTAGCATGTTTTTAGGTAATGGAAACTAAGTTTGTTGCTTTGCTCACGCTAGGATTCAAGGATAAGCTTTAGTTGGACCTAGTTAGACTTTAATTAAAATAAAAACTTATTTACTTGTTTGGTTTATTTACTTTTAGAATTGGATGTAATCAACTATTTGGTTTTAAATAAGTAATTTCCTGTAGTACTCTTTATCCTTGTGTTATGATTCAATTTCATCGCGTCTCGGTGTTTCCGTTTTAGCCGGGGTGTGATAGTTGTGACACGATATGGGTGATCGTGGATCGACTAACTAAATCTGCTCACTTCTTGGCGATCAAAGAAACGGATAAAATGGATAAGTTAACCCGAATTTATCTCAAGAAGGTAGTTTCGAGACATGGTGTACCAATCTCGATTATCTCTGATCGTGATGCACAGTTTACATCTCATTTCTAGCAGTCGTTACAGAAATTATTGGGTACGCGTCTCGATATGAGCAC